>OZ004342.1:9913204-11179706 GCA_963924445.1 Philereme transversata
TGTGTTTCAGCTTGTCTATTTATTTATTTAAATATTGTTAATTAATTTAAATGTGGTGTATAATAAAGCGTTTGGTATCTATCCATGTCCAATTCAATAAAAGCTGGCAGATTTCTCCCGTGCAAACGTAAAAACGGAAAATAAACCGACTCTATTGAAGGCTTCGATGTAAGTGCCGCGTGAATTCATCTGAGATGAGAACGTACGATCAAGCCATTGAATTTGTTTAACTAGCTTTCGTTTCCAATGAAAAACACGTTGTCACTTTTATTGTTAATTGTTCAGTGTTTTCACTTAATGGGTCAATGATCCTTCACAGAATACAGAGAAAAAACATTAAAAGCCAATGGAAATCAACCGGAACCAGTATAAAGTATTACACTTATATTTTGTTTATTAAAAAATTAGGTTTATTCATGTTCTTATGAGAAGTAATGACTTTAGGGTATGTTATCGAAGTGTACGAAATGAATTTCCATTGGATTATTGTCATTGGATTGTAAGTATGTATGACAAAATTCGATCGGCAATCGTGAAGCGTGTGACATGGTCGCTTTACGCTAAATTCTTGCCCCGACACCTCGATTGAGGTAAAATTTCACACTTGCTTTTCATGTCACGTGCCGAAACATCGACTTACCTGCTTTTTGAACTGTACTTAGTCAAATTCATTTACGCGTAGGTACCGTTCGTTGGTATGCGAAACAAATAATTCGGTTCAGTCACACTGAAACAGAACTCTCGATTTTTTTAAAATATATTCTATGTATGATTTTTTTTTTCTCTAACCTATCTCGTCCCACTGCTGGGCAAAGGTCTCCCCCAAGTCCCTCCAAGTATCCCTATCCGTCGCTATCTCCCACCATCTTCTTTGGAAGGTGACCAAATCGTCCCGCCAACGCTTTCTCGGCCGACCCCGACGTCGCCCTCCGTCTTCAGGCGTCCATGGTGTCACAATATGGGCCCATTTCTCGGAGTGCATTCGGGCAACGTGGCCCGCCCAGTCCCACTTAAGTCCAGCCGATCTCCTCCCTACATCTGAAATGCCGGTAAGTGAGCGCAGAATGGTGTTACGAACTCGGTCGACACGTTTAAAGCCGAGAATGCGCTCCATTGCCCTTTGACAAATCTTGAGCTTTGACTTCTGGGCTTCAGTCAGAGACCATGTCTGCGCACCGTAAGTTAGGATGGGCAGGATACACATGTCGATGAGTTGGCGCTTAAGTGTCAGAGGAAGGTCACCCTTCATGTATGATTTATAATTATTAAATAATATTATAAATTAGTATGTAGGTACTCTGGCTAAATTTAAATACGATTATTTATAATAACTATCATATTGAAATTGACACAGATTAGAAGAATGGGAAATGTTCTGAGGAGCTATTTGATCTCATCCCGTCGTCGAGATTTTACCACCGCAGTTCTCGAGAACGTAATAAAGCTCATCCACACATCGTCGACAATTGGGTATCGTGCACCACACGCTTCACGCGATCTTTTCTACCTCATACTTCCAAGATGGTGAATGAGCTACCATCTGAGGTTTTCCCATTAGGCTAAGACATGGCACGCTTCAAGAGTAAAGAGGTTTCTACGGGGTAGGTTCACGCATCGACAATACCCGGAGTGTTGCCGGTGTCAATAGGTGACGGTGATCGGTTACCATAAGGTGGGCCGTAAGCCTGTTTTCCCACAAATAACATTAAAAAAATATATATTTTCCGAAATTACCAATTAAAGTAGGAAGCACAAATGAGCCCAAACACACTCAGTCTATTTGAGGAGTTAAGCTGTCTACCTTCCTGTCTTTATCACCAGATCAGCTGGGTATCACTACTATATAGCCATATTTCACGTAGAAATGGATGTAGGTAAGTAAATGTAGGTTGCACCGACGAATGCCGGACACATTGTGACGCATTGATTAGGTGATTCGATGAAGTGCAACGTGGTCTCAAGGTTACGCCACACAACACTTTCACCATTGCGCAGTTCGTTGCTCTCCGAATTCAGTGCCTTAGTACCACCGTCAATGAGCAAGCCATACAAGCTCCAGCGTAACCAAATGAAATTATACTCAAATGTAACGAGACCAAAGCCCAGATTCCTTTGTAGCGTAATACGCGTTCCCTCCAGATTTGACAGTGTTGACGTTTTTGTTCAATGTCCGTGGTCATGATACCGAGGAACGTAACGTGGCCCACTTTCTCTTTTAAGCGAGCGAGTTCTCCTTCTCTCTCGTGGTCTCTGACGTATGGAGAGCGAGACGACGGTATTTAAGTTGATTCGTCGGGGATGCTGGGCTCGCTTTCTTCGCCGCACTTGGCATTGGAAGGTGTACGAAATCCGGTAACTTTCGTTGGCGGCGATTGTGTAAATTCTGTTCGCCGCCTACGCTCCGTCGCGATACAATTATCCATTGTTATGTAACGATTATTTATCAATTTGGTAACTGGTTTGTTATTTAACAAACACACAACGACAATTTGTCAATTATGTAACAAAATTAGTAAATTGATTCATGAGATTGCAACACACGTAACTTATATTAAGATGCTATTTAAATACCAATGAACCACTAGAGTACATTACTAACAGAGAGCAGCCCCTATAATCAAACTCAGTTGTCTTTATTCTAAGACTATCTATTACATGATAAGGCAGCCAGCTCAATTCATAAAAACAGCTGTTACGTGATTCATTGAACTTGACCGCGCAGTAAATTAACGCAATGTCAGTGGCACCGGCGTCATGCAAATTGCAAATCCGGGCTTCCGCGTCTCGAAGAAATTGCCCTGGATTTCCGAGAAAATCGCCTTAATTGCTTGAACTTGCTGCTAAATGTGTATCAACCGTCACCGCAGTCTCAATACTGACGTGCTAAAGTTATTTATTTACCTCCCCTTAATTAAGGCCCGATTCTTAGCATTTTCTACCTTCGCATGTGGAATAAGCAACAGTTTGATTTAAACAGGCTTTACAAATAGTTAATGTTCGTTCCAAATGGTTCGATGTTTTCTGTCGTTAATTACCATTTAAATATAGTCTTTTACTGTATTGAAGGCTTATTTTATTTCACTCGCAATTCTATCAAATAGGTCGACGTTTTAATATGTACTTAAGTGCATGTTGCAATTAGCATTTAAAAGAAGACTGCGTTTATTCTACCAATAAGAAACATATAAATAGAGGTTTACATTTTCATTGCAATGAAACCTTTCCCGTATGTCGACGTCTGCACATATGCCACTTAGTTTTTTGTACCTATGCTCTGCTATTATTAAAAGCTTATCGAGTATGGTCCTCCTTTATATTCACTACCACAATATTTGTATAGTACAACGTTCATTGATAAAATGTTTTCCATTGCATTCTCGCGAACCGGAACTGCGGAGAAACCTCATTGGATTCGGATTGGAGTGCACTTTTCCCGACAGCCGATACCAGAGATCGGGTAACCGCCAATTGCGGTTTACTATTGGGATCAACTTTTTTACCCCACTATTTCAGACTCAAGAAATTAAAATCCGTGGAACTTTATTTACTCCTTTAACTTTATAACGCTATCAGAGCAAAACATATCTATAGACATTTTTTAGCCTATTGATTGATAATTTGATGATGATATTGACGTATTTTTGTAAGAGTTTGTTATCATCCTTATTTTGCTCAGAAAGACCTCAGTTTCTTAGCATTTAATGTTAGTTTCTGCGCTCTGTCATTTTCTCACCTTACTTTTATCACAAGCTTTTTATTAACTTGCAATGTACCTATGAATGTTTGTCCGGGTGGAATCTTGCAACTGAATTTTACACGTTCCCTTCAACCGATTGAGCTGAAATTTGATATATGTAACTTCGGTGACAATGCAATAATATGGTACCATGGAAGGTGGTCTCATGATGGAGACGGATGCTAGACAATGGAACTTCTGAATGGAGTAGGCTACTAGTGTTTGGGCTCATTTGAATCTGCTTGCGGTTCCGATTATGAATTTTATAAAATCTTGATTTGAAAAAGTAATTTCTCAACAAAAAACTTATTTGCGTATTGTTTTTTGTACGATACGACATTCCTGCATATTTTTACGTGTTGGCAGCTCTTCATACATATCGCTTAACATCACGCTGCATTTGTACTTGTAGAATGTATTGGTGTCACTCAACAAACACATGTATCTAGTGCAAGTGAGTAGCCTGAATGCTATCGTCTAGCTGCCGTATCTACAATGAACGTTATCATGTAAGAGCGCAACGGTTTGACATTTATAGGCTGTGTGAGATATGGAAATCCGCCTATTCGTTTTTACGCCATTTAATATTTTGCTTGTTCATTTTATTTACGATTCGTTTTGTCAAGTTAACACCTACTAGATTGTTGTGTGTAGATATGTGTACCATTGATGTCACGTTATCTAAGCAACCTTAAAAATAGCGGGGCAACTGCGTGAGATCTCAGTTTGTGGCGAGCCACTTGTTTATCTACAGCAGGGGTCGGCAACCGGCGGCCCGCGGGCCGCATGCGGCCCGTAGACTATCTCGGTGCGGCCCGCAACCCTGAGGTCCGTAAGAAAAAAATACCGAAGCAAAAGGCCATATAAATTCACTAGAATTTATACGGCCATGCTGCTGGGCCATGAGAGTATTCTTGAAAGCTCGCTCCCACGCGGGGTGATAAAAATGTACCTCTATTTCATTTCTTAAGAACTGTTTATCAAGACTGTGATGTTATGTATTGTTTCTACCGAAAATAAATATTTGCTGTACTTATTCAATTCTTGGCAATTTCTTTTGCGTTTATCCGCCGCACGTGCGGCGGCGGGCGGCTCCTTTGAGACAATAGGCGGGGCGGCAGTCTTTGATTAGACGCAGGTGTGCGGCGGCGAAAAAATTCAAAGCGACCGGTTTTAGTTAAAATCACAGCCGCGCGCAGCTGTCGCCACATTCGGTTGTGGAAATTCGCCGGAAACTCACGTCTCATCTGGTTGCTAGCTACGCGTTTCGTTTCACCTTTCTTCCCTTCGCTGATAGCTTCTCACGCACGACGTATGAGGTAAGTTGTATGCACTCGCGAGCATTTTGTTTTATTTTATTTACTGCTTGTTAATGTGAACCTTCAGATTGATGGGTAAATGTTATAAGGACGGGGATAGTAGTTACATGACATGAAGTTAGTTACGAGTGTGTCATGTTTTAATTATTATTTGAATGTGGAGTTGAATTTGTAGGTGCTAACTGGAACATATAATTTTACAACGAATTTAATTTTTTTCATTATTGTTACAGAATAATTATATAAACATGGCTTCAAGAAAAAGGAAGATAGAAGAAGAAAAAAGAGTTTTTAACGAATTATGGACAGAATTATACTTTTTTATCGAGTTTAAAGGAAAACCGTTATGCTTGATTTGTCAAAAGAGTATTTCTGTAGTAAAGGAATATAACCTGAAGCGACATTACGACACCGAGCACAAAGCTAAATTTGACTGTCTTGAAGGAGAAATACGGAAAAGGAAAATTTCCACTTTGAAATCGTCATTACAAAATCAACAAAACATATTTAAGGTTGTGGCAGACAACAGCGAATCGAATGTTCGGGCCAGTTACAGGGTAGCAGAGATTCTTGCAAAAAGTGGACGTCCGTTTACCGATAGTGAATTAGTAAAAGAGTGTGTCTTAGCTATCGCAGAAGAAATATGCCCAGAGCAGAAAAAAATGTTTGAAAGTCTTAGTCTCTCTGCAAGAACTTGCACCCGACGTACTGAAGACTTGGGTGCTAATTTGTGTGAACAACTCAGGGATAAGGCGCAGTCTTTCGACTGCTTCTCTTTAGCGATGGATGAAAGTACGGACGTGTCGGATACAGCACAGTTACTCATATTTGTACGCGGCATTGACGAAAACTTTACTGTTTACGAAGAGCTTGTGAAAATGTGCAGTTTGAAAGGTACAACTACGGGAGAAGATTTATTTCACCATGTGGAACAAGCTCTGGATTCATTGCAATTAAGCTGGGAAAAGTTAACAAGTGTCACTACCGATGGAGGCAAGAACATGAGCGGTCAAAACAAAGGTGTTGTTGGGAGAATCATCAGCAAAGTGAAAGATTCTGGATCTACTGTGCCATTGATTTTTCACTGTATTGTCCATCAAGAGGCATTGTGCTCCAAAGTTATATCCTGGAAAGAAATAATGGATACTGTAACATCCACTGTTAATTTTATAAGAAGAAATGGGCTCACACACCGTCAGTTCCAAAAGTTTTTGGAAGATCTGGAAGCTGAACATGGTGACGTGGTTTACTACTGTGAAGTGAGGTGGCTCAGTCGAGGTGCCGTTTTGGAACGGTTTTTTGATTTGAGGAAAGAAATTGGCAACTTCATGGAGATGAAAGGAAAGCCAGTAGAAGAGCTTACTAACAAACAGTGGATTATCGATCTTGGTTTTTTGACTGATTTGACTAAGGACCTGAATCAGCTCAACAAACGCTTGCAGGGAAAAAATAAATTGATTTGCGATATGTATACAGATGTAAAGTCATTTGAAATGAAACTGAAACTGTTTATCAAGCATATTGATGAAAAAAAGCTTGACCATTTTCCTAATTGCAAGAAAGCCGTGGAAGAAGCTGGAGATAATTTTGTGTGGCAAAATATTACAATGAGAAACGTGTTAACACAACTACAAACTGAGTTTGTAAATCGATTCACCGACTTTAAAAAGAGCTCCCTTAACATGGAAATATTCCAAAACCCTTTTGCAATTGATATTAGTGAGATACCAAGCAATTTGCAAATGAACATAGTAGATTTGCAAAGTAATAGCACACTTAAAACGGCATTTAAGGAAAGCACTGACTTGATACAGTTCTACGGAGGTTTGAGTTCTGAAAACTTCAAAGAATTGAAAAAGTTTGCTCAGCAGATAATAACTATGTTTGGTAGTACATATTTGTGTGAGCAGACTTTTTCAATTCTCAACTACCGCAAAAATAAGAATTGTTCGCGGTTAACGGATGAACATTTAGACGCGATACTGCGCGTGTCTACTACTAAAATGAAAGCAGACGTTAAAAAACTTGCAAGTCAAATGCAGCCTCAAAAATCTCACTAGTTCTTACTTTTATGTTAGTATAGTAGTTCAATTAAAAAAGAGATAATTGTATGAATATATATGCGTTTTATTTCAAATATTAAAAATACATGCCCGAACATATAAATATAAGTGCGGCCCGCACTGATACTCTGGCAACATATGTGGCCCGGCTATAGCATAAGGTTGCCGACCCCTGATCTACAGCATATCAAATTGTAACATATACCTAACAGAACTTATATAAACTCTACACCGAAAGGCAAAATGTAGGGTTTCTCTTTGATGCAACTTTAATTAAGATAAGACACGATACGAAATTAAAAAAGCAAAACGGATAAATGTCTTAACAAAGATATCTTTATTTATGAAGACTAAAATAACCTTCAGAGAAACACGTATCCTATAGTTGAGATATTTTTTATACCAAGCTCCGAAAGCACGTGGGAAAATCTTTACGATACAGCTTCCTACAAAATTGTGTAGTCCTAACAACATGTATACCATCGTTAACACAATCATAAAAATGTCACACGCGGTCACAACTACACCCAACTAGAAAATTAAATGTGGACCAATGTAATCAAAAAATAAAATTTCCTAGAACTTTATTATGAATAACGACTAGATACGGATTCGAGGAGCACATAAAACGCACATTATAAAGTTCATTATAAACGGTAGAATTATTATCTGTAATCTTCACGGGCGGGAGCCCTTAGAATGGACTGGCGGAAGAGAAAGTCGCGTTTTACAGGCCAAGGACGAGGCCAACGTCCCTGTTGCGCAACCGTGAGATAATTGATGCATTGACCATATCCCGAGGTTAGGGTTGCTACGTTTGCTATTGGTGCTTTATCTTTTCTGCGATTTACTTAAGACATAGCCCCTTATATACTACCTTGTAAATGAACTAGAAAAAAAAATTATATCACTAATTTTATGGTCAATTGAGTCTGTCAGTGAGTGATTTTCAAGATAGAGGATAGAAGATTTTTAGGGTAAGAAGTATGGTTGGTATTTGCAACCAGTTTGCGTTACTACTTTGTTTTGCTAATTGATAAATAAGTAATAAATGTGATTGGTGGTGGAGTTACGAAAAAGACCATGGGTTGGGGCAAATGCAATCTCCAAGTTGTATAAAAATACAGATAAGTAAATGCAAAATCTCGTGTACTGAAATACTGTAAATACTGAGATGGATTGGATATATTGGAAGAAGGGTAGCTTATTGTTAGCCTCAGTGTGGAAGCCACCACAAGACCTTTTAGAGCAGGGGTCGGCAACCGGCGGCCCGCGGGCCGCATGCGGCCCGTAGACTATCTCGGTGCGGCCCGCAACCCTGAGGTCCGTAAGAAAAAAATACCGAAGCAAAAGGCCATATAAATTCACTAGAATTTATACGGCCATGCTGCTGGGCCATGAGAGTATTCTTGAAAGCTCGCTCCCACGCGGGGTGATAAAAATGTACCTCTATTTCATTTCTTAAGAACTGTTTATCAAGACTTTGATGTTATGTATTGTTTCTACCGAAAATAAATATTTGCTGTACTTATTCAATTCTTGGCAATTTCTTTTGCGTTTATCCGCCGCACGTGCGGCGGCGGGCGGCTCCTTTGAGACAATAGGCGGGGCGGCAGTCTTTGATTAGACGCAGGTGTGCGGCGGCGAAAAAATTCAAAGCGACCGGTTTTAGTTAAAATCACAGCCGCGCGCAGCTGTCGCCACATTCGGTTGTGGAAATTCGCCGGAAACTCACGTCTCATCTGGTTGCTAGCTACGCGTTTCGTTTCACCTTTCTTCCCTTCGCTGATAGCTTCTCACGCACGACGTATGAGGTAAGTTGTATGCACTCGCGAGCATTTTGTTTTATTTTATTTACTGCTTGTTAATGTGAACCTTCAGATTGATGGGTAAATGTTATAAGGACGGGGATAGTAGTTACATGACATGAAGTTAGTTACGAGTGTGTCATGTTTTAATTATTATTTGAATGTGGAGTTGAATTTGTAGGTGCTAACTGGAACATATAATTTTACAACGAATTTAATTTTTTTCATTATTGTTACAGAATAATTATATAAACATGGCTTCAAGAAAAAGGAAGATAGAAGAAGAAAAAAGAGTTTTTAACGAATTATGGACAGAATTATACTTTTTTATCGAGTTTAAAGGAAAACCGTTATGCTTGATTTGTCAAAAGAGTATTTCTGTAGTAAAGGAATATAACCTGAAGCGACATTACGACACCGAGCACAAAGCTAAATTTGACTGTCTTGAAGGAGAAATACGGAAAAGGAAAATTTCCACTTTGAAATCGTCATTACAAAATCAACAAAACATATTTAAGGTTGTGGCAGACAACAGCGAATCGAATGTTCGGGCCAGTTACAGGGTAGCAGAGATTCTTGCAAAAAGTGGACGTCCGTTTACCGATAGTGAATTAGTAAAAGAGTGTGTCTTAGCTATCGCAGAAGAAATATGCCCAGAGCAGAAAAAAATGTTTGAAAGTCTTAGTCTCTCTGCAAGAACTTGCACCCGACGTACTGAAGACTTGGGTGCTAATTTGTGTGAACAACTCAGGGATAAGGCGCAGTCTTTCGACTGCTTCTCTTTAGCGATGGATGAAAGTACGGACGTGTCGGATACAGCACAGTTACTCATATTTGTACGCGGCATTGACGAAAACTTTACTGTTTACGAAGAGCTTGTGAAAATGTGCAGTTTGAAAGGTACAACTACGGGAGAAGATTTATTTCACCATGTGGAACAAGCTCTGGATTCATTGCAATTAAGCTGGGAAAAGTTAACAAGTGTCACTACCGATGGAGGCAAGAACATGAGCGGTCAAAACAAAGGTGTTGTTGGGAGAATCATCAGCAAAGTGAAAGATTCTGGATCTACTGTGCCATTGATTTTTCACTGTATTGTCCATCAAGAGGCATTGTGCTCCAAAGTTATATCCTGGAAAGAAATAATGGATACTGTAACATCCACTGTTAATTTTATAAGAAGAAATGGGCTCACACACCGTCAGTTCCAAAAGTTTTTGGAAGATCTGGAAGCTGAACATGGTGACGTGGTTTACTACTGTGAAGTGAGGTGGCTCAGTCGAGGTGCCGTTTTGGAACGGTTTTTTGATTTGAGGAAAGAAATTGGCAACTTCATGGAGATGAAAGGAAAGCCAGTAGAAGAGCTTACTAACAAACAGTGGATTATCGATCTTGGTTTTTTGACTGATTTGACTAAGGACCTGAATCAGCTCAACAAACGCTTGCAGGGAAAAAATAAATTGATTTGCGATATGTATACAGATGTAAAGTCATTTGAAATGAAACTGAAACTGTTTATCAAGCATATTGATGAAAAAAAGCTTGACCATTTTCCTAATTGCAAGAAAGCCGTGGAAGAAGCTGGAGATAATTTTGTGTGGCAAAATATTACAATGAGAAACGTGTTAACACAACTACAAACTGAGTTTGTAAATCGATTCACCGACTTTAAAAAGAGCTCCCTTAACATGGAAATATTCCAAAACCCTTTTGCAATTGATATTAGTGAGATACCAAGCAATTTGCAAATGAACATAGTAGATTTGCAAAGTAATAGCACACTTAAAACGGCATTTAAGGAAAGCACTGACTTGATACAGTTCTACGGAGGTTTGAGTTCTGAAAACTTCAAAGAATTGAAAAAGTTTGCTCAGCAGATAATAACTATGTTTGGTAGTACATATTTGTGTGAGCAGACTTTTTCAATTCTCAACTACCGCAAAAATAAGAATTGTTCGCGGTTAACGGATGAACATTTAGACGCGATACTGCGCGTGTCTACTACTAAAATGAAAGCAGACGTTAAAAAACTTGCAAGTCAAATGCAGCCTCAAAAATCTCACTAGTTCTTACTTTTATGTTAGTATAGTAGTTCAATTAAAAAAGAGATAATTGTATGAATATATATGCGTTTTATTTCAAATATTAAAAATACATGCCCGAACATATAAATATAAGTGCGGCCCGCACTGATACTCTGGCAACATATGTGGCCCGGCTATAGCATAAGGTTGCCGACCCCTGTTTTAGAGCCTTGATAGCATAAGCCGTTTAATGATCCAGCATGACTACAAAAAAATTATTGGCACTTCGGATGAACCATCAAATAATTATGCAAGGCCTACAATAATAACACATTAGATATAATTAATATTAATATTCATTCTGCTTACATGTACATATACATTCTTTAGCTTAGATAGTAGGTAGCTTAGGAGTAAGTACATATACCCTGTAAAGGCACTGCAAGTTGGGTTTGCGTCTTTTCGAAAAGTGAAGCAATTAAACAGAATTAAACATGTCAAAACAATTAAATTAAAATAGTTTATGCGTTTTATCAAATAATACAGTAGAAGAACAAAGGTATGTCAAGCTATCGGGTAATAATAATAATGTCAAGTGGAAAATAATAATAATCATATATCAACAATTATGTAATTACACAGCTTGCTGTGTCAACCCTAACATGAGGTCATCGCGCCTGACGAAATCACAATGCGGATGCTATTTAAGGACAATGAGTCGGTGTTTCTGATCTGAACTGGGAACCGCTTTCACTCTGATTCCATAGGTTGCTTAGTTTACGACTTTGCCTAAAATTATAGTTTTACAACCAAAGCGATCTAAGTCGTTCTAAGACAAGCAAGAGAGGACGGCCTTGAAAGTGAAGTAGTCCATTTCATTCAAACTACTAAAACGTGAAAAGAAAATCAGTGAAACAAACTCCTACCAAAATAAATTGGCCTAAATGACATGATTAGCATCACCATCAGACATTATGAATTCAAAAAATGTAACTATAAAGTGTAGCCTCACGATCAAACCCACAAAAGTGCGTAGAAAGTATAAGTACTTCCTGATAGATAAATTGACGGTCAGTAAATCAGAAGGAATGCCTAAAGGTTTCAAAACTTTCGTTATGGTAATACATATTAGAATGATTGATGAGATAATCCCACGTAACTCGACCATAAACAAGTCGCATCAATCAAAATAATGTGGTAATAAATAACGCATCATATAAAAAATAATGAAATACGATGATTATCCTTCAGAACTTTCACTGGCATTTGGAGTCGCAATATGGCAGATGCAGTTTGTTCCTACCATAGCTTAAGTTCGCGAGGCAGTTCTAATGTCTAATGGGCGATGTATGATGTATGATCCTATAAATATTTTATAGTTATGTAGAGTTGTAAAATTTTAAAACGACTCTCGAGACGGTTAATGTACGTATTAGTCTCAGTGCTTGAAGATTTATTACAACTTTATATAACTTGTATTTTTGATGACTCTTAGGTATCTAGAACGAGCAGACGAACAAAAATGAGACACAACTTGCTATATACCGATTGATCTATCCATTTTTTTGGGAGTGTACCTGATCCATTGCATAACTGGCACAATCGTACTGCATAGGTAATTAATCTGGAGAAAGTACATGTATTTCGGCGAGAAATGATTCAGTGAACAAGATATAGCCTCCGTTTCACTTAACGAGCACATTGCGTAACCACATATCCGAAATACGTTAAGGTTGCGTAAGAAAGAAATGATTTTACGCTTTATGACTTGTGAGATTATTTTCTCTAAATAGAAAAGAAAGCTGATGCATAATGCAGGCCTTGATGATAGAGAAGTCTAAACATTTTAGATTGCTCTAAATTTTAATTGCTATGGTAACCCAGTAGATAAATATTTTATGTAATAAATTATTATTAAGCAGATTGCCTTGAATACTTACAAAAATATTATCTTGGTGACATAAAGTCTCGTTTTCTATGAAAACCTGAAACAAAAAAACCTTTATTAAAACTGGGCACATGCTTATGAATGAATGAATGAATGAAAATTCTTTATTATACCTTACAAGCTAAACACAACAGATATAAAAATAAAAAATAAATCAAATAAATGTAAGCATAATGGGCGGTCTTATCGCTTAACAAAGCGATCTCTTCCAGACAACCTTTGGATGGAGAGGATCATTGCTTAATGGAAGATTGGCTGAGGTGTAAAAAGAATAAACTTAATAATAGCAAAAGAAAAATTACTTAACCTTAAATACATAAATAATAGGTACATAAATAATTTTAAATAAGTAAATATCATATATAAAATAAATAAATAAATATGTACTTACATACATACATATATTAATATATACATATATCAATAATATTATAGATCAGTTGAATAATCACGACTCTTCATGGAGGTAAAAGTTTTTGAGTCTAGCTTTAAATACGGAAGGTGAGGGGGATTTTCTAATGGAGACCGGCAAGGCATTCCATAATCGGACAGCTTGGACGGAAAAGGAGTGTAAGCTTATGTGTAAGCTTTGATTTTTTGACACAATTAGTAGGCTAATTAGTTTAGTATTGTTGTATTTAAACAGTAGGTCAAGTATTAACTGCAAAAATAATGACATTGTTCTTCCATATTGGCAACACAGATTGTTTTGAATACAATCACACATTTGGCAACACACATTAGGTACTGCAAGCAAAGTACGATTACTACAGAATAACATATCAGTCTATCAACTATTGTTTTCCTTTATGATGTCACAAACAATGAATTTTCGAGTTATCTATGTCATTATTGTCGCTAGTGAAACCGTCCTTGCAAGTTTGCTGGTTGTGCTACAGTGAATGCAGACAATGAGCTATTTCGCGATAAGCTCACCTTCCCTGTCTGGAACGGAAATGAGAAAGTGAAAGTTGCCACAGAATACAGTACCTAGGCAATAGCAAAATAGCTTCTAACCCACTGCTTCGAATACATCATAACACAGAAACTACATACAAATTTATGTAATGATAATTTTCAGCACTTATGTTGTATCTGGTTTTTTATTGCATAAAACTATTTTTTATTTGTTGACTTGTTGGTAGGTACTACCTGTACTAGCTTTTAGTAAAAGGCTGCTAGTACTATCTATATGTGTCAGGAGAGAAGATGAAGCATTGCCATAAATGTAGCGAGTAAGTTATGGCATACCTATGGATGGATTTGCATCTTTAATTAATTAGTAGATCTCGTAAAAATTAACAATTAACTACAGATTATAATAAAAAAGGAAAGATATCTCTCTGTTTGAATAAAAGAATATCGACCTACTCAAATAAACATTATTGGATCCACTTCTGTAAAAGTACTCTTAGAATGCAGTAGATGGACATGACTTTTGCTGGTAAAGTTCAAGAATATTTTATTACCTGCATCTATTTTGTCAATTTCTTATAACGATGTTTTGTAAACATATCCCGTAAATATATATATAGGCGCACAAAAATAACCAATTTAATTTTTGTTTACCATAGAAATGGAAATTTATTTTGCCATGTAAGAACAAACACTTTAATAAACTTATGTTGTGCTATTGCATAATACTTGCCATCTAACCACAGATACTGTATTGGTGACATCTCGAGATAGTGTTAGAGTTTGTCTAGAGATAACTTAGTCGATTTTCTTTAAAATTTGATAATAAAGTCATTTTTTATGTTTAGAGAAAGCATCACTTGAATATCGTCAGTATATTACGAAACACCCTGTATTAGAAAAGGTGTTTTCCATATGACTGAAGCAAAAGCTTTCTTATTCACACGCCCAACTGAAATCATACCATCTAGTGTTTCATGTAAATGTAAATGAATGGTGTTTTCACTCGTATAAATCAGTTAGTTTTTCCAGTTTCACTCGAGTTGTTTTATGTGGTATGTAAGAATGTGCATCGATAGCAAGATTCTGTCACTTGAAATCAGGGCCCGCAGTCAAGTTATATTAGCTTCGAATCGATTCGATTTCTACATAGGTTTGTTGTCGATATATCACGTGATATTTCCGTAGCATGCGTCAAATCCCATACATTTTCGGACTTATCGACTAGCGTCATCGCTAATCGAATGTAACTTTGCTAAGCCCTCTGGTCAGATGATGTCTCACGTATTCAGTATAGGATTGTGAGTTGTTATTTGTTCCCAATTCTTATTGGGATGCTGAGGTACTGATCGTCTTTTGTGAACTAAGATGGATCTATCACGTCCTTACTCAATTTCTAATACAATACCGCGCGTTTTTTGAAATCAGTGCCGCTTAGAGTCAAGAGCACCTGTCCTTGTAAATTTTTAGGTTATTATGTATAAGTAGGTATAATATGTATATTTTGTATAATGTGTTATGTTTATCTGTAATGTAAGTATAGTTTATAGGTATTATTTTTAATACGTATAAGTATTTTATTTATGATAGTATATATTATGTGTAACTATTAGTATTTTACTCCTATACCCTATTCTGTGCACGTACCAACCACTATAATCGACTATCTCTATCTTCAAAGGTTTGCTGGAAGAAAACTCTTATTAGGGTTAAGCTCGCCTTTGTACATGTCTGTAAATTTATTTGTGTACAATTAAGAATATTAATGAAGGAGTGAAAACTCTGTGTGATAGTACTATAATGTCATCTGTGCAAATAGAAGGATGGATGTGGCTTGCACATACTCGTAAATACAAGATGAAAGTGGTGAAATCATTGGACGGGCCGCGAGAAATCGCCGCCATAATAAATAATGCACTAGTTCGGTCGACAAGCCCTTAAACCGCCTAACTGGTTCTAACGTTCATGTTTTGACAAGAAATATTGTAAGTGATTGGTTCAAGTTTTAATAGCTAACCAAATCAACCTTTCTATATTAAGATAATTGCTGGAACAATTTGATCAGCCCATGAAAAGAAAATTGATGGGCGGAATTATACGGCACGCTTTCCGCTGCTTGTTGAACCATTCATTCCGTAAATAGGCGCTTGCATTTGATTGGTAAATAATAATGACTTGATTTATGTAACGGTAGGTTTGCTGATGTACAAACATACTTAAGTTTCCTCTAGAGAGGGTAGATACGAATTCAATAGAAGTACGTATCTACTGCAAGCGGAAATACGTCTATAACTTGAAAGAATTTTGCTGGTCGACTGAGCTGTCGAATAACTTTAGAGATTCATGATTTGTTTATCTAATGTTGGTCGGTGCCAGTGCATCCGTTCCCAATATAGGCAGTAGGCACTGTCAGTTGTTTGGACTGCTCGCCTATTGTGCTGAAGGTACTGGGTTGGAAATGATAAGAACTCAAACATGTCAAAATTCTACCACAGCTACTGTAGATTCACGATGCGACGTTTATTTGGCGTAACAGCCAGCTTCACATCATAATTGGAGCACAATAATTTGATATACTTTCTCTTGTTTTAATAATTCATAAAAATTCATACATAATATTCTTTAGTAGGTATGCGAGATTTTAATGAATACTTTCGGTTTCTTTGGAGCGTTTGAAACAATGGTTTTGCCGAAGCAGGTATAATGAGCTAAATATATTTACACACGTTATGAAAAGTTGGTTTTAATGGTTTTTCATTTCAAAATTGTTTTTAAGAATGTTTTTAATTATGAGATGTGATCGTATACAAATCAAATGAATATCAATTCACTCAGGAGACATTTCTATTAATATACATGCGTTAGTTCTATTAGTTCATAGAAGCACTGTCAAGCAATTTCAGACGGAGTTTTACTATAGCACTACTCCATAGCAAACTAAGGTATCTTCATACCTAAATACAGTCAAAGATTACGACTGAAAATAATTTGCAGCAGTTTGGTCTGTGCCTTTGCGAAACAGCAGGTGGGCATACAAGCAAATAAAAGTGAAATCACTAAAGTTTCTCCAGGTTTGAAGTTTATAGGGGCTCTATCAAGCCTCGTTACAGGAATAGGGGCTCGGCAGCGGGCCTCGTTTATTATATTACATGCATTACATCGTGCAGATGAGATATGAGCCACTTTCTAATGGCGGGCACACATCCTCATGCTCATTATAATAATGTGATAAGTGCGTGTTATTTAGGCTGTTACGTGGGTTACGGTTGATTAAATTATCCTTGTTGGTTGTTAGTTTTACGTAAATGACTATAAAACATTAAATGAAATTTGTTTTCCTCGCAAGTATGTAAAAACTAGGATTCAAAAAGTTAAGGGCTTGAATTTGTTGTAGCCCTTTTACTTAATCCATATAAGATCTTTAATGTGCCTTATGAGGCAAATACTGAACCCTTATACCTTATATAGCTAAGGCCCACTCCTGTGTCCATCTATAACAAAGGGCTTTCCCGAAAACTACGTAATGCTTCCTACGTTATTGTTTGATATTTATATAAGGGCTCGCTTAAGTATGTAAGATAAGATTGATTTCATAAAGGCTTTTCTGCAAAAGTATAGCGTGAGGTACCTACTTTAACTCTAGGTAACCTAAAAAACCAAAACCAAAACACTTTGAAATTGTTCTTGATTGAAGCATAATTATGATCTATGTTTTACGATTTGCCAAATCGCTCTCACCAACAAATATTAGATCGCATTTTGATATTTGTGATTGAAATAATTGTTTATAACGAGAGTTTAATGGATACCCCGAGGCTACAATCCGAATCGATAAAAAATGTATGGAAAGCTGCCACCTGACCACATTGTACGAATAACCGCATTCCTTGAGGGGGTCGTCAGCAAAAGGAGAAATACGTCAGCCGTTAGGTAGATCTATTAGAAACTTTAGCGATCAATCTTTGTTCTCATATGTAAAATACAGATAAGATGTGTTATGATAAGATAAGATGTCATTATGTTGAAAACTTAATAATAATCTTCTTCTTTCGTTTGAATTTCTCAGACTTAGAGCCATTTTGACCAGTAAGATGACGCCACCTTTATGGCGGTGTAGTATATTAATTCACCCATCGTGCAGATGGAAGGGTACGAAAAATATACTAGGACGTGGCGTCGTACAAGGTGTATATAGCCACTAGGTAACATTGTTAATGACGAGTGGCTCTGTGCCCCTAAGGTAAATAAATGAATTTGAATCAATCGAGCCCGAATCTGACCTGATAAGAGTGTTTTGACTTTGATAACGGTTGCTTTGAAAAACCCTTTTTTGCTTGTTTTTAGGAACATCACCTATTAAGATAGAGCACGGCCAAATCACTGAATAGTTTGCACATATTAATGTACTTAGTGATGCGTTCTGAATAGCGTTATTAGATCCGTGACTCACTTCCCAGGCAAAAGAAAAGCCCTAGTTCCCCACAATACCGGGTGCGATGCCATCACTAGTCGAATTTACATGGAAACCAGGTTGTCAGCGCTTACTGGCACGAAGTTGTGCACTACTTTGAAATTAAGTCCATATAAGAAGTAAGCTCGAGTCTGATTAAAGGGTTGATTTTAAATTTGTTTTACAATTCTTCAAGCTTCTTTTTGCTTCAAAATATATGTAGGTAGTACATATTTGAGTCTCATTCAGTAAGCAGAGTATAGTTCTGGAATACGGGTCTGACAGAGACTATAGTTTAGTTCCAGTGTTGTACCCGTAGAGCATAGTTCTTATATCCATATAACTCTTGGTGGTATACCTACGAACTCTTAGTTAAAGTTCAGATGGACTAAATTTAAAATATTCGCGACAGATCCAAAACTGAAATTAAACATGGCTTATCTGTAGACACTACTAGTACTGACAGCAACATTTTCAGTAAATTAGATAGATAAGTCTTTATTGAATGACCACAGAAACAAATAATACGAATAAGTAAGTATATGAATAAAAAAGTAACCTAAAGCACGTAATCTGTAAGCTTACTAAGCACTACGCGGTGAGCAACCTGCTTTTTATGTGATTGTGCCCAAGTGCAATACAATAAAATACTTTCTTGGCTGGGCATAAATACTCTCATTACTTTGTTTTCTGATAGCAAAATTCACAACTAATTTGTCTTGTTTATCTGATAGCTTTCATTGTGCTGTTAATTACATTTAACTATGTGATAAATTTCATACAAAAAATTTATTTGCGGAAAATTGTTTTGTGATATTTAGATTGGTACGTAAAAGGCTTTATATCTCTTCTCTTAAGAGAAAAAGCTTTTAAAATCTTATTAAATTACCAACTACTGTAATATCTTTAAATTGCCATTATAATAAACTTCACTTAACTCCATGTAATAATTAAAGTATTCTCACCCATAAAACAAGCCGAATTCAGAGCATTGAGCATTTTGATAATTTTATTTACACATTTTCGATCGCGCTGCACTCAAAATGTAGTATTTAATTATGAATTATTTTTAAGCCTTTACTTCAATTGCATTTTATTAATTTTAATGATATAGATCATTTTAAACTAGGGCAATTACTCCGTGTTTATAAAAATAGAACCGGCTAGCCTGGTTCGATTCCTGGTCCCGCTTGGACTAGATCCCTGTAGAGTTATACATCAACTGAGTATCATTATCAACTTGTTGGATTACTGGATTGATTTGTTACGATTACTCTTAAGTATTTACATATTCTGATTGAGCTCGCTTGACACTCACGCTGAAAAATTTTAGCGAGAATTTTGCTCAGAGAACTAACTAACATCGATTGCGTAGTTGGTGGTTCAATGATGTTGAAAACAAGGACTTATAACTATAGATTAGATTAGAATTTTTTTATTGCTCTAATAAAATAGTAAATTTGTGTACTTAATGCCTAACCTAACCTTTGTTTAATTTTGATTGAAACTGTGGTTATAGTGAACTTGAAGATGAATAAAACATTACTTACCTACTTTGAAAAATTCATACTACGTACTAAGCAACATATAATTAAAATGAGTAAAACAAAGCCAATACGTCTTATATCCAACCGTATTTTCTTTATATATGACCTATTCATCAATTTACATGTGCGTTGAGTACTGGAATTTCTCGACGTGAATGTAATTAAAGCTTTCGATGTTAACGTCGATTCTTGATGGCGATTAAACGAAAAGCGATAAAAGTAAATGATCCTTAAATAGAACTTCTTGGTGTTCTAAGAATGGACGTCTTCCGATAGCTATCCCATCGATGTGATTGAAATATTTATAGAAGCTATCATTGAAGGAACTTGCAGCATATTGAATCCTACGTTAATCTGGTATAGACCAAGATTGCACTGACGTGATTCTAGGCAGAAAAGCATAGGAAATCTTTAAGTCCAAATCTTTATTCAATCAAATCATAGGGATAATTTTGAAACGTAAATAACTACGCGATGGAGGGGCACGCAATTTAAAAAATGATTGACATTCAGCTATAAGTTACACTTGCTATTACGATTTTGAGATTTACCTACACAAACTCAATACACTACATATCTACTACCTTCACACCATCAAAACCAATACTTGAGAGACGGGTGCCAACTAAACATGCACTCAAATTATTGAGAGTCATCGTTCAATTGGTCACTTGTTACACTCATATAGAGCTCATGTTCTTAGAGATTGAAGATAGGCGCGAGGAGTGCCCCCTGTGACACACTGACTCACTTTCCACTTGCGAGCTGACATTACTCGTACTGTCGTCGATGGAAGGCCCTGATAATAAGCTCTTTAACATTTTTGATTGCAAATTGACATGTGTTTTTTCGGTTAGATAAGACTTATAGCATCAGCTAGATTGTGCTGAGCTTCTAAAAAAGCCGAATTGATATATATTGACATTAATAGGTAATACTGTATTTTTATGTTTTTATTTTTATTTTCACGGGTCACGTGATCCATATGGAACAGGATAAGTGGACCAAGGGGATCACAGGATAGACCCGTAGAGGGCAGAAGACGACACGGTCGCCCGAGAAGACGATGCCACGCGATAACGCTGCCCATTCAAGGATATCCGGTCAAGGATAAATGTAGAGAGTTGGACGAAGATCGAGAGAATAGGGGTGGATTTTTTCCCAGCGTACTTCTGGGACTCTTTGTACTCTTAGGAGTAAATAATAAGCGATTAATAATATAATAAATTTTTATTTATAACGTTGGCAAGCTACGCTCACTTCATTATTTAAAGAGCTTAATACTAAGTTTATGGGTTTGTTTTTATTTTTGATAGTGTTATTATTAACATTTTCAGAGTACTGCAGACTGTATTTGCTGACTGTACCTAAATCATGCTACATAGTACATAGGTATAGGCACCTATCGTGAGTACCTGAGTCTTTACGCGGTACTTGTCAACACAATGGGCAATCTGATCGTCATTTAACACATGTTACCGTCTTCTCATACCCATGTCTTTACAAGTTTAATATTGTTCTTTAGATAGCTTAGTTCCTGTATAAAATAAAAAGCTGCCTAGATATTATGATTAAAAATCAGAGTAAAAGACTTTTTTATTACCACAGAAGGTTTATAAACACAATAATAAGATTTACTAAAGTTATCTTCAAAAGTTTTTAGTTTTTGAGTTCATAAGAATGATAAAGGATATTTTGTTAAGTAACTTCAATCGCTTTCAATACTGTAAATCCCATTTATTGGTGAAGGTCCGGTTGCTAAAGCTTCGTCAAAACATCGTCATACCATCTTTTGTTCCAAAACCTTTGTACTCTGTAGGAATGTTTCTTAAATGTAATTTAAGTCTTTTCGAAACTTTACTAGGTTGGTAATGATAGCTCGGCTGGTATTGCTAAGAATTGAAAGGTAGGGGCATTCTTGACAAATTATCATAAGTATGTGCATCGTCTGTTTCTCAGTACATAAAGATTGACGGAAATTAAAACTGGACATACTCATTAACGCTTTCTCTGTTTCCGTTACTTGGGGCATTATCTCGTAAACTTGAATCCTATACATCGGGAAAGTGAAAGTGACAATTGGAGATAAATATATTAATCGTAACTTAATACTAAAGTCGTGAGAAAAGCGGTAAAAGTGATAAAGTAAATGCTTATGATTTAATCGGTGATTGAGCAGACATTTAAGCTTAGAATGTATTCTGTTTTGTTGACTGATTTTTACTGTGATTATATCAGAATACCTCTAGACTTTTCCGTGACATAATTAATATTAAAGTCGTAGTGATTGAATTAAATGCTTAATCGTACATCATATTCATTAATTTGACTAAAATGATGTCGTAGGTGGTGTAGCAGTGCTACGCCTATAGTTCGTAGAGCACTTGTTGTGGCATAATTTTGTCTAAATCACATCAAACCCGTGCCTCAGTTGCTACGGCACTGCTTAAAACCAGCGCTGCAGTAACTACGCAATTTTTGGTCCCAAATTCAAAATAGATCTACTATCTAGTTTGTTAATGGTTTTTGTTTATGTACGTATATGTCTGATTCTTTTTCTTTACATAGTATAAAATGAAGTCGCTTCCGCTGTCTTACCTTAGATATAAATAATAAAAAAAACGTTTATTTTCCCAGTTTAGATCTTTTAAACTACTCAACGGATTTTAGTGCAATTTTCAGCAATAGATAGTGATTCAAGATGAAGGTTTATATGTATAATACATACATAACTCTGTTTGTTTGTTAGTTTGTTTGTTACCTTTACAAGACTAAACGGCTGAACGGATCGTAATGAAATTTTGCAAGGATATAGATTATATCCTGGGAAAAGACATAGGCTACTTTTTAGCCAACTGCGCAAAATGAAAACTACAATGCTACATTGAAAAACCACCCATGTGAAGTCGCGGGCGGGTCAGCTAGTTATAAATAAATATGGTCTTTTTCTATATACATTTTATGAAAGTATAATAAAACTCATAGTTAATAATAATAATAAATAATAAATATCGCTGGACATTACATACAGTTACGACATCAATGTTCTTGCGCTCTTTTTTATTACTCAAATAAGGTGTCATTGTCCATCTGTCGTAAAGTTTTTTGTTCATATCATTGCGCAACACATCCCTGAAGACAGCAAGCGTGACGCTTACAAAACCTGATGCATCTGAACAATGGAATAGGAATTGTACAGTTTCTGCAGATTTCGCAACACGTGAGTAGCCATTAATGTTGCCTCGTATCCGTTTAGATAGTGAGAAATAGCTTTCGCGACAAATTTAGTTAATGTTATTGAATTTTCTATAGGCAAGCGTCCATCTTCGAACATACCACCACAGAAATTGTATTTTCTGGTTTCTAGATTTTGATAGCTTTTTATGGTTATGTACATACAGCCACAAGCAATGAGATGTAAATAGTTTAGTCGCAATAAAGAAGGCTTACTGACAGACGGACGGAACGCGGTCACAAAACAAATTTCAGTGCGACATTTTACCTCGGTACTAAACTGTTTACGCGACTGTACTTTTACGTTTTTTATGCATGCAGGATTCAACTTCCACCATAAAATTTAAAAATAGATTTAAAAGATGGCTCATAGAGAGTTCTTTTTACTCCGTAGACGAGTTCTACACATTGCCTATTATTTAATTTTGTTATTAATGAATTTATTATAAGTACAATTAATTAATTATGTTTACATTCATAATATATTAATTAATTAATATATAATTATAATTAATTATATTCATTAATGCTCAATATTGAATTTATTACTTACCTTTATATTTTTTATATTTGTCTTGTAACTTGGCGTTATAAATAAAGAATTGTATTGTATTGTATTGTATTATGATTGTAAATTGTCAAGCCTTACCTCGTCTAATCGTAAGTGATGATGTGGTCGAAGATAGAGTACATAGAAAGAACTTGGGATCATTGTATTGATTAGTTGAGATTTAACCCAGCTTGCACAACGATTCCTAAACGTATATGGCGAAACATGTTTAAATTTGACGTATTTGTATGATTTCACAACTCCTTAAATCATATTTAGCCACTAAATACGATTAGGTAGGTATCTATCTCAAGTCGCCCTCTCTGTGGTATCTGAGGATACTGGACTGTTTATTTTTCTATTTGCATCCGATTTATTTTCTTTTACTGAAACCTGACAATTTTTTGATTGCGTGGTCAATGTTCTCAAGCTAATTTTGCCATTTTAAAACTACTACTAAACAATAAAGCATTATTTTAGTCTTATAATTGCAATTTTTAACCCATTTACTTCAATTTTACATTATGCACATAGCTATTAACGTAAATGAGAAACCCCGCTCGTACACCGATAAAATGCAAGCTGTGTGACGCGTGGCCTACTTTCCTCGTACCCGCTATACCACATGTCGTCTGCGTAGATCTTACTCACATCGATATGAAGAACAAGTTCCGATAATTGATATAAAAAACCTAAGAAACAGCTGCGTAAACCGATGAACATGCAGATTCTGGTTTTTGAATATTTCGCGACTGAGTGATAATTCTGGCGCGAGTGAAAGTAAAATTATGCAACTTTCTACAACTGAACAAATTTATTCGGAGATAACCGATTTAAATGCGTAATTGAATTTACATGATGTTTTTGTGTTGTGCTCAATCAGCTGTAAACGCATTCCTTGCAACGTATCTTAGCCTATTTTGCCAGGAGATATTTTAACATGCGCTTACATTATTGTTGCCTATTCAGTGGAACATTAACGACCTCCATGGTGCAGCGGGTAAATAGCCGGCTGAGACGCGGGAGGTAGTGGGTTCGATTCCCGCCGCGGAACAAATGTTTGCATGATCTACAGATATTTGTTCCGGGTCTGGTTCTTTTTCTATATATTATAAGTATGTATTTACAAAAAAAAAGTATATAAGTATTCTATCAGTTATCTGGTTCCCATAGTACAAGCTCTGCTTAGTTTGGGGCTAGATAGCGCTGTGTGAAATATCCAGCAATATTTATTTTTATGTATATTTCTACGATGTAGCATACGATTTTTTTACATGTAAATTGGAAATCAAAATAATAAAACAAGCGTAGATTTTTACATACTTTCAGCATAATGAAGCCTTTGAAAGCTAAGTTATCGTTTCGTCGTTTTTTATAAGAGATTTAAAACAAAATATTTTTTTGGATTGTTTAACGCGAAAACAGCTAGTGTTTTTGGTGACCCGATGTAACAAGACATATTTAAAAAAAGTAGCCGTCACGAGACACCCGGAAATGTGAAAAATCTAAATTGATGGTTATTGAAAGAATTTAGTATTAAAGAAACCCGTTTGTAATCATCTTATCATACGCAATATAAATACGAGTGACGGCAAACATTTATTTATTTGTACTTTTGACTTTTGACAATTATTGATACACGCCATCTTACCACCAAACCAAGACGCGTATATTCTACATACATATATTATATTCCATTACACTTATTGGACGCATGCCGTCATGGCATGACGGTATACGAGTCGGTCTTACCCCGCAAAGGCGCGCCAATAGATGTTTCACATCAATAAATGTGGCCTATCTAATCACGACACAGATTTCATGCCACACTTTGTATTTAAATGTGTACCGAAACTTACATTATTATTAGTTCAGATTGTTTCATGCAAGTAAATCGGCTAATTACGCTCATTAAATGTACCTACCTAAATTTAAAGCATGGCACGAAATCTGTGTAGATTAGGCCAGATTTATTTATTTGTTTCATGTCCTTTTTGATCACGTGATCAGTCGGGACATTTTCGCGTGATCCGAGAGGACGTGATCAGAATCGCGTGATCTGCCAGGACCAGACCCTTATTTTCATGAAATTTCCGAGTAGACATTTTAGCGAATCACATAAATCAATTTTGAGACAATTTTTTTTATAAATATGAGGCTGGTATACATAGTTGTGCACAAAATTAGAAATATTAGAATTGAACATCAAACGAATTTCAATACATTAAGTAATTATAATCACCAGTCCATTCAAGAACACAAAATCCAAGGTACCTTTTCAGGCGAGCTTTCAGCGGCACTAGAAGAAACAGTTCAAGGATAACACAGGCTACCGATCACTGTTCCAGGTTCACGTTCATAATAATTCACAGCGATAGTTTCGTAGTTTGTAAGTCACTTTCGTTTTTCGCGGCGCGTGCTGGTAGCGCCGTGCGTCGGTCGGCACAGAGTTGGGTAGCTCACTGGTCGCGCCGCCGCCACTGGCGTGGTTTTATACGCGTGAAAGTTCCAACACTTTATCCTGCTGCATCATCCGGGCCTCCTATCCCGGATCGGCTTTTGGCGAAGACGAGGATTTTGTAATCCTTGCGACACGCTGACGTCAATTGCGGCGCAGAAGGTCGGAGACACGCCGGAAACAATATTGGGCAAGATGAAGCTGAGTGGACATGTTTCTGGCGCGAACAGACAAGAACGAACAATGCTATGAAGTGGGTTTTCCAGATTCAGTCATGGTCTTTTATTTAAGTAATATTTTAATAATAGAGTTTTGTTAACAGAAATCTGATCGACTTTTTCATACAAAAGATTTCAACGCGCATCAACTGCATTGTTTGTAGCAGAATTATTTTTCGCCTGTTTCATAACACCATTCAAGGAACAAGTACCTATAGTCACATAGTAGATGTTTATACTATATTATATTTACTACTAGAAATAAAGATAAACTCGCTGTTGCCACTTGTAGACTATAAAGTTAGTAAATCGTTTAAAGAGCAAGGTATACGCTTTTGTAACAAACTCCCAAGTGATTTACAAAAATTAACAATTAACTAATTTAAAAACGTGATTAAACAAAATCTTTTAAAAAAAACCTACTATAAAATATCGGGTTATTTAGATGATAGCAAAGCTTGGGATTGAAATTGCTCCAACTCGTTCAAAATGTTACAATTTAGACGTAATTTATTTTCTGTGTTATTATGTATTCTAAAAGGATCATTAAAAAAACTACCACACTTGTTTCTTGCCTTTCTTTCCTGGCTTGGTCACGAAGGAACAAGCAGTAAAATTGACGTTTCAAAGTGATCCTTGTGATCTTAATGAATAAAATATTTTGAGTTTGACTATGACTTTATACTGGCAGGGATACATGGGTTTTACCTCCACTTTTCCTTAAGAGTAGATATACTTTTCCAATTCCCCTTGAATCGGAAGTTTGGTTAGATATTTGTTTGAAAATAGTCACACCTGAATATGCAGCTATTGGGATGGAGATGCATTTCTTATTTCTTTATTTTACTTACGCAAAGCTTTTCACTCTTACCCACAGAGTGCTCAAAATTATAACCTTTTTTTAATTGTATCTTATCAATAACAGAATATAAATTGTAATTAGGTACCAGAGATATAATAAAAAGCCTGAGACTCACTTCGCATATCAATACAAAAGTCGTAAAATATATTTAAGTACATAATGCGTTTATTTTCTGGGCATTTATCTGTAAACATCGATTGGGGCATTTTTGATCTGTACTTTAATTTGTCATGCCCATTATTTTAACGTGTAAATAAATGAAAGTGTACTTACCATAAAATTCCTTTATGGATCTGTCTTTACGAATTCAAAATTAAAATACCAATAGCTCAAAATGGCGCATGTCATGCGCAGGGAAGAAAATCATGTGACTAAAAGAGATAAAAAAGCATGTGTGCAATTCACACGTGGTAGAAGTTAAACCTTCAAATACCACGCGCATGTGCTTAGGATCTACCGAATCACTCTCTTTCTATCTCCTACTTTCTACCTTTGTGTATCTTTCTTTCTCTCTCCCTCATGCGTTGGAATATTGGACGCTACTCGTTGCTAGCGCTCGCGCTGGCCTGTAACAGGTATACTACGCGCATGCGTTCGAGTGCCACGCATTCACTCTCGCTCTGTCTCTTTCTATTCCCCCTCCCCAGGAGCGTTGAACGTTTAACGCAACAGTGCTTTCATGCCCCCTCCATGGTAGCGTTAAACGTTTAACGCAACCTTGTTGGAAGTCGCATTAGAAGTTTCACTTCAAAAAGTGTTAGATATGAGTGTGGAGGAATATAGAAGTAGAGGAAGGCCGAAAAAGAGATGGATGGACTGTGTGAAGAATGATATGTGTTGGAAGGAAGTGACAACGGAGATGACGGCTGATAGAGAGATATGAAGGGTAATACATGTTGTACAGACCCCGCGTAATATGGAAAAAGGGCAGGAAGAAGAAGAAGATCTCAAAATGGAACATATTTACAGATTGTGTATTTACAGGAGTCGTTCAAGAAAATAAAACCACAAAAATGTTCATGAAATTACATTAACATTCATATGAAAAAAAATATTAAAAAGTAACAGAAGGTCATAAACCTAATCGGCAAGCGATAAAAATGTTTGCATAAAATATTAATGTAATAATTTATACTCCTCGCCTCTATATTATATCATAATAATTTAATATTTTGAATATTTTGGGGTGGGTTTGAACCCCCCCCCCCTGGCTACACCCATGAGCCTGCTAATGATGTGGTTCTGGGTCTGGATAATTGTGGTACAATGAACTTATTTTCTGATACCCTCGATACAGAGAATTCTAGTGTGGGGGTTGGACTGTGTTTGATTGTTGGCCGTGTTTTTATTGATCGAGCGAAGCCAAATTTCCAAATCAATTTGGGCAAATCGGCGTTGTATGTATGCAAGTATGTATGTATGTTTGTTTTCCGAGGATAACTTTTGAAGCGTTTATCCGATCATCGTGAAATTTGGTATTAGTTTAAACCTTGTAGTTTTTAAGTTATTAGCCATAATAAAAACTGAACTTTGATAACATTCACAGGGTACACCACTGACCCCACAGTGCTGAAATATAGTATGCGCGTAGCTTTAGTGACACAAATATAGGGAAAAGTCTGAAATCACTGCAATTAATACCCCAAAAAAGATTAACCAATTAAAACGTGAACTTCCGTTACCTGTAATTTGAATGACATTGTAGGTCAAGTGAGTTGGTTTTGCATTTCGTAGCAATATTTTGATAGTCAAAGATTACGAATAATATTGTTTGGTTTTTATGGGAGACTAGCGAGATCTCAGTTCTGGGCGAACCACTAGTTTATATAACGGACCTAATCTATGTAAGTATCTATATAGGTAAATACGTGAAGAAAAAACTGTTTATTTAAGCTTATTTCGCGCATATAGGAGTATGAGTTTTGGCATAGTTAAAGGTTTGATGGAGAAGGAGGGGTTATAATTGTATAATATGTGCTTGCAAATTGTTTATAATATCTAATTCTCTCTAGTCTCCAGTTAAGACTGCAATCCATCATTAGACTAACGAACGCCTCACTTAACACCTAAAACTATGAAATTACGGAATGAGTGAAATCGTATAAATTGCCCATTGTCTACGAGGTGCGCGAATTTGGTAACTTATCTGTGTTATTACTTTCTGTTTTCATCTGACCACGTGCGGCAAGCACTTCACCCAATTGTAATTTTCTTAAGTTATTGTAATCAAAAACTGAGTTAGTTTAGTGGGATTATCCTAACTTTTGATCCGGAGGTTGTCGGGTTCGAATCTCGGCCGAATGAATTCTATTTTTTCGGTTTATGTGCGCATAAAGTACTTATAACGCTTAGTAAAAACATTTTGTGGAAATCCGTGGCTTAGTACGCTGCGCGAATTAACCATTACTTTTTGGAAATTGGCTGATTAAGCTAGGATAAGTGCTGGGGAAGCCTAAATCATCTAACATTCTATCTCAGGCATTACAACGATTGCGTCCTTTAACTAGCTAGTGCTGCAACAACTTACAGCTTCACTCAAATATGAAGTAAGTACATATAAGACTGCAAGCTCCCGAGCTAAGGTGAACGCTTACAGATTATGATACGACACTCAAAGCAATGCTGTGAGTCTATTATTGTAGTTACGAAAACTAAATGTCTTTATTTCACAGAGAGTTAATATGATCGCGACAGTTGGATGGATTGTATTATTATATATATATGTGTTGCCATTTAAACTACAAATAATGACGTAGTATATTTAGAGACCTTAAATAATATATAGAAAATATTTTTTTTAATCTAAAAACCTTTATTTTTGAGTTGTTGTGCCTAACACCAGGAACTTACCGTTTTGCCATACGCACTATACGTGCTCTGTTGCCTGGTTGGGTACATTGATCAGTCCAGAACATTGAACTAGCGGGGTCATTGAACGACACGTAGTAACTTTTTAGTAATCTGTGGCCTCGTACAATAAACTTATATTTAGTCGAGCAGCGTTTTATCGATTTTCTCGAAATTTTGATGATAAAACAAGAACATTTTATGGATACATAAATTTTTTATATAGAATAATTATTAGTATATAAGTAGTAGTATATAATAGTAATATTTATTAGTATATAAGGTGTTGCAATTTAAACTGTTAGTATAATATTATTAGGACGGTCCCTTCAATATTATACTAATACATAGTTTAAATTGCAACACCTTATGCTGGCGCCTCACATTGGCTATGTTGGCTCCAAGTTATACTGTTGGATCCAACACACCAATGTGAGGATCGATCTTTGAACGTTCTTCTTAAACGTTTATTGGCCATTCTATTCGTAGCCAACGTTGGAACCAAGTCATAAGCCAATGTGAGGCGCCAGCATAACATACTAATAAATATTAGAGATAAAGCTTGTTGTTTGTAGGGGGTTATCTCATAAACAGCTGAACCGATTCTGAAAATTGTTTCACCAATAGAAAGCTGTACTATCCCTAAGTGATTTATACTATAGGTATATTTTTGGTGTGCAATAAAGTATTATCTAATCTAATCTAATCTATATTTGATAAAAATTGCGGTCGTGTAAAAAAGAGGAATCCGTGTAGGAATTTAGTTTTTTTTCGTAATAATTAAATGACTAACTGGATGTTGCGACTGAAATCTTCAAGCAATTCTAATAATGGCTTCACCACAAAATCATACTAGTAATTAGATAGCGCTGTGTGAAAGGTCCAGCAATATTTATTTATTTATTTAATTTGGGCCTAAGAAGAAAACTGGGTGTCGAAATGTGCCCAAGAGAATTGGGATACAACATTTTCGTTAGGACTATTGATAGCCATAGGTTTTAAGTTACTTATTTTGCATGGTAGGTGCATGACAGCATGGAAGCAGCCAATAGTGGTAAAATATTCACCGTAAAAAGTCATTATAAACCCAACAATTCTTCAAGTAGGTTATACCCTCATAAGAATATTATTGAAAAATGTGGTACAAATGAGTCCAAACGTAAAAAATGTCTGGTTTACGCATAGGTCCGCTTTGCATAACAAAGCCCCCGCAACTTTCTGAAACGGAATACAACACGAATTCAGGCTATGCTACTCACTGCTCATGCCAAGTGTTCTGATTTACGTAAGCGACTTCCTACAAGGCATTATCGTTACTAGAAATGTGTCAATATAAATACAATAGGTAGGACATGAAAGTGAAAGTTGCTATTAAATATGGAAATATTATAAATACTTACTTCCATTTTGAATAAAAGCGCCACACCTAATGATTGCAACATGAATTATTGACATCATAGTTTTATTGATCTATGGATGCTTGTTTCTACCACCTTGAGCTCTTAAGGGCTAGGACATCTCAAGAACCAATGATAAGAGATCTCTATGGCACTTTGTGCTTTAGCAAACAGTCCTCTGTATGTATGAGGCTACAGTAATTTTATTGTTGATCTCAAGCCAATAAATTAAATAAATATTGCTGGACATTTCACACAGCGCTATCTAGCCCCAAACTAAGCAGAGCTTGTACTAAGGGAACCAGATAACTGATAGAATACTTATATACTTTTATTTTGTAAATACATACTTATAATATATAGAAAAACAACCAGACCCGGAACAAATATCTGTAGATCACGCAAACATTTGTTCCGTGGCGGGAATCGAACCCGCTACCTCCTGCGTCTCAGCCGGCTATACGCCCACTGCGCCACGGAGGCAGATTATCTCTAATAGAGGCTCATTGCGTGAAATTCTCATGCTACCGCATCAAACGCCATTGACCTTTGTCTAAACTCATATTTGTTGCACAACACGCACAGACGTCAATACCGACATTAGAATGGGCGAGGTGGTGCGCATTATTCAATACAGCGCGCTCAGAATGAGGGCGGATCCTACTTATTTCATAACTCGATGACTGTACCTCGAAAGCCCAAACGGATCTAAGGTGTGTTGTGGAAAACACATGGGACTACAGAATCTCTATGATCAAAAGTGAAAGTATTTCCACAATTAGATTATCTTTTTTCTGATGACCTATCTGATGATTAATTTTATTGTAAAGACACCGTTGCATTATTTTACTTAGGTATTTAGTAGGTACCTGTAGGTAGATACTAAGTATTTAATTAGACTAAATATGATAAAATCTGAACAGCTTTTTTTTTTATATATTCATCATAGAATCAACAGCACTTGATATCAATGTATACAAACTCTTATAGCTAATGCTTAATGCCAATAACAGATTCACATTTTATAGACCTTTAAGAAATTAGAAATTAGTCGCTTAGAGAAAAAGATTAAAAACACAATACAATATAATAATTAATTTTCAAGGAATTTAGTAATTTAGTAGGTACGCATTTGAAGAATGAAAGGGGAGGAGGGATGCTGTGTAAATGTGTAGTTGATCAGAATGTCTAACCTTTTTGTCTGCTACAATTTACTTACTCGTGTCTACTTAACTCACACATACCACCTTAGTTAAAACAATTAAATAGACGACTGTTACTTATTCAATCCCATGATACTGCATTTTCACAAACGAAATGTAATGCAACTTTTGCTCGCTGTATGAATGACGAGTTCTAAGTATGAGAGCAGGCATTGAATGCTCAGAATTGCTGTCTAGTTTTGTACTGGAATATAGCATTGTTATAGCACCATACTTGAATGGAAACTTACGTAAAAACATACCATTGTTACTGCACTAATATTCTTTAATTTGTAAACGTAGTTACTTTGCACATATTTCAACTAAAAATATGTTTACAGTCGAGTCTCAGTTCGCGTTACGTCGCATAATTTAAGTCTGAGAGAGCATGAAGAAAGTTGAAGCCGGCATGAAATTGAATTTCATATTTATGAGGATTCAACGCACTTACAAGAAGAGTTTGTGCAATTACTGAAACTTGTCGGTTCATGGTTTTATAAGTTAATAAGCAGTTTAATAAGGAAAATCATTTGCCCCATTGCCTTTTGTTCTAGATCTCTTAGCTATGGAGTTTAATTGTAAATAGGTATCTTAGTCCAGTAGAAAACCCCTTCTTCTAGGCAGTCAGCTGCATATACCTATTCTGAAGACGATGGTACCCATGTTTGAATTTTCGAAATCTATTGTGCTTTTGTCTTTTTGGGTTGCTCTAGCTAGAGAAGATATCTTCATATCCCTTGGTTTGTTAAATTAACATTACATTATCTCATTGAAATCTCAGTCACATGTTTTGCAAACTAGCTACTTTCCTTTTCCACTTAGGTATCTAAGCAAGTGCCTAACTATCTATGCTCATGGTCTGAAAGATTTCGACCTCAATAAAACCCTACTTAAAATTATTTTCGTCAGTTTATGACTCACTATTATTGTTATAAAATGCGGTCAGTCCATTGCACAATATGTCGCAGACATAAATGTCCTGAAGTCGTAATAGTATGAATCATACCTACTTGAGAGTGAAAGTGGCTTAATTTTGCAAGCTGTGATCACAGCGTACAAAAAACTAATCTAGGTTTAACATAATCACACTAATCCACACTACCTAATATTATAATTGCGAAAGTTTGAATGTTTGTTTATTTATTTGTTTGTTTGTTACTCGATCACGCCGTAATGGCTGAACCGATTTCGATGTAATTTAGATTATAATACATATCTTTTTATCGCATAAATCAGGTCTTAAAAAATAAAAATGGGGTGTCAAAATTTCTATGGAAAAATTATTTTGGTCTCTGCTCGTGCGAAGCCGCTGGCAGGTCAGTTAATTACGAATAAATAGTACGTACCGTGGGTCATTCGCGTGGCCAGGGTGCAGGTGTCCAACTTATGTAATTATTTTAAGTTACTTTGACTAAACAGTTTAAAACAAGTTAATTTTTGCATAATATAAAATCTCTTTTTGTGTCTGGGATTAAAAACTGAAAATGGGGGATTTCGGTTATTTCTCTACTTCGCTGTCGTGTTATTTACATTTGCAAAACAAACATGTTTTTAGATTATAATATTTCAGAATATTTCAAAAGACAACTTGGACTTATTTAAATTTTAAAGTTTAGTGTTTATGCACAGATCGGTCGCTCTAGAAATATATGGGGGAAGCTTACGTTTAATATTTTTCCATAGGACTGATGATGATGATGACGGGAATAATTAGAACCCCATAATTTTTTTATACATATGCTCCTACCATGGGTGTGGTCTCATGATAGAGACGAATGCTGTACACACGAGGAATCGTAGAGATCGTATATAATGACGACCTCCGTGGTGCAGTGGGCGAATAGCCGGCTGAGACGCAATAGGTAGTGGGTTCGATTCCCGCCGCGGAACAAATGTTTGCATGATCTACAGATATTTGTTCCGGGTCTGGATGTTTTTCTATATATGATAGGTTTGTATTTACAAAAAAAGGTATATAAGTATTCTATCAGTTATCTGGTTCCTATAGTACAAGCTCTGCTTAGTTTGGGGCTAGATAGCACTGTGTGAAATGTCCAGCAATATTAATTAATTTATTATTTAATAAAGAGGAAGGCCCAGTAGTGGATGCAGACGGACGGCCTGAAATGATGATGAAGATGATGGTTATGTGTCATGCTTATTTGAATAAAATTTCAAGATTTCTTTCTTGGTTTATTATATTATAGTTATAAAGCTTTAAATATAACATTGTTATAATTGTCTCGCCTTGTTCACAGCAAACGTTGGAACTTAGAACAACTTCACAAAGCAAACTACATCCGTTCATACACTTTCACTGCTTGGAATAGGCTTAGCGATTGTTTATAGTAAACCCGCATTGAGATAAAGAAATCGGAAATGCAAGCTATTCTAGTTGCGAATTGTAGTATGAATTACTTTAATAGTCTTCGGTAGAGCCATACAAGTTTTTTTGGTAGCGGTTTAAACAAAATAGATTAGAAAACATGCTTATTTAGTACGATGAGTTTAAGAAGTTTACTAATAGTTTAATTACAATTTTTTAATACCAACCAGTTCATTAATGTTTTGTATCGAATTATACAGAAGAAAATTTTTAAGTCCATTCTGGGGCAACAGAATTGTTTCATACTTTTATCTTGTGATACAGGATTAGATTAGAAAATTCTTTGTTGCACTAAAAAAATAATACATAGACGAACTTAATGCTAATTATCATTTTCTTCCAGCTAACCTTTGTGTGGAGAAAGTGGTAGTGCCAGAAAATAGAGAGGTAAAAAAACTTTAGCTTAGGTTTCCTACAATAAACTTACAAAAATTTATAATAATAATAATACACTTACATACATAAACGAAATACATAAAATATACCTACATAAAGTGCTCAATTTTGTTGGGTATCTTGAAGAGAAATTAAGTGTTTAAAAAGTTTGGATTTGAAGATTCCCATAGAGGCTGCCATGCGGATTTCCACTGGAAGAGTGTTCCACAAGCGGATAGCCGTCACAGTGAAAAAGTTAGTGAAGAAAAAATGTTTTATGCTCAGGCGTCTTGAGTAAAAGAAGTTAAGAAGAACGAGAAGGACGATCAGGTAGAAAAAGAAGAGAAAAACGTTCTTTAAGATAGCACGGAGACAGAGGATTTTGAAGGATGTTATAAAGAAGACGGAGTATGTGAGTATCCCGACGAAACTCGATTTTGAGCCACTTTAACTGCGAGCGGTACTGTGAGATGTGGTCGTACTTGCGTAGCCCGTATAGATACCTGATGCAGAGGTTTAAGAACCGCTCCAGTTTATTAAGTTGCTCCTCGGTAGCGTCGGGATAGCACATATCTGCATAATCTAGGGAGTAGAATGGAGTTCACAAGAGTAATTTTAGCCAAAAAAGGAAGGAAGTTTTGCATGTGCTTTAGAGCGTGCGATACATCTTCTTGCTGACTTCAGTGATGTGCTGTTCCCATGGTAAGTTCTCAGTGATGATTAGGCAAGGATTCTTTACTTCAGAGCAGTAAGCTAAGGGGACATCGTTATACGTAACAGAAGGGAGAGAGTTTAGATAAAGCCTAGAAATAAAGACCCGGCTGCCAGTAATCATCACTTGGATTGAATGCAGTCTATTTCTACAGATCTTCCAGTACCAGTATATTACGAAAGGCAAACAATCTTTATTCAGTGTGGAGAGGCGTGCAATTTAAGACGGGAACTTCTCTATTATATACGCTGTGTAGTCTGTGTAGTTATACCTACGTACCTAGCTAGAGTATAAATTGTAGAACTTTATACTTTGTTCTTTTCAATTCAATCCATTCAAAGGTTGCTTGGAAGAAACGGTATTTACGCCACGACTTAGTTTCTAATCTAAGTTATTGTTAATTTAGTGTAACAGTTACGAATCCATTTACCAGCGCGAGTCTTCTTCACAGTGCTTCAGCTTTTACACTCGTATCTCGCTAGCTAGATGTATCCGGCTGATGTGAGGTTCGTTGACTTCTTTTCTAATTGCAGCCATGGTTAGGTTCGGTGGGTAGCAATTGACTCATATACCTGACTCTTACACTTGTAAGATTAAGTGCTGTTGCGTAAATAACTCGAATCTAACAAGATGTTGTGTAAAAAGGTATTATCTTTAACAGAGAATCTTTTGGTATATTTATGTTACCTAGTTACTTATTTAGTCTCTTAATTAAAACATATAAAGCACTATGTATGGGCAATGCGTCATAAATTATTGCATTACTTCATGGGGAGGTGCCCCTAAAACATACATGTTGGAAGTTGAAAGAGCCCAAAGAGCCCTTCTTAAAGTAATGACTGCCTCCGTGGCGCAGTGGGCGTATAGCCGGCTGAGACGCAGGAGGTAGCGGGTTCGATTCCCGCCACGGATCAAATGTTTGCATGATCTACAGATATTTGTTCCGGGTCTGGTTGTTTTTCTATGTATTATAAGTATGTATTTACAAAAAAAAAAGTATATAAGTACCTATTCTATCAGTTATCTAGTTCCCATAGTACAAGATCTGCTTAGTTTGGGGCTAGACAGCGCTGTGTGAAATGTCCAGGAATATTTATTTATTTATATTTATTAATGATGTACATGCCATACAGATATCCTACAAATCTCTTGTATAAAAAACTTAGAGTCCTTAGTTTTCGTAAATTATACTTATTTCAGTGCATTCGTAGATATCACCTCTTCACGGTTCCAACTTTAAATTTACCCGAAAGAAGAATTAAACGATACCCTATTCCCAATTTGTTTAGTTCTCTGGCTCGTAGACAATATAACTATAACGGATCTCGATTATATTCTAAGCTTGATTCTAAACTTAATATATTTAAATATAGTAATCACCAATTAAAAGGCATATTAATGCAATGGTTAGATACATTTGATTACGCCGGTATAGAAGACTTACTCAAATAAACTTGAGCATACGCACACATATTCGCTCACACACCCACACACACTCACTCACACACACACACACACACACACACACAAAAAACCCACCCTTACAAAAAACACGTACGCAAACAAAATACCCACATACACACGCACATGACCCACGCATATACTCACTTATACACTGGTGCATTCGCATACATGTAAACATGTGCGCTCCGACATCACATTTCTTTGATTGTTTTGTTATTTCGTTTTTCATGTACTAGACTGTAATATTTATAGCATGTCATTCAGGAGTGAACTGTTTCCTAGGCCACAGCTTACGCTTTTCTGGGAAACAGGGACACAACTCATCTATGTAACTTTTATGGTCACAATAAATATATTTCTATTCTATTCTATTCTATTTGTTTTATTTTGAATCACAAACATGCACAAAGTATTTTTTTAATCTGCTATTCACATAGGAAGATTTTTAATGTCTAAATATATTGAAGAAACGAACCGTAATTATAAAAATCAAGTTTTATTCAAATCCAAATATTTTTTATGTACGTACGTAAAATTATTTATTTCCTTTTTTCACAGCATCACTGTAACTGTACGGTCTAATCAAGCTGGCCTGCCCCTTGCTATCGTAGAAGGTGACTAGCTGTTTCACGCTTCCTGGACCAGGGGTAGTGACGGAACTGCTTCCAGGTTTCCCGGGCTGAACAGGCTTCAGGTCTATTTGGGTCGGGAGACCTTGGTTTGGTTTCGGCTGGTGAGGCGCAGGTTTTGGTGGTTGAGTGGGGACTGGAACCGCTACTGGCTTAGCAGTTGTGATTACAGGCTGCACAGGTGAAGTCGGGGTTTTCGGTTGTGTGGGAGATTGAGGTGGACTGATTGGTTTAGCTGGTGCTGGTGTTATCACTGGGGCTGGTCGGTAACCACCGACTTCCATGTTGATAAAATCGACGTTCGCATTTTTGTTGATTTGAACCTTACGTGCTGGAAAACCTGAAACAAAGGAGGTTCCTCTTAGTTACAATACTTTACCTACTACCAGGTGGTACCTACTACCAAGTATCAAATAAATAAATATAAATATAGCTGGACATTTCACACAGCGCTATCTTGCCCCAAACTAAGCAGAGCTTGTACTATAGGAACCAGATAACACTGATAGGATACTTATTACTTTTTTTTGTAAATATGTACATACATACTTATAATACATAGAGAAACAACCAGACTCGGAACAAATATCTGTAGATCATGCAAACATTTGCTCCGCAAAGGGAATAGGACCTGCGTCTCAGCCGGATACTAGGAAATTAGCTAAATACAATAGTTAAGTAATTATAATTAAATACATTTAGTACACTTTGTCTACGATATCCAATAACTGGCTTAAACTTATCTAATTTTAGTTCGTCAGTTTTAGCTTCAGTTAATTTAAATAACATAGGTAGTCTACAAATATTTGATTCTATCATTATGTGTGCGCACGTAAAACGTAATGAGAAAGGACCAAATAAGCAAGAAATACTCACATTCAATAGAACAGAACGCGAACAACAAAATAATTGCAGCCGCCTTCATTGTGAATACGTGACGTCTCCACACCTTGGTACCGACTGATGATGTAGTAGAACTACACAATCGGTAAGCAAGATTCGGAAAGAATTATAATAACGAGTTTAGGCAGGGTCACGTCGGTGTGGGTACTGGTCAGCGACTGGCTATAAGGTATCGTAGATAATTATAATGTGAGCGACCTCTCAGCTTCGATTCTGACCTCGCCTGATAACGTTTCTCGGTATTATGATGTTTGTTTTTGATTTGTTACTCGTGAATTATTGTTGGTCTACAAACACGGGAAAACTAAAATATATTTAGTTATTGATCGAGCGAAGCGAGATCTCTAAGTCAACTTGGGCAAATCGGCGTTGTATGTTTGTTTGTCCGAGGATAACTTTCGAAGCGTTTATCCGATCATGGTGAAATTTAAAAAAATTGGTATATAGGTAGATAGTGATGTCACAATTTTTCCATACAAAAATTGGTAAAGAATTTTTTAACACGCTCCAGTCAATACAAAGTCACTGATCATTGATACTACATTGATCATTGAACGGATTTTGATACGGTTTTCACTATTATTTAGAAAATTACATGCATAATTATTACATTTATAGATGGCAGAGAAAAGTCAATGTTTTGTAATGTAGAAAAAACATTATTGATAGAGCGAAGCGAGATCTCCAAATCAACTTGGGCAAATCGGCGTTGTATGTATGTATGTAAGTATGTTTATCCGAGGACAACTTTCGAAGCGTTGATGCTATGAATTTAATACATATGTAGGTAGGTAGTGATGACATAATTTTGGTGTGACTAAATGAGCTAAAAATGTTGGGGGGGTTCAAGAGGGGTAAAAAAATGAAAATGAGACTTTTAGTTCAAGTGGGACGTCAAATGAAAGGTCATCATTAGTACATTTCAATCCTGTGTTTATTTTTAGTTTAAATTTTGTAGTTATTGAGTTATTACCCATAATAGAAACAAATCTTTGACAAAATTCACAGGGTACAGCAGTGACCCCACAGCGCTGTAATTTGGTATGCATGTAGTTTAAATGACACAAATATAGGCTAAAGTCTGAAATCGAGAATAACTGCAATTTGTACCCCAAAAAAGCGTAACCAGATACATGAACTCCCGTTACCTGTAATTTGAATGAAACTATAGGTCAAGTAATTTGGTCTTTATTTCGTGGCATTATTTTGGTATTCAACGATTACAAATATTTTTTTATTTTAATCGAAGACTCGCGAGATCTCAGTTCGGGCGGTTATTAATTAGTTGGTTCACACTTCTGTATTTTTCAAGAGGATGGACGCTGTGCAATGCAACGTATTATGGTACGTTTCTGAGTTGCATCATCTACGAGCCAATGCATGGGCAATTAATTAATATCAGGTGGTAAGAATTTGGGGTAAATTGGGCTAGTTGAGCTGATTCTATCTACACCAGCTGTAATATCTCTTTTTTTATTCTACAAGAGAGTAGTAGTCTAACCAATTATACATTGATTATAATGATTGAGATCGCCATATGCAAAGTGTGTAGTTAATTAGCGTCTCAATAACATTCCATACAAACTCTACAGTTAGGTACAGCCCCAGAGGCAGAGCATGATGAGTAGTGCAGTGTCGTATTCAGAGGAAACGAATATGGGTTGACTGCAGCCCAATAGGCATCTATGGTTGTGATGTTCATTCTACCTAATGGCACTAAGCCAATTGCGTCTTTGATTATTTATTTTGTGGTACCTACGTAAGCTCTTGTTGGTCATCCTTGATTTGCTGGAGCCTGCATGATTATTTTATTACACTTGATACCTTTCAGTTAGTATAGGTGGGTAGATAGGGTACTTAAAATATTTTATAGGTACTTACTGAAACCTTTTATAGTAAGGACAACAAATATAGGACATTACCAAAGATGCTCCCCCCCCCCCTTCCCCTCCCCAGAACTTCCATCCATCCATCCCTGGTGATGCATCACACGAAGTGCGATACGATTTTACCACAATGCACACGCCACTGCATTGCGCGCGGGCGCTCGGATGAGACGAAACGCTTGTGTTCTGATAATGTCTCATTCCTAAAAACTTTCATTTCATCCCAGGGAAGGAATGCCTCACTTATTCCTATTAGCTTAAAAACTAGGTCCTGCCATCCTCATTACGTCCTTGTATTTTTAACGCTGGTGCAACATCCTGGATCAGCAGAGAATAGGTAGTGTTGGATGAAGAGAAGGATTAAAGGAAATTGGAGGAGAACTTTGCCAGCAGAGTATGGACCTAGGCAAGGATAAAATAAATAAAAGCTTGTTGTTAAACTATCTGATGCAAGGGTCATGTACGGTTCTGATCGCCTCCGGGTGCTGCTTAGCATATTAGATACTCAGGGTTCTACAGACTCAGCAAGAAGAGGTTGTTTATGCAACTATACAACAATACATAGTATTTATGCCAAACGTGATTTGATTGTAATGTCAATCAACTCGTATACGTATATGAATGCGTCATCCAAGTTCACCATACAATCAAAACTTCTATAGAACCTACCTACAACTCCATATAAAAAAATCTATCTATAGGTGTAAAAACAGGTCAAGTGCGAGTCGAACTCGTGCGCCAAGAGTTCCGTACCTACCCATTGTCTTCTAAATTGTATGAGCGCCCATACAACTCAGAGGACTATCTTAATTGGCGTCAACTATGTATGTATGAGGACACCCTTTAATTTTTAATTTTATATTTTTTGGAATTATTCCTTTATTTGTGCTGGCCTTGCTTTTTGCCAAATTTCGTGATTCTAGGTCAACGGGAACGGAATATAGATTTTCGACCCAAAACCTATAGGGTACTTCCGGCTGCCCTAGAATTCTCAGTTTTGGTTAAAAGCAAGGTCTTACAGCACAGGTAAAGGGAACATTCCGAAAAATAAAAAAAGTTTAAAATTAAGGTAAATTTTGGTACTTACAAGTTTTCGCGAAAATCTAAATTTGCCCACATCTTTTTATTGTGTTGACTTAGAACCTTGATTTTTATACACCTAATAGGGATTATAAACCTCAGTATCTGGTATAAATTTAAACTTGCTAGGTCCACCCGTTACTGAAAAAATCGGTGGTAATACACGGACAGATGGACAAGAGAGTGATCTTATGGTTCCTTTTTTTATCTTTTGAGGTACGGAACCCTAAAAATCAAAAACAGAGCCGGCCCGCCAATAATATTGAACTTGAGAAACGTTTAACTTCATGGCCATTTCCTTTACAGATGATTTTATTACAGGTTCGCCATACAAACGTACGGAAGAAACGAAGGTCATTTTTGTTTATCAAGGTACGCAGCATGCATATCAAGTTACCTATTAGGGCGATCACCACAAAAACTGAGGTCCGCTGTATGAATCTCAACAAGTCTCTACAAAGTATAGATAGAGGTGACGTCAGCTAGAGGTCAGACAGTGAGCAGTATCGTATCATTCGCTAGTTGGCGCAGAGATCAGTAGTGCGCCGTGAACGCACTACACACAACGTATTATACTCACAATGAGAGTCACTTTAATCTTCCTCCTTTGTTTGGCAGCCTGTCGCGCCGACGACATAGCCCACGCAGCCGGTCAAATCTTTAACAGCATCCTTCCGAACCTCATTGGAAACCAAGTCGCGAACGGAAACAATGGAAACACCGCGACCAACACATTATCGCAAATCGGAACAGTCGTGGGTGGAGTAGTCGACTACGCTAAGAAGAAGAGTTATGAAGATCTGCTGCGTCAAGTGCAAGACTCTACAACTGATGAAGATTTACTGCGTATTAGTGAGGAGATGTTTAATGCTGATATCAACAATGCCTTCAACTATATACAGGTCAATCTGCAAGGCAAGACCACCCCGATGTCGAAGGATGATGCCGCGCCTGGAAAGTGAGTACTCTGACCTCCTAAGACGAGCTAGGCTCTTACTTATTATCCGTGCTATACCTCTCTCTTTGCTTTTTTTCTGCGTCTTTAGTTATTAAGAAACTTTTCTTTTGTTTCAGCCTCCTGAGTGTGCCTGATAATGTTTGGAATGGGCCGACTATCAAGCCGTTCGTGGCACTATTTGACAACTACCACAAGAACGTGATAAGGCCTGAATTCGTCACACCTAACGTGAGTAAACATTTATCAACTACCAAAGAAGGTATTCGATAAGCAATTGAAGTTTCTTAAAGGTATATCAATAATACAATATACGGTATAATGTTTTGCTATCAAATAAAAACTTGTAAATCATTCATAGATAATGTAGATAAATAGTAACAGGGTCTCATTTGGGTATTTGGTATGTAGTATTGATGTAAAAGTTTTTTGCACATTCGTCGATACTTGATTGAAAGAAGATTGTCGAGACTGGATCCTAGCCTTATGTAAATCACAATTTAACTTATTACATTTTTTAAGACGGCAATTAAACAAAATATCACCATTTGCCTACTACTTAAAACGAACGAACGATTACTTACTTTTTCAATTCAATAGGCGGCCTTATCGCTGAGAGCGATCTCTTAAAGGCAACTTTCAGGTGGAGCGAAATTAGCGAAGCTTAGAGTGCGGTTTACCTACTTACAGATTAGATTAATACTTTTCGGTTAAACATTTTAAACGATTCTTGACTGATGATTATTGACTCAAATAGGTGTGGCCGGTTCCCACAACTCCTAAAATATCTTTGTTAGAATATGAATGTTGCATTTGAATAATAAATCCAAATAAACAAGAGGTCGAGTCATGCGATGAGGTAAACAACCATGATGTCATTGCAGGAGGAATCGGAACAGACGACTTACATCAATACTATCTTGGCCACTGGACCTATTAGGAGTCTTGTCGCCTTTTTAGTCAACAAAGGTAAGTAATGTTTATCATTTGTTTACCAGATTTTCCATTTAGAACTATACTGATAAAAATAAGGTATTGCGTTACACGTGTAAATCTGCATCACACGCCTGCGTCTGTCCGTATTATCTTGATGCCCAGATGTAAAAATGTTACAATCTATAACACATACAATGAGTAACAGGCAGAACAGTGTCTAACTGGTCTAAATGTGCACGTACAATATAAATAATTACTACTTAGCCTCGGAGCGTGTTATCTCGTATGATGTGCGAGTTTATTTATTTATTTATATAGGGACGCCAACAGTTTTAGTATCGATACATAGATTCATACATTATGTGGTTTGGTTTTGTTCTAATACTTTTGCCAAATAAAGGCGAACACAAAATTGCCATTATTTAGTGACTCTAAAGTAGGTACAAAAACCACTCTAAAGTTATGAGTTTACAGCGAATTAAGATACATAATACAAAATAACTTATGGGTTTTATCAGTCTATGTTTTTTAGTATGTTCCGGATCGGTTAAATCTAATTTTCATCCCCCCAACTCGGAAAGAGTATTTTTGCTCTTCGATATCTGAGTGCAAAAGCCGTTTTTATCCGCTAGAGGATAAAGTACCTAAGTTGAATTTAGAACATCGTGTGCACTAAGTTTGTGAATTAAAAACATCATTAAACCTTTTGATTCCCTCGCTAATGCTCAGGATTCTAATTTGTGAACCACGAGCGCAGCGAGTGATTCAATTTTAGAATAGAATAGAATAGAATAATCATTTATTTGGTACACACAAAATGACAGATGAAACAATATTAAGGAACAGTAGATACAATTAAATCCATTAAGACAGTTCGACTCATGTGTCTACGTACCAAAATAACGTTCAGCTCAGCATAATGTTGGATGTTGTGCATCCAACGCTGATTTTCAGCTGAAACCGGGAGCAACAGGTAGTGCAGCAGCGACGAAGTAAAATAAAAATAATTAAAGAAGTCAATAAATAAAAGATGTGCAGTTTTATTAAAATGTAGATATAAATTTTATAAACATACTTTTCTTAAATAATTATAAATATATTTAGAATTTTATATAATATATAAATATATTAATGTTATATTTTAGAATCCTTCGCTTGCTCGGTCATCAAAATTGAGCACACGGTTAAAAAGCAACTTTGCACTCTTGTATAACAAATAACTATTATTGTTTTTAGACTTAGTCAAAAATATTAAATAAGTAGAGTAACATAACATTGAATAAACACCGTTCTAGTATCTACGTAAGCAGGAAGTCGCTAATTTTTGTTACGAAGAATAAGACAACATTGCTAGGAGTTAGCTAAGTATAACTGGTTGTAATGGACTTTGATTGCTAAAATACCTACCTCGGAGCTATAAGTCCACTATAATAAATTTATTCAATTCAACGCAAGTATGATTGCAGGTATCAATAGGTACCTACTTCCTACCAAGAACCTTATCTAAACAAGATTTTTTCGTGCAAGTTTGTTAAAAATAAGATTTTATCGACCATAATCCATTGTTGCTTTGATATAGCAACCAATCTTTATAATACGAAAAAATTCTTATAGGTAAATCTCCAAATACTTTTACAAAATCTCTAATACGAAAAAGTTACTCTCTTTACATTCTTCATACGAGCTTTCACATTTCGACGAGATCTTATCTCAAGATAATTCTGTTACGTTGGCGTAATTACAACATTAAAATGTGATATTATTAACTTACAATTAACAATTTCGTATAAGGAAAACGATAAAAGAACAACGAAACGAACTAGGTGAGAGTTCCAAAAACTGTTACCAAGTTAATTGTTTACAATAAAAAAAAAATAGGTTTTTCTACTGAACTATTGGAACACACGTTTTGAACATCGTGAATGTAAAAATTAGGAATATCCCTAATATTCGGTGGAAATGAATATTACGTAAGTACCTATCTACTACAACAAAAAAACATGTAGTTCAAAAATTGCCCGCACCCCTTCCGTTTTAGCTCGCTCATCCGAGCCACGGAGCAAGTTAGGTACATTCGCTGATTAGTGATCGCTGATACTGATTAGTGACCTACTAATTATTTTCTTTTCTAGACCCAAACTTTAATAACAATTTTCTTCAGGTCTGACCCAGCTGAACGAGTACAACGAACAGGTGGAACTCCTGAAGAAGATTTGGTTCACAAAGTACGCGCGCCACTGGACTGGTTTGTGCAAATGCAGCTGTGCCTTTGAAAACATCTTCATGGCTGAACTCAAGTCCAACGATGTGCTTGGTAAGATATCACACTAATATTATAAATGCGTAAGTTTGGATGTTTGTTTACATTGTGTAAACATTTCACAAATTTATTTATAATGCTCATCAAAATAACCCCTTTCATTTTTGTGCGTATATTATCAAACACCCTATATTATGTTGTTTCAGTACCTACCAATAATTTTTAGTTAAAATGAGTTTCGTATAGCCATAAAAGACCGATCCGATGCCATACCTTAATACTTAGGGTACTTCTTGACGCGAATTCTGAAAATATCTCTATCGAGCGAAGGTCAGAGTTCGCCTTTGACCTCTGAAAGTGGAGGCATTGACTTGGCCAATTTGTTATTATGTACTTTCATCTATGGTCCCCACTTGAATTTCTGCGAACAAGGAGTAGACATCTAAAACAACTAAGACTTTAGACTATCATAGAGTTTCCTATGATAGAGTTGTTAACAAAGCTCTTGACTTCAGTGGATTATTCAAAATATTTTTGTCCCTTTCCAGGTCTCCACAGCTGGCTGTTCTTCGCTAAACGAGAACAGGATCGCAAAGCCAATTACTTGGGCTATATTGACAAACTTGAACTTTCTGGCGTAAGTACCTGCTCTTTCTTATGTGGTAATTGATCGTGGCACTAACTCCAAAATCTAACATAAAAGCCGCACAAAGTTTGTCTGGCTACCTACTGAATGTATCGCCGGTAGAGATACGTAAATACTTAGGTAACTAACTACATAGTCACTCCGTTCTAACAAAAAAAATCTAACATAAACTCACCATAAATAGATCGGAAGGAACGCACATATGTCCGACGACTATTAAGAGCACATCTCAATTCTGTTTACAGAAAGGAATGATCCTCAGGCAGCACTCCATTCTGAGCGAGACCAAAGACGCCCCCGAGATCAACATGTTCGTTGGAACCTCACCCGAGCTGGAAACTGCACTCTACACCCTTTGCTTCATGGCTCGCCCCGACCGTCCTTGCAGGCTGCGTTATAACAACGTACCTTTCACGATCCAGACCAAGACCTTGAAGGCTGAAAATGTTCTGCTGATTGATACTGCTTCTCCAGGCTACTAGAGACATGTAGGTGTTTTTGTCCGATTGGTTTTCTTGCTGGACCGATTATTCGGACATGAACCAGCTTGTTTTTAATGTTTTAGTTAGATAGACTTTATTATGTTTTAATTTTATAAATATTTTAACTCAAACATTTTAAAGTTTAGTCAAGTTTTTATGGTGAATTTGTTTTCTATAGGTACTTTCAATTAGTTAAATCAACATGGTGCTATAGTGAATTTAGAGCTCTCTAAGCTTGTGCAAAATAAACATAATTTATTTAATTACGAACCGTTTACCTATTATTCACACACAACATGCTCCTCTCTATGTTTCGTAAGTCTTGCTAATTTATAATTTAGATTATTCTGCGTAGATTTGCTCGAGTATTCTTAGAATACTCGTAGTTGCAGTGTTGTCTTTTGCATTGACAAACCCGATTGAAACAGATAAAAAATGTCTTATCTTTACATAGTATAAAATGAAGTCGCTTCCGCTGTCTTCCCTTAGATCTTTTAAACTACTCAACGGATTTGAATGCAGTTTTCAGCAATAGATAGAGTGATTCAAGAGAAAGGTTTATATGTATAATATGTATACATAGTAACTGCGAAAAAACTGTTTGTTTGTTACCTTTTCATAACTAAACGGCTGAACGGATCGTAATGAAATTTGGCAAGGAGATAGATTATATCCTGGGGAAGGACATAGGCTACTTTTTACTCGAGTGCGCAAAAGGAGGGTAATGTTTTTATTAAAATGCCACGCCTGCGAAGCCGCGGGCGGGTCGGCTAGTTTACTATATGTAACAAAGAGAATGCGAGTTTATTATTATAATGGTCAAACTATAGTGTCAATTATGTAGCAAGAATATGATTAATTGAACATTTGCTTGTACTAGTTCACGGGTTTCGACGGATTCGACGGGATTAATCAAATTCCTGACTGACTGACAGACAACGCACAGCCTAAACCGCTGGTCGTAGAAACTTGAAATTTAGAGGGTATGTTTGTCTTGATGCGTAGGGGGTACTAAGAAAGGATTTTTTGAAATTCCACCCCTAAGAGGGTTAAAAGAGAGTTTTGCGTTTGTATGAAAAACAGTGGTTCCTGGATTTATAAACTTGAAACTAGGCAAATATATTCTTTAACAAAAATAAGAGAAGTGCTATTTTTTGTTTCTCAAAAATCATCCTCTGGGAGGGTGAAAAGGGGTGTTGAACTTTGTATGATAAAACATTATTCCTTAAGTTAATAAACGTAAAACTTTGCATAAATACTTATCAAGGTACATAATGAAACATGGCATAGTTACTTTTTAGAAAATCATCCCCTCTGGTTGAAAAGGGATGTTGTAATTTGTTCTAAAACAATGTTAATTGCATTTACGAACGTATAACTTTGCATAAATGTTTTTTATAGGTAATTAATGAAACATTTTATCATGGCAAGACCACCAGGGTCTGATGATGGAGCCAGGAGGGAATCTACAAAACTCATTAATGGATAACAGTAGATGTATGGTCTTTGGGTTCTATTAAATTGTTTTTGCGAGACGTTTCACGATACAATTGACTACCAGCGTCTGAAGATGGGGAAATCGACCGTTCTTACGCAACAATTTTATCATCAATATATTAAATAATCGTTACGGGTTCTGGCAGACTGACTGAAAATCAACGCACAGCGTAAACCGCTGATCTTAGAGACTTGAAATATGGAGTAGTAGTAGTGTAACGCGTACGAAGTCGCGGGCAACAACTAGTATTTTAATAAAACAATTGCATATAAACAACTCTTTATTACAATATTCTTGATATAATAAATATGACATGATTTATAAATAAACATCGCCTCAAAGATAAACACAACGAAATCTACAGCTAAGTAAGAAGATATTTATTGTCCAGAATGTTATACATTACAAAGGTTATCAGAGTCACACACGATAGAGAATACACCATTTCGGTACAATACTGGTTGATCTTAAAAATACTTGCTAGGGATATAACAGCTTATAAACTCTACGTTTTTCGAATTCGGTAAACAATAGGTAAGTATCGCTAAAGCGGAGTCACAAAAGATATCAGAAGGTAAGTTTAGTTCTTCGAGCGAAAACAGCCGCATGCATTTATTTTTGATCCGAGATCCTCGTACTAAGTAGGTAATGGTTGTACTAAACTTACCCTCGATCTATTTTGTGGCGGAGTGGAGGTAAAAAATCACCATCATCAACCAAAGTTAGTCGTAAATGTAGGCCTATTTTCCAAACTGTTGTAGAAAAATACGACTTATAAAATTGGTCCAGACAGAGATATAAGTTGTACGGCTTATAAAATCATACAATCATACACACATGAAGATACAAATTAAGTGGAATTTTCAAAACATATTTTATAGACGAACAGAAATCAGTTTTTGATACGATATATGTAGGTAACCCAAGATATTATTGAGTGATTATCTTTGTTCAAAACTGGATAATTCAGATTTATGTATATTACTATTGTTCATTATCTTCTGTCATAAACTGTATGGGTACCTTTGCAAGAAACATAACATATAAGTAATTAAAAATGGCTCCGTATAACAGAAACTTCGATATATGTGTTATTTTCAACCAAAAAGTCTTACTTTGAGATTTGAAAATATTTGTTTCAATATCAGAAAAGATATGTTTTTACACGACATTAGTAAAAGGCTAAGGTGTATCTACAAATACAGTGTTAAAATTTTGCTAAAAAAAATGCCTTGTTCCAAATTTATTTCGATTTTAAAAACTAAAACTGTTAACCAACTTACGTTGCTGACTGTAACATGGCCCCGGCGGCAATTCGTACGATCGATTTTTCTTTCAAAGAATTCTTATTCTCCCGGTCACTAAAACCACATCCATATTGTTTTGTATTTGTTTTATAGGTATTTATTTATGAGTTTTATTAAAATCATTCATCTCAAACGCTGGAGGAGGGCTATTATCAAGCTTCTGGGCCCGTAGCCAAATGTCATTCGCCACGAATCTATACGATTTCTACATACATTTGTTGTCGCTGAATGACGTAATATTTCTATAGCATGTGTCAAATCCCATACATTTTCGGGCGTATCGACTAGCGTCATCGCTAATCGACTGTAACTTGGCTAAGCCCTCTGGTCCCGGTCTGAACGAATCGTAGATTCGGGGCTTCTCTTGCGTGATCTCCGAAGCACACAGTTTTTTTCTGTATTTAAAATATAATTGAATTGATGCTAAATTAGTAAATAAATGATTGTCTGTCTGTTGAAAATGGCACTAGAGGTTAGCGTTAACCTAGCTGATTAGCTAATCGAAGGACTAAGCAATCTACAGTATGAACTACGAGTATAAGTGAGTAAAGTAATATTTAATTGACTAATCAGGAACATTATCATTCATCATGACCTTAAATCATCTTTGTTAGATGTAAAAGGCCATGATAAATCAGGAACAAGGTATCTGTCCGGGGTGGTCCAAACAGTGACTTCCAAAAATCGGCGAACAGTATTTTTGGACATCACTGTTTGAAACATCCTGATTATTTCTAATTTAAAGTATTAAATATATTACAATTAGTGACCCGTTTGTTTAATAAATACATTTAATACTCAAACATCACTTAGAATAAACAGAAAATAACTATTAACAACAACGTATAAATTAATACTTAGTTTTTGAGTTTCAATTGCATTTAAAACCTAGACGTTACCCGCATTATTTTAAAAACCAATTTTTAAAGTAATGTTTATAAATTGAGAATTTGTTAAGGCGTTAAGCATTAGCTATAACAGTTTCTTTACAGTGATATCAAATGCTGTTGATTCTGTAATTAAAGAATAAAAAAAGCTTTATTTTTAGCTTCGTATCATCATCATACCAGGACATCCACCGCTAAACATTAGCCTAATAAATTCCAAAGCAATCGATCTTGTACGGCTTGCACCCAACACCCCGCCATCTTTATTGGGTCAACTTTCAAGTTTTTAGTCTCTTTTCTTTCTTGAATGACGGATAAGGTAAACCAAAAGTTATACCGGTTTTTTTAATAATGCGTTAATTTCTATACGCTACTGTAACCGCTTACCGCTTAAGGTGGCTTGTTTGCCAATTTAGAGTTAACGAAGAAGAAGTGACTAAGAACTTTCACTATGGAGCGTGCCGTGTTAAGCATCTCGCTGTTAGACCATATACCCAACATCGAAATACGACGAAGAACCAATGTCATGGATGTGGGTTGAAAGATCAACCAGCTGAAGTAGAGATGGGCTGGACACTTGGCAAGGAGGAAAGACGGAAGATGGACGAGGGCATTAACCGAGTGGTGGCCGCGAGAAGGGCGTAGACCAGTTGGCAGCCCACCAGCCAGATGGTCGGACGACATCGCGAGGGTTGTGAGAAGGCAATGGATGCGCTTGGTACAGGACCGGAGAGAGTGGCGTGATAACGAGGCCTATACCCAGCAGTGGGTGGATGTGGACTGAGATGATGATGAGATGGAACAAGGAAATGACGTACCTGAGGGCAAGTGGTAACCATCGCCTATAACAAAGCATTGCTTCAATTCACGCACCTTAAACCCGCTTTACACTTGGCTAAATTCAGCGTACTAAACGACAGACTCTGAATACAAGTGTAAAGATACTTAGACTGTCAGAGTCGACACTTCCTCGAACCCTGAATTTAATCTGTCTAAATTTAGTACACCGAAATCCGGTTAAAGCGGATTTAAGGAACGTGCCTAAATCAAGTTCAATAAAACAAAAGTTAGTCACTAATAGATTATTAAATGAGTAAATTTGTATAATAATTTGTTTATCTTTAATACTAATAAACACTTGACTAGAATATCGTTGGTTTCAATTTCACTACCTCGCGTTTATACGATTAAATGGCCAACATTATTCCTGAATAATACTTATAAACTATAAAAAAATAAAGATAAAAATAAAGTTGGTAACAAATTTCATCTTATTTATATAAAGTACCAGAAACTATCGCTTATTGACTATTGATTCTATTTACAATATAGTTTATAACACAAATATAAAAAAACAATATATCTCTTAGACCCGTATCCTAGAATTCAAAACTGAATCAGGATACATAAATAATTGGACATTTCAAACAGCGCTATCTAGTCCAAAAGTAAGCAAAGCTTGCACTACGAGAACCAGATAACAAATAACTATATATGTAACTATATATATACAGGGTGGGGAAGAAATTTTACCTCATTGAGGACAGGAAATTGTTTGAAATGTATGTAAAACTTTTTTTTTTAACTTTTGCAAAATCTTAAGATTTGATTCGGTAGTCACGTTGGGAAAAGTGTTCCTGATATGAAATAGAGTCGATTGAGACCAATTTGTTTATTTTTTGTAATTTTCTAGGCGAAAATGCGGATTTTTTTCTTCAAAATAAACCTATAATTTCCTATGAACAAAACCTTCTCACTACAAAATTTTGCCCCAGCCTGTATACATATTTTGTTAATTACTTATAATATACAGAAAAACACACATACCCAGAAGAAATATCTATAGATTATGCAAATATTATTTTGTTCCGAATCGAATCCGCGTCTCAGCGGGCTGTTCGCCCACTGCGCCACGGACATCGTCATAATTAGATAGTATATAGATTAATTATTGTTTTTTTTTTCATATTTCACATTGGGTCATGAGTGTTGCCTCCTGCTTGAGTACAGATCTAGAATACGGGTATTACATTATTTTATATCCATTGTAAAAACTTACATCTATTTGCATTGATTTAAAATATAGCGCTCAATTTACAGATTCGATTACAGCGACAAAATCAGTATTCAAAATAAAGCATATAAAATCTTGGCTCATTTAGAATACCAACCCCGGATATTTTATAAACCTTCATTTATACAAAATAAGAGCCATATTCGTGTGGCATAACACCTCTCCGCGGATAGAAAGTGTGCGTTTGGCTATAGTTTAATAAGTTAGTGATATTCGAGGTGTAGATATCGGCAAATCTGAATAGTCTCCGCGAGAAGTAAGTGGGGTTGTGATAGGTGCGGAACACACTACCGAACTGAGGATTAAACACTGCCTTTATTTCGTTCCTGGAACCGATAATATTACTCCTATAGTGCGGGCATGGAAACAAACACATTTAGCATTATTTACAGCCAATTCGACAGACTCTGAAAGCACAGTTATTATTAACAATCAGCACATTATTCTGCAATATCAAAAGCTTAATTAAACATTTTCATTTATTTAGGCCGGCTTGCACAACGTTCCCTAAAAGTACTTAGCGACTAAACATGTATAAATTTGACGTATTTGTATGATATAACAACACTCTAAATCACATTTAGCCACTAAATACGATTAGACATCCTTGCGCAAGTCGGTCAATGATAGATCAGAGATCTGACAAATAATTTCATTCATATTTTTGACGTTTTGTGGGTTGCCACACAAAAAGAAGTTATACTTCTTTGGCGTAACAGAACCAAAATAGCTTAAGATTTCATCCCGTATGCCACAACTCTTTCTTTGTAAAAGGAATGATAAATTAATAAATATAGTTATAAGTTTTCACGGAAACTTGGGAGACATTTATCAGCTAACTTTATCATGTCGCTTTTTGGGTGTCGGTGTGCGCACGCATCGTAAAAATTTTACTCCTATAATTTTTTTCAAAAGAAGTATAATTTCAAAAAATTTAGCTGCAACAACACTAGCAATTGGGTTGTGGCAACATTATTACGCAATTTGACAGTTCATAAACGTCAAAAATGTGAATAGAATTATTTGTCGGAATTTAGAAGTAGCATACAGGGTAATTTTGCATCAGTACTTTGAGGAATGACTACCCGTGCCATTGAATCTACAGATAAGAGAGAGCAACGCCATTTCTCAAAAGTTTGTGTAGATTATGATAACAAAATCACCAGGATAGCATTATACGTTTAGACGGACGGAATTACACAGAATGGCTTGGTATATTTATACTTTGATGGACACAAAGAAGCTGTCATTCATATATAAACACTGCATCAGCCAAGGTATCTTACAACATCACCAGTTTTAAATTTAGCCTCAAACTTACGAATGATATTTGGATCCAGTATGATTTTATAGATATTATCCATACAAATAAATATTATGTTACTGATTAGGAATACAACAGACGAAATGTAAACATTGCCAATCTGGGTGTACGGCGCAGAAACTGTTTTCTAACAGAATTGTCTCATCATCATTGATATCCCACTGCTGGGCAAATAATAATATTTACTGTCGGTAGTTTCCATCAACCGTCACATACCTTTAACAGCTTAACAGTACTATGTCAAGAAACTAAGCATAATCGGTATTATAAATACGACGTTTACGGCGCTCGTAACTCGCGTGTCATTCATAAAAACGTTCGTCAAATTCCTCGTATTGTACAGACGTGTACTGTATTTATATTGAGTAACCATTAAGAGCGTTATCACACTGACGATTTGCAACCGTGTTTCCAGCGAGGCGATCAGTCAACGTGCTCGATGAGAGTGTAACGGGCTCGCAACGTGCACGCGACGTTGTTCCTACAATACGACTTAACGAAGTGTGTTTAGTAATCTCTGGCTGAACTGTTTGAATGGCTCAATGCGAAAGTGCTCTAACATTTCGTCAAGCTGAATTTTAGACTTTTCGAGATTTTAATAATAAAACATTCGTAGATTTGTTTGTAGTTTAAATATAATTGGAAATTAAAGACTATATTAATAAGCACTAGACTTTCCTATTCTAGCTTCTTTTCAGCATTCTGGATATTTAGCCTTAAAGGTAAATGACGATGCTTACAGACACTCAAAGTACGATGTTCCTCTAATATTATACTAATAAATAATCCCACTAACATTATAAATGCTAAAATTTTGTTGTTTGGGTGAATTCCTCTCTAACGGCAAAACTACTGGCTGAAATTTGAAAAATAGGTTGATGACCTGGAATAGGACATAGGCTACTTTTCATTGTATAAATCAGTTCCCGTGGGATGAAAACGAGGTGTGGTAAGCCGCGGGCGCTAGTAATAATAAACATTCCTTACCTAAGAAAGTCCCTCTCAGCCATCCACTCTGCTAGAACAGCGAGACTCTCGGGCTCTTTGTGTTCCTGGTGGTCCTCGATCAGCTGTGTCAGCATCTGCAGCCAGTTTGCGTTCTCTTTGAACGCTTGCATGTTAAGAGTGTTGATCTCATGCTGTGGACATAAACAATTACCAGTCAATTCATTTGATAGTAAACAAGCTGTTTACCGAGCAGACCAAGTGTAATTGATTAATTTTCAATATTATATGGCTAAAAATCTTAATATTCCCTTATAAAACCATCCTATGTCCTTTCTCATGAATTGATACAAGGTATTTCTTTATTAAGTTACATCAAGACCGGACCAGCGGTTTAGTCGTAAAAATATTACAGATTAATGATTTATTTATTTGCTAGAACATGGGTAGAATTTTACAGATTTTATTTTATTTATTTTATTTATTTAACAAAAAGTTACATACATAAACATACATAAAGCACTGTAAAACCTTCAAGGTTTGTCTCGGTGCTTGAGACACTCGAGCCGGTACACATTATTTAAATAGTTACTTATAAACCCCGTCATCCTAAAAGTATGTAGGTAGGTACGCAAACATAGTAAGTCGGCGGCGGCAATCATAATTACAAGAGTTATAAATTTTTATACAGGGTGTGGTGTAATGAGTGGATAATAGGGTACCTGCGGGTAGGGGCCATTGTGGCGGTTCAGAAAAATATTTGTTATGCTCAGTAAAAGTGCCTTGGTTTTCGAGATATTCGACATTTACGAAATTTAAGAAATATTTCACCCTTCGTCACTATTTTTGGCGCCAAGACTGCAAATGAAATTTTTTTTTTATCTGTTTTGTGGATCGTATTCTTGGATAGATGTGCTATCGAATGGAAACTATTATTTTTATAACACAAGCACAGTTATGTTTTTAAAATAATATTTCACTAAAATTTTACTTGCTTTCGTTTGTTTTCCTGACCTTTACCCTTCTGTGGTGTAAAAAAATGTATGGTCACTTGAATGCCAAATTTAAAAAAAATTAGCCTATTTCATCGAGATTCCGAAATGGTATATTACATATCATTGTCACAACTTGATTCAAAATTAATTCCTACCAAACTTATCAAGGCGTAATTTAAAGAAATATTTTTAACTATTATTAGCAATAATTGTCTACTGTTCGCAGAACTACTAGTAATTCTTGGAACAGATTGGTTCCCGGCCCAGCGGCAATCGACACTATGTCTATCTTGCTCTTTCATGCTATGAGTGAAAGAGAACTATCGTTTCGCGTAACGCATTTTTATGATTTTCGAGTCAGTGTGCTATCATACTACTCCCGTACAACAACGTGTTATCCTGTTTTGGATTGATACTCGTCAATTTTGTGCAGTGATTTCGGACTTTGTTTTGCCTAGCGATTTGGACGTCTTAATTTTGTGAACCTAACGATTTTGTGCTGTGATCTCGGACTTGATTTGCTTTGTAACTTGGATTTTTTGGTATTGCATATTGATTGCAATGCCTCAGCTGCGTCTGAATATGCGCAAATGCATTTAATCTACGGCGAGTGTGGTGGTAACGCCAATCGAGCAGCAGCACTGTATCGGGAAAGATTTCCCAATGCACGCCATCCCGATTATCGTGTATTTATTCGCGTACACAATGCTTACATGGAAGGTCGAATTCCTGGAAGTGGCATCGGTGGCACGAGTTCTGGGAGACCACAAGTACATAATGAAGAGGACGTACTTGATGAAATTGCTGCTGATACGACCACATCTGTGCGCGTAATAGCCTCTAATACTGGCATGTCAGCAAGAACAGTGCACCGAATTTTAAAAAGAGAAAAATTACATCCTTTTCACTACCAGCGCGTGCAATGTTTGCAGCCAAGAGATTACCCTGCACGAGTTGCATTTTGCCAAACAATGCTGAGAAAAATGAACGCTGATCCCGATTTCTTCGATAAAATTTTGTGGAGCGACGAATCCACGTGCAAAAAAGATGGGTATTTTAATATGCACAATCTGCACAGTTGGCAGCGTACAAACCCTCATTTGGCCAGAGAAGACAGGTCCCAGTACAAGTTCAAAATTAATTTATGGACTGGAATTCTAAATGGCAAACTCATCGGACCAGTCGAATTGTCTGGAACATTGACTGCAGAAACGTATTTACATTTTTTACGGCACGAACTTCCACTTTTATTAGAATATGTTTCATTAGAAGATAGAAGAAGAATGTGGCTGCAGCACGATGGTTGCCCCGCTCATTACGCCCGAAATGTTCGACAATACCCAGATGAAACATATCGTCGACGATGGATCGGTCGTTTGGGGACAATTTTGTGGCCACCTCGTTCACCAGACCTCAACCCATTGGACTTTTTTTACTGGGGATGCCTTAAAGAAAAGGTTTATAAAGACCTAATCAATGCAGTGGACCAGCTACGGGAGCGTTTGCGATTAGCTGCTCAGAAAATCACAGAGCAAAGAATTGCGAACAGGATTAAAAGATCTTTTATCAAAAGGTGCAGAGCATGCATCAGAGCACGTGGTGGCCTTTTCGAACACCTTTTGTAATAGTAAATTTAATAAATGAAATGCATTTAAAATTTATTGTTTCGTTTTATTTCATTACCGAATTTTAAACTAACGTTTTTAGGTGATTTTAAGTAATGAAGTAAATTTTAGTACTATTTGTAATTTTATAATAATTAGCTCTACCCATTTTAATAGGAATTACTTTTGAATCAACTTGTTGAAATACCATGTAATATACCATTTCGGAATCTCGATGAAATAGGCAAATTTTTTTTAAATTTGGCATTCAAGTGACCATACATTTTTTTTACACCACAGAAGGGTAAAGGTCAGGAAAACAAACGAAGGCAAGTAAAATTTTAGTGAAATCTTATTTTAAAAACATAACTGTGCTTGTGTTATAAAAATAATAGTTTCCATTCGATAGCACATCTATCCAAGAATACTATCCAAAAACAGATAGAAAAAAAAAAATTCATTTGCAGTCTTGGCGCCAAAAATAGTGACGAAGTGTGAAATATTTCTTAAATTTCGAAAATGTCGAATATCTCGAAAACCGAGGCACTTTTACTGAGCATAACAAATATTTTTCTGAACCGCCACAATGGCCCCTACCCGCAGGTACCCTATTATCCACTCATTACGCCACACCCTGTATAGGTAGTTTTAATTTCCTAAGTTAGTTCAAAATGAGAAAACGGTACAATAATCCTCAATGCATACCGAACGCAAAGACAATGCACATTGCACGTGTTATAAAGCTAGTTATAAACTACTTACTTTTGTTCATTCTCTAACTGTTTACTACAGTTACTATAACTGTTACTATAACTCTTTACTTTATATATATATTATATATATTACTATTCTCGCTCGGTCCGGTCGAAATTGACAAAACATCGAAGCAAGCTTATCTTCTATACAGGGTATTCGTCAGTTATTTATTATTTTTTAGCAAGATCTTGCGCTTATAATGTACTGAGTGATAATATATGTATAGTATAATGAATGAGTGATTAATTATCTGAAAAACATGAATATCTATTATGCATATTATGATACCACCGCCTCCTCTACCCTTACGTAACACACTATGCATTTTATAACCACTTATATTAAACATCGATTTTAAATTATCTGATATACGAGTACCTACTTCGGTTAAAATAAGTACATCAATGTTCATATTAGAATGATTAATCAATTGCAGAACCTGACTAAAGCTTTTAATTATCTCTGTTCTGTTACTCTGATCTATGTCTGGTTCCTATAGTACAAGCTTTGCTTAGATTGGGGCTAGATGGCGCTGTGCGAAATGTCCAGCATTTTTGATTGACTTACAGTCAGCTCGTTGATAATGGCTCCCGTCCTCCAGCCGTGTTCCAGCGTAACGTCAGCGAGATCACTGTACGGGTGGTCGCCGAAGTACAGCACCTGATGCCCGTACCAACCTGTTAAATCTTGCAGCTGCTTCACTGTGCCCTGAAAAATAAGATATTTTTTTAAAAAGAGAAAATTATTACAATGCGAATAAAATTACCAAGAGACCAAAACTATCTTTTATAACGATCTCTTATTTTTTATACTCAAATATATGATACAAAATAGCAAGTTATAATAATATGTAGGTTTTTTTAATACTACTCGGGTATGGAACAAGCATATGGACCACCTGATGTTAAGTGGTAACCACCGCCTATAGCAAAGTATTGCCTCGTAGGTCACGCAACTTAGAAACGTGCAGCAATATTTATTTATTTATTATAAGAGTTTATATTTTTAGTTTACACTTAACTATTCATAATCACACGTTTTTTATGAAATATGTTATGGTGGAAGCTTCACTGGTTCTAGTATTAACTTTATATATACCTATGTATTTATTTTCTCTATTGTACTGTTTGTTTCCCAAATAAAATAAAATAAATTTCAAGCATACAAACTCACCTCATAATAAATAATTCCCTTCTCTAGCGACGTGACCTTCTCCCAGATGTGAGTGTTAGCATTCTTGTCGAACACTCGGATCGGACGCGACACCTCCGTGAAGAACTTAGGCTTGTTCGCGTTCACTATGACGACGTTGAAGAAGTCCCGCCAATCGCGGCCCACTAGCATATCCATGCCGGCTGTACTGAAACATTAGGAAAAAACATTGCTTAGAATACTTTTGTGATTTATTTCAATCATTATTACAAATACAGGATATCTCATGTACTTTATCGGTGTTTCGACCGACAATGTTTCGGTTCAATTCGTGAACCTTCATCATGTGCGAGGCGAGACGTAGTTCGGAGCGGATTGCGCTGTGTATTGAAATTGAAAAAATTGATTTGCCTCTTAGGCAGGCCAGAAGACGTGGACGAGGCGAAGACGCGGTGGGCACTATATGTTCGCCTCGTCCACGCCTTACATTAATCACCCATCTACACTAATATTATAATGAGGTAAAGTTTGCTTGTTTGTTGGGAATCTCTAAATATTTATATATACATAATATATTCTTTCACCGATAGAATGCTACACTATCCTTGAGCGCTATAGTCCATATTATAATCTAATAAAAATAGTTTTCAGTACCAATTCTTAAAATTCGTTAATAATGGATTTTTAGTATTCCTCTCCCTCCCAGGAGGGAGAAGGGCGATAGGTGCGCCATAGGCAGTCGTAAGATGGGCGGATTGATGATGCACTGGCACTGAGGTGAATGAAGGAGTATCGACGGGTTTTTAGTCGGTATGCCGTTAGTCTACGGCCAACGAAGAGTCTGACAGACCCCTTCAGCTCTCCTCGAGCTGGAGAAAATGCATAAAACATTTGCCCATAGTAAAAAAAAGTTTGTAACAGACCAGCTAGCTGCTAAGTGATGTAACATTCAGTGCAGTAACAACTTAGATGGGTGGCTGCTAGTAGCAAAACAGTCGTCAAACCATCTCAGAGACCTTCAGGGGTCCGAAACCTCCAACATTTGGCATGGCCACACATGGGAAAACTATGCCTATAACTTTGTAAACTATCTTTCTTGGTCTTCAGGGTAAAATTGTACCTATTTTGCGAGAGTGGGATATATTTCTTTCTAGTTCTGTTAGAACTAAACTAAAATAATAAAAACACCTTAACTTAGTATAGACTTATTAGACTGTAGTCTAAATTTCTAGGACGGGATACTCACACAAAGTGGTATGGGCTATTTGTAACTAGGAACAATTTTTTGTCGTTATCCTTGAGCATTTGAAAGTAGTTCCGTAAGTCTAGATTTGGCCTTATGTATTCTTCTACATTTTGAGCAACGACCTTGTGCATAATCGGATGGCAACTTTGCACTGAATTCTGAAAAACGTAAGGGATTTTTAGCCGGTGTAAATAAAAGCAGGTTAAAAACAGTGTTGTAACAACTCTATAAATATAGTATTTTTCAAACTTTCGCGATCACTGTACATAATTACTGAATAAAACTGGTATTTATCGCGTTTCTACTGAGCTGCAACAAACAAACAAATATAATAACAAATAAAAAAGGTACATACGCGATATATACCCGTTTTAATCAGTAATTATCTATAAATATATTTCTATAGTAACAACGTTAATCATTGTATATTTTTACTTAGTTACATAAAAAAACATATAAATTGTTTATGCTATTTAGAATTTGAATTTATTTAAATGCAATTATTAAGAGAAGAATACAGTTTTAAGATAATAAACGTAATACTGTAAACTGCAACAAAACTGAAGTAAAGTAAGTGACCAACAAGGCAGTTAATATCAAAATAGAGAGAAAGAGAAGAACGTAAGCTAGACTTGTGATCCAAAATATTATGTTGCAAAAACTCTATACACATTAATATAAATGAACATACCTTTACGTCTAAAAAGAGAATCTCAGGGTGGTAGTCGATGTGGTTTCTAATAAAGTATTCCGCCACATTGCAGAGTAGACCCATCTCCGGTACTGAGAATAGATCTGCCAAATGCACCATCTTTGCTCTGTTTGGCTAAAATTAAGAGAACAGGAAATTTAATACACATGGCATGTATTGCAAGCTAAATAACTCTTTTCAATATTTGATGTGCTAATGAAATGCGACTTATGTCTATATAGGCCCAGATCGGCCAGTGAAGGATATTTACTAGTCCTGAGAAAAACAAGGTGCCAGATCCAACCGTCAATAAAAGCCTAGCTTAACATGACTATCATGACCCTAGCATGATTATCTCTGCAGAAGAATTAAGTAAATTTACATTTTAGCATACAATTTAGAAATACGTGAGACCGTAGGTGCCGTAGAAATATGTAGGTACAGTCTCACCGAGAAATGTTTCACACGATTGAGTAAATCAATCGTGTGAAAAATGTATTTGGTATTCATGCTAGCCTGGTTGACTAGTAATTAGGTAAACAGGTGTTCGCAGATATAAAAAAAAATTAAAAGAGCACTATTTTTTTACATAACTAAAGATTTCATAAAACAATTTATTTAAAATTTTATTACCCTCATTCACTGAGCCTAATCAACCATAACAGAATGCTATTTTTATAGATACGGTTAAGCCAAGAAACGGCGTTGACAATGCCTCAACGGGCATTGCAAGTGTAAACAAACAACGACAATAAATCAACGTCATATCACATAGCCATATCAAATGCAAGGGGAGCCATAAATGAATGATTGCCTACAAGTGCGGCTGATTACTTGTACGTTGTTATAATGTATATGCTTCATCTGGGACAGAGAAAACGCGAGATTAGGAAGCAAACGGAGACCACTACCAACATAAATCTTACTAGTAACTAAATTGCTAATTTGTCTATTTTTATACCACTAAGTTCGTAACCAAACATACCTACGACCCACTGGTAAGCGGTATTATAAATTTTAATTAAAAAATATATAAAGTTGATGACAAAATATCCTGTGATTAATTAAAAAATAATCCACTTAAAACTTTATACGCATGCTCGCTACTAAAAACTTCCGGCTAGCCCCATCGGAACGAACGGGAAAAAAACTCCCAGTTACCCCAGTGGAGACTGGGGACGAGCAGGAACAACCCGTTAACGTAGCTTGTGTACATTTGTAACACCGAATGAAGGCTTCTTCATTAACTATAGTTGTGTTTCGTCTATTCTATACAATGTTATATGAAGATTCAATGTTTGTAGGTAACATTTGTTATCAGTCTACTGTTTACTGATCACATATGCCATCTAACATTGTTATGAGATTTTGTTGATATCAGGAGCATCTGTTTTAATTTACACTTCGCAAATGTGGGGATTATGTTATTTAATTACTAACTAAAATTTCGTAAAATACGAACATTCTTATTTCGTTCACGCATAGGTGTAGGATAGTAAACACCATTTTGTTTGCTGTTTTAAGACCCCACTATGACGACAATTGAACAAAAATAACTTAATTTTAGAAATTTCACTTTTAAGGTCGCTGCACACCGGATGCTTTCGCGTGCACGTCTACGCGTACGCATCCGGTGTGCAGCGACCTTAAATGTTGGTCTTTATTTCTTTGCTAATTTAGTCTTTAGTGTGAACGAAATAATAACATAGTATTTTAAGAAATTTTGGTTAGAAAACAACAGAATCATGACCATTCTCTACCCAAATTATGCTAAAACTGTCACCAGCCAAACTTAGCAATTCCGTCTTCTCTTATGAGAACAGATGGGTATTTCCATAGGTACTAGATAAGTACCTACATTACCTACCCATTAAAAAAAGCTTTCTTTGCAAATATAATCTTTAAGGTCATTTTTGACTTATAAGATAAGATAAGATAAGATAACTCTTTATTGTACACCAAAGTAAAATACAGAACATAATTTTTACTAATAAATTTAGTACAATGGGCGGTCTTATCGCTAAAAGCGATCTCTTCCAGACAACCTTAGTATGGACTTATCTACTACATATTAACAAAACTCTAGTATGTGCTAGACCAGCTGGTGTTTTATGAATAAGACTGTCAATTGAATACCATATTAATTTTATGCTTATTTGACACATAGTAATGTGCTAGTTTTTAATCAAATTTTGCATAATAAGCATTTTAATGGTAAAATATTGATATTATCAGCATGATTATTTTTTTATTTTTAGTACTGCTATTACATACAGAATATACAATAATATACAATAATAAAATATACAGAAAAGAGGTTCAGATCTCTTACCTTATGAGCCCTTGTGTCTCCCTCAACATAAGCAATAGGAATGATTCTATTCCTGTACATCTTGAGAACTTCTTCGGTAGAAACTGGGGTCAGGCCTCGGTATACCGCCCCAAACTGAATTTGTAGGAATGAGTCCAGTTTTAGGAGTAAACCTTTCTCAATGTCATAGTGAAGACCTCTCACAGCAAAGTTGGGTTTGTATTCAAGCTTCAATATTTCTGCAGGATACTGAAATGAAAAAAAATGTATAACACACAGTATGGTACTCATCATACATACTTCTTTTGACTCATTTACTTCCATTACATTAGTCATACATGTTTGTCCGTTTAGTTTAGAATATTCTTGATTAGCCTTATGATGTTTCCAACTTTGATAAGATACATTTGTAAGGATCGACTCAGACTCACCCATTGTAAATAAATTATCCAAGTTTTATGAAGAATCAACACACTAAGATGATTAGGTAGGTACCACATCCTGTTGCTTTTATTCCAAGCAGGATAACTTCCACTATCCTCTAATAGCCATCATGTTATTAAAGGTGCCTAAATGATAGCTTTTAGTTTGATATTACCAACCTTATACTTTTCCAAAAGTACCTCCCTGCCGAGATTATACAAAAGGTGCTCCAGAGTTGGTTTGTAATGTGCTAATGTGTAGTCATAATCAAAGCCATACACTTTCACTTCAGAGAGGTCCAACTCATTGCATGCAAACACGCCTCGGGGATTCACATCTTGAGGTAGTTTCTTGGCTAAAAATATTGTTTTTATTGACAAAAAGATAAAATATGAAAAGGTGGAATTTAATATCTACATAGCAAGACACATTTTGACATTATATACAAATATTGGTTCTAGATCTCTCTCAGTATTTTGGTATCAAGTTACCTCATATTTTAGACATAGAGAATCTATGTATGGGGTCGCTACTAAATATATGGCTGTTAGGTGTTATTTCTAAGAGCTATTGTAATTTAAATCTGGTGTACTCAACTACTCACATCTACATTTCAATTTGGTGCGACAATAGGCTTCCTTCAACAGTTCCCGCGTAGAATGGTTTCTGCTAACATTAACTGAATGTGGTATTCCATTTATTTGCAATAAGTTGCTATTTAACTTGCCATATCTCCTGATATTTATACACGCGCTCATCAGTGACGACATTGTCCAAAAATATTTGAAGAATAAAATGCGCAAATATAAAAAGTATGAAAGAAAAGTAACTTATTGCGCACTAGAATACCCTTTTCATAGCACAGAATTAATACATTTACATAATTAATACACTTTTTTTCATAATAAACTTATTCTAGCGTTGCATAATTCGAAAATAATTTTTAACAAAATACACGTTCACAGTTTGCACTCAGCCAACATCGTCCGTCTGACTGATTAACTTCCAGGGATCCGCACTTCCGTACCTCAAAAGAAAAATCGGAATGCGTATAATGTAGACATAGACAATGTAGTGTAATCAACAGGCATGTATTTACAGATAAGTTTTACGCTTATTGGGATAAGAATTTGGGAAATAGTAAATAATTAGTGAATTTTGACATATAATCAACCAAAAATACCAAAGCGTAATCAAAAACTTTTTTATGCGCCACGGAATTGGAACAAGCAAATAGCCCAGCCAATGCTAACTAAGCGGTCTGGTAGGAAAAATGATAAATAAGACTCATCTTTTATCAGTATTATTTTAATTATGTACCCTCGCGATACGTACGGAACCCATACACTACAATTTGATAACACACTTGTTCACATAAATTTGACATAGGTCGATAGATTTTTGGTACTTACTGCCATTGTCACTGTCAAATTTAGGAATACTACCACAGCCTATAAATCCACGTCTTTATTTACTGTGCTACCACACAGTCTATTTTACTTTGACAGATATTTTCTTAGCGCGTTCCGTTTCTGTTACGTAGGTACAAATAATTTCCTTAGTTAATCCTGTAGGAGATTTTTCCCATCTTGAATGTCCCTCAGAGTAAACGAAAATATAAATGGTGTAATGTAAGCATAGGGAATTTATCCGATGATTAGAGATATAAAGTGTATTGTTTAAACAAGGCCCGTCAAACGATTTATGTTTTTATGTAGGTACGTAAAGCGAGTCGAGACTCGGAATTGATCGCTTACACCCGATTTTAACACAAAACTTGTGTCTGTTCGGTCCTAGCTTTCAGTTAAACAATGATCTACTTTCAGAGCTTATTTGATGAAAAATATCATACATCAACTTCATATACGTGTTTTTATTGTTTATGGCCAGTACATAAGCAGAACTGGGCAAAATATATGCTTTGCGTTTATTAAAATACAAATTACAAAATACTATCCTGCCCGTATTTAAAATACGAAATACAAAATATTTTTAAATCGTATGTCTTAAATACAAAATACAGTATTTTAACCATTTATATTTAAAATACAAAATGCAGTCAGGTGTTAGATTTTTGACAATTTGAATTGCGAAAACTATCTATCGCTATTTCCTGTATAAGGCACCATTATTAAGATTGCTAAATGTATTTATGTTCAGCTGTATTTTGAACAATAAGTATTTTACGTATAGGACTAATAGGTAAGTATACTAACTACAAAATACCTCAGCGTCAGGTATTTGAAATACAAATTGCAAATTACATTTTTACAAAGTAATTATATTACAAATACAAAATACGTATTTGTATTTCAATTACGTAGGTACTTATTTTAATTACAAGTAATTTAAATACTGCCCATCCCTGCCAGTAGGGCGCCTTCGGACAATCAAAAAACTTTGACACCTGAGTTGGCCGCTGGCGCATACGAACTTACTAAACTGTTTTTAAAGTAAAGTAACGTAAAAATTTATTCATTGACTTAATTAAGTATGACATAGTCAAATTTGAATCCATAGGCTCCCCAACTAGTTAAAAAACTGTGTTCCAGGTGCCAGTGGATTCTCCCATCATGTGAATATTTTAAATTATGTCTAGCAAAGATGGGATACTTAAGTTTAAGCATTAATTAAAAAAGAATAAATCATATAATTAAAAAAAGTAAGTATTTAAAAGAAATACTTAAGCTCTCTCAAATTCAAGTCTATTACATAGTAGGTACTATACATAAGTGCATGTTTTGCTTAGTAATTAGATTATAATATATAGGTATATATATATATATATATTTATATTGTTTATAATTAACAGCATCTATGAATATATGTAGTATGTATGTATGCATTTAGTGTTTAAGATATTCGCGTATGTGGGTTACGTATGTATAGTGATAGGAACTTAGGAATACAAAAAGAAAACATCAAAAATAGAAGCCATTTAACATTGCTGCGTAATCAAATTCTTTGAGCCAGGTAAGTATTATTTTTTTGATTTCAATGTTACTCTTCTTCTTCACCCTAAGCACTCTATTAAGCGCATTATACAGATGGGAAACAACGACATTACATATATTGTTTTTGTGCAAATCGGGATTTAACTATTGGAACAGGACAGCGGTCAATCCTTTTCTGTTTCTCAATTGTTCAACAATTTTTATATGGTAGCGACGTAAACTTTCATAAATAAATAATTTTCTGATGCTTAGCACATTAGTTTTCTCATAAACGTCTGTAGTAGGTTGCCTGTAGGGTAAGTATAGAAGTACCTTTAGAACGGCACGTTGTGCACGTTCAGCGGTGATGTGGTGAGATTTTGTCGCTCTACCCCATGCACAAATGCAATATCTTAGGATACATTCACATAAAGCCTTATATGTTTGTATAACAAGTTTGGTCTCAGCAACTGCTCGAAGAGTTCGAAACACATAAATAAGTTTTCTGATTCTAGACGCCATTGTTTCTATGTGCACGTTCCAGTTAAGCTGATCATCTATAACGAGTCCGGTATTTAAAAGTATTAACACGGGCCAAATTAGAGCAGTTACTTATCTTTACATTAATATTGGTTCCTGGGTCTCCTGCGGCCGTCATACTGTAGCACATATATTTCGTTTTACTAGTATTTAGTGTAAGGAGGCTATTCTCTAACCATATCGTCACCTTTGAGAGGCAGTTCTCGGTTAGCGCTACTGTTTTTTTCCAAGTTTTATCATGAAGTAGTAATACAGTGTCATCTGCAAACATCAGCAAGTCGAGACCAGGCAAGGTAGTACTGCATAGGCCATTAATGTAGACGAGGAAAAGCGTAGACCCTAGAGTACTACCTTGTGGTACGCCAAATGTACACACTGCATTGTCGCTTTCATGCCCTTCGACACGTACTCGCTGCGATCTTTTGGTTAAATAATCCTCAAACCAATCATGAGCTAGGCCCCTGATTCCAACATTTTCCAGTCTAGTCAGCAAAATAGGGATGGAGACAGTGTCAAATGCTTTTTGGAGGTCCAAAAAACACCTATACACTTGTCTCCGCCATCCAGATAGGATGTAATTTTCGATGTTAGCATTAGGACTGCATCCTCGGTGGACTTTCCTTCTCTGAAACCGTATGGGTTTGTGTTTATGAGACTATTATTTTCAAGGTATCGCATGTCTCTTCTCTTAACTAGCTTTTCCAAGACTTTGAACAGCGTGGAAAGAAGAGAAATGGGCCTATAATTTGAGGGATTATTTTTATCACCAGCTTTAAAAATTGGACAAACCACAGCTTGTTTAAATGCGGTGGGAAAAGTCCCTGTTTCTAAACTTAAGTTACAAATAAATGCTATAGGTACAGCGAGGAATATTATAAATTGTTTGAGTACCTTCGCAGTAATTTTGTCCCATCCAGGCGCACTGTGCGATTTAAATGCAAACATCATGGCTCTGACTTCAGCGGGATCCGTAGGTGTCTGTAGGGCATAGAGTTGACTGGACTGTTCGATGTCCTCGCTAATTTTGCGAGTTCACCTTCTGTTGTGTTCATTTTTGTTAGAGTCCCATTTGCAAGCGTTTCACCAACAGTTGTAAAGTACGAATTAACTTGGTTAAGTGATTGTGTTTGATTATAGACAAGCTTGAGCGTCTCCAGAATTTCTCTATTAGATTCATATTTGGCTTGCGCAAGTACGATCACATTTCAGAGTATCGCCACAGACTTAAGTGGTTACCTATCCGCCTTCGCCGGAATTCGCACATCCTTTCCCTCCTTTACAGCATCCTTTTTATTCCTTCTACTCCGTCCTACCTCAAAGAACGCTTTGACTTTCTTCACCTTTCCAACTCTCGACCCTTACGTTCCTCTGAATCCCTTCAATTAAAAACTCCCCATCATACCTCAGTATTTTATAGTTCCTCTTTTACTTTGCAGGCTACCAGGCTCTGGAATGCCCTACCTGTCTCAATTCGTCATGCTAAATCTCTACCTATCTTTAAAAATTTGGTCAGACAACACTATCTGTCATCCATCGCTCAGTAGGCCACTTATTAATTTTTACATTTTTATAATTATGTATGACAAGTAGGTATGACAATATATATTTTATGTATTAATATTTATGTAATTTTATGATTATATTATACGTTATAATTATGCATTTTATTTTATATTATCCATATTTTTTATATATGTATACCTATACGTGTACTAATAATATCGGATTTACGCCGCCATCCTTATTTTGTTCACATAGATCCTGTCCATCCAAAGGTTGCCTGGAAGAGATCGCTTTTAGCGATAAGGCCGCCCATGGTACCTATTATTTAAGAGTTTATTTTTTTTAATGTTTGTATTTAATGGTGTGCAATAAAGGAATTATCTATCTATCTATCTATTACTAGTTTCCAGCAACTCTCAAGATAGATTTTTTTGGGGTAAAATTACACACTTCTCTCATTATTTTCCATGTTTGTTTGATGTTTTGACTTTATGTTGGTCATTAGATTTTGTAAAAAAACATAAACATTCAGTTTGCACCTACGGACATATTTACATAGGTTCCTACCTACTTATGGGATTTAAATATCATCTATATCATCTATACCGCAACCTATATACAACTTCGGCACCGGACAGAGTTGGCCTTTATCATAAACGAACTTACCGCAAACCGAGCAGAATAAAATACCTCTCCTGTAAAACGGGCCCAAGAATAACTAAAAATAAAAAATAACTCACTAAAATAAATGAATGTTATCATTTTATTAGCAACGGGTTTTTTCACTTTTTAAATCTCTGAGGAATAGTATGAACTTAGACTTACCTACCTAATGTATAAAATTAATGTGCTTTTACTATAAGCCTATTATATATTATAGGCTATTATTTTATTATAGGAACCTGGCTCACAGTACATGAGTACATAGGCGATCCTATAAATAAATAAAAAAACACTTAGGTAAGTAAATACTTCTATATTTTTACATTAATAAGTATTTTTCGATGACATCTGTATTACACGCAACTTACCTACACTTATAATACGATTTTTTTATTGAAGTTATACTTCTTTTGGCGCGATGGAGAAAATTGATGAGAGTGAATTTTTACGATGCGCGCTCACACCGACACCTAAATTTAACAGCATGAAGTTAGTTCTAGGTGGTATGAAAATTGATAACTATGTTCAAGTTGTATATTCTAGTATTTTTATATGTAGAACACGTGTTTCGTAAGGGTACAATTAAACAGTGTGAATAAATAAATATTATTTTGGTGTTTTTATTAAATCAATTTCATATACGACGGTGATACTAATAATTTATTATTTATTTAAATAAAATCTTTTTGATTAATTTTAATATTTATCGTTAATCACTACTGCATTTTAGTTATTTTTTTTCCATACGCCAAAGAAGTATAACTTCTAACGCGTGTACATAAGTACACACTCTTTTTATTCTGTAATTTGTCAGTAGTAACTCTAAAATTTTATATTGTGCAAGATTTGAATGAAGGAATACCTACTAGATTTAAGAAGCTTGTCAATGTAATTTTGTGTGAATGTGTTTTTTATTAATGATACGAAATAAATAAATATCGATGCTAACGGAGCATGATACATGAAACATACATGAGTTATGAGACATAACGACGTTTTGAGTAGTTATCAACTCGCACGAACAACCCAGAACCGTCATAAAATACACTTTTGAAAAGCGCTCACTCAGCGCCGGCCCTAGGGTGTAAGAGAGAGGAGTAGTCGCTCTAGGCGCCAGATGGCAAGCTCCCAAAAAGCAAAATGTAAAAAATAATTTCCAGCCCAAATTAAATATTGATGTGGTCTTTTGAGAGGTGCGGAGCGTGATAATGCCACATCAGATTTTTTAAAATCCGTTGGGTTACACTGAAAAATACGTAGATTGCCTCTCGATAAATCCGTAGGTCTACAGACATTTTTAAAAGCTAAATCTGACTCTGGAGCGGCTAGACAAGCCTTGAACCTAGTCCGTAAACAGCGTTTCTTGTAAAATTACATGGGGTGACAGTTCTTTTGTGCACAGCTGAAATCAGGGCTTCCTAGCGTTGTCATGATAAATAGCGGTATTAATTTATCATAAAACCGAAACAGAATTACCGTGAAGTGAAAGCGTCGACCAAAGGGCGCTGAAAGACAATCTCGCTTTCCTGATCAAAGGCTAGGGCAGGCGCTGCGCTCACTGTTAGTTTTTAAAACGCAATTAAATTTGAGGATAAGCACTACCAATTAGATTTTTACTACGGTATCGGAACGTGTGAGAAACTATATCAACATCATTATTTCCGAGTTTCAGCTTGCAATCATTATCAGCACGGGTTACAAAGCAAAGGGTGTAAAGAGCAATTTCAAGTTCAGGCGATGTGCCGATAAACATTGTATCTACTGGTTTGTCAGTACCCTGTTGGTTGAAGTGATGCTTTAGTACTACTCCTTTCTGAAAATAATAGCACGATATTAACAAACGGCTCAAATACCTATGTAATACTATCGACAAAAAAAAAAAAACTTACATCACTTAGCTGCGCATACTTTAGGTATCCCAAATAGTTAATACGATTAGCTGTTTCTTCCTTTGAGAAATAGATCCAGTTGTGCAATCCTAAAAATAGGTAACAAATTAGTATTGGAAATAATTTACCAAAACATCAATTTCTAAGTGTACTTGTACATTGCTGTTATACAAGCATTATTTACCTGAAACTTGCCCATTTTTTAGTTCCGAAACAAATATATGTTCGAAGCCAGAACTGCCGATCTTTCCTTTGCCCCTTGAATATAAACTAAACCATAGCTGCTTTAGAAAATCCCTTTGCTGCTTTGGGTCAGGAGTAACGATTCCTGCAACAAAGTACCTACTATGTTTATGCCATTCAGGGATTGGGCGGCAATGTCAAAAACTCTTTCCCAGCTAGGTACTTTAACTTGTCACTAGGCGCTGCAAAAATTAGCTTCATTATAACTTAATTAAAGAAAAGATTCTAACCATAGGGTAGTTGCGGTTTACCTTTTACTTTTAGGAAATTCATCAAAAGACGAATTACTGATGTCGACATAATTGCATCCATGAATTCATTTTCTTCACTTCTTTCCTAAAACAAAAATAACAAAGGTGTAAACAATGTGAAAGTACCAAAAAGTTATGTAAAACCAAGTTGATGTAAAAGCTTACCAGAGGAGTAACATATTCGTTAACCAATGTGTCCCTTTCGTAATTATCCAGTAAAGGTACGAATTTTTGAATTGTTAGGATATTCCACGCCTCTGGTAATATGGTGAGCAATCTGAAATGTTTACCCAGTGTCAGTGAGATAATAAATCACACGTTTAGGTATAATTAATTACACGATTATAATTAGACTGACTGATTGACTCATCTAGTGTTATTAACGGAATAAGGCAACAATGCAATGCTAAAATATATTATTAATTAATTTGCTGGTTAAATATATAATAGAACATTGGTTGCTGAATATTGGGTGATTCTGAACCTACTTGTTTTCCCAGTTTGCAAGCGATTGTAAAATTATTTATTTTCAACTTACGGTCCCGGAGCTTTGTCTTCTAGTGAATGTGATGTCGTCTTCTGTTGATAGTTAACAGTCACATATCTTGCTGCATTATTGACATCTTTCCTTAGCAACTCCTCGCTTAATGTCTGTAGTTCCAGGTCAGTAGCTGGACCACTAGTAAAGGTAGGAGTATTTTTGTTTATAATGGAACTAGGAAGGACTACGGGACGGCTAGTGGGAGTGTTTACAGGGACTCTTGTAGAGGGTTTAGGAGTTGTAGGTGGTGTGCTGGGAGTTTTTGATCCTGATAAAATGTCGCTAAAACTGAGTGGTTTTGTGGATGGTTTCGGCGTGGTAAACGAAGTCGTTGAGGTAGATCCCTGATGATTTTGGTTTGTTGATCCTTGCAGTATAGAACTATAGCTTGGCATTTTCTGGGGAGTCCCATGATTTTGTTTGTCGTAGAAGTTGATTAAATCCTTTACTTTTCCCGCTGATGGTTGATTATTTCCTTGGGCTGGCTTAACTGTTGGGTATTGAGGAGCAACATAATCTCGTTTTCCATTGGGAGACTGTGGTTTATGTGTGCTTAGTGTAACTGTATTTGAAGGTTTTGGAGTCGACGGTGTTGGGAGCTGTGGAAACTGAGGAGCAACGTAATCTCTCTTTCCCGAATTAGGTTTATTTACAGTTGTGCCAATAGTAGGTACTTTTGCAGTAGTTGGGGAAGTCAATGGAGGAAACTGGGCAACAAAATCACGTTTGCCACTGTTCTGATTAGCGTTCTGGGATGTTAGGGTTTGTGTATTCGTATATTGTGATGTCAATGGATCATTTTTCTGCACATTTACTCCGCCTTCATGTTGTAAAAAGTCAGTACTAGCGCTTGGATTGTACCGTTGCCTATTATATTCCAATCCTGAAAGTTTATATATTATTATTAATCAAATTAAGTTAAGTGTGTACCTACGTAGATATCTAATTTACTAGTTTATTTACTTAAGTTAGTTAGACTAAACTAGGTATACCTACCTACCTATATACTTTTGGTAGATTATGTTGTAGGTATGTATCTAGTTATCAAAAATCGATTAAGATGGTTGGGGCTTATTAAGAATCAAGCGGGGTACATACTAGTTCTTACATTCGCACTCTGTCCATCTCTCTCGCTATGTTTTGCTCTCGTACACTAGTGAAAATCATAAAAAGAAAGTAGGCTCATATTACGTGCCCATTTCGCAGTGCATAACTATATTTTGCAAAATTCGTGTTTGACATGAAACCTAGTGTTACAAAATCACTTATTAATACAATGCGTGTATACCTACTTACTTTACACGGTTACTATAAGTATATCAGTATGAAACGAACCGTGTTTAATCAATGCGAAGGAGATGACCTCAATACAAAAGCATTTTCCTTGTGCTTTTTATCTTATAAGATTAAATATTTCTTCAAATGCACTTACCAAAATTACTTGAGGATAATAATATCACACAGAGTACCAATGCTTGGTATTGCATATTTTATGCGAGTTTTTGACTAGGTAGATTAACTAAAAGTAACTAAAACTAGTTTATACTCAACACATTATGACTAACACGAACATAAACACAACAGTCTGACTTAAGCACCGTAAGAAGAATGTCTGACCGAAACGACTAGCGAGCGAGCGCGCTCGCTCGCTAGTCGTTTCGGTCGGTCAGCGTTAGCGTCAACATAATAGGATTTATGCGATGATTGATACTGTGTCAATGATAGTCAATGTTGTTGTTGCTAAAAGTTTAATGAAAGATCAAGGACCTTCTATTTATAGTAAAACTTCAACGGTATAAACTGGGTAGGTAGTTCGTCGTTTAAATTGGTCCTAAATGATGAGGCCCAATTTAATAATACCTAGCATTTATACAAGTACGTTTTCAAGAAATAACTAGAAGATAGTGTAGTCATGTAGTATAAGCCTTTGGGCAGTTTAAAAACTCGGACAACTCGTTGGTAACTAGCTCAAACTCTTTAAAGTTTTCGTAGGAATCGGACGCAACCTGTTGGTACACCAAATAATCCAATCTACGACAAGCCCATGAGGCAAAAAAGATTTACTAAAACTACTTACTTATCGTAAGTATTAATATCATTAAATCGTCATCATACCAACCATTTGTATATGTATAAACGCCATTTGGATACCCAGATCCCGCTCGTTTAGATGTAAACGATTTTTATGAAAACTTATCCTTTTTCTGCTAAAAAAAGAGTGCCAGATTTGGGTTTTCCAGATGAATTCATAACATTGTTAACCCTGGGTTATCGTATATACGTAACGTACCTACTTACGATTTGATAAGGTTATGTAGGTAATATAACTGCCCACAAGCATTTATTGTTAATTATTCTATAGCTGTAGTGGCCAAGAGTGCCTGTGCTAATTAAAATATTCTCTAAGTAATAATGCCGTCTATTGGTCAAAATGAAAACTTCATACATTGGTGTGGATATGTTTTTGCGCTAAGTCATTTGTGGTTTGATTTCTATGGAGCGCAGACTGGTAATATAAATTGTGTCACTTTTAGTCATTTTAGTAGGTAGTTAAACATATTTGGATCTACCTAAATAAAAACCAAGATTATGGTAACATTGTTAACTCCCATACAAGTAAAAAACGTCATGTATACCAATACAACATGTTCCAACACAAAATAGCTATATATCATTATGTATAGGTATATATTAATTATGTACCTACATAATAATAACTTAATTAATATAAAAACATCTAAATGTGTACCTTAATATAATGTTTTATTAAAAAACTATTAAAATGCCATTACATAGTCGTTCCATTAATGAAAACGTTTAATTTGACTTCTACTTTAAATAATATTAAGTGCAAGTCCAATGGCCCATCCTGAATGGCAAGCTTAATCATATTTACACGGTATAATATTTTTATTCTGTGGAACCAATCAATTGTTCAATTATTTTCTGTTTACAATTTGCCTACATTGCCGTCAAATTTGAAAGATCGTGTTTTGGGGCGAAAACTACTGTTTTTATTTTGTAAATTTATTTCTTAAGAATTTTGTTCTGGATGTTCATGGTTTTAATATGAAAAGTGCATTAAACTCTTTTGAGCTATCATTTTACTTTATCTCATGGATATCGATAAATGTTTACTCAATATATAAATTATTTGTTGTTCAAACTGGTAGGTGCTGCAATTATACCTATTGTTTTACTGGAAATAAATAATTATCGAGGACTGAAAATTATATTTTGTTTCAGATATATTGGAAACCAATCCCCATCTAAAAAACTCCCTACGAGATTTAAGTCCTGGCTGGTCCTTTTTATCAAGGGACAAGGACATCTCAGATGTTGAATGGAGTAGTTGGAAGTTTTACATTCAAACTTCATGGGCCTTCATGATATTTCAGTTTATAGTTTCTGAATTATTGAGAAAATCATGCCCCACATTATTAAAACATTGGTACATTTTATCAAGTATCATTTTTGTGAGTGTTTACATGAGTTGGAACCAAATGCTAGTGATTATAATACAGCCAGTAATATTCTCTATAATCTTATTGCTGGGAGGCAAGAGAATAACAATATGGCTAGCTAGCATTATATTGCTCTTAACTTACAACTCCTTGAAATATAAGTATTACTTTTGGCATTTTTTGGATCATGGAAATCTGCAAGATGAAGAGGTTTACTTGCTATTATTCGCTGTAGCATGGATTGAACTGAGATGCATAAGTTTTTCAATAGACCATGTAGAAAGGGTAGAAAAAGCAGAAAATAAAAAAGGGAAACCTATAGTACTACCATCTAAACTTGCCACTATTGTAAACATGTTCAGTTATGTTTTGTATTTGCCTTTGCTGTATGTTGGTCCAATAATGCTATATGAAGATTTTGAAAATAGTTTTAAAGATAACAATCAAGCTAAACTGATTCCAAGGCTGAAGAGATTTGCTGTAGATATGTTTTTGTATCTTATTTATACATTCTTGATGGACCTTTCACTCCATTTCATATATTTTTATGCGATGCAAGGGAACATGGAGGTGAGTAAACAGGTCTCATAAAATATTTTATTTAGCGTTGAATTGGTATCTCATTATATTTCATAAATATTTTCAGACTATAAAGAGATTGCCGACGTTAGCTCTATGTGGAGGAGGGCTATGGATGGGCTTTCAATTCCATCTAAAATATGTGATATCTTATGGAAGTTCTGGTGCTTTTGCTCGCTTGGACAACATGGATCCGCCGCCAACACCCAGATGTATAGCAAGAATACATGTATATTCACAAATGTGGAGATATTTTGATGTTGGGCTTTACAAGTTTTTAGTGAAGTAAGTTAGTGTTGATTAGGACACAACAAACATTTGAAGTATTTAACTTTGATTAACATTTTCCCTGTTTTTTGTTTCAGATATATTTATAGACCCGGCTACGGTACATTGTCCTACTATGTCACCCTATCCAAAATGGCATATAAACTCGTTGCATCTTTTGTCACATTTACGTTTATATTTATGTGGCATGGAACTATGTGGAATATTTTTGTATGGTCTGTTATAAATTATTTAGGCATTTTAGTGGAGTATATAGCCAAAGCGATTTCGCTGACAAATGCATATAAGAGGTTTAAAAAGCAGGTTTTGAAATCAGATGCTATGGAAGCTCGTTTCATAGCATTTTTGTGTGGGCCATTGCTTGCCCTTTCTGCCATTTCGAACTTTTACTTGTTTGGTGGTAGCGAAGTTGGTGATTTATATTTTGAACTCCTTAGAGCCCCATCACCATACAATCTCTCAATAATACTGATAGCCGTGTATTGTTGCTGTCATGTTGCTATGTCTCTTCAACATGTCTCATCAAGAACTGATGTCAAAAGACTTACTAAGGCTGATTAAATGTATGGGGTTTCCTATTGCAATAAGTATTTTTCTGTGATAAGAATGTAATTTAATTTTCCATTCAAAATTCATGAACTACATGATTGGCTATGTTATGTTTATGATGTTTTTAAACACTGAAATTTTTAGTGGTCATGCTAGAAATTTAAAAACGGCATGCATAAACTATATAAAGAGGCTTGTACCTACTGAATATATGAATCTCAGAACTAATATTGTTAGATTGAACTACCTACATTCAAAAATGCAGGCTGTATTTTTGTATAAATTGGAATGTGTACATAAAATTAAAAGTAATGCCTAAAGATGTGCCAATTTTGTAAAAAAAGGATTGTGGTTTTATGAAACCACGGTAAAAGTGAAACTTTGTTTCACATTATAGACATTTAACTAAAAATTTTCTTTGGCACAAATGAGTAATAGTCTATCTATAAACTACACGGACAGCTGATGCGAACTATAGGCGCCGCCATATTGGCCTCGGCTGCTCTGACGAGCGCCTTTCACTTTATCCCTACTCCGCGGCCGACCGTCACGCGACATGCAACACACAGACGAAAAAGTTTCACTTTAAAAACTTTAGTTGCTGACCTATTGCTCAAAGTTGTGAGTTACAATGATATATTTTTTTTATAAATTATAGGCTAGCGTTTGACCACAACCTCGCCTGATGGTAAGTGATGATGCAGTCTACGATGGTACACGCTTGCCTAGAAGAAACTTAGTCACTCGCGACTTGAAGACCCCTAGGTTGTAGTTATCAGGAAACACTCAGGCAAGGCATTTGTTGAATTAAAATCTAAAATGTTTCTATGGAAATTGTATATAGAACAAAGCATTTACTGAAATAATTTATTAATATGCTATTAATTGGTATGAGTTAGATCCTTTTAGCAATAAGTAGGAATGTATGTTCATTGCATCTATTAACTCGCCGGGGTCGCCAGCCACGCCCGCTGCCGTATGGATGGCTATCAACTCTTGCTTTGTAAATATGTCTTTGCCAAGTTGATGAGCTCTTCTTGTCAATACGTCCAAGAACTTTTTTAACTGAAAATGAACAATTTGTGTTGTGATTTTATATTTTTGGATTAATTATACTCTTATTTTATAATTTGATTTTTTATTGCATTTTTAGGTAGATAAGATAATAAATCTTTATTTCAGGGAGCAATAGAAAAGTACAAGATGTTAAAACTTAATTCTACGGCCCATATAGATATAGAACTTAGTGACTAACATACATATTATAATACTTAAAACTATCTGCTGACACGTTAAAGTCTGCGACGTGTGACGCACTTGCGTCCATTATCACTTGCGTTGATAATGGAGAAACCAGCTCGATTGAGAGGTCGACAAACACTGAACCATCTTAGGGTGTTACTACACCAATCGATCGAGCAATTACTGATTTCAGTTAACTATCGATCGATGGCATCGATCGGCGATCGATCGATTGCTGTGGTAACACCCTTACACTTTGTATATTACCTATAAGGATGTACTTGGGTTTGAGGTTGTTTAAGTAGGTTAACACTTTTATGCATGTAAATGACATAAATAATAGGTAAAACACTTGGCCAAGACCTGCGTGCCCGTTCAAACCGAGCGGCGGGCGTGGCGTGCGGCATTCAGTTCAGTGTCATACATTTACTTAGAATAGTGGTGGGAATGGGGGGAGGCCTTTGCCCAACAATGGAACAACATGGGCGTTGTTCCACGGCACGCCTATAGAACAAACGCGCTTTAACTTAGGCTTAACACAAACACTTACTTTGTTTCTAGAACTGACTCCCGATCCATTGATAGACCTCGATAGCTGTATGTTTCCAAATTCATCACTAAAAGTATCGATCAGGCTGTGTTTTACTAAACTTATGACGTCATTTGCATCTTTTTCTGTTGCATCCTCTCTCAAATCAACTCTAGCTCGTGCCTGAAATCAAAATCATGCATTTTGACCCTAGTTGTATTGTAATTAGACATATATTTGTATTTTAGGGAGTTAATAATCTGCCATTTGATTTTAGTTGCGATGCAAAATCGGTAAAAAGATTTTACCTGAGTCAGTCTTATACAAGCTTCTAACTGCCTAGTAGTGATAGGTGTGCCATCCTGCGTGCCTTGGTTATGCCTTAATTCTAAGTAAAAGCTCTGTAGTGCTTTGGCAGCGTCTGTACTGAGTTTCGGATGAACGTATCGTCTCGCATAGGCTATGTACTTCCTTAGCAGCACGAGTGGTAGATGGTCGATTACCTCTCCAGGCTTAAGTCGTAATCTTTGGCTGTGAAATGAGAATTTTGTTTGAGCAAATTAGATTCCACGGATAAGCTGATAAGTAGATTAGTCTTGACATAATGCCTAATTTTCTAGTGAAAATAACATAATTGATCGAGCGAAGCGAGATCTCTAAATCAAATAGACGTTGTATGTATGTATGTTTGTTTGTCCGAAGATAACTTTCGAAGTGTTATCCGATCATCGTGAAATTTGTTATATAGGTAGGTAGTAGTGGCACAATTTTGGTGTGACGAAATGAGCTAAAAATGGGGTAAAAAAAACCCAAAATGGGACTATCCGGTCAAATGACGTGTCTAATAAAAGGTCTTAGTAAGTATATTTCGACCCCTTTTTTATTTTTAGTTTAAACCTTGTAGTTACATATTAGCCATAGTAAAAACTGAACTTTGACAAAATTCACAGGGTACACCAGTGACCCCACAGTGCTGAAATTTGGTATGCGTGTAGCTTTAGTGACATAAATATAAGGAAAAGTCTGAAATCCAGAATAACTGCAATTTCTACCACAAACAAGTTACCAATTAACATGAACTCCCGTTACTTGTAATTTGAATGAAACTGTAGGTTTATTTTATTAGTCAAAGATTAAGGCCGGCTTGCACAACGATCCCTAAACGTATTTAGCGACTATACATGTTTAAATTTTACGTATTAGTATGATTTGACAACTCCTTAAATCATATTTAGCCACAAAATACGTTTAGGCATCGTTGCGCGAGTCGCCTTAAGAATATATTTTTTGTGTTTTGGGAGACTCGCGAGATCTCAGTTCGTGGCGAACCACTAGTTAAGATGGAATTATGATCAAGATTGAGACATAGGCTACTTTTTACTCGACTACGCAGGGGGGTAATGTTTTAATGACAAACTACGCGTGAGACGCCGCGGGCGGGTCTGGTACTAGGTATAGATGTATCTAATACCTAAGTGAAGTCTCATCATTGTTCTGACTAGTATTTATGGTTCCATTTAGATTGCTAGCTGTTGACGGGTTTCTTCCTTTTTGACCCGCGTGTAAAGCCAACACATGCTCGGACAACATTGCATCCATTTTCTAAAACAAAATAATATTTTAATCGTTGGATATGGCACATGAGACTTTATACCTGTATGCTTCAAGTTAATGGACGCAGGGCAGTGCATCGTAGGGCACGTTTATAAGGTGCGTGACCTACGAAGCCATAATTTATTATAGGCGATGGTTACCACTTAACATCAGGTAGGCCATAAGCTTGTTCCTCTATGTTGTTACAAAAAGGCTCCAGTGTGGTGTTAGCCAAAAAGACTCAATACTTACTTCATCTGGTTTATCTAACAGTATGAATACTAAATCAAATCGTGATAATAGAGCTGAATTCAGTTTCAGGTTTTCTGCAACAGTTTTGGCTCTGAAACAATTGAAAAAATATTTTGCAATAACATTCAAAGCAGTGCTTGTGCTGCTATGGACACAATTATAGTAAACAAGTTTCCACACGCGGCTTCGCACGCGTGGTTTGTCATTAAAAGAAGCATAATGTCATAATCCAGGTCGTAATCTATCTAAGTATATCAAATTTCATCGAAATCGGTACAGCCGTTTAGTCGTGAAAATGTAATAGTTTACTTACACAATAGTTTCGACTGACATCACGCCAGAATAGCGCTATTCTTTAAAAAACATTACGATTAGATTTACGAGCCAATACCCTTCTTTTTTGGGTGCTTAACAGGTTAGCTGTCCGATGAGGCACATGTGCCTCATGGGTGATTGCACTGGTACGTCCATGAGGCATATGTGCCTCATGGCCAATGATGTAGATAATGCAATCGATCTATCGATAATTTTTTTTAATAATTATATTATTTGTAGCATTAGTAAATTATACTACAACCAAATTCTACCAACCTAATTGAATGGTGCAATTCAATAACAGAAGATTGTTTTCAAAAAGATATTTTTCAGATGTCTAAAGTGTTACGAACATAAACGTACATTTTATCATTAAACGTAAATAATTAATTTCTTATCATACTCATCTAACATTAGCAATTATCGATATAATTAATTTCAATCACTAGGACACATAAAGTATCATAAAATACTTGAAGAGAATGACGTAACTTAATACGAAACTTCATGAGCGTTAGCTGTCATTATTTACTACGAGGACGTGTACAAAGAAGATCGAAACTTGCTTCGGGACAGCTAACCTGTTAACATCCAGCTTTATGCTGAGCTGGACGCCATTTTGGTACGCTACGCAGACATACGAGTCAAACTGTCTTAATAGATTTAACTCTACCTACTGTTCTTTATAATTGTTTCATGTGTTATTTTGTGTGTACCAATTAAATGAATAGAATAATCTGAATTAAGAATCTGAAGAAATTAATGGGTAGAATAGAATAATCTATTCTACCCATATGTACCTTGAAATATACGTTTTCTTCTATTACATTTTAATTTTAAAATAAAAAATAACAATTTTGTATGTTATTATACCTATTATAGCTTCCACCAGATGGATTAGCCGCGGCTAACACTGTCGCTCGAGCTGCTAGACTGCATACAACACCGCCCTTCGCCACGCTAACTCGTCCCTGCTCCATCGCCTCTAGCAAACTGCTGTGGTGTGCGCTCATCTGCAAACAATACAACTCAATGAGGGGTTTTTGCGGACATCTTTATAGAACTGCTTTATACCATTAACTTGCTTTATAGAAATAGATGGCGCTGCTCTCCATAACTAATCAAAATTATGTAAAAAAATCGATGTCTGTTTCACGGCCTTGTTTTTATAACAGCTAACAGATGGCGTTGCTCTGTCATGATCTGATTAACAAAGGTAAGAGAATTGTCAATGGCAATTGCCGTGTCAACATTATTTTATTATTTACCGATAAATTTTAAATAAAAAAAAGTTGTGTTTCTTTATCTGACGAAGTGAGATAGTTTTAGACAAATTTAGATAATGTCTGAGATTTTGGCATATCAATCATATTTTTTGGAGACGTATCTCCAGACAGCGCAGTCTATTACGCTAGTTGGAATTTGTTTTTTTCTTTTTAAATCGAAAATTAATAGCTTTCATTATATTTTTAAGAAAATTACTGCATTGCTGTGAAAAATAACAGTTATTGTCGCAAAATCAATAAAATTGCACACTTTCATAAATATCTAAGTATGTATTTATAATTTTCACTTATTTGAAATGTCATTCAAAGTGTTTTTTTTTTTAATTATTATGTCTTTTATGATATTATCTTATGGCATCATATCGCTCTGACGCCATGCCGCCATAGCATGCCATCAGAGCGTGACGAACCATACGAGTCGGTCTTACCCCCAAGGCGCGCCAGCAAATAGATGTTTCACATGGAAAATGTCCTGAGGCCACTTGCGCTTGTCCAATTATTGACGACTTCCGCGGCGCAGTGGGTGAATAGCCGACTGAGACGCAGGAGGTTGCGGGTTCGATTCCCACCGCGGAACAAATGTTTGCATCATCTACAGATATTTGTTCCGGGTTTTTTTTATATATTACTAGCTGACCCGCACGCGGCTTCGCACGGATGGTTTTTCAATAAAACATTAACCTCATTTTGCGCAGTTGACTAAAAAGTAGCCTATATCCTTTCTCAGAATATAATCTATCTCCTTGAAAAATGTTATTACGATTCGCTTAAACAGAGTTATGTATTATACATATAAACCTTCCTCTTGAATCACTCTATCTATTGCTGAAAACTGCATTAAATCCGTTTAGTAGTTTAAAAGATCTAAGCAAACAGACAGCGAATTTTATACTAAATATGTAAAGATAAGTATGTATTTACAAAAAAAAATTATATAAGAATTCTATTCAAGTATCTGGTTCCCATAGTACAAGCTCTTTAGTTTGGTGCTAGATAGCGCTGTGTGAAATGCCCAGTAATATTTATTTATTTATTGCATGTAGGCACAATACTTGGAAAAAATATTAATATTAAGTTTAACTAGTTTTTTGGTGGCCACGGAGTGAGAGCACTGGTGACCTGTATCACAGGTTTTTTATAAACCTACCTCAGGCACCAGTCTCTAACAAAACAGGTTACGAACTGGGTAATTTTAGCCTAAGCCCTATAATTTTTTTCATTGTTATTTTATTTTTACTTTTAATTCTATATTGTATTATCCTTTGACGACCTCCGTGGTGCAGTGGGCGTATAGCCGGCTGAAACGCAGGAGGTAGCGGGTTCGATTCCCGCCGCGGAACAAATGTTTGCATGATCTACAGATATTTGTTCCGAGTCTGGTTGTTTCTCTATATATTATAAGTATCTATTTACAAAAAAAAATGTATATAAGTATTCAATCAGTTATCTGGTCCCCATAGTACAAGCTCTGCTTAGTTTGGGGCTAGATAGCGCTGTGTGAAATGCCCAGTAATATTTATTTATTTATTGCATGCATAGATATTTCATCCAGCAATATTTATAATATTTTATTTTTTATATCTTTAAGAATACCTAGTTCATAAGTGCTTTTTGTGAGAGAAAATAAACGTCTTTATGAATTACTAGCTTCCGCCCGCAGTTCCGTGCGCTCACAGCGCTCAGTGTACCAAACCAGATCTAGAAAAATGGAACTCTTAATATATTACAGCAATAAAGATTCACCTTGTCAAGTTCATCAATACAGCAAATGCCTTTGTCAGCGAGTACTAAAGCGCCTGCTTCGAGGGCAAAGTCACCGCCCGCCTCGCGCCCCAACGCCACCGTCAGCCCCCCGGCTGATGCTGAAGCGCCGCACACGTACACACCTGAAACAAACGCAAATATTATCATTTGTGTTTGTATAAAAATACATAATACAACTTTTTTTGTTATGTACGACATTAATTTAAAACGCGGAATCGTATTGTTACGCCGAGGCTGTTAAACAATGAGTAATAATCGAACCTTCTCGAACGCTTTTGTCTTGCTGTGTTATTGTTGCTATTGTTTGTGGTTTCGCAGAATGGGGAGTGGCCATTGTGTCGAGGGACCGACCCTTTCCTGGAAGGATCGACATCGTTCTCGAACAATCGAAATGTGTGCGATATAAATAGGCCGGAGAGATGGCCGGACAGTCAGTCTCAGTGAGTGAGTGAGCCTCAGCGAGGCCCTGGAGGACTGACGTGGAGAAGGGTCTCGTGTGAACAGTAGTTGCTCGCGAGTCAGTCTGGATTAAGCTATACGTGCGAACATTTCGGTGACTTTAAGTGGTGTGAATTAGTGTGTTGTGATACGTGTGACCAAGTTCGTGTATTCATCGTTTAGTGCTGAATAAAAGTGTTATTTTGGTTAGACCGATTCCCATTATTTTATCCTGAACCCTCAGCTCGTAACAGTATTAACTGACTTCAGAGGTGGCTTAAATACCGGTGGCTTGGATATTTATCCAGTAATCGATACATTTCCAATAAACAATATTTAACGTAAATCGGAGCCGCCTTTGTGACGATGCCGCTTAGTCAGTTTATAACAGACAAATAACAAACTTATAACAGACATATTTTACAACAGTACTAGCCCTACCCGTGTTTTCATTTAATATCGTACGTAACAAAACACGTAGTGGCGCGTGGCTCGTGTGCGGGGAGGCATAAGGACTTCCACACTGGTCACGGCATATCGTGCCCTGGTGGAAATTGTTCTTGAGTATATATCGTAAAAATTTCCAGAAACTACTCGCCTCTAGGAGCAGCATGTGCCGCCGCTTGCAGCAACTGTGACTTCCCCAGCCCAGGATCTCCAACTACTAACACATGTGGGTTCGATCTAGGACCGTTATCAAGCTCGGTCCCACCAATCAGGCCTAATATCAGCCCCGCCTTCACAGCTTCGTGTCCGAATATACTCGGACAGAGAGAGTGGACTAGGAGTCGGAACACGTCTTCTGATGCGTGGATTTCCTGTAACGTTTTTTGTGATTCAATAAAGCTCCTATAAATAAATAAGTTTATAATGCTGGACATTTCACACGGCGCTATTTAGCCCCAAACTAAGCAAAGCTAAGCTATGGGATCCGGATAACCAATAGAATCCTTATATACTTTTTTTTGTAAATACATACTAATAATTTATAGAGATACAACCAGACCTGGAACAAATAACTGTACATCATGCAAACATTTAGTCCGCGGTGGGAATCGAACCCGCAACCTCTTGCGTCTCAGACGGCTATTCGCCCACTGCGCCACGGAGGTCGTCATCTATGATTGATCCATAGATAAATAAGATTTCAGGTTTTAGATATTTATTTTTCTCAAAGAATTACATTCACTTATAGAGAAACTTAAAAAATATTAGTTTATAAATTTGTAGGGTTAATCGTACTAAGTCGAAATTAATGCAAGATTTATACATAGTTGCTATTGCAAATAAATACCAATGAATAAACCCGCTTCCACTTTTTGCTAGATATCTGACCAAGGTATTATAATGTAAGCTTTTGTGACTTTTTTCAATTAGCTTGTTAGGTTGGACGGGTGTAGTGAACAATAAACTCCAATACGAGACGTCATTGCAGTTCCTATTGGCATTTCTTTAATTGCACAATAATATAACGAACGCTCATTTAATAATTCATATCAAATAAGCTAATGTTTCCGCGCATTTTAATCAACGCATTTCCTAAATACAAAAAAAATTAACGCATTTTCTAAAACACTAGGGCAGTAGGTCCTAAGGTTTTTTGACGTGAATGAATACGTTTTTAAAATTGCTTCCATAGTGGGAGGCCATTCAAAAAACGATAACAAAATCATGTAGTTTGGTGTTGCAGCAACATACCTATCATCTCCATCCAAAATTAAATTACACCACTGGATAGCTAAAAGATCAAATAATTCTTTACGCTAGTTGAGGACTGTACGCATCGCGCACGGTAGAGAGGGAAGCGCCGCCATTTTAAGATCATTTTGCTGCGTTTCGATATTCCATTTAGTATGACCCAAAAGATTTCTAGTGTTCAAACATAGTTATACATGAATAGTGTATTTTATATTTTGTATAGAAAATATTACCTATAGGTATTCACGTACAACACACGGCCGTGCCCATGACACAGTCACACCCCATTTTTTACCTGTATAGCATAATAGTCTTTCAAGGTGAAAGACAGAGTAGGATTACTGAGATTTCTCTGGCTATGTATTGAAACAGCTTCTATGTACAATTGCAAAAGTCTTGCTGCTCTTTTCCCATCTTCGCCGCCTTTACTTTCTCCTCTAACCTATAACATAAAAATAGTACATTGTTATACAAGGAGCGTAAGCGATCAACTCGAGATATTAGCGAGCGAGCATGCTTATGAGTCGAGGGTGCTATTGATCGCTTACACCCAAGTATAACACAACTTTTCATCACGAATGCGAATAAATCAAAAAAGTCTTTATACGTCATTCTTTTTGGAGTACAGAGCCCTAAAAATAAGAGCAAATAGATAAACTACGCTATGAGCGCTTCAAAGTAGTGTGGCAGAAATTCATAGTTTTAATGGCTGGTTTCAGGTTTTATTCAGGACTCAATTTCAGTAGCGTAAGGTTTATATTTTCATACCCGTACAATACCAGTGACTGATAGAACATCTCCTGGACATGCTGTACCCACCAGATCTCCTTGTAGCTCTATTTCTACACTTCTGGGTATTGTTCCAGAAATGCTCTGAAAAAGATAATATTTCTGTAAAATATAACAGACTAGCTGCCACTCCCGCGGCTTTGCACGCGTGGTTTGTCAATAAAACATAATCCTCCTTCTGCGCAGTCGAGTAAAGAGTAGCCTATGCCCCAATCCCGGTCCTAATCTATTTTTATACCAAATTTCATCGAAATCGGTCGCACCGTTTAATTGTAAAAACATTACAAACCCGGCCTACGAACTATGTGCCCCGCCCATCGCTAATTCTCTAGGGTATGTCAGTAACTTTCGGTGATCTAAGAATCTCCTTATTTGTGATTCAATCTCGCAGAATACCAAACATAGCCATCTCCATAGTTCGCTGAGCGACCTTGAGCCATCTTATGTGTACAATTATTACAGATTCGAAAGTAACTCTCTCGGTCTGTCTGTCGACCACCGAAAGTTACTATTACAGTAATTATTTATTAGTTATTAAGTTATTATTACAGATTCGAAACTTCGAAAGCAACTCTGTCTGTCGACAGACAGAGTTACTTTCGAATCTGTAATAATTGTACATTTAAGAAGGCTCAAGGTCGCTCAGTGAACTATGGAGAGGGCTATGTTTGGTACTCTGCAAGATTGAATCACAAATAAAGAGATTCTTAGACCACCGAAAGTTACTGATATACCCTAAAGAAACAGACTTACAAATTTAGAGTCTAACTAATTTCAATTAAATTTGATATAAAGATAGATTATGACCGTAATTTGGGACACAGGAGGGTACACGTGCGAAGTCGCGGGCGGCAGCTAGATTCCTACACAATTCATTTCTATTGAATGTACTGCAACTTGCTGCCAGTCATTGTATAAATCTTCTACAATTGATAGATGTTAAAAGCCTCAGATGTTTTACCTGTGATTGTATTTCTTGAATCTTAGTAACTTGCCAGTCTGTTGTATTTGTGAAAGGTGAAGATTGCAATGGTTCAAACCTGGCACCACCTTGGCAGCTTTGACAGAGATTTGGTGCTAAAGAAAAACCAAATTTGGTTAAAGCCAGGTAGGGTTTTAATTTACATTAGAACTAACATTAGAAGTCAGTCCTTTTGCATACATTATTCGATATAGCAGTTACTTTATACAGGGTGTTTGGTAATATACTGAAGATATTCAAGTGAGGGTTTCACAAAACATGAAAACAAATACTTCTCGACAAAAAACTACTAGTTATATTATCAAATTTTAAATAAAATCGACTAAGTTTAAATGATTAGTTCGATATAAAACTTACTGCCTACTCTAGCAATCAACATCCAAAAATAAAGGATTTGATATCTCTCTCGGAAATGGCTGCGGGTTTTGGGTTAGAAAGAGACAACAAGAGAAATCTCGAGACGTCATCAATACAGTATCTGTGGTTAGATGGCAAGCATTATGCAATAGCACAACATAAGTTTAATAAAGTGTTTGTTTTTATGTACCAAAATATATTTCACATTTCTATGGTAAACATTTCACAAATTTATTCATCAAAATAACCCTTTTCATTTTTGTAGAAAGAACACAAGAATAGACAGACATAAATCTATTCTATGTTGAATTACCAGAATAAACAATTTAAGTCTTCTCCCTCAAGCATCCCTATTCGTGGATATCTCCCACCATCCTCTTTGAAAGGTGTCGAAATCATCCCGCCAATGCTTTCTCGGCTGGCCTAATAAACAAATTAGATGCCATTATTTTGTGGCCTTATATTTAATTTTGTGCTTTATAACTGGATGCATAAGGATGGAATATCTGGATTAATTTATGTTATATTAAATTTTATGCTAAAAGTTGAACACATAAGGATGGAACTACCTAGATTAATTTTTTGGTCTAATATTACATTTTTTGCTTTATATCTTAACATATAAGGATGGAAATACCTGTGAATACTCCTTGTGGTTGGAAAACAGCTTGAATACAGTGGCAGCCAGTGCATTCAAATGCCATGGATGTGCAAATCAGGCCGACACTGCCTACTCTTATGACTGTGCCTTTGATTGTCACCAACTTTCCTACAAAATAAAATATTTTCATTGGTTTGCAAGTCTTTGGTATCGTAGGTTTCATTAAATATGATTTTTCGTTAACGCTTTATGGATATTTGTGTATTCAGTATTTTTAATTAACTTGTCAGGTGTGTACCTACAAAGGCTTCTATGAAAAAAAGCTCATATAATAGATTAAAAAAAATTCTGAACCCATAAATGCAATTATCAGTATAGGGGTAGTGACAGTAGACTACATATATTACATTGATTAAACTACATGTTTCTCTAAATAAAATAAGTGTGATTACAAAAAAATGTATTGATGTATTCTATCAGATATCTATTTTCCCCAGCTTTGCTTATTTTGGGGATGGGAACACTGTGTGAAATGACCAGTGTTGTTTATTTATTAATAAACTATTCAAATGTGTTACTTATTACCTGGTGTAAGCTAAAGTAGATGAGAGGCATAGTTAGTGTTTTTTTTCTATGATTTGAATACTTACCAAAATAATTAACTTTCAAGTTTGCTATCGGTATGACTGGTTGGTGGTTTAGAACCCTCACTTTTATCTTGGATTCAAACTTGAATTTCTAAAAAACATGAATAGATAAGTAATAAAGTAAATAGTAAGGTACCAGTTTCAAATCGTTTTACCCTACTGTCCCAAAGAAGGTTTTTCAAGTTCTTGCAAGTCTTTACGTAACTTAATTAGGTATACATTATAATAAATTTTTATTATAACATTTTGCAATTGCAAAATGATAGGTGTTGCTTCAGTACCTACCTCATGGAGACAGTATTCTAATAGCCTCAATATTATATCAGGATGTTCAAACAGATCTGAACTGAATGTAGACCAGCTGCTGTTAAACTCAGAGTCATTTGTCAAGCTCTGAATGTCAACTGGGATGCTGCGGGTTTGGTCAATTTTCTCCAGGTCAAACAAATTCCTGTATTTCTCAATGAAAGTTTTAAAGCAGTTTATGTGCTCTATTAACTCGGGAGTTGATGGGTTCTCTGGAATAAGGCAGTTCAATTCATTATCAACATAATTATGCTAGACCAAAAACTACAATTGAATATTGTTACATATATATATTGTGGTTTATTACCTTCGGGAAAGTATAGCTTCCAAATGTCATTTCCATTGATAGGTACAACAATCGGCTGTTGGTTGGCCGGGGCCCTTGAGGATCCTGTAGTGCTTATAGAGCCTGATGAATTGTTTAAATTAGTGTTGTCTGAGCTGTTTGCGTTACTACCGCGAGACCGGTACCAATTATTTCTGTAACGGCCTCTCCAATTACGACGCATTGTAACAATTTATCATGAACATCTAACAAAATCTATATATTATTTTTTTTCCTGCCGCCTGTGTTGGATTATTTTCAAAACGGATTTTCCCGTTGTAACAATGTTCAAAACAAACACCAGGAGCAACTGACTGACACACCAACAAGATATAAATCTACTGTCAAAGTCAAAAAATATTGGGCTCTGTTACATTTATCAATTTAACACGCGATACGAGTATAGGTACCGAGGTAACACCATATCTAACCAGTATCGCTTAATATTGATAGGATTGACAGTATCGCGACAATATTGATATAGGTATTTCCGGATGTTCGTGATGTTCGTATAACACGATTTAACCTAATCCGCGAACGGGTAACATAACTATTAATAACCAATCTGTGGCGTGCAGTAATCATGAACGAATGAAACTTCACTTTGTTTTCGAATTTGAAATCAAAACAAACAATTTGAAATTCGAATGTTTCAAGAACATCACAAATCAGAGCTTTTTTTGCGTATTGAATGAAAGTTTTTTCGCGTTGATTGTAATTGGTTTTCTGTAATTTCTAAAAGCAATGGCTGATAAAGGGGGCAAACCGCCACCCGTAGCAGCGCCTGCGGCGGCAGAAGGTGAAGCAGCTCAAACAGTTGCTGACGAAAATGCAGAGGATGTAGCTCAGACGACTGCAAAGATTGAGGAATTCGCGAGGATATCTCGAAAGCTGTCCATGCAGCCTCCCATGTCGATGGGGTTAAGCAATGGGGAGATGGTAGATGTAGACCGGACGGCTCTGGAAGCCATCCTTGATGTCAGCGCTCGTATCCAAGACATACAGAAGAAGAGCAAAATCTCAATGAGTACCTTAGCATTAGGTCACGAGTCTTACAAAGATAAACAAGTAAATAAACATGCATAAATTTAGATGACAGATTGGTTTTATTTAGAGTAGATATAATGTATAGTTCAGAAGCTAATGATTATGATGTTTGTAGGCGAAAGCGAAAGAAGGTCGTAACAACAGAATGGGGTCTCTGAAAACTCAACACAGATTTCTTCTTGAGAATTCAGCTTCCATATTGAATAGGGCTCCAGAGTATGTTCTGGTATGTATCCTCTTGTTTATAATTTACCAAAGTATAACCTACTCTATATTACACAATGTTTTTAAAATGCACATGCAACTGTAGAATACATCTTTCCTTTGCAGGAAGGTGTCTACGATGCTGATATTCACATAGACTTGTTGGATAGTGTTGTGGCAGAAGGTGGTAGGAACTGTATTGTTTTATGTGATGCTGTGCTGCCACCTTTAAAAATGGGTATGTTTTTACAGAATTAATAGTTCTAGAACTACTAGTCTGAACAAATGTTTGCATAATCTACAGATATTTGTCTGTGTCTGGGTGTTTTTATAAGTATGTATTTACTAAAAAAAAAAGTATATAAGTATGATAGAAGACTTATATACTTTTTTTCGTAAACACATTGTTATCTGGTTCCCATAGTACAAGCTCTGCTTAGTTTGGGGCTAGATAGCGCTGTGTGAAATGTCCAGCAATATTTATTTTATTTATTTATTTTATCTGTGTTCTGTTTACTAGTCATAGCATTAAAATTACTGAAACTTTGTCTGCAATTTTTTTGTATCTCGACAACAGCGCCACCTATCGGGTACAACTATAGCTTAAAATCATCCAGAAGCCCCTTAAGTACAAAAAAAATCATCAAAATCTGTTAAGCTGTTTATGAGGAGAAGAATTACAAACAGACGCACACTGGAATTTCAAAAATAACGATAGGTACTATAAGGCCACCTTACCTATAAATCAGAGATTCACTAGTAAAAATTCATTTTGTGTTTTTTTTCTACATCTTATTCTAAAATCAATTTACTGAATAATCAGTTCCAGAGCTATGCTCTTGCTAACAGACAGACTGTATACAAAATTATATGAACTCTGAATTTTCTGTTTTCAGAATCGGGTAGATTTATTCACCAGCAGAAAGGAAAAATGGAAAGGACATACATATCAGATGGCGCCACCATAGGCACTGAGGGGAAGTGTGTTGCAATGTACAGGATCAAGAATAAAGCTGTTGATAGCAAAAATGTTGCAGATGTAAGTTCACTTTGTTTTATTATGAAATGAATAAAAAATTTGGCAGGCCAAGAAAAAGATGGCAAGATGACCTGGATTGTTGAAACTGGATAGGCTAAAATTGGTACTCAACTGTGAAGAATGACTACTATCTCTATCTTCAAAGGTTTGCTGGAAGAAAACTCTGATGAGGATTAAGCTCGCCTTTGTACATGTCCATTTTGTAATCTGTTTCTGTCTGAAATCTATTTGTGTACAATAAAGAATACTTATGTACATATTTTTTTGTAAATACATACTTATATTTATACTTATATAATAAAAAAGTATCTATGTATTTTATCAGTTATCTGGTTCCCATAGTACAAGCTCTGCTTAGTTTGGGGCTAGATAGCGTTGTGTGAAATGCCCAGCAATATTTATTTATTTATTGTATGATTTTTAGCAACATCTATGTTCATATGTTTCTCTTTTCCAGGATTTCTTCCTTGTGATGTTTGACATGAACCAGGAAACTGAGAATGTTGTATCTGGTATCTACAAGACATTGAGTACGGTGTATGTGCCTGCTTTACAAGCTTGCAAGGCTTGGGGCGACATTAACCCTCCCAACCCAAACAGTGTGGATATCATCAAGTCTTATATTTCTAAGATTATGCTGTTCATTGACTATCTGGCTAGTAAGTTTTTTTATAACCTCTGGCTATGGATACTATATTATCCACCATAAAAACACATTGATTTCCCATACCCATCATACATTCTACTAAATTCTTATAAGAATTCAACGACAGTGTCTGAGTTTTCATTGGGGATAAAGACTTAGGAAGTCCTAAACAGAAATATCATAAAATCAAAAAATAAAATGTCATAAGGTGGAGATTCTGTTGTTTACTGTGGTATTTTTTTTTATGCTACATGGTGATGGAACAAGCTTATTCCCACTATTCCCGTTAAAGTTGTACCATGACGTGACTTTTGGGAATTTTCTTCGCAGAGGTTCTGTGGCACTTACGACTACATTCTTAACCAGGATTTCCTGTCCAGAATAATTATAGCGGGACTACTGGGAATACAATTCAGACAAATCCAGGTCGGGAATAAGTGCCACGAAACCTCTGTGAAGAAAATTACCAGTAGTGCCGTCACGGAAGAACTTTAAAGGGACTAGTGGGAATACTTCAAGTTATGTACTTTAAAGGGACTAGTGGGAATACTCCGAGTTTTGTACTTTAAAGGGACTAGTGGGAATACTTCGAGTTATGTACTTTAAAGGGACTAGTGGGAATACTCCGAGTTTTGTACTTTAAAGGGACTAGTGGGAATACTCAGAGTTTTGTACTTTAAAGGGACTAGTGGGAATACTCCGAGTTTTGTACTTTAAAGGGACTAGTCGGACTACTCCGAGTATTGTACTTTAAAGGGACTAGTGGGAATACTCCGAGTTTTGTACTTTAAAGGGACTAGTGGGAATACTCCGAGTATTGTACTTTAAAGGGACTAGTGGGAATACTCCGAGTTTTGTACTTTAAAGGGACTAGTGGGAATACTCCGAGTTTTGTACTTTAAAGGGACTAGTCGGACTTATCCGAGTTTTGTACTTTAAAGGGACTAGTGGGACTACTCCCGAGTTTTGTAAAATACGAACATTCTTATTTTGTTCACGCTATAGACTAAAGAAGCATGAAAATTAAAGTGACATGATGATTTCGATATATTGACGTGTTGCGGGTTAGTTTCAGTCAGGAAGAAAAATTGGTGTTGACTATTTGGTCTATAGCGAGAACAAAATAAGAAAGTTCACACAATTTTTAGTTAGTGAGCAACAGAATCGTTCTATTTCAGAAACAAAAATTGATCTGGATTGCTGCACAAGGTTCAAAATAGACCTGGGATTGTATGAGGATGAATTGTCTGATTCGGAGAAAATGAAGTTGGCCATCACCAAGACGCATGTTTTAGAAGAAATCTGCAATTACGTCAAACAATGGATCAGACAGATTACAATGGTAAGCCAACGATTTACATTGGATTTCATTGATGCCCATTCAATTAGGCTAAGTTCCTATTTCACCACCTCTGGAGTAACGCTATCCAACTGATAAAAAATATATGCGTCTTTTGTTTTCACATGAAAACAGATAAAGAGAGAATTATTTTTATCCGTCAATTAAAGTAACTCGGAGGTGGTGAAATAGGCCCTAGAGAGCCTAGAGAGAAATGTTTATTTTATTTTATTGTGATAGTTAAACGCTTGAGTAATACTTCACCTGAGTGTTGACTTGATTGAGAGGCTGGTGATGATGGTAAACCTTAAAAGTAGTAATTCGAAAGTAACTCTGACTGTTTGTCACGTTTTCACGACTATGACCGACGGCTGGCCCGATTTCGATGAAATTTGGTATATCGATAGATTATGATCGAATCGACACTTATGCTACGTTTATTAACAAACCACGCGTGCGAAGCCGCTGGCGGAGGCCTCTAATCCATAAATCTAGACACAATTGTTGAAGAATAATACTGGTACTGACATTTTTAAACTCAAAGCCCCGGATCTAGGGAGGGGGAGGGGGGGGGGGCAAACCAGGCACGTGCTCCGGGTGGCAATATCGGGTTCACAGAATTCTTCAACAAAAAATATGTTTGAAAAAAAACCTTGTTTCAAAATGCGCTTGGCATCATCGTACTATCAATTACTATCGATACATAGTTCAGCTTTAACACCCCCCTCCTCGCAAATGCTGGAGGACCCTCTCTTCCAGCATTTGCGAGGAGGGCACCAAATGAAGTTCCTGGCCTGGTTAGGAAAAATTCTAGATCCGGGGCTTCAAACACATTTGCAGACTTTATTACATTTTCTATATTCTTTCAGGTTTTAGTCCAAAGTCAGCAGTTAAGACGGGAACCCTCCAACATAGGACCTTTAGCAGAGTTGGACCACTGGCGCCGACAACTAACGACATTCACGTCAATCATTGAACATATAAAGAGTGAACCTTGTCATATGTATATTCACACTTTGATACGCGCCAAATCAAAGCTTATCAAGGTAAACTGAGTGCTCAAATTTTAAATCCATTATTCTGCCAAAGAATATGCTAAAATCTGACTGTTTTTTGCAGAAATGGAGGCTACTAGATAATCAAGTTACAGATTATTATAACGAATCTTTTGATAACGTCAAATATTTATATGCTTTGGAAAAGTACTGCGAGCCTTTGTACAGGTAAATAACTTACCACACCATTTGCTCGACATGTCAAATTTTATGTTATGTAAACCTCACCGAAAGCAGGTGATTAAATCCGTACGGCTGAGCCGGGAGTAAAGTTGTATTAAATTTCATTATGCCCTCGCGGGCGTAATGTGATTTGAATTTGGAACCTTGACTGTATTAAAATTTGAACCAAAGAGACGCACACCATAAGAACTTATTCGTAAATCGAACTAACCTCTGCTCATAATGCACCAACCTAGATTTGGTTTTTATTGTCTCGCAGAAAGTGTGAAAAGTAGAGTATTCTCCTCGTGGATAAAGCTATATGCATTTTGGGCGTGCTCATATCCCTCTCAGCACTTAAGATTCTAGTACTCTAGAACTCTAGTAACTCTAGATTCCTCCATTACGTTCGGGATTCAATAGTGCTCGAGACGCAAGACACTGCTTTATCCCCTCGTTTAATAATCTAATATTATTCTTTTGGGAGTAAAAGGGCAGTATGTGTTTGGTGTACCTACTCTCCTGCGTGGTGTATGTTTTGAGGTTTCCTGGCTTTGGGATCGTCAGTGGATTATTGGAGGCGCTGCCTTCTAAATAATAGAACAATTTGTTTGACAAATAAAATAAAACTTTCAATATGTTACAAAGGCAAGTTAACAGTTTGGCAGATTTGGTTGGATAGAAGGGGCGGGTCAATGAAGATCGTTTCTTTTATACACGCGATTCGGTCCGCGTCTCCATCTACAGCGCCATCTGTGTTCCCATGTCTGAACCATCTCGCATTCCATCACGGTAATTTGATCCCAATCCACATCTGTGTGTTACTTAGTTCCACCGTTCGTTAATAACTGGCGTTGTCATCAACAGTATATTTTGGGTATCATGGCTTCTACGAAATACACGGTGTTGGGCATCTACATTGTTCCTGCTCTGTCTGAGACTTCATTATTATCACCATCAACTATATGATAACGTCCACTTCTGGGTATTTCCTGCAACGTCAATTTCCCTCTATTCACCCAAGCCCTCTTATCGATACAATGTCATCGGTTTGTCGAGTGGGGTTTGTTCTAAATTGGTCTTCCAGTTTGTGATCGCCACTAGAGAACCTACCTTTCTCAGTAGTTGGCAGACTAGAACATTACTCAAACAAGCTTGATTTCTTATCCATACTGTCCTATTGTTGGGCAAAGGCCTTCCTCTATTCTTCCTCTATTTATTAAACTAGTGGTTCGCCCCAAACTGAGATCTCGCGTGTCAACAAAAAAAAAGTTATTTGTCATCTTTGACTATCAAAATAGTGCCACGAAATATAAACCAAATTACTTGACCTACAATTTCATTAAAATTACAGGTAACGGGAGTTCATGTTTTGTAGTTTAACTTTTTTGGGGTACAAATTGCAGCTATTCTGGATTTCAGACTTTTGCCTATATTTGTGTCATTATTAGCTACACGCATACCAAATTTCAGCATTGTGGGGTCACGGTGTACCCTGTGAATTTTGTCAAAATTCAGTTTTAATAACTTAAAAACTACAAAGTTTAAACTAAAAATAAAGACCTTTCATTTGACGTCCCACTTGACCTAATAGTCTCATTTTCATTTTTTTTACCCCTCTTGAACCCCAATATCTCAACAACGCCCCAACATTTTTAGCTCATTTAGTCACACCAAAATTGTGCCATCACTGTACCTATGTATCAAATTTCACGATGATCGGATCAACGCTTCGAAAGTTATCCTCGGACAAACATACATACATACTTACATATATACATACATACAACGCCGATTTACCCAAGTTGATTAGGAGATCTCGCTTCGCTCGATCAATAATACCTAGGGCCCACCTGATGGTAAACTGTTCCCGTGCCCTATGGACGTACCATTAAAATCATCACTCGCGCGTTCTCACACTGACACATACATGTGAAAACTTTTATGTGCCTGTTATTTCACCAGCACCGAAAATTAGTGCTTAGAAATAGGTACGGTTGTACTCTTTCACAAGGAGCTTTACTACTACTAAAACTTGATATGAAAATTAAATGATTGTTTCTTTTTCAGATGCGATCCATATACAATGCAGCAGTTTATACCCGGACTGCTATATACTGTTCGTATGATATTTGCCACATCTCGGTATTACAACACCACCAAACAGATCTCAACTTTACTGGTGAAAGTGACCAATCAGATTCTCAACATGTGCATGAACTTTTTAACGAATAATAATAGGAAGACCATTTGGAACCAGGATAAGCTGAATTTTATCAAAAAGTCGAGAGTAAGTTTTAGGCATAGTTTTAGAAGCGATTACCACAGTTTTTCGGGTCACCAGACTTACCCATACTAATTTTATAAATTTGAAAGTAACTCTGTCTCTGTGTTTGTTACGTTTTTACGACTAAACGGCTGGCTCGATTTTGATGAAATTTGGTATACGGATAGATTATGACCTGGATTGAGACATAGGATACTTTTTGATCGAGCGAAGCGAGATCTCCAAATCAACTTGGGCAAATCGGCGTTGTATGTATGTATGTTTGTTTGTCCGAGGATAACTTTCGAAGCGTAAATCCGATAATCGTGAAATTCGATACATAAGTAGGTAGTGATAGCACAATTTTGGTGTGACTAAATGAGCTAAAAATGTTGGGGGTTTGTTGAGATATTGGTGTTCAAGCGGGGTAAAAAAATAATGAAAATGATACTATTAGGTCAAATAAGACGTCAAATGAAAGGTCTTCATTAGTACATTTTAAATCTGTATTCATTTTTAGTTTAACCCTTGTAGTTTTTGAGTTATTAGCCATAATAAAAACAAAACTTTGACAAAATTCACAGGGAACAACACCACTGATCCCACAATGCTGAAATTTTGAATTTGTGTAACTTTAGTGACACAAATATAGGCAAAAGTCTGAAACCCAGAATAACTGCATTTGGTACCCCAAAAAAATAACCAATTAACATAAACTCCCGTTACCTGTAATTTGAATGAAACTGTAGGTCAAGAAAGGTGGTTGTTTTTCGTGGCTCTATTTTGATAATCAAAGATTACGAATAATACATTTTTGCTTTTATGGGAGACTCGCGAGATCTCAGTTCGGGGCGAACCACTAGTTATTGACATTCCACACCTGCGAAGCCACTGGCGTAAGCTTCTAAAACATAAATTAGTGAAAAGCTGAACACAAAATCGCTGACATGTGCAACCCCGATGCAAAATGGAGTGTTTTATGTTTGAAGCCTTTATCTATCTGTCTTTCTGTGTATTTTGTTCGAATGCTGGAGTTTTTGAGATTGTCTTAGCTATGTATCTCTTCACGGGTCTGGTTAATGAGTAAGAGATCCGAGGATGTCCATAATGGAGATGAATATAGTCGTGAGCTATCTATCGAAGCTATATTTTGAAATTGATACAGCCAGTTTTAAGATCAGGGTTGCTACTGAATCTGCCATCAAAATCACTGGCCTAACTGTGCAGTGGTATGCTGAAACATCAACATATCAAAGGTTACATTTTTATGACATAATTAATATATTTTTTCAGCTTTGCTTGAATCTCTATAGTTTTTACCGTGAGTGCTACAATGGGGCACAGAAAGAAATGTTAGAAGCAGCCGACGAGAGACCGTTTGACTGCTCTGAAATGTACATTTTCGGAAAATTCGATACTTTTAAGAAACGGCTCTTAAAAGTAAGTTGTTCTACCTAGCTAATATAATCTTAATATATCAGCTAGATTATGAAATAAATAAATAAATATGGCTGGACATTTCACACAGCGCTCTCTAGCCCCAAACTAAGCAGAGCTTGTACTATGGGAACCAGTTAACTGATAGAATACTTATATACTTTTTTTTTATAAATACATACTTATGATATATAGAAAAACATCTAGACCCGGAACAAATATCTATCAGATCATACAAACATTTGTTCCGTGGTGGGAATCGAACCCGCTACCTCCTGAGTCTCAGTCGGCTATTCGACCACTGTACCACGGAGGTCGTCTTTAATGTTCTACTTTTATCTTTATCTTTACATAGTATAAAATGAAGTCGTTTCCGCTGTCTGTTCGTTTACATCTTTTAAACTACTCTACGGATTTTAATGCAGTTTTCAGCATATTCAGTTAAGTGATTCAAGAGGAAGGTTTATATGTATAATACATACAACAATATTCTGTTTGTTTGTTACCTTTACACGACTAAACGGATGAACGGATCGTAATTAAATTTTGCAAGGAGATAGATTATATCCTGGGAAAGGACATAGGCTACTTTTTAGCCAACTGCGCAAAATGAGGGTAATGTTATATTGAAAATACCACCCGTGCGGTCAGCTAGTTCTTTATAAATCGGATGGGGCTAATAGCTGAGGTTCCGTTCTTTGCTTCGAAGGTTGGTAGAAACCGTTGGCTGCCAAACCTCATAGTTTGCCCGCTCTGGAAATCTATGGGGTGGATATTTAGCAGTGGATATCCTATGGCTGTTATGATCATGTCTCAAAGAGAGAAAATCTGAGCAGTCAGACCTAAGAACATACTATCCAAACTTATCTTCAAAAAAAGCTTTAATTATTATACTTATTTATTTAGAATTAGATAATTATTTATTGCACTATGGTGTGACTAAAAACAAATAAAAATAACAACGTAAGTCTATGGATACAATTGGCGGTCTTATCGCTAAATAGCGATCTCTACCAGACAACCTTTGGATGGAATGGACTGTGTAGACATAAGCTGGGGTGAAATGGTGTACCTACTTAACACCAATATTTATTTATTTTTCAGATCATAGATCTATTCCAAACCTACATTACTTATTACGTTTTGAACAAAACGACTCTTGAAGGTGTTGAGGAGTATGCAACAAATTTTAACAAATTATTTAAAGTAATTTCCACTAAAACTTATAACGCTTTGGACCACAGGTGATGAGAATTATTGTTAATCTTGCGTAACTACTGAATAATTTGGAAGTTACTTAAAAATATATAGTTTTTGACCTGACTACATTTTATTCGGGTATTCCGATAAAGCCATAGTAAATAAAATAAATAAATATTTCTGGACATTTCTCACAGCGCTATCTAGCCACAAACTAAGCAGAGCTTGTACTATGGGAACCAGATAACTGATTACTGAACTGACTTATACTTTTTTTTGTAAACACATACTTATAATATATAGAAAGACATCCAGACTCGGAAAAAATATCTGCAGATCATGTAAACATTTGTTCCCGCTTGTGGAATCGAACCCGCTACCTCCTGAGTCTCAGCCGGCTATTCGCCCTCTGCGCCACGGAGGTCGTCAAACAAATGCTAGTGTTTTATATCATTTTTAGAGTTCCTATTACTTTGCCTACGTTTTCTATCTAGTATCTAGTGAGTGAAACCAACGAATATTACTAAATGTTAATTGTATTGTGTTGGTGTTATTGTGGAGATGGCGGGACGAGCTGGACGCTTTGAGAGGAATTGACATACAGTGGCACTGGACCGTTGTGAATGGTCGAAATGGGGCCTTTGCTCAACAACGGTTCAATATGGGCTAATAGTAATAGTAATTTGTGTATTCTTACTTCCTTCAAATAAATCACTTAATTTCTAGAAGTAGCCGTAGTTCTAAATCTTGACAAATAACTTCCAAAAAACAAATCTTTGGATGTCCTCTAATTTTCTAAAAAAGGTATGGGTCCCTGTGCGGATTATAACCGGACTTGATCGCTTATTAACATTTCAGGCGTCCTGATTTTGATAAGGATTATAAAGTGTACAAAGATGCTGTTGGGAATCAAGAATTGTTGCTTGAGAACTTTATGATTACTGTAATTAATGCTGTTTATAATGTTTTTTATTATTAGTTTCCTTTTGTCTGTGGTATTTCTTAGTCTTAAGTTCATGATAGTTTATGATAAATAAGGGGCCGTTCAAGTATTACGTAAGCAGATTTATTACAATTAGTTACCCCCCTCCCCTTTGTCAGCAAAAGTAAGCAAAGCTTTTACCCCCCAATGCTTACGTAAAATTGGTATATGCATTTTTCTTTCAATGTAGGTATTCTGTGTTTTTTATTGATTCGTGAGCAGCAGTTATAATTCTAGAAATAAGAAAATAAGCTTAGGATAGAGGATAATTCATTATTTGTGGGAATCCCCGAATAAGCTTTTCGTTTTCAAGCATAGACAATGTGTGGGTTGTCATATGTGTAAAAAAGTAAATAATTACTGTTGACGTAATCACCATCAAGACCCCCCCCCCCCATCCCCATGCCATCATAAATAAGCAAAGCATAGACCCCCCCGCCCCCCTATAGTGCTTACGTAATACTTGAACGGTCCCTAATTCGAAAACTTTCGTGATTTATTTCAATCATTATTATACACGGGATTTGTCACGTACCGTTTTATCGTTTTTAATATTTAGCAGTGGACGAACGTCCTATGGCTGATATGGTGATGACAATGATTGAAACAAAATCATAAGAGGATATTGTGAAGACAACTTTATTATTGAATTGAAATTAACACAGTTTTTTCTGTTTATTTGTTACTCAATCAAAAGTCGACTAAAACTAGTTCCATCAAATACTTTCTTATTTTACAGAGTGTCAATAAATGTCCTACAACTGAAATAGCGTTAAATCTGCTAAAAAGATTTGAAACTCTCAAACTAGGGTGCTTGTATCTCGAGGATCAGTATTACGACTTGATAAGCGCCTACACGGGAGAAATTGAAATGATCCGAGATAGGTATGTCATCTATTTCCTTGTAAACGCTCGAGAACTTTAGGAATTGAATAAAAATACTCCTGCAGTTTTGGGGGTAGTTTTAAAGGTACAGTTTTAGAAGTATGTGTATCCTAGGGGTAAATTCTCGTAATATAATTTTAAAAACATAACGAAAGTTGACCCAAATGAGATTAGATTATGAATTGAGTATATTTTGGCATTCTGCTCCATTAATATTAAAATATTAGCTTGATATAAATAAAGTAAATTATATTGTCAGTTACGTGAATACCGTTTAGGACATTTAACATAACGAGGATAAATCGATACTCGAATTTTACTACACTTGAGAGCAATAAAATCGCACATCCGCACATTTTTACAGAGCAGTGGAGTGCAGTCCTGTTCTCTGATGAGTGCAGGATGTGCTTGCATGGCAACGACGGACGGGGGAAGGTGTATAGAAGATCGGGAGAGCGATTTGCCCAATGCTGCATAACAGAACGTGTCGCCTATGGCGGTGGATCAATCATGTTTTGGGGAGGCATGTCTATGGAAGCAAAAACCGAGCTTGCCTTCATCACCGGACCGAATACTGGTCGCCAATCAAGAGGATTGACTTCCATACGATACATTGAGGAAGTACTCGAGAGCCACGTCGTACCTTTTGCTGGGTTTATCGGCGAAAACTTTCTGTTTATGCAAGATAATGCAAGACCGCATACTGCTGGCATAGTGATCGAGTACCTTCAAGAGGTGGATGTGACCGTTATGGAGTGGCCAGCTCGAAGCCCAGACCTCAATCCCATCGAACATCTATGGGACGAGCTGAAAAGAAGAGTTCGAGGCCGAGATGCTCCTCCATCGACTCTACAGGAGCTGCAACAGGCGATCGCAGAGGAATGGGAGGCTATTCCTCAAGACTTTATCAAAAGTCTAGTAACATCAATGAAAACACGGATGGAGTCAGTGATTCAGGCTAGGGGAGGGAACACTCGGTATTAATAACAAACTTTAAATTAATTTTATCTTTTAATTTCATAACTTTGACACCAATACTTGAATAAAGAATTTTTTACTAAACATGCATTTTTGTTATTGATCCACAAAAGCATTTTTATGTAATGATTGAAAGACAAATCAGATACCACTGGATAGGTATTAAAATAGACTATGAATCTGCATTACAGAAACATAATATTTTTTGTATTTTTTGTTTTTTTTTAGTTATGTCAAAAAATCATGAATGTGCGATTTTTTTGCTCTCAAGTTTATTTCTAGTTATAATTATAAATATATCACACTTCACATTAATATTATAAATGTGAAAGTTTGGATGTTTGTTTGTTTGTTACTCAATCACGTCGTAACGGCTGAACCGATTTCGATGAAATTTGGTATATACGCAGATTATAACCTGGATTACCACATAGGCTACCTTTTATCCCATAAATCAGATCCCATTGGATAAAAATGGGGTATCAAGTCGAGTTGCAACAGTGAGTTTAGCTTTATTTCTAGGTTACCTACACTACACATTTAGTAGTGTAACGCGTACGAAGTCGCGGACAACAACTAGTCTATTTATAATTTCAAGTTACAGAAATGGGCTCCCAGTTTGAGAGCGTGACAGAACGCGAATCCTGAAGATAACGTGACGGTCTGCGTCACGCGTCGTTGAAAGTTTGACTATTGCATATCCCCGTGTTTGCAATTATCTTTACAGCTTGAGACCATTTTGACCGCAAACTATGAATTTATTAAGGCAGCCCACTGTACCCTTCAATAATGTTTCAATAAACTTTTATTTCTGTTTACAGTTCTACCTTTGTTTCGTTTTGATAAGGATAATGTAGTGTTCAATTACTTTGAGTTTTGTTGTGTCTAGCTTATACGGTATAATAGATAATTTTCATTCACCCATTCAATTCGAGGAAACGATGGCTCTAAACAAATTTTAGTTTTCATAATTCTTATTGAAATATCAGGTACAATGAAGAAAGAGAAAATCCGGAGCTTCCTAGAAACATGCCTCCCGTGGCCGGCCGAGTTATGTGGATAAGGTTCTATGATAAGTACATAAAGACGCCAATGGAAACATTCAAAGACAACCACGAAGTTATCAATCATATGGTAATCCATACTTTTTATTATTATAAAATGCAAAAGTAACTGTTTGTTTGTTACCTTTTCACGACTAAACGGATTGTAATGAAATTTGGCAAGGTGATAGATTATATCTTGGGGAAGGACGTATCTTTCCTCTCAAAAAATAATCTTGAAGGGGGTGAAATAGGGGTTGAAAGTTTGTATGGGCAATCCATAACTTCTCAAGTTAGGGATCTGAAAATTCATATTTAGGCTTTTGGTAAGAAATATTTAAATATAATTGAGATATAGGCTACTTTACCCGACTGCGCAGAAGGAGGGTAATGTTTTTATTGACTAACAACGCGTGTGGAACTGCGGGCGGGTCAGCTAGTTGCTTCATAATTTTTTAACCACCGTCATTAATTCCATGTCCATATGTCCAGCATAATATTATAAGTTTGACGCCTATGTCAGGGTGTGTGTCTGTGTGTCTGTGGCATCGTATCTCCCACCGCATGGGCCTATTCGGACGCGGTTCTTAGGGCTGCGGACCAAAATGGTAAAAACGGAACCCTCATGGTGCTACTTTGTTCGTCACAGCTGAGTATCTCAGCAACTACTGAACCTTACGGCTTGAAATTACGAATAGTTATAAATAATACTGAACTTGTATTGTAAGAATTGGTTTTAATATTAATTCGTGGTAGTCATGCTCGGCAAAAGTACAATGAATGCGTGATGGATGAATGGAGACAGGTGACGGAACAACGTGCGATCCTTGAATGCCCCTTAAACTTAAGGGGGAAATTTATGGGCATGTCATGCGTAGGGAAGAAAATCATGTGACTAAAAGAGTGTTAGATATGAGTGTGGATGGATATAGAAGTAGAGGAACGCCGAAGAAGAGATGGATGGACTATGTGAAGAATGGTATGGGTAGGAAGTGACAACGGAGATGACGGCTGATAGAGAGATATGGAGGAGGAATACATGTTGTGCCGACCCCGCGTAATGTGGGAAAAGGGCAGGAAGAAGAAGGCATTATCATCATACATTCGGCATCAAACTCTTAGATAGAGTTCCAAACGTCGAGATCCGTAGACGAACGAAGGTTCATGACGTTGGGAATCGAGTTATGGAACTCAAATGGTCTTGGGCGGGACACTTGGCAAGATGCGATGATGACAGGTGGAGCAGAGCAGTGACTAAATGGTGACTGAGGAGCGGGTGTAGAAGGGTAGGACGTCCGGTAGCGAGATGGGTGGACGACATCGTCAGTCGCGAGCCGTCAGTGGGTGAGACTAGCGCAGGATCGTGGCGGATGGCACAAACTTGGGGATGACTGTACCCAGCAGTAGGTGAAGTCAGGATATAGATGATGATGATGCCCTTGACCACTACCTCATCTGGTAAGCGATGGTGTGATCATAAGATGGATTGTGTGGTGTGATGGCTAAATGAACCAAAATAAACATATTAATAGACTATATTAAAAAAATAAAATTAGTGTTCATAAAGTTATACCTATTAAATATTTTCAGAACACCCAAAAATGCATCAAACTCTTCAACGTAATGAGCATCGTATTCACAGAATTTGAGTTGATTTATCATAGAGCTTGGACGGAAAATGTTGGACAGGTAAAACACAACCTTATATCCAAAACATATGCTTCTTATTTAAAACATACTTACATATAAAAAAATTACTTGTTATCATTATTGTAAACTTGTAAGAAATAATAAGAATATAATAAATAATGCTAGACATTTCATACAGCGCTATCTAGCCCAAAACTATGCAAAGCTTGAACTATGGGAACCAGATTAACTGATGGAATACTTATTTACTTAATTTTTGTGTAAATACATATTTATTGTATACAGAAAAACATCCAGACCCGGAACAAATATCTTATTCAATAATAATAACTAAATTTTGACAAAATTCACAGGGTACACCAGTGACCTCACAGTGCTGAAATTTGGTATTCGTGTAGCTTTAGTGACACAAATATAGGCAAAAGTCGTGAAATCCAGAATAACTGTAATTTGTACCCCGAAAAAATTTACCAATTTACATGAACTCCCGTTACCTGTAATTTGGATGAAACTGTAGGTCAAGCAATAAGGTTTTGCATGTCGTGGCACTATTTTGATAATCTTTAGACAAATAATATTTTTTGTTTTTATGGGAGACTCGCGAGATCTCAGTTCGGAGCGAATCACTAGTGTATAAATTCATTTATTAATACCGGTTGTTCTATTTTCAGGTCAGGTTGGGTCTCATAGCACCTCTCTTGGTTCGGCATCCAATTACAAACATGTATATTGTCAACTTCAGTATCTATATTCCTGAATGTATTAGAGAAGTTGAATACATGTGGCAACTAGGACTTTGTAAGTACTTACCTACTATTTAACTAACGTTTTTTTTGTCAATTATGTAAATGAATATTGCTGGCCATTTCAGACAGTGCTCTCTATCCCTAAACTAAGCAGAGCTTCTGTACTATGGGAACCAGATAATTGATAGAATTAAATTATCGATCCATTTTTTTTTTGTAAATACATTCTTATAATACAATAGAAAAACATGTAGACCCGAAAAATATCTGTAGATCATGCAAACGTTCGTACTGCGGCGGGAATCGAACCCGCGACCTCCTGCGTCTCAGCCGGCTATTCGCCCACTACACCACGGAGGTCGTCAATTATTGAAAAGCGTCATGGTTTACTACGTGGTACAAGTCAGAATTAGGAAATCCATAGACGAATTAAGGTCATCAACATAGCTTTCAGAATTAGCAAGTTGGAGTGGCAATGGGCAAGCCATTTAGCTCACAGAATCGATAACTGGGAAATAAAGAGCCTCGAGGGGTGACCACAAACTAAACGTGTGGGGCCCATTCCAGAGAACGATGAAGATGATTTTTATCAGTGGTTATGATTAAGAAGGGTCTGTTAGGGATGAATCCTAAACCATGCTTTTAAGCGCAGGCCAGACGAGAGAAAAACGAGGACGAGGCGAAGACATGGCGCCCCTTTCATACAAAATGTATAGAAGCGCCACATCTGCGTCCCTTTTCTGTACGTTAATATGTATGTATATTATACATTTTGTATGTAAGTAAGTACATTAAAAGGGCACCAAGTCTTCGCCTCGTCCTTGCATCGTCCTTGCCTTACATCTCTTCCGTCTGGCTTACAATTAAGAGACTTGAACTAGACGTTGCCTGTGATTTAAGATGTTCCTGACGGCGCCCAAATCGTCGCATTTTGCAAAGATAAGATACTAGGAAGCTACGAGAAGATAATGTATCTTGTGGAGAGAAACAACAATATTCGAAAGTAAGTCGAGTACTCTTTCAGTTTTTTATTTTAATCATAAATAATGTATCTGTAGGTAAAAAGCATCTTTAGTAAGTGTGGTTTGTTATATCGACACTAAAAATATTGTCAGTCAAGCGTTAGTGAAATCAAATTGAAAATCAAGCCAAAAAACAGATGAAATGATGATTATTTTGTCATCTACTTTAAGGGCCATGCCAAAACTATATTTGCCACTCCTTCGAGCTCAGCTTATAAAGCTAGACAAAGCGTTCCAACCTGGCTTGTCTACCATAACGTGGACATCGTTAGAGATACCTTCATATTGTGCAGCTATCGAGAAGGTCTTGGACGAAGTCGATCTGTTTGTCAAAGAGGTAAGCGATTAATGGCGGGTTTCTATATCCGTCGGTAACCGACTACAACTCTCTCTTTGAAAAAGTGTCAAACTAGTGTCAAACTTTTAACACGGAGAAACCAGTCGTAGCTGGTTACCGACGGATATAGAAACCCGCCATTAAGCGACAATACTATGGGTTCATTTTATTATCCCTACCGCTCTGCCCCACTAGTGGGGATTATGAAACTAATCAAAATTCGTGCTATCATAATCCCCACCACGCGATATTTGGTCAAGCATTAGTTGTAGTAGGTATAAGTAGACAGTAAAACTTTTTTTATATGCAATTAAACTTTCTTTTTGAACAGGTTACGTTAGGCATAGTTTCAGGGCTATGGAATTATTTCATGGTCATGGCTCCCCCATATTCAAAAAAAGACCTTGAGAGATTCAACAACACTTAAGATAGCATTCTAGGCAGTCGCGACCAGTCGCCGCGCCCATGGCGACTGCCACGCGCAGTAGTCCAATAGGAGTCGGTGCGAACAGCTGTGCGTCCGGTCGTGTATAACTAAATCTGACAATTTCAAAAACGAAAGCGAGAACTCGTGAAGAGGTGATAGAGGACGAGGAAGAGAATGTTGAAATAGTCGCCATTTTGTCAACCTACGCGCGCGGGCAGCGCGACCATACCGTCTCCGGTGCGGTTCGGCGGTGCTGCCGAGGTCGCGCGCAGGCCACGCCCCCCGGCCGCGCTGCACGGTCGCTTGTGTCGGAAACCGTTGCATATAATCCTTACAAAGCGGTGCGGTGCGACCACGGCCGCGGCTGCCTAGATCCAAATGCTACCTTTACAAAAATAATTGTCTATAGTTTTTACAAGGATAATAAGATATTGAGTTGTAACAAATGCTTTTACCCTTTCAGGTTGTTGACATGAAAGAAGCCAGAATTGATGCCATCTTGCAATCAATAACTAAGACGTTACTGGTCTACTTGCCCAATCAAGCTGTAGATCCCGCTGCTTTTTACGAAGATAATCTTACCAGGAGGGATGAGATTGGTATGGACGTAACATCAAATTATTAATACCATAATTTTTAATTGGAAATAGACATGTTGACTAGCTTTAAACTTAACGTAAACGTGTTTTGCACCGTACGCACGCCGCTGCTTAAAGCAATCTCGCTTGAAAAGTTCCTTGTGGAAGGACTCCCCCGGGGAAGTACTACCATCATACCTATTTCTTCCGTCAAACAGCATTGCTGTTTCGGTTTGAATTGAAGGGTGTGGTTGTCGGTGAAATTACAGGCTCATGAGGCATTTCACCTATATGCCTCAAATTGATAGACGCAGGGCACGTTTCTAAAATGTGTGACCTATAAGGCAATACTTTGTTTGGCAATGGTTACCACTTAACATCATATGGGCCATATGCTTGCCCCATCAACAAGTAACATAAAAAGAAACATTATTATATCGCTATCTTAAAAAGTGTGCTCCTCGTCGCTTCGCGACTCGGTGTGAGTTGACATCAATTTCATTGATATTTTACAACCAATTTAATCTTTTTAATTTTGTTATTCTAGCATTGGATTTGCAACAGAAGTCGTGGAACGCTGAAATCGCTGTTATAGAACTGATACACAAATTTCTAGAAAGCGTTCCTTCGAAACAAATCAAGGGCTTAAAAGATAACTGGTAAGTATATTTTAACAATAAATCCTGTAACGTTTTGAATATACTAGTCATAAACAATACAAGACCGGTCAAGTACGAGCGGCACTCGCATATCCAGAGTTTCGTATCTGCCTATATTTATTGTTTATGTTAATTAAGCAGCGCCACCTAGTTATGTAACTCAGAAACCAAGTGAACTTTAAAGGCAGAATTATAAAAATACTGTTCCAGATAGATGTTACTCATTCAAAAATGTTACAATTTAGACGTAATTTATTTTCTTTGTTTGTTATGTATTGTAAAGGATCATTAAAAAAACAACCAGCCTTGTTTCTTGCCTTTCTTTCCTGGCTTGGTCGCGAAGGAACAGGCAGTAAAATTGACGTTTTAAAGTGATCCTTGTGATTTTAATGAATAGAAGATTTTGACTTTGACTTAGATACTTCCTTTTATGTCTAGTTGTGTTGTGGTATAATTGTATGAGTATGTAAAGGGTGAATTTGTTATCAGTACACAAATTAACATTTACAAGTGGCCAAGCACAGTGGTTTAAATTTAACCGTAATAATTTTGAATAATGGCAAATTTCATCTTGCTCCGTGCGCGCAAAAAGCTTAAAAAGGGGTAGAAAGTTTTCTTTTCACGTATTAGGATAGATTTGTGCCTGCAATTTATTAATTCTATCGAAAAGTAACTTGTTCGGAACATATTCTTTCAGGTTAGATATAGAAAAAGCCTTGAAGCAAGTAACATCGGCAACAAGAGTCTTTCCCGAAGGTGCTGGTAAGAATCTGACCATTTATAACGATTCCCGCCGTGGAACAAATGTTTGCACGATCTACAGATATTTGTTCCGGGTCTGGATGTTGATATATTATAAGTATGTATTCACAAAAAAAAGTATATAAGTATTATATCAGTTGTCTGGTTCCTATAGTTATAATCTTTGATTAGGTTGGGGCTAGATAGCGTTGTGTGAAATATCGAGCATTTATTATTAATATTATTTACTAAAGTATACGCCAAAACTCGTGGCAAATGGGGCAAACATGTTTGTTTTTTAAAAGAAAAAAAAGAAAAGAAAAGAAGGGGGGTAAAGCACAATACACTCCAATGCGGGACAACAGTACAGATCTTTTATTCCCCACTCTAGAATTAGAGTCCGCGCCACGAGTAAAGTCTTACGGCAAAAGCGGGAACTAAATCTCGAATAACTTCTCGATTTCTGCTATAGCAGCGCCGCGTCTATCGGACTTCATTGGTGGCGCGGACTCTAGGTACTCGGCGCATCACTAACGGCTCCCGTAAGGGCTGCAAAAGCGAGCGAGATAGCAATATCACCGTCGCTTGTCCCACGTTTTGAGACCTCAAATAGCTCCGATTTGACTTATGTCATTTTTCTTGCCGTGATAACTTGTAGTATATTTAACTTTGTTTGACAATTAGCAAGCTGAAAAATTTGAAGGCCATCCAGGTTAATATTCTAATAAGCGGTGATGGGCTTGCAACCTGTCACGTGAATAAATAAATAAATATTGCTGGACGTTTCACACTGTGCTATCTAGCCCCAAACTAAGCAGAGCTTGTACTATGGGAACCCGATAACTGATAGAATACTTATATACATTTTTTTGTAAATACATTAATACACTTATAATATATAGAGAAACAACCAGACCCGGAACAAATATCTGTAGAATGCAAACATTTGTTCTGCGGCGGCGATCGAACCCGCTACCTCCTGCGTCTCAACCGGCTATTCGCCCACTACACCACGGAGGTCGTCGAATGCTTACAGTCTATGCAAAAAGTGGGTAATATATCAAACGTAATGTTTGGTCTTGCCTCTGACTACCCTCGTGTTAATATATTAATATATTTTTAGCCTTCATGGAGATTGAGAACCCTGATCGTTTTGATGTGACGCACGCTATAAATGAATGTAACGAGCTATTCGCGTACTTTGCTACTAAATGCTTGGAAGCATTGATCAAATGCACAAGACAAAGTTTGGACTTGTTGAGACGAAGGGCTTCAGTATCCAGGTTAGTTAATGTAATGGCTTTTTTTGTTAAATAAAATTATTCTGCAGTTGATTTTGGTCACTTTGTACATCATCATCATATTCTTCTATCTGCACGTCCACTGCTGAACAAAGGCCTTTACCCGGATTTTGTGCGGCCTGCACTCAACGGCTCCTCGCAATCTTTATCAGGCCGACTTTAAATCTAGTAGGGGCCGTCCTACGCTACGCTTTCTAGTGCATGGACTCCACTCTAGAACCTTTCTGCCGTTCTATGAGCTATATGCCCGCCAACTGCCATTTCAGCTTGCCAATCCTCTTGGCTATGTCTGTGACCTTAGTTTGTCTACGTATCTCCTCATTTCTTGTCATCATGTTTACAAACTACAGACATGTGTTATGGCCGATTCCTATATCCGTCGGTAACAGACTACAACTTGTCAAAAGTTTGACACTTTTTCAAGGAGAAAGAGTCGTAGCTAGTTACCGAAATATATAGGAACCCGTCATTACGTGTAGTCAACTAATGTTCGTAAACATGTAGAGCTTACTCAGTTTTGATATATGTATATGTTATTAGTAAGTATAGGTAGTTTATGTAAGTTTATGAATATACTCGTATTTACACCGCCGTCTTTTTGATTTTGTTTTGTCCTGTCCATACAAAGGTTGTCTGGAAGAGATCGCTTTTAGCGATAAGACCGCCCATTGTACATACCTTAATTTTTGTGTATTTTTATTGTATTTTAAATTTTGTTGGTGTGCAATAAAGAGTATTCTATTCTATTCTATATGTGACATATACAAAAGTTGAAAGAAGAAATATGTTACTATTCTATTTATATACTATATTGCTAAAGAACCATAATAAGGCATATCACATGTTTAAACAGTTTAATGAATGGATAAGATTTAAAAAAAAATACTGGACATACCACACAGCTCTATCTAGCTCCAAACTAAGCAAAGCTTGTACTTAGGTGTATAACCAGATAACTGATAGAATACTTATATACATTTGGTTTTATAAACACATACTTATAATATATAGTTTTCTATACATCCTGACCGGCGGGAATCGAATCCGCTATCTCCTGCTTCTCAGTCGGCTATTCGCCCATTGCGCCACGGAAATAACAAGTTCCATAATTATAATAAGTCACTTTATATAATACCGATGTTAGTTTCTAAGGGTGAAAAACGTTATCACTTTTTATATAATCTTTTAAGAATATATCCTCTTATATTCCAGTTTCTTAACAATGACGACGGATCCAGAAGAACTGAAAAAACTCCATCCGCTGATGCAAACTAAAATGCTTCTACAGATACCGAGGATTCTCATCAAACCGTCTTTGGAAGAAGTCCAGACTGCATTCTCGCAGGTACATTCATCTATGTCTATACTTTTCTAGGTTAAAAAGTAACAGATAAAGGATTTATAAAGTTTATAATTTGAGATTTAAAAATATAGTGTGAGTAAAACCTATAAAACACTGCGAGATTGAATCGGAAATGAGAAGATAAAAAAAGTCACTGAAATAACTCAACTTTAACTCATACACCGAGTCTAAGGCTATAACAGCTGCTATGAAGCTGGGCATCCTCAACAAGGTCAGGAGATACTTCACACCAGGACAGCTTCTTAGTCATTACAAAGCACAAGTCCGGTCTGGTATGGTCCGGCCGCCTTTGGGATGGTTCGGCCAAATACCAGCTCGCTACATTAGACTCGACAGAACTTATATGCTTATATGGCGGAGACTAAGACCCAAAGTCTCCAATACCGCCGTAAAGTTGCAAGCCTATCGATCTTTTACAGAATGCTTCGGGGAATGTGCCCAGGAATTATACGATCTGATCCCGCCATCTCCCTTCCATCAAAGGACAAGCAGGCGCACGGCTCAGTACCATCCGTACCTGGTTGATGTACCACCCATTCGCACATACCGTTTTGGTTCTAGGGCGCCTTCAAGTGTTACGTAACGCAATTTGTGAAGATGTTGACCTTCGTGCCATAAAGTTTTTCTATACCCCTTCCTAAACGGTACATGACACTCAAGTGACCATTTTTACCTAAAAGTCACAATTATGTTGCGCAAAGTACCGGAAAGTCGCTAAAATACCTTTGCCATTGTTATTATTATATTTATGGCGTTTACGATAATAATAAATAAAACAAAATAATATATAAATAAAAATAAATAATGTTACGTAACGCGTTGTTCGAACCCCCTTCCCGCTTCTGTAACGCATCGTAACGTTTTACAGGAGCCACCCCCCCAAATTGCGTTACGTAATACTTGAACGCCCCCCTACGTTCTTAATGCATACAGCTAAGGTACGAGTATGGAACACTTTGCCGTCGTCTGTTTTTCCTAAATAAGAGTGAATAGGTTTCTTCTAGATCTTCGTGCTTCATCTTAGATCACATCATCGCTTACCATCGGGTGAGATTGTGGTCAAACGAAGATCTATCCAGTTTATAAAAAAATAAAAATAAAATATGCCAATTTAGCAAGTTGAAGTCATTATTCCCGCACAAACAAACACTTTATTTCAACCTGTACAAGGTTTATTTTAAAGAATAATTACCCTGATTTTATTGATGGACCTGTCGGTTATTGTTTAAGGTCGTCCTGAACTGCATTATGGATATCCATAGAAACGTGTTCATGTGGGGTCAACAGGAGCAAATAAAGGAGAAAATGCGAGACGGAAGAATTTCTTTAACCCAAAGTGTTCAAGGTTCGTTAAAAATAAACCCAATTCGATTTTTATGTAAGAGCCACAAAGGGTGAAATCAAACAACAATAAAAACCGGACAAGTGCGAGTCGGACTCGCCTACCGAGGGTTCGGGGAAGTTTAAAGAAATCTACAAAAAGATTTGGTCACCCATACAATTATGACCGTTGCTTAACATCGATGATTAAGTACGTACTTTAAATAAATATTATATATTTATGATTTAATTACAAATGTATAGTTTTCTGATTTTTCCCTGAACTTGTAGTATAAGACGATATTACTTGCCAAATTTCATAGTTCTAGGTCATAGTACCCTATACATTTTGATTCCCTTGAAAGTGTCGAAATATACGTTTTTGCGGCATAAACGGCCGTATCTTTTTTTTTACGTTAACTTAAAAGTTTGATTTTTCACAGCTTCAAGGGACTGTAGATCTGAGTATATATATGGTTTTCATTTCAACTCGATACGTCCACGCGTTCCCGAGATAAAGGGTCTTGACAGACAGACATACAGGCGGAAAACAAAATGATATAAGGGTTCCGTTTTTCCTTCTGAGGTACGGAACTCAAAAAATCAATAAACATCAAGTTTAATTAAACTTTGGCGCCTGGAAGATACCTCGATAAAGTATGTGTGTGATTTGTAGCTAGAGTCTTTGATAATGAATAGCGCAAGCGAAAAACTGTCCACTCTAACTTACATCCTAAATGGAGTGCATCTAATATTCCTCATCGTTTTTTAATAATGTTACTTTTTTTTGGACATACTTATTTAAATATTACCACATGCCGGCGCTGCCGCAATAATGTGCAGTTATTTATCGGTGCCGCTATTAATGCGCTGACCCATCCATCTTCTTCCTGTACTCTTAATTGTAGGCTAAAGTAAACACTTTTCATTTCGTAATGGTAGTGTTTTGTTGATTCAGGATCAAGGTCAGGATCGACAATAGGAGGCATCAGAAACTACTTCCGAATGGTCTCCGAGCATAAAGACATCGTCAGATCAGTGATGGCTTTACAAGGCATGATGTATATGTTCAAACCGGACATCGAGAAGTTATTAAAGGTGCCTAGGTCAATGACGATCTATAGTAATTCATTAAAAGCAATACCTTTCAGTTATTTTTAGTACTTTGTGCTGTTTGCTCTGAATATAGAAATCTATTATAACGAAAAAATACTACAACCATAATAGTATAAAGGTAGGCTGGTTTATAGTATGTAGGTATGTTTTTAATATTATATAAATACACCGCCGTCATGTGATCAATTATTATCCTGTCCATACAAAGGTTGTCTGGAAGAGTTCACTTTTAGTAATAAGGCCGCCCATTATACTAAATCTATTTGTAAAAATTATGTTCTGTATTTTACTTTCGTGTACAGTAAAAAAATCTTATCTTAGAACCAAAGAAAAATAAAACTATTTTAATTCATTAACTAAATCACAATATGCTATATTTGCGCATTAACACGTCCAATAACAATCCTGTGATAATTTTGTATTTTGTGGGACGACAATAGCACGTACACATTCCATCGCCAGCTCTCTCTCATTTTAGCCTTATTGTATCAGTTTTGACATAGGCTGGAAAAACAATTAGTTTGTGCGTTCAGAACTAGATGTCGCGACTAAAAATGTCCGGTTTCTGAATCGCGCTGACGAAAACGCACGGCGTTGAATGACTTCCCCTCTGTTGGTTTGTGAAATCATACTTACCTGGCACAGGGGACACCGTGATCATAAAGGCGGTTCCCCCAGAGCGAGGCCCATTCATTGCACTGCGGATGGGTTGACCTCTGTGATTATCCCTAATGTGGATAACTCGGGTGCGTCATTTTTGGTAGTGGGGACTGCGTACGCGCTGTCCCTCTTGTAAAATTTTAAATATTTAACGTAATCTATTGTTATTTAAGAATATTTTTCACGCATGGTGTGGTGACCAATGTACTAGGTTTGTCCAGACACCAGATTCTCGATAACGTGGGTTCTGATCAAAAGTAAGTATGTCATTCTTAATAGTAGGCATTTATTACAATATATGATCTACTGGCGTGCGAAAGCATACACTCACTCGGATAACAACAGACCCGTCAGGTCTGATCTGATGGCGTAGATGATCGTAATGTTATGGAATCATTATGTTTTTATAATTTCAGAGCTACGGCAGATTTGCCCATCTCTGGGCAGAAGACAGAGTACAACAAGTACAAGATTTTGTGGACTCTAATCCTTTGAATGTGATCATCAGAGATATGCTGAAGAAATATGAGGGACAAACCGAGGAAGTTATCAACCTTCCAGAACGACACATTATCGGATCTATTCAGATTAATATGGGTAAATTTAACCCAAAGAGACATTCGATAGTGGTGTAGTGTAGTCATGGTTTTACCTATATTTTTTTTACAGATAACATAAAGCTAGGCCTTCATGTAGAATCGATTGAATGGAAGCGAATTCTTGGTAAGCTTTTGAGTGTAGCCTATAAAGAGCGAGTGACTAAAATGATGCAGTTTATAAACGACCGGATGAAGACTATGGCGAAGAGATTAAAGGATTTGGATGACGTCAGACTTGCTATGATGTGTTTGGCACTTATAAGAGAAGAGTTTATTGGGTGAGAGAATTTTCTAATATAAAGAATTTTCTGAGGAAAAAAGATTCTTATATACTTAAAAGCCTTTACATTACGGCTAGTTAAGCCGCGCTATAACGTCAAACTTGAGACAAAGATATTTTTTGCCATAAGCGCGTCACACACGTGAACCTGTATACCTATGAATATTTCGTATTACATTTCGTATCGAAGAACGTAAGATGAAAATATATATTATTATTATCTTCGCTGTATGATACTCCTTTGGAGTGTATGGGGAGCGGTATTTTATCGTAACATATAATATTATATCATCTTCGTGTGACGCGCTTACTATGTTGGAAAAGGCAAGCTAGGTTAATGTTAGCACACTAAGGATACTTAATTAGTTGTAGTTGAAGTAGCGTTCTAGACCTCTTTATTTCTTAGAGTAAAAGAGCATGGAAAATAATAATGTTCATATTGCATGGGGTAAAATAATTGTAATTTGTACGCTGGCTCAAGTCGCGTCAGTGTACTGTTACAGCTTTTAGTTTTGTGTTAACTGTATGTATTTTTTTAGAATGGATATGGAGTTGGATCTCATTGAAGAGAGCTACGCCACGTTTGCTCAGTTCAATATTGATATTCCTAAAGATGATGCGGATATGGTGTATGGTTTACGATACGCTTTCCAAAATATGCTGTTGACTGTAAGTTTACGTTAAATAAGTTATACCTTCCTAAGCGCCTTTTTAATAATGTTTGGGGAATGCTATCTGACTATACTTTCTTTTGGACAGAAATAAAGGATTATCTTTATCCGATAAATATGTGCATTGTGAAACAGACTGCGGACTGTTTCTAAAATAGTTTATGAAATTATTTTGACAATGTTTTTTTCATTATCTTATCATCCACCAGCCAGATATATGTGTCAGATGGATTATTATGGCCAGACTAATATGTTTTATCAATGTTTGAAATGCCTATTTTTGCGGTAGACACGTCATTATGTTTCCATGGTCGCCTTTATCCACGAATTATTACCAATCAATGGCAATGTGTCTGTTGATCTTTCTTTAGGTCGAATGCTGGTGCTTCTACTAAAACGTCAGTGTATCATCAGTTCATCACACTAATGTTATAAATGCGAAAGTTAGGATGTTTGTTTATTTATTTATTTGACGGCTGAACTGATTTCAATGAAATTTAGTATGTACGTAGATTATAACCTGGATCAACACTTAGGCTACTTTTTATCCCATAAATCAGGTCCAATGGGATAAAAATGGGTTGTCAAGTTGCAACAGCGAGTTTAGCTTTATTTCTAGGTTACCTACACATTTAGTAGTGTAACGCGTACGAAGTCGCGGGCAGCAGTTAGTCTATAATATTTTCTTTCCAGTCTCAACAAGTCCAACAAAGGATAGTCGATATGCAAGGGCCACTGCAGAAAGAGTTGACTGAAGGTGTGTCGACGTTCAATTCAGATGTGCTGAAATTCGATGCCGATTACGACGCGTTTGGACCCATGTCGCCAGGGCTGTCGGCGCGCGAAGCCAGTGACAGGTTAGATAAACTAAAGATAAATTTGCTTCTGTAACAGACTTTAATGCCAGCGAGCCATAAATCGCAGTAGGATCCTAGGAGTCAAATTAAGCGACTGTATTAGGAACAGTAAACTGCGCTTAGAAACACAAATTGCGGACGTTGGGCACCAAGTAGGTAAGTTAAAGTGGGAATGGGCAGGTCACAAATCCACCACCGAGTAGTTCCCAAAGGACAAAATGACCACGCGGCAGACCACGATGCCGATGGAAAGATTATGTATATGGAAGACTGGACCTTACACGAACACAACATAGTGTTATGGAAGGACAGAAGAGAGGCCTTTGTGCTGCAGTGGGACAGTACGGGCTACAAAAACTTTACTTCACTACTCTAAGGTACATCAAATTTAGTACTTAATTTAATGATATACCCTAGTTGAAAAAACATGGCCCATGCCGGAGTTCGATTTGTACAGAAGCAGATTTGTTTTGTACATAACTAATAAAAATGTAATAATCTAAAATAAACTTAATTTATGGTGTATATGACATGTGTGTGAGTAAATAGATAGAAACACATTTAATAATCTACTAATCATCTAGGCCAGTTTGTAACTTATTTTTAATTAATCTGCTAATATCGTAACTACTGTCTTATATACTTATAGAATTTTAAACCCTCAACTCTAACCAGTCAATAATTCAATATACAAAGTCAATTGTTTTTCGAAAGACTTAATCTAAAACTAGCTAAAGCTAATCAAATATAATAAATTATTTTAACTGTTTTTGTTTTCTTATTTCAGAGTGATAATGTTCCAATCGAATTTCGATGATCTATGGCGGCGATTCGAAATGTATTCCAATGGTGAGAAATTATTCGGGATGGAAGTCAAAGACTATCCAATTCTACATGCAAAGAAGAAGGAATTCAATCTACTGAGTAAACTGTAAGCCGTTTGTCAATAAATCCTTACTTTACTAGAGTACTTATGACGTATTTGATAAATGAAAATGAATCTAATGCTTTGTATGTGGAAATTAGACGGGCTCCTTCACAGCATTCTTTTAAGCCGAGATTAAAGCAACATTACCTTAATTTTTTTTAATGTTATTTCTGGGGTTACCGTCGCCTATTGACACCGGCAACACCCGGGGTATTGTCGATGCGTTCCCTACCCTGTAGAAACCTTTTAACATTTCTCTTGAAGCGTGCCATGTCGTAGTCTAACGGGAAAACCTCAGATGCCTAGCTTTCTTGTCATTTGAGTTACCTATTTATTTATTTTAATTGTCCTCGTTTTGGATTATTTGTAAGATTTAGGTTATTAGTTGAGTATATATTAGTCTATTTTTAGGTATTTATTTATGTATTAGGATTATAAGTACAGTTTTTATTAGATATAATTTTTATATATTTTTTATTTCTTTCATTTGTAAATTTACTCTGCACCGCTGTCCATTACTGCTTCGCTCATTACTTTCCATAAGGCCGCCCATTGTACTTTATTTAGCATAAATTCGTTTTTAAGTATTCCTGGTATAATAAATAATTATTATATTCTAATTAAGAGTCATAGTGGTCTAGTGGGATGTAATTCTTCTACTTCCGATTCGGAGGTTGCGGGTTCGAATCCCGAAGAACGAATGGATTTTTCTACTAAAAAAATGTATGTGCTTATTGACATCTTGAGCATATGCTAAGGGTTAGTATTCTAATAAGAGGCGATGGGCTTACAACCTGTCACGTGAATTCTTAGCTTCTATCCAAAAACATATATCAAACGTAATGTTTGTACTTGGCTCTGACTACCCTCTTGTGGGATATCTTCACGGATCTGCGTACTGAGTAAGAGATCCGAGGTTGTCCATGAATAAATGAATAAAAACACTTTATTTTACGCCACAAATTAGACAAACATAAGAATAAAAATTCATAAAGCAAAAAGTACAATCAATATCAATATATATATTTTTATTTGGTACATAAAACCGTGTACAGAAACAAAATGGGAACGGTGATACCGTAAAAATACTGTGTCGCAGGCAATGATTGATGACAATGGGAGGTCTTATCGCTTAAAAGCGATTTCTTTCAGTCAACCTTTAGACGGAGAGCATTATTATTATTGCATATTAAAATTAACCTATTTTAAAATTTACAGATACAGTTTATATTTGTCTGTGATGAACTCTATCGACGGTTACTTCGAAACGCCATGGGTTGAAATCGACATTGGACAAATTGTATCGCAATTGGCCGATTTTGATTTGAGGTAGGCTTTCTTCCAATTTACTCATTCAAAAACAGAAATCATTCAAAAGTCTACGTACTTTTGGCTTTTGGTAAATTTACCCAAACAAAGTTTTTGTTATGCTATGAACTTATGCCTCACCCGATTATTCGATATACTACGCCTTGATTAAAACACGTAGATATTTCTGTACTATTAATGTGTCTTATTTGATACATTAGCACACTTCTTATTTGATAATTTTCTAATCGTTTGTGAAAACAGTATCAAAATTAGTCACGTACCTAGTTTATTCTAAGTGGATACACGGATTCGTTTTAAACTACTTAGACAATCATGTTCTTATCATGTTTTTCAGGTGCCGTAAGCTCCCAAGAGGTATGAAAGACTGGCCTGCTTTCATTGAACTAAAAAACAAGATCGATGACTTTAACCAAACATGTCCGCTTTTGGAGTTAATGGCTGACAAGTCTATGAAAGATCGCCATTGGCGAAGACTGGAAAAACTTATGAGTAAGCAAAGCACTCAACTGTGTTACATTTGTTTGGTTGTACATATTATGTCCTAATTAGAAGGCTCAAGGTTACTCACCTAGTTACGCGTTTTTCTACTAAGAGATCGGTAGAAATGTCGAGATCTATAGACTAAAGTCGCTGACCATAAAGTTACTGACATAGCTCGCAGGTTTTAGAAAGCTGAAGTGGCAGTGAGCGGGGCACATACCTCAAAGAACTGACGGTCATTGGGGCAGAAAGGTTCTCGAGTTCAGACTACGCACTGGGAAAAAGGCGTAGTGCAAGAAGGAAAGACGAAAAAATAAAGATTGCTGGGAACCGTTAAATGCAGGTTAAATGCAGGCAAGATCAGTCGCTTGGGAAATCTATTGGGCAGTCCAATATCAGCGGTGGACGTTCTTTAGTTGACATGATGATGATACGTGTTTCAGATTGTGTGCTGGACGTGGAATCTGAATCGTTTACGTTGGCGAACGTAATGGAAGCGCCATTATTGAAAAACAAAGAAGACGTTGAGGTGAGCCAAATTATACATTATATAGCGTGAGACTGATTTTTGTTTTTATTTTAATCTATTAGTATTAGCGAAATTAACTGCTAATTGATGGGAATTTTTATTAACTCCTGCGAGATCTCATTTCATAGCGAACCACTAAAATAACTCCGGGGCAGTCAGATCATATTTCAAAACCGTCCAAATAGTCTGAAATTTTTAATTCTGGATTCTATAAACGCTGTCCCAAGATGCGCTCTAGCGGAAATCTAACCGGAAACGCCCTACCAGACTCGATTACAGATTCACTACAAAGATGTAGTACTATTGTTATTGTTTATGATTTTCAGTTGCCTAAACCTATACAAGTAAATTTACAAAAAAAAAGTTATAAGTAGGTATTCCATCAGTTATCTGGTTCCCATAGTATAAGCTCTGCTTAGTTTGAAGTTTGGGGCTAGATTAGCGTTTTGTGAATAGTCCCGCATTATTTATTTATTTTACAAACGCTTTGATACAAATAAACCGTTTTTAGGATATCTGCATCAGTGCAGTTAAAGAAAAGGATATTGAAGCCAAATTGAAGCAAGTAATAACTGACTGGGCGGTTGTGGATCTCACTTTCGCTCAGTTCAAAAACAGAGGTGAATTGCTGTTGAAAGCGCAAGATACTCTAGATATTATTACTTTACTTGAAGATTCTTTGATGATTCTCAACTCTTTGGCTTCGAACAGGTACCTAACTTAGAAACTTTTTAACTAACTTATAGTAGTAAAATTTCTTGTGGAAGGACTCACCCGGAGAAGTACCTATTTCTGCCTCCAAGCAGCTTTGATGTGTTTCGGTTTAAAGGGGATGGTTATCGGTGAAATTACAGGCACACGAAGCCTTACATCTGTATGCCTCAAGTTGATGGATGCAGGGCAGTGTGTCGTAGGGTACGTTTTTAAGTTGTGTGAGCTACGACCCAAGAGGCAATACTTTGTTATAGGTTATGCTTACCTACCATGGTTACTTAACATTTAGGTCGTAAAAAAAAGAGTTAGTTGTGAATATCCCGATGTAAATTTAGTCTAGATAATCCTGTTCTAGGTACTAAAGTGGCTGCGTGTTCATACAGCTAGCGCTTACTTAATAAGTTAACTGAAGTAACTTTTTAGGGTTTGTAAATACCACTATTGGTCACCAAATAGCGTTCGCTTGGAACGTTGCTTAACCTAGCTGATCTGTAGAACGACAAAGCAAACTACACTTAAAGGTCTATGTATGCTATGATTTTTTTTCCTTAGATACAATGCACCTTTCAAGAAGGACATTCTCCTGTGGATTAACAAACTCGTTAACACAACGGAGATTTTGGAGAAATGGCTGCTAGTACAAAATTTGTGGATGTATCTTGAGGCTGTGTTCGTCGGCGGTGATATCTCTAAGCAACTACCTGCCGAAGCTAAGCGTTTTGCTGTAAGTATGATCTTCTTCATTTAGGAAGTGATAGGATGTAAAAGTCATCTTAATTTAGATAAAAATAATTGAAAAGGGAAAGTTAAGACCGCGCTGTCGGTTTTGACAAAATCGCATTTTGACTACGCTTTGGTACGCTTTGGTGTATTCGCGGCACAGATTACTACAAAAGATACTACACCAAAAGCAAAGCAAAAATATTTTATTAGGAAAACTACTTTACTAATCGAAAGAAAAAACTGTGAAAATAATATACTAAAGGATAAGACATACTGTGCAAGTACTAAGCAAGTTCCGACAAATATGATACAATTTTGGGAGTCTTTAAAGTTGGTAAATTGCACCCCAACTCAAAATACTGCTGGCTGATGTGTCAAGCAGCGCTGGTCTTGTGCTAGAGCCACTTTTTGTGAATTTTAATTAGTTTTTGGACGTTGCTTATTATTGCCTAAGTTATTCTGCTAATATGTAATGGCAATTTTTAGGGCCTTTCTGTTAATTTATCAGTAATTTACTTGTTGGTTGTTGACATGATAATCTAAGTTATTGTGATACCACACATTGCAGCCAAGTTTATGATGCCCTTTTGCAGACAATCGACAAAACCTACGTGAAGATAATGTACCGCGCCCGCGACATCATCAACTGCGTGGAGACTTGTACTTCAGATGACTCTTTGAAACAACTACTGCCGCATCTGTTTGAGCAATTGGAGGCGTGCCAGAAATCCCTTACCGGGTACCTCGAGACAAAGCGACTTATCTTCCCGAGGTTCTTCTTTGTCTCCGATCCTGTATTACTCGAAATCCTCGGCCAAGCGTCCGATCCACATTCTATTCAGGTATAATAAAAAATAGGAGTTATTTAAAGTAGAAATAGCGACTCCGCTCCTCGTGATAACGTAATCTTATAATTAATTCATCTTCTATTTACTACCTTTTGCCGACGACCTCGCTCGTGACCCTGAGATAAGAGATAAATAACATACTTGCGTGGCGCCAAAAAAAACATATATTTTGATTTTGATGATATACATACTTTTTAATTGATTTTTTTAACGTTCAGACGACACGTTCAGATTAATCTCCCACATAATGCTGACTTTGTGGTCCTAAGACACCTAATCATAATAAATTATGATTCGTGTTATAATGACTATCTTACTATGGAAATAAATGTGCATGATAAGTACAGTTCGATCAAAACGTTTCCGTACATTTGTTTTACGAGAATTGTACACTACCTACTTTGTTGTTTAGAAGTATGTATGTCTGTATAAATGTTTACAAAACAAAAATAACACGCGACATGGGGGTGCTAATTTCCGAAATCAAAACTACGTTAACACGTTCAAAACGTCGTTGATGACGTTGAACTAAAGTCTAAGATGTAGGTATACGAATCGCGAGGCTTAAGTGGAGATGGCAGTGGGTGCTGGAGGCTGGATAGATAGATAGATACGTACGTTTAAAACAATGTTTCCACTTACGATTTTGGGTTTACCCTACCTAGTTAATAATATTTTATGGGACGACAATAGCACACAGCCATCGCTAGCCACGTTTTTCATTACTATTTAATCTTATTGCATCAGTTTTGACATAGGCTAGAATAATAAGATTAGTTTGTGCGTTCAGAACTAGATGTCGCGACTAAAAATGTCCGGTTTCTGAATCGCGCTGACGAAAACACACGGCGTTGAATGACTTCCCCTCGGTTGGTTTGTTAAATCATACTTACCTGGCACAGGGGACACCGTGATCATAAAGGCGGTTCCCCCAGAGCGAGGCCCATTCATTGCACTGCGGATGGGTTGACCTCTGTGATTATCCCTAATGTGGATAACTCGGGTGCGTCATTTTTGGTAGTGGGGACTGCGTACGCGCCGTCCCTCTTGTAAAATTATAAATATTTAACATAATCAATATGTATTTAAGAATCTTTTGGTACATAGATGTTGAGATTGTATATTTTATGTGTTACATTTATATAATATAAAATCTACGAATTTCATGATAATGAAAACATGTACGCATATCGTTCCCTTTAAGACTCTTTGACATGTTCAATCTGAATAAAATTGTACATACTTTGAACGCGCGCGTTTGAATCAATACAAATGCTGAAATGTAATCTGCTTCTTAGGCCTCGCTTGACGCGCGTCGTCTGCGCGTCTAAAATACGTGTGCACATTATGCACACGGTTATACAGGGTTACAGGAAAAATCGTGCTAGATCCGTTAAGGGCGTGGAGTACCCATCATTTCTGACTTATTTCACTATGAAACACCCTACCCTAAACTTAACCCTTTTCGAGATATTCGACTTTTAATTTTTTTATTGAAAATTGCCGATTTTTAGGCTACTAAATTTATTTTTGTTTATTTTGTGTATCTTATTATTATTATTATTATTGCATTTTTACATGTGTAATAAGATGCTTTAGGACGTCAATCATTAAAATAGTGCATAAGTTAATTGAATAGACCGTAGTAGACAAGTGAAAGTTAAGAAATAAAAAAAAATATTAGAAAGTTTATTTTTCTCTAAGGGATATCTAAAAAAAATATTATGGCAATGGTTCGGCAGATGTTTTTTAAAATATCTACGTTTCATCAGCTATCTAACGAGGTATAACAATCTAGGGTTTGTATTACATTTCGTGGAAAAAAAGTAGTTGGGACGCAAGCTCGCAACGAATACATAACTCGCTACCCCGGTCGTCGAGTGCCGGATGTGGCCGTTTTTGACAGAGTCTATCGAAGACTTCGAGAAACTGGCTCTGTTTTGAGACGAAATACAGACATGGGAAGACCACGAATTGATGACGAAGAACAGGACAATGAGATAGTGCAACGCTTTCGAGCGGATCCGACTACTTCCACTAATATTGTTGCCCGTGATCTGGGACTTTCGCAATGGAGAGTGTGGTTTACAGTGCATACTGCTGGCCTATACCCGTACCATTACACGCCGGTACACGTTATTGAAGAAGGAGACCCCGCGAGAAGATTGGACTTTTGCAGATTTATGCTAAATGCTGACGTAGAAGACTCAGATTTTCTAAGAAATATCTTGTGGACGGATGAGTCCAAATTTGATAAAGATGGCATAACTAACTATCACAACGCCCATTACTGGGCCCCAAAAGAGCTAAGGAATCCCAATAAGAAAAGAGTGAAGGGGTCCCAACGAAGATTCAGCGTGAATGTGTGGATGGGCATTATCTCCAATCATTTGATTGGACCTTACTTTCTCCCGGATAATCTAAATGGGGAAAGCTACGAAAATTTCCTGAGAGCAGACTTACATAAGTGATTTGCTGGATGATCTGCCACTCAACCTGATCAGGGACATGTGGTTCCAACACGATGGCTGCCCTGCCCATTTCAGGAGAAGTGTCAGAGACTGGCTGGACACAAATTATCCAAACAAATGGATAGGACGAGGTGGACCGTTGCCATGGCCAGCAAGAAGTCCGGACCTAACCCCCATGGATTTTCACGTGTGGGGGTGCATGAAAAGTCTTGTGTACAGCGAGCCGAATCCAGTTTCGTCTGTGGAAGACTTACGAGAAAGGATTGTGGATGCAGCCAATAAAATGAGGACCACGTTAACCACTGGAGTAGTAAAGACTGGTCTCCGTAGAAGGATGCGACAATGTATCAGAAATAGAGGCGGCCATGTTGAACATGAACTGTAGAATAAGAAAAAGTTGTGTGAAAATCTTTAATAAATGACATTTCATGCTTACCTATTATTTTATTTTACTTTTTAGGGCTAAGTATAAATTTTCTTCTCCACTGTCGCCTATAAAACTAAATTTTTTTCAATGCATTTGAATAAAACCCTGGATTATTATACCTCGTTAGATAGCTGATGAAACGTAGATATTTTAAAAAACATCTGCCGAACAATTGCCATAATATTTTTTTTAGATATCCCTTAGAGAAAAATAAACTTTCTAATATTTTTTTTTATTTCTTAACTTTCACTTGTCTACTACGGTCTATTCAATTAACTTATGCACTATTTTAATGATAGACGTCCTAAAGCATCTTATTACACATGTAAAAATGCAATAATAATAATAATAAGATACACAAAATAAACAAAAATAAATTTAGTAGCCTAAAAATCGGCAATTTTCAATAAAAAAATTAAAAGTCGAATATCTCGAAAAGGGTTAAGGTTAGGGTAGGGTGTTTCATAGTGAAATAAGTCAGAAATGATGGGTACTCCACGCCCTTAACGGATCTAGCACGATTTTTCCGGTAACCCTGTATACGGTTATTCGCTTACGCTTATATTTAACCTTTGGTTTGATTTAAATTTAACTATAATTAGATAAAGAGACAAAACCTGTAAAAAGTTTAGTTTTTGGCAAGTTGCATAGATTTTCTACAAAAACATATTTTGCCCTAATTTTGACGTCAGTATAAAACTGCGTTAACCTACCTTTTTCAAGGTCAATTTAAACGTTTTACACAATTTAAATTTAATTCAAACGATATCAGCAGACGTTCTACGGCTAAAATTATGACGATGACGTCACTTAAAAGTAGTGAGATTAACAATCGGCCCCACCTATGTTTATATTATATCACATACCTATCTTCTACTTACAACATGTTATGCCCTTCCACGTTTATCATTAAAATTAAATGAATTTGGTATAATTATCCTTTGTATGATTGTAGGAACAATGTATAAATAACTGCTGAAAATATAAGTTTTTAGTGTAGCAATTCAAAACTAGATGTCGCTAGTAAAAAAGTACGATTTCTAGATCGCGCTGACGAAAACGCGCGGCTCGGAATGACTTGCTTTAGCGAAGTTTGCTACGGTATCGCTTCTCGGCCTTTTGGCTAAGATCAAAGTGTAGTATCTGTTCTTTTCAGCTTAATATCTGAAAGTTCCCTCACTGAGGGACCAGTATATTAAACTGATTTTTGTAAAACGACGGGATGTTCGGAGCTCGCTCCACTCCCGTCACGGGTCGGCCCGGCATTGCAGTGCCGCCGGGATCGGCCCACAGAATTATGAGAAACTAATTTAATTAGGAATTAAAGGACGAATTCATGACAATGTTTCGAATTTCGAATTTTCGATATCAGTTACTAATTTTGGGCTTTGATCTGTGGTTCTTCTGATGACCAAGCATGTGTTGAGATTTTTTACGATTGCGTCTTTTTGTAGATACTACCTATCAACTTTCATACCAACCACTTTCTAGGGTTCCGTAGTCCAACTAGGAAAGGTTTAACTATTTCTGTCTGAATTTTCATCGGTCCGTAGCGCGTCCGTAGCTGCAGCCGTTTTATTCGTAGATTGTTAGTTCTGAAAATTGGTAATTTCGGCGACGCTAAACGTTGAAAATAGAAACGTTGTTGGGCTTGTAAAATAGTTCATATAAACTTCACACGAAATTACAAAAAAAAGTATTTATGTATTTTTAAATAAATATCACTGCTCCCAAGGTCGTATGAAAAAAATCGGCCTACTAATAACGGAACCTTTTACTGTGCATAGTGCGACAAGTGCTTTACCAACATAATTTGTATTACAGCCACATCTGCCGAGTATCTTCGATGCGCTGTACACTGTCGATTTCGATGACAAAGAGAGGATTATCGGCATGAACTCTGATAACGGAGAGAGCATACCGTTGGAGAAGGTTGTAGCTTGCGTCGGAGGTGTTGAGGTAAATACATAGCACAGCACCAAAAAATAATTAATGAATAATTATAAATTCACCACAAATTATCATAATTAGTTACACAATAGTACGGTAATATAGTGTGTAAAATAAATAATTCTAATGAACAAATGGCGTATTAGAGAGGATGGCTATACCCAGCACAAGGTGGAGGGCTCAGCCACGCTTCTTTTCAGCCAGACCTATGTATGTATGTTTAAGAGTAAACGTGTCTAGGTGGTGGTCAATGGTGTTGGCACTTGTTATACAATTTTAGGTGACATGTAATTTGCACGCCACTGTGGTTGAATATGGTGAAACCATTTAATTTTGTAACATCTGTATAATTTTACCCATGTTTTGGCAAATAAATTTATCTTTATCCTTTTTTTTTAACAATTTCTGCACCGGATTCGTTGACGGTAATATTACACACATACCTTACAATTGAAGATGCATGCGTATTTTGGCTATGAAAAATCAAATAAAAGCGTATATTTTATACATTTACCTACAAGTAGAGAATGTTACTAAAAACATTACTCTTATTCCGCGCAGTCGGGTAAAAAGAAGCCTATAGCATGCGCTGCACGGTTTGAAACGGTGGCTTTAAATAGATGTTTTAAACCGTGTAGATAGTGGTATCGTACCAAATTTTGCATAACCTTTAAACGCCCTTGATAGACAGGCGGGCCCAGCAAATCACTGGCAGAAGCGGTGGTTTAAAACTTGTTTCAAACCGACTAGCCGCTTGTTTCAAACCACGCGTACTACAATCGTGCCGCTGCACGCACTAAGCGCAGACGTATTGCGCGCGCGCACGGAATTATGGAGAAAAAACGTGAGGTTATCACTGAATTCATCGAGTTATTTAGACACCTGCCCTGTCTCTGGGACTTAATGTGTAAGGAGTACAAAGACTCCACAACCACCGCTTCATCCATATTCTTTTCCTTTTTTGTTTTTTTTTCTTCAAAAGCACACAAAAGTGCAATACAAACTCCAAACCTTTGAAATTTTGATAAATAAGGAGCCATGGAGTCTTTGTAATAGTGCAACACAAGCGTTCTACACACGTCTATTCAGCACGAGCGTTACAAACACACTGAAGTTTGGGGTTTGTTTTATACCGTGTAGACAGAAGTAAAGTAAAAGACATAATGCAGAAAAAAGAAGAAGCGTTCTACCGAGATCACCTTGGTAGAAACTGTGGTTTCAAACCGTGTAGCCCATGCTTATGTTTTAATACCTATCATAATCTATCTAAATACCAAATTACATCGAAATCCGTCCAATCGTTTAGTTGTGCGTGAAAACGTAACAAATAGACAGAGTTACTTTGGAATTTATAATATACTAGCTTCCGCCAGCGGCTTTGCACGCGTTGTTTGTTAACAAAAAGTAACCTATGTGTTAATCTAGGTTATAATCTACGTAAATACCACCTTTCATCGAAATCGGTTCTGCCGTTACGACGTGAAAGAGTAACAAACACCCACACATCCAAACTTTCGAGTTTATAATATTATTGTGAAGTATGGATAGATGTGCTATCGAATGGAAACTATTATTTTTATAACACAAGCACAGTTATGTTTTTAAAATAAGATTTCACTAAAATTTTACTTTGTATTTTAAAACATAACTGTGCTTGTGTTATAAAAATAATAGTGTCCATTCGATAGCACATCTATCCAAGAATACTATCCAAAAAACAGATAGAAAAAAAAATTTCATTTGCAGTCTTGGCGCCAAAAATAGTGACAAAGGGTGAAATATTTCTTAAATTTCGAAAATGTCGAATATCTCGAAAACCGAGGCACTTTTACTGAGCATAACAAATATTTTTCTGAACCGCCACAATGGCCCCTACCCGCAGGTACGAGGCATGCCTTTTAAGTTCTGTCGTTTCCATATTTTCCGGCAATTTTGAATTTGGAACTGTTCTATATTCGAATGTGTTTACATTTTGAATCTCAAAACAGTTGAAAGTATTAGGATTAATGCTATTGTTTAGTCACAGTTTCGATTTGAATCTGTCAGGTCACGTACGAAAATGAATCTTTCTAAGGAAAATGTTCGTGCAATAATTTTCTACAACTTTAGAAGAGGCCTGACACGGCTTCAGTGTTTAGAAGAGCTAACATCTGTGTTCAGTGATGTAGCCCCATGTCTGCGGACTGTCGAACGCTGGTATTTAGAATTCCAGCGTGGACATACTAGTGTTAATGACAGATTTCGCGAAGGACGCCCAAAATCCGCCTTCACTGAAGATAACATCATTGCTGTGAGACAACTAATTCTCGAAGATCGTCATGTGACGTATCGAGAGATAGAGGCTCTATTAGGCATCTCAGGGATAACCATTCAGAAGATCTTGCATGAAGCGCTTGGTGTGAGAAAGCTAGTTTGCCGTTGGATACCGCATCTGCTTTCCGACGATCACAAGGCGGCCCGCGTCAGATGGTGTAAGAAAACTCTGCAAAGGTTCAACCGAGGGGAGTCAAATCACGTCTACGACATCATAAGTGGTGACGAATCTTGGATCTATGCCTACGATCCTGATACCAAACAACAATCTACAATCTGGGTCTTTCAAGACGAGCCAAAGCCGACTAAAGTTGTTCGTTCTCGAAGCACTTCAAAGAAGATGGTGGCCACGTTCGTTGGAAAAACCGGCCATGTTGCGACTATTGCACTTGAAGATCGTAGAACGGTTAACGCAGAGTGGTATACTACAGTTTGTTTACCACAAGTCATCGCCGAACTTCGAAAATCTAACTCAAAGCGACGCATCATCCTGCACCACGACAACGCAAGCTCACACAGCGCTCGTCAAACGATTGAGTATTTGAAGCAGGAAAAAGTAGAAATTCTTGACCATCCTCCATACAGTCCTGACCTAAGCCCTAACGATTTCTTTACATTTCCTAAAATTAAGAAGTCTTCGTGGTCAAAGGTTCCAGTCCGGTGAAAAAGCAGTCGACGCTTTCAAGACAGCCATTTTGAACACCCCACTTTAGAGTGGAATAAATGTTATAATAACTGGTTTGAGCGAATGGAAAAGTGTTTTAAGCTACGTTGTGAATACTTTGAAAAACAATAAAAAGTACTATAAGGTTCTAGATGTGTTTTTTTCTTCAAACGACAAAACTTAAAAGGCATGCCTCGTACCCTATTATCCACTCATTACACCACACCCTGTATAGGTAAACCTGCTATCGTTAAAGCAGTCAGCACAGCACGATTTTTTTTCTTATTTATAAACAGTAAACACTTGTTGATTGTGTTTTCAGATATGGCTGAATTCTTTATTGGACTCAATGAAAGACGCGGTGAAGAATATGATTGCCAACATCTCGCAATCGATGGCGGGCGATCCAGAGTTTGAGTTTTTGGTCGGATTTTGGAATTACCCTGGACAGGTAACTTCTATTCCATTTTTAAACTATAGTAATACAAGGCTTGTGAGGCGAGACGTTATTCGTAACGGATCGCACTCACTCTGATGAAGGTTCACGAGTTGAACCGAAACGTTGTCGGTCGAAACACCGATAAGGCGGTACGTGATAAATCCCGTATTAATAATGATTAAAGTAATACGAACTTGTTCATCTTCAGGTACTGAAAGTCATCCTTTTAATTAGCTCATAAGTATTTTTTTGGTACACTCGCAATAGTTCCATTACAAAGATTTTTTAGTATTTCTGTAGATTTCGTTAATGAAACTAACGTGGATTTTATACTTACTCACTAGTTCCAATTTTTATATTTTTACGGTGAAGATAGGTACTTGTAAAATTTTAAACATAGGGAGGTAAATAAATCTTTACCGAAATTCCCAATACAACCCCAAATCTCTGAGGAGGTGTAAGGGTACTAAGCAGAGCTTGTACTATGGGAACCCGATAACTGATAGAATACTTATATACTTTTTTTTGTAAATACATACTTATAATATATAGAAAAAAACCCAGACACGGAACAAATATCTGTAGATCATGCACACATTTGTTCCGCGGCGGGAATCGAACCCGCTACCTCCTGCGTCTCAGCCGGCTATTCGCCCACTGCGCCACGTTAAGTACCTATGTTAGTAGTTAGGTTAAGTACCTAGTGTCATACTTTCAGACAAGAAGTAAATAAAAATGAAAAGGCTAAATAAATGGCTGGACCGATTTCGATGAAATTTTGGTATATAGATAGATTATGGCCGGTATTGAGACATAGGCTATTTTTATCGTGTACGAACCCGGGTTCGGGTCAGCTAGTATTATACTAGCAGCTTCGGTCGGGTCGACATCAAGATTTTTTATGGCTAACCTTTTTACACCTTGGGTTACATTATCGAAGTTTTAGTAGGGATCCCTAATTTTATCTAGTAATAAATATAGCCTGTTACTCAAAGATAATGTAGCATTCTAATGGTAAAAGAATTTCTCAAATCGGACCAGTAGTTTTTGAGTTTTTTCGTTACAAACATACAAATCTTTCCTCTTTATAATATTAGTCAAAGTCAAAGTCACAATATTTTTATTCATTAAAATCGCAAGGATCACACTTTGAAACGTCAATTTTACTGCCTGTTCCTTCGCGACCAAGTAAGGAAAGAAAGGCAAGAAACAAGGCTGGTTGTTTTTTTTAATGATCCTTTTAGAATACATAACAATACAGAAAATAAATTACGTCTAAATTTTGACATTTTGAATGAGTTGGAGCAATTTCAATCGCAAGCTTCTCCATCATCTAAATAATCCGATATTTTATAGTATATTTATAAAAAATTATGAAGATTTTGTTTAATTACGTTTTTAAATTTTTAATTGTCAATTTTTGTACATCACTTGGGAGTTTGTTATAATAGCGTACACCTTGCCCTTTAAACGATTTACTAACTTTATGGAGTGTACAAGTGGCAACAGCGAGTTTATTTTTATTTCTAGTATTAAAATTATGATTAGTTTAGTATAGATATAGATTTATCATAACATTGTTATTATTGTACTTATGTTGTTAATTTCATAGAGGTATGGCTACTTAGTGCGTCATGTAATTTACGTAGGATATAGTACATACGAAGTAATCGTCGTTATTTTATTGATCAAGCGAAGCGAGATCTCCAAATCAACTTGTGCAAATCGGCGTTATATGTACATATGTATGTTTGTTTGTCCGAGGATAACTTTCGAAGCGTTTATCCAATCATCGTGAAATTTGGTATAAAGGTAGGTAATGATGGCACAATTTTGGTGTGACTCAATGAGCTGAAAATGTTGGGGGGTTGTTGAGATATTGGAGTTCAAGAGGGGTAAAAAAAAATTAAAATGAGAACGAGGTCAAGTGAGACGTTAAATGAAAGGTCTTCATTAGTAATTTCGACTCCGTTTTTATTTTTGGTAAGGTTTTTGTCGTTTTTGAGTTATTAGCCATTATAAAAACTAAACTTTGACAAAATTCACAGGGTACACCATTGACCCCACAGTGCTGTAATTTGGTATGCGTGTAGCTTAAGTATCACAAATATAGGCAAAAGTCTGAAATCTAGAATAATTGCAATTTGTACCCCAAAAAAGGGTAACCAATTAATATGAACTCCCGTTACCTGTAATTTGAATGAAACTGTAGGTCAAGTAGATGGTTATTTATTTCGTGGCACTATTTTGATAGTCAAAGATTACGAATAATATTTTTTTTGTTTTTATGGTAGACTCGCGAGATCTCAGTTCGGGGCGAACCACTAGTACATAATATTTTATAAAATGTAAATCCATTATTGGCTGTGAGTTTCATCTTAAGTTCCATCTATTAATTTAAAAGTGGATTTGTTTGTTAAATAAAATAAAATTGTCTTTGTATTCTATAGGCAGGTCTTCTAGGAATGCAAATCCTTTGGACAAGTGACTCAGAGTATGCCCTTAAGAAGGCTAAAGCGGACAAGTTTATCATGAGAATCACGAATCAGAAGTGCTTGGATCTACTGAACGGCCTTATCGATATGACTGTCAAGGATCTGTTACCACTTGATAGAACCAGGGTCGAGACCATGATCACTATTCACGTGCATCAAAGGTATTTCGTTATTAGTTTGAACGTCGTGATGCGTTTTATTGGTTATTCTGCGTGTCTAAGCCACTTGTCTCACCGCCGGCGATGAGCGAGAAGCGAGTAGAGCTAGAAACGAGTTGGCGAGAAGCGAGTGTGTAGTTCCTATAGTTGTTTCGCTGGGCTATAACATAGCGCCTTGTGTCGCGTATCGCTGAGTGAGTGTTGTAGTCGCTGCGACAAAATAGTGGAAAGCGAGTTCTCGCCGGCAGTGTAAACGGCTAGCGGTCAACTATACGTGTCTCTTTTACTGACACGGAATCTATATCTTTTGTTCGTGTCTTGAGCGAGAAAATAGTTGATTGCTAATCGCTTACTCGCCGGCGCGGCGGTGAGACAAGTGCCTTAAGGCCAGCTTGAAGCGTGGTAGCGAGAAGAGCTTTAACAGAAACAGTTTCTAGGATGCTGGTGCTTTACTGATAGATATTCTTCTTTCCTGTCAATGGTTATACATTATCTAAAGGGGTTTGAATATTTATTCATTTTTAATTTTGCGTAAAACAATGAAACTTGTATAATTGCATTGGGGACATTAGAAATAAAAAATGACATATAGTATAATTCAATTCATTTATTTTTCAGATGTCAAAGATCATATTTGTTAGTAAAAACTTAATAAAACATGTCAAATGTGTCAGTATAAGTGTCATTTTATAATAGACATAATTACACAGACAAAAATTTAAATAAAGGTTAATAATGTCCTAAACGTATAGTGTCACGTTATATAGATAATTGGACATAAGAATTGCAAAGTGAAATAACTTTGACTGATTTTGCAATCTTTCCGTCATATTATCTCCATAAAGTGACACTTTAGGACATTATGTAATATGTATTTTTTTTCGTCTACGTCCTCAATCAAATATACAAGTTTTATTGTGCGACGCGAGGTTAAAAAAGAATGGTGGATCGGAGACTGCTAAAATTCCAACCCCGTTTTTGGACTAATAGAGAGTAAATTCCACACCCCTTTCTATTAGGTGTAACTGGCTATAATAATCATTATGGTTCTGGTATAATTTTCAGAGATATCTTCGATGACTTAGTAAGAATGAGAATTAAGACACCGGTTGACTTTGAATGGCAGAAGCAGGCTCGCTTCTACTACTTTGAGGACAGCGATGACTGCATAGTTTCGATCACCGACGTAGACTTCTTATATCAGGTAATGAAGTGGTGTTAATAGTGCTTGCCAGAGGAAAAGATGATTTATTACCAACTAGCTGACCCGCCCGCGGCTTCGCACGAGTGGTTTTTCAATAAAACATTACCCTCACTTTGCGCAGTTGGCTAAAAAGTAGCCTATGACCTTCCGCAGGATATAATCTATCTCCTTGCAAAATTTCATTACGATCCGTTTAGCTGTTTAGTCGTGTAAAGGTAACAAACAAACAGAGTTAAGTATGTATTATATATATAAACTTTCCTCTTGAATCACTCTATCTATTGCTGAAATGCATTAAAATCCGTTGAGTAGTTTAAAAGATCTAAGCGAACAGACTGCGGAAGCGACTTTATTTTATACTATGTAAGGAAGCTGGAAATGTAAAAGTTAGATGCGAAACTTTCTAGAACTCGATTTAGGATATAATCTAAGAAAACATCACTTATAAAAACGAATGTTCAATAATTATACATACGAGCTAGATTAAACTATCTTTGTTTTGTTAAATATAATCTTATTATGAATAAAAAATAAATATTGCTGGACATGCCAAACAGCGCTATCTAGCCCAAAACTAAGCAGATCTTGTACTATGGGAACCAGATAATTGATAGAATACCTATATACGTTTTTTTTGTAAATACGTACGTATCATATATAGAAAAACATCATTAAAACACATTAAAAATCGTTAGAATACAATGGAGTAATCATTTATTTGGTATACACAAAACGACACATGAAAAAATTATAAAGAACAGTACAATTGCATTAATTAAAACAGATCGATTCATATATTGCATAATATTGGATGTTTAGCACCCAACGCTTGATTATTAAACAAATAGTACTTATATTAATTGGTTTTATGGGATTAGCCTACTGCTGCGCACCAGTGGTGATATATTTCGAGATTAATCCTTTTTGATGTTCAAAAGTTATGGGCGATGTAGTTACATAACTTATTTTATGTCATTAACTAAAACATAAGCAAAAAGCATATTAGAAGTCAATTTTCAAATCCCACCCTCTGTTATGGTGTTTCCTTTTGTATGTCGTGTCCACAGACATGTATTGAACACAAATCTGTGATCGAATCAAGTAAATAAATAAATATTGCTGGATATTTCACACAGCGTTGTCTAGCTCCAAACTAAGCAGAATATCTGTAGATCATGCAAACATTTGTTTCATAGCGGGAATTGAACCCGCTACCTCCTGCATCTCAGCCGGCTATTCACCCACTGCGCCACGGAGGTGTTCAATAGTTAAATGTTTAGGGTCTTACCACAAAAATAATTAAACACTGTTTAGCGCGTGTTTAAAAAAATCCCATACTAAATTTGGTAAGGAATTTATTAAACAAGCGTTAAACAGTTGTTTATAATTTTTGTGGTAATAAGGTTATAATTGAATTGAATTTGTAGTTGCAATTGTCCGTGTTCCAGAATGAATACCTGGGCATCACGGAGCGTCTTGTGATCACGCCGCTAACAGACCGATGCTACATCACCCTCTCGCAAGCCATCGGCATGAGCATGGGCGGCGCGCCGGCCGGACCCGCCGGCACCGGCAAGACGGAGACCACTAAGGACATGGCGCGCACCCTAGGGAAACTAGTCATCGTCTTCAATTGCTCAGATCAGATGGATTTCAGAGGTAACTTTTTTATTTATACTTCTACTAGCTGACCCGCCCGCGGCTTCGTATGCGTGGTATTTCAATAAAAACGTTACCTTCCTTGTGCGCACTCGGGTAAAAAGTAACCTATGGCCTTACCAAGTATATAATCTATCTCTTTGCCAAATTTCATTATGATCCGTTCAGTCGTTTCATCGTGTAAAGGTAACAAACAAACAGAGTTTCGTATGTATTATACATATAAACCTTCCTCTTGAATCGCTCTATCTATTGCTGAAAACTGCATTAAAATCCGATGAGTAGTTTAAAAGATCTGAGGTAACAGACAGCGGAAGTGACTTCATTTTATACTATGTAAAGAAGATAGCAAATAAGCATACGGCCCACCTGATGCTAAGCGGTTACCGTAGCCTATGGACGTTTGTAACACCAAGGTATCACACGCGCGTTGCCGACCCTTTAAAAAATTTAAAACGCCCTTTTTGAAGAACCCCATACTACCCCTGGGTAACGCCTGGGTGGTTGTACCTCAGCAGGTACAAGCATTTTATCATTTTAAGAGTGCATTTATCTTTAGGGATATGTTAGTTATAATATTTACTCCGCTCTATAACAAACATGTCCCGATAGATAAATGGAATCTATAATCTTACATTATTAACCCGGGATCAATATTTCGACTGGACAATCTTTTATCATTTGTTTCTGTTGTTAAATGGTAATATTTTGGCACCTGACCAATCCGACTTAATAGATTCCTACGAGTATAGCTAATATTTCTATGCGAGACCATACTTACGTTTCTACATTCTAAGCCCATAATCACACTTCACTATTTTCTTCTGTAACTACGAAAGCTTCAGGTACGACACACCTTTAACCAATTTAATTACATAATACAAAGCAATTTATGATGTTTGTGTTATCTTTTCAATATAAAAGCAAACTATACTATTGTATAGGGTGTTTGATAATATACGCACAATAATGAAAGGGGTTATTTTGATGAGCATAATAAATCAATTTGTCAAATGATTACCATACAAATGGGTAATTTATTTTGGCATGTAAAAACAAAGACTATTAAACTTTGTTGTGCTATTGCATAATGCTTGCCATCTAACCACAGATACTGTATTGGTGGCGTCTCGAGATATCTCTTGTTGTCCCTTTCTAACCCAAAACCCGCAGCCATTTCCGAAAGAGATATCAAATCGACCTTTATTTTTGGATGTCGATTGCAAGAGTAGGCAGTAAGTTTTATATCGAATTAATCACCTGAACTTAGTCGATTTTCTTTAAAATTTGAGAATATAACTAGTACAGGACGACGGCAACGAGGCAGACCGCGAAAACGTTGGCGCGACGATCTGGATGGGTTCCATTCTGACTGGCAGGAGATTTCTGGAGAACGCAAGCAATGGAAGGAAATGGGGGAGACCTTTGCCCAGCAGTGGGACAGTATAGGTTATTAAAAAAAAAGTAGTAGTTTTTTTTCGAGAAGATTTTTTTTATGTTTTGAGAAACCGTCACTTACCGTCAGTATATTACCAAACACCCTGTATACTGTATTCAGGAAAATAAACGTTAGGTACATATAAACCACTTTGTATTTGCATCTTACAGCTAACGTCAATACTATGTGATTTATGTTTGAGTAACTAATAATGTTTGGTCTGCTAGGTCTGGGTCGTATTTACAAAGGACTAGCGCAGTCTGGCACTTGGGGTTGCTTCGACGAGTTCAATCGTATCGAACTGCCCGTACTTTCTGTAGCGGCGCAACAGATCTATATCTGTCTCACGGCAAGGAGAGAGAAGAAAGACTTCTTTATATTCAGGTAAGAACATTATCTACCGGGTCTATAATACGATCTTTACTGAGCAAGGCGTTGATTGTCCTCTGGTTTTTATATAAGCGGGGTTATACAGTATTCTGCGCGGTCAACACTTGGATAAGTGGTTGTACTATTGATCGCTTTCGGGCGTCTCGCTCCTGGATATAAGTCTTTAATCCATTTCGAAGCCCTGAAGTGACCTATAAGCTCCGACAACAGAGTAAAATACTTTATCATACAAATAAACTTTAAATGATAATTAACTTTGCTTAGGCTTGCAGTTTGATTTAAATACCTAAAGAGCCTATTACCTAATAGATCTAGGGTTTTCCGACAAAACAAACACCCGTTAAACACCTATTTAATCCTTAGCATAGATCCTTCTATCTATCCAGTCTTCAGCACCCAATTTTGGGTATCGTCTAATCCATTGCTGTCCAACTTCCGTTACGAGATCGTCAGACCATTGAACCGGTGGTCTGCCCTGCGGTCGACGTAATATATAACGTAAGACGTAAGACATTTTTAAACAGGTGTTCAATGCGTGTTTGTCCTTTATGTGGATGATCTTTAAAGAAAAAGACAAAACCGAAAGGACTTAATCGAAACGATAATGAATGAAACTAGGCGTTCGTATGAAAATGTAGCTTTATTTTCAGTGACGGTGACACAGTGAGCATCAACCCAGAGTTCGCGTTCATCATCACCATGAACCCCGGTTACGCGGGACGGCAGGAGTTGCCGGAAAACCTGAAGATTCAGTTCCGCTCCGTTGCTATGATGGTACCAGACAGGCAAATCATCATTCGAGTCAAGTTGGCCAGTTGCGGCTTCAAAGAGAACATTTTATTGGGTACGTAACGATTCTTCACTACTATGAGTAGTTTTCACGGTCATGTTTTTATAACTGCTAACAGATGGCGTTGCTCTGTCATACGCTGATTATCAAAGGAAAGTGAATTGTTAATGTCAATTGCCGTTTTATCATTAACAAGCTGACCCGCCCGCGGCTTCGTACGCGTGGTTTGTCAATGAAACATTATCCTCCTTCTGTGCAGTCGCGTAAAGTGTATCCTATGTCTCAAGTCCATTTATAATCTATCTAGGGATATAGGTACCAAAATCCATCGAAATCGGCCGAGCTATTAAGTCGTGAAAAGGTAATAAACAGGCAGAGAGACAGAGTTACTTTCAAATCGGTATGTACGTTGATTTATATCCTGGATTAACACATAGGCTACTTTTTTGTTGACAAACAACGCGCGCGAAGTTGCTGGCGGAAGCTAGTTATTCATATTAACCTTCCTCTTGAATCACTCTATCTATTACTGAAAACTGCATTAAAATCCGTTGAGTAGTTTAAAAGATCTAAGGGAACAGACATCGGAAGCGACTTCATTTTATACTATGTAAAGGTTTCCGAAATTTTAAAATATAATGAAACATTTGTGTTTCATTATCTGACGAAGTGAGATTAATTTAGACAAATTTTGATATTGCGTCTTTGAGATTTTGGCATATAAATCATATTTTTGGCGGTGTATCGCCAGACAACGCCATCTATTACGCTAGTTGGAACTCCTCCTAAGTGAAGTGGACAGTGATGTTTGATTTCTTAATTTCAGCCCGTAAATTCTTCACCCTATACAAGCTTTGCGAAGAACAGTTATCAAAGCAAGTGCACTACGATTTTGGACTTCGTAACATTCTGTCGGTGCTCAGGACTATGGGCTCACAGAAGCGCGCCAACCCAGAAAGTACCGAGGAGAACATCATGATGAGAGTCTTGAAGTAAGCCAGTTCTATTTTTTTATACTACCTACATGTAGATCGAACAAACTTATGGCCCACCTGATGTTAAGTCGCCTATAACAAAGAAGTGCCCTACAATGCACTGCCTTGCGTCCACCAACTCGAGGCATACAGGTGTAAAGTCTCATGTGCCTGTAATTTAACCGGCAACCATACCGAAACACAGCAATGCTGTTTGGCGGCAGAAATAGGTATGGTTTCATTGTGTGCGTCAAAAAAGCGGCGCCAACTTCTGTACTGGAAAATTCTTTCTACCAGCATTTAGTACCCATTTGGTACCTTTTGGTAACTGTAATAAAACATTTAGTACCCCAATAGATAAGAAAATATTCAAAATCTTAGTGGTGCCGCCAGAGATGGCTACGCTGATACTTAGAAATTACAACGACTAAGATTTAGTACTGACTAGCTATTGCTCGCGACTTCGTACGCGTTATACTACTAAATGTGTAGGTAACCTAGCAATAAAGCTAAACTCGCTGTTGCAACTTATTATGTGATAAAAAGTAGCCTATGTGTTAATTCAGGTTAAAATCTACGTAGGTAGGTACTAAATTTCATCGAAATCGGTTCAGCCGTTACGAAGTGATTGGGTAACAAACAAATAAATAAACAAACATCCAAACTTTCGCATTTATAATATTAGTATGATTAGTACCTTCAGAATTCAACTAAACCTATTCAAAATTACATCTAGTTTTTAAGATTATTTTTTTCCTTTCTCGTAGCGGAAATCGAATCCGCAACCTGTTGCGTCTAGGCGGCTATTGGCCCACTGCGCTACAGAGGTTGTCAATGGATACTAGCTTCCGCCAGCGTTTGTCAGCAAAAAGTAGCCTATGTTTGAATCCAGGTCATAATCTATCAACACACCAAATTTCATCAAACAACATCCATCCACACTTTCACATATATAATACTAGTGTGCCAATTATATTCTTTTTTATTTTAATAACATTTGTCTATCAGGGAAATGAATGTATCGAAGCTGGTAGATGAAGATGAGCCGCTGTTCGTCTCTTTGATTGAAGATTTGTTCCCCGGCATGAAGCTCAGTCAGACTGTTCATAAGTAAGCTTTACTCTCTCGCACTTTTAAACAATAGGATGTTTTAACACATTGCATGAAACAACCCTTTTGTAGTTTGTGTCTCAATTAATAAGGGCTTTTCAATAGAGATTAACAAGTTACGTAAAACAACCCTTATAAAACTTGGGCCAAAATAGCGTAATAGATAGCGCTGTCTGAAGATATGCTTCCAAAAAATATGGTTTACCAAAATGTCAAAGACAATACAAAATTTGTACTAAACTATCGGACATAAACAAATACAAATTATTTCTTTTTTATTTCATGTTCATCGGAAAATAATGTTGACACGACAATTGACAGTTCACTTTTCTTTGTAAATCAGCGTATGACAGAGCAACTACATCTGTTAGCAGCTATAAAACATGACCGTGAAAGTCCCCTTAAAACTAAACCGTGTGTTTTCAAACTAAATTCTTTTAACTATATCATCAAAGTGATACTTATTTTAATTAGCAAATTCACAAGGATTACTTCAAATGGGGGTTTTAAAATATATTAAATAAAACTTAAAATAACAAATATTAAAATAATAGCTAACAAAAAAAATAAAGCTCCAGTGTGTCGCATATTCAATAAAAAGTAATCATAAAAAAAGTATATACTATGCATGAACTAGTGAAAAACTACATTGAAAAAGTTTAGTATAAATAAAGCATGCTTATGACTCTCAACTATATCTCTACTCTATATCGAGCCATAACAATAGAAAATCTGTTGTTTTAATAGTAAGATTGTTTATTATGCGATTTTTTTCTTGCTTGATAAATACAATTCACTATAGATTCATTTTTTAAATAAATTTTTTATCCTAAATTTTAAACAACTAAAACCAAAGTAAAAAGTGTTCATAAATTTTACACAAGTTTACTCTTAGACTCTTAAAATAATGTACCTTATTTTCCAGAGAAATGCAACGTGCCATAATCATGGTGGCAGAAAGATTCGGCCTCGTCAATCATCCCAGCTGGAATCTAAAGATAATTCAGCTGTTTGAAACGTCTTTAGTACGGCACGGTTTGATGACTATGGGCCCCACTGGCGCGGGTAAAACTACTTGCATCCACACGCTCATGGCTGCTTTGACCGAGGTCGGACGCCCGCATAGGGAAATGAGGATGAACCCTAAGGTATTAAGCTGGCCATGCACGGGGACGCGACTCCAACAGATTCCACGCCAACGCTCCAAAAGTCTCGAAAAACCGTCCGTGTTTGCGAAATCTCAAGCGGATTGCGTGGAGTCCTAGGAATATTTGGATATGCGTTCATTCAGAAATCCAAGTCTCGACGGCACGGAGTGCGGCGACTCCACGCCACCGTGCCGCGCGCGCCCGTCTGTGGCTGATTCTAATTCGAGCTCAGTTGGTAGCCCGCAGCTGGCGGAGTACATCGTGGATAAGTTGTTTTTATAGTTCTGAGTATTTTATATAAAGCTATAAAAAAAAACTTGAAGGGTATAATTTAAGACACTCCTATTTAGAGTCTTTGGTGTCGCGGCAGTGGAGTCTTTGTGTGTGTGCTCGTGGCACACACACAGACTGGCGCTCCGCTATACTCCACGCGACGCGGAGTGATGGAGTCGGCGCCCCATACATGGCCAGCTTTATCAATACTCATAATTCAGAGATATATTGTCAGTTCCGTTTTTGTCTATGCAGGAAGCTGTGCTTAGGAGGAAATTCTAGGACCTAAGTTATAAGAAACACTGCATTAGTAGCTTTAACCCTTAGTAGCCTGATTTAAGAAAGTGATTTATTTTTAATATTACTGTGTTTGCTCGAGGGTCTAGATGAAGAGAAAAATAGCTAAAAAAATCGCAGAATTAGCAAGTTTAAGTGGAGATATTTTGTTTTTTAAAGTGTACTAGTGTGTCGTCCCGAACTGAGATCTCGCGAGTCTCCTGTGAAAACTAAAAAAAACTGATCTTTGGCTATTAAAATAGTGTATAAAGTATCTACGAAATGCATGACCAACTAACTTGACCTACAGTGACGATCGAATTACTTTTATTTGATGTCCCGCTTGACCTGATTGTCTCAATTTAATTTTTTACCTTCTCTTGAACACCAATATTTACTTACCTACATACCAAATTTCACGATGATCGGATCAACGGTAAGTAAAAAAAACAAACAAGAAAACTATGAATTTATTCTGATTGTATTATATGTTTTCAGGCTATAACAGCGCCGCAAATGTTTGGTCGCTTGGATGTGGCGACTAACGACTGGACTGATGGTATCTTCTCTACTCTGTGGAGACGTGCTTTGAAGGTGAAGAAATCTGACACCACCTGGATTGTTTTGGGTAATGTTTTTTACAGTCTTGACCAGTAAAATGTAAAAAGCTTAGACCATGTCATTCAAGAGCGCTTATACTGATGTTCCACCGAAGCGCCTAAACTACTCATTCGATTTTGATGAATGAGGTGTCAATCAATTTTATTTTATTTATTAATTCAGAAAAAAGATAACAATCCACTTACCGGCCTAGTTTATGCCTATACGCGAGTATCCTAAGACATTTTTTATTCGATATATAAGATATATAAGAATATTCGATATAAAGATAGACGATATATAATATTTATCTTGCCTTATGGTTTGCTTAGTAGGGGGGACCAGATGGGTCAGCCATACTCAAGAACCGATCGAATAAGACTATTAAAGAGATGAAGTGAGCTGCTCTGTTTTTTTGAAGCCTTTGGTGATTCTGGCAATAAATCCTAGAAGTCGTGAACTTTTTCCCACAATGTAGACTCATCATCGACATAGGTGTTACTTGTACGTAGTATATTATTTCAGTGGTATTACGTAGTCGGGTTGCAGTTTTTAAACTTATATAGGTTGTTTCGTTCCAGATGGGCCAGTAGACGCCGTGTGGATCGAAAATCTCAACTCCGTATTGGACGACAACAAAACGCTAACATTAGCCAACGGCGATCGGATCACTATGGCTCAAAACAGCAAATTGGTGTTCGAGCCGGATAATGTTGATAACGCGTCGCCGGCCACCGTCAGTCGGATGGGCATGGTGTTCCTCTCCTCTTCTGTCTTGAATTGGCCGCCGATATTAGAGGTAAAAAGATAGGAGGTCGGTCGTTTGGTGTGTTTATAGATTATGACCTGGATTCAAACATAGGGTACTTTTTGTTGACAAACAACGGGTGCGAAGCCGCTGGCGGAAGCTAGTTTATTATAAAATTGTAGAGCATAAAATTTGCAACAAATTTTGTTCCAAACATTTTTTCCTGCGCTCAACCGTTTTTGAGTTTTGAGTGAACGTTCAAGTTTTTGGCCGTCGAGCATTAGTTTTTCGTATAGAATAAAAGAGTTATCGACACGACGATCAGAGGCTTAGATCTGTCTCAATTTCGACACAAAGTGAGTTGACAACAATGCAATAACACGAAGTACTACCACGATACCTATTTCTGCGGCTAAGCAGCATTGCTGTGTTTCGGTTTGAAGGGTATGGTTGCCGGTAAAATTACAGGCACATGAGGCACATGAGGATGGACAAGGGCAGTGCAACGTAGGGCACGTTTTTAAGGTGCGTGATCTGAGAATCAATACTTTGTTATACACATTGGTTACCACGTAACATAAAGTAAAGTAGAAGGTTTTTTATTTTGACAAAAAATACTAATATTATAAAGAGGAAAGATTTGTACTTTTGTATGTTTGTAACGAATAAACTCAAAAACTACTGGTCCGATTTCAAAAATTGTTTCACTATTAGAATGCTGCATTATCCCTGAGTAATATACGCTATTTTTTACCCATCTGTGGAGAAGGAGGGTAATGTTTTTGTTGAAAAACTACGCGTGCGAAGCTGGGGATTGGCCAGCTAGTAGCAGTAGTAGTAGCAGCTAAGAGATAATTAGGTTATGAGCAGACATAGTGGTCGCAGGAAGCATCATCCATCATCATAATTACAGAATAATCTAGCTGTCAAATGTTTTACCTCATCCACTTCCTCGTGACAAGGGCCCAATTCAGCTAATTTATAAGAAAAACTATTATGGAGTCATACCATTCTTTAACGATTATGATTATTGTTTCTGTCATATTAAGCTGTCAAATTTTCTATGGTGATGCCACAGCAACAGCAAAAAAGATTGTTAGTAGAATGCCAAAAAGTCTAGTAGTCATTTTGCGAGGAAACCATGGTCATATTGAAGCGATTGGTTTAGTAGAATAGGCCCCAGGATTCACCTATCTGAGAGAAGCTTAATTTGTTTCTTAATTTTTAGGGTTGGTTCAAGAAAAGGTCTCAAAAAGAAGCTGATTCCCTACGAAACGCGTTTCACAAAGTATACCATGATGTACACTCCTTTGTACAGCAGCGATTACCTGTTAAAATGAAAATTCTTGAAGCTATTTATATCAGGTAACATTGCATAAAATTCATGTTCTTACGTTTTGAAAATCACCATCGTTAAATGCAAACTCATGATAATTTGAACTTGCTTAATTTAACGATTGACCTCCGTGGCACAGTGGGGGAATAGCTGTATGGGACGCAGGGTTCGATTCCCGCTGCGGGGCAAATGTTTGCATTGTCTGCAAATATTTGTTCCGGGTTTGGGTATTTTTCTTTATAATATTAAAAGTATGTATTTTCAAAAAAATATGTGTAAGTATTCTATCGGTTATCTGGTTCCCATAGTACAAGCTTTGCTTAGTTTAGGGCTGGCTAGATGGCGCTGTGTGAAATGTCCAGCATTATTTATTTATTTTAACTGTAAAAATATATATATCTTATACAGGATGCTGACGTGAACAGTAACAATATTCAAACACAATGTCGTACTTGGGTTCTTAAAAAATATAGGAAGTAATTCTAAATGCATATCAGTTAAAAACATCCATTGAAATGTCATTACACTTTGCTAGATATTTACAAGAAAATATGGATAACCTTGTGCATTACTGCACTGTGCTCGTCCTCAAGTCGCGCGTTGAATAAGTTAGGTATCATTCAGCCGTTACGAGTGTTGAGTAACATACAAACAAACATCCAAACTTCGCATTTATAATATTCAACTTTTGTTTCAGACAAGCCATAGATGTGCTCACAGGCTTGCTTCAGATCGAAGTACCCGGTGGAAGTAAGTTGTTTTTGAATTTGTTTACTTAGTGTCCGTTTACACAGACCGGCTCGGAGAGGAGATCGCGTTTAAAAAAGAGTTTTGGGTCATTGAAATAAGGTTGATTTGTTTTACACTGAGCGCGTTAGGTCGGCTCCAAAAAGTGAAATGGAAAAAGTCGTATTTCAATGACTCAAAACTCTTTTTTAAACGCGATAAAAATGTACTCTCCTGTCCGAGCCGGTCTGTGCTTGTTGATATTTAAATATTTAGTAATATTAAATATTATTAGCTTAAATATTTATCCAGTAATCGATACATTTCCAATAAACAATTTTTAACGTAAATCTGCGGCGCCTTTGCGACGATGCCGTTTAGTCAGTTTAACAGGTACACCTACTTACATGATGATATAATATGATTTGTTAACCTATTTTATACAGGCTGTTTCATTGGTATTTTAGGACTTTAAATTAAGGATGTTTGAAAATTTTAAATCTATGGAAATGAATTTGAAAAAAAGCTGTTTTACAACAATACTAACCATTCGCCCTACCCGTATTTTCATGTCGTACATAAAAAAACACGCAGACTAGTGATCACGAAGGTTTGAAATAAAAAATATTGATTGATTGATTGAAAATTCTTTATTGCACAAAAATACACAAATCTATAGATAGGCGAACTTAATGCTAGCAAGCATTCTCTTCCAGTTAACCTTTGCGTAGTGTGGAAAAATATTTTTAGTATATAGGTAGTGGACGTAAAATAAGACTAAGATATATTGTTAATAACACCCATATCAAACATCAAATAATTATATATAGTTAAAAAAATTCAGTCTTATACGTTTTTATATTTTCAGAGTTGCACACAGACCGTCACCTGGAGCGTCTGTTTATATTCGCCATGATGTGGTCACTGGGCGCGGCGCTGGAGTTAGATGGCAGGACTAAAATGGCTGAGTTTATGACTAAATTGCCTGGCAAGATGGACTGGCCCGGCGCCAAGTCCAAAGAATGGATCATGCCTTTTGAGTACATGGTCAACGAGGCGGGCGTGTGGCAACATTGGTTAGTATTGGAAATAAATATATAAATATAAATATTGCTGGACATTTCACTCAGTGCTTTCTAGTCCCAAACTAAGCAGAGCTTGTACTAAGGGAACTAGATAACTGATATAATACTTATACACTTTTTTTGTAAATACGTACTTATAATAACAAAAAAAAAATCCAGAAAACCATCCAAACCCGGAACAAATATCTGTAGAATATGCAAACATTTCTTCCGCGGCGGGAATCGAACCAACTGCCTCCTGTTTCTCAGCCGGCTATTCGCCCACCGCGCCACGGGGGTCGTCAACCCTTGATTTAAAAGAGCATTGGTTTTAAAAGAGGTAAACCAAAATGTATATCTGTATATTTCCATACTAATATTATAAATTCGAAAGTAACTCGTCCCTCTATCTCTCTGTCTGTTTGTTACGTTTTCACTCCTAAACGGCTGAATCGATTTCAATGAAATTTGGTTTATAAATAGATTATGTCCGGCATTAGGACACAGGCTACATTTTAACCGACTGCGCAGAAAGAGGATTGTGTCTTAATTGACAAATCATGCGTCCGAAGACGCGGGCGGGTCTACTAGTTATAAAAAAGTGGCACTCCGGGAGTGCCGACAGAAGTGAAAACTTGAATAAAAGCGGACTCACTACATATCTTTATATACAGAGGTGTCAGTAACGGTAACAGTGTCGTGAGTCCTATGATTCGCTTGATCTCATACACTGAACATTATAATGTCCTATTGTAGTTTTTATTCATTATTATTATTAATCCACACATTTATTACTTTACACAAGCTTTAGGCCTGGATCTTTACAAAGGCATTACCGGGGCCGAAGCCAACGAGTAAGAGGCCTGTTTTTTTATAAAATTCACTATGACAAGGGGGAGGTGAGACAGATGGTAGTACTCTTGCAACACATGGATTAGAGTTCGGGCTATTGTTAGAGTAATGCTTATGAAATAGAGTATGGGTTATCAGAGAAATGAGATGCGGCACCTGCCAACCCTGTAATATTAAGAATTATATTTAATATTAAGAATAGATTGAGGCAGGTGGTGACTAGCCGTCCACTAAACGGGCCCCCATAAGTGCCGCCAAAAAAAAAGCAGCGTAAGGGGCAACGTTGGTGTGAGCGGTTAAAGGGTTTTGAGAGGTGTGCTGCAGTTTCACTAAGCGCTACTCCCGGCTTTATGCCTTTAACACTTCAACCCTTGGAGCATAGGTTCCGCTCTTGCGCCTCCACCCTTGACCGGCCAACTAAGGCAAACCAAGGGTCAGGGGTTTCCGTCAACCCCAGGGAGCAATGGGGCTCCGCGGTGTCGCCACGTACCGAACATTTACCACAAGCGTGCACTGCGGGGTTATTATTAATTTATTATCATTTATTTGATCACCAACATAGTACATGAACACTATATATATATTATAAATCAAATGTAATTACAGTTACAATTAATTACTATAAGTACAGGTGAAGACCGCATTGTCTGGTTAAGCGAGTTACGTGAAAAAACACAAAAGGCTATAAAAAACATAATACACTAAGCAAAAACTTAATCATTACTTTAAAAACTTGAGCCTACTTACTGCTGCTTGCACATCGGCAAATGTTTTTCTTAAACCTTCTCTCTTATTCCAGGAATGAAATCGTAGAAGATTACTACTACCCGCCGGACTCGATACCCGAATACGCTTCAATCCTAGTCCCGAACATCGACAATGTGTGTATTTCCTTCCTAATCGAGACCATAGCTAAACAGAACAAGGCTGTGCTTCTGATCGGTGAGCAGGGTACCGCGAAAACTGTCATGTTGAAGAGTTACATGCAGAAGTATGATAACGAGGTTAAACTGTACAAGATGATCAATTTCTCGTCTGCGACTACGCCGAACATGTTTCAGGTTAGTATTTTTCAAATTACACACTGTTGCTGTACTATTGTAATTATACTCTGTACACCGCAGCCATTACTGCTTCGCTCATTACTTTCCAGGTAAAGGTAAATTAAAGGTTGGCTGGAAGAAATCGCTTTTGAGCGATAAGGCCGCCCATTGTACTATATTAAGCATTAATTCGTTTTTCAAAGTATTCCTCGCATTATTCTATTCTATTCTACTATTTGTGTTATGAAGTATTTAGGTATTAGTTGCACCCCCTTAATTCATATCTTAGTGTTAAATGTGCACCCCGACCTTATTTTTGACATAATGACATCCTCCCTATCCATAGGTTGTCTGGAATAAATCGCTTCAAAGCGCTAAGACCACCCATTGTACTATTAACTTTGTGTCTTCTATTTTGTTTGCAATTTTTAGTTTTTAAGGTGTACAATAAAGTGTTTTCATTCATTAATTCATTCACAGTTGAAACGCAGGGATAGCAAATAAAAAAGGAACATACATGATAAATACCCGTTTAAATCGATAATCATGTTCCAGGTTGGTCTTAAAATAATTGGAAACATTGCTTTTGGAATGAGATCGTTCTTGCTAGAGATAGATCACGATAATTTAACAGGACAGTTTAGATGACATAAACTGCGACTCGTACCAAAAAGCCTTACGGCTAATTAGGTTCGAATGGCAGCATTGCAAAACTTTTAATATTTCCATCCTTCGATTCGTCCCATTTCATTTTTGTATGAAATTTATGCCTAAAAAACATCAAGTATGATGAATGTAAATTACCATTGTTTGGGGCCGGAATATACAGTAAATAAGGCATTTTTATACATACTAGTACAAGGGAAGGTGATGAGTGTGGTAGGATATAATAACCTAACTCTCTACCACTGACATTAGTATTAACGTAACCCTCTTTAAGTTTGGGTCTTTAACATATTAGGTTGGGGAAAAAGTTTCTTCGCATTTTTTAAGAAAATTCAAAACATTTTTTAATATATTTTATTTACATTTAACAAATAGTATGGCCAAAGAGATTTTATTACAAGTTCATACATACGAGTACTATAATGCGAAAAGACTTTCCCCAACCTATTATTATACTTTAGCATAAGGAATACATCCATACTAATAATTATAAACTCTAGAGTAAATCTGCCTCTGTGTTTGTAACGTTTTCACGATTAAACGGCTGGATAGGGACATAGGCCTTTACCTAACTGCGCAGAAGGAGGGTAATATTTTTAATGACAAACCACGCGTGCGAAGTGGCAGGCGGCGCCTAATCTCTAATAATCTTAATTATTAAAAGTGCTTAATCATTTTCAGAGGATTTTGGAATCGTACGTGGAGAAGCGCGTGGGAATGACGTATGGGCCACCGGGCGGACGAGCCATGACTGTGTTCGTAGACGACATCAACATGCCCGTAGTCAACGAGTGGGGGGATCAAGTAAGAAATACATTCAAGTAGCCATGCCAAGACACTGTAAACTCTAATGTAGAAGTTGAAACTCCACTGGTCACTCCATCTGTTTTGTGGGATGCTATTTGCTATATTTTTAATGTGATTTGTGGGAAAACAGGTTTTGCACGATCTACAATATTTGTTCTAAAAGTATATATTTACATAAAAGAAGTATACAAGTATTATATCAGTTATCTGGTTCCATAGTAGGTACAAGCTTTTAGTTTAGGGCTAGGTAGCGTTGTGGGAAATGTCCAGCATTACTATTATTAAAACACAGATTTAATTGTGTTGTTTTTTACTAATTTAAAAGTTTGTTTTAGGTCACTAACGAAATTGTGCGAGAGATGATGGAATGCGGCGGATTTTACTCGTTAGAAAAACCTGGAGATTTTATAATCATTGCCGATATTCAGATGTTTGGGGCTATGATTCATCCAGGTAAGGTATACTTGTCAATAACTAGGCATTCTCCCACCAATTGAAGTTTAAAAATTGTTTATATAATACCCTGCGGGCGTTATCACACTGCTAATTCGCCGCGACACCGCAACGTTCGCTCCAGCCCCGGATTTAGTATGCCATAAACAATGTTTAAAAAATAAATGTCTACGTGCGAAGCCGGGACGGGCCGCTAGTGAACTATATGTTTGAAAAAACACATGCCATCCAGTGCATGTCGTTCTATCGATTAGAATAAGAATAATGTATTGAGTTCTTAAAATTGTTTGGTACTAGCATGTATGTAGGTTACATGAAATGTTAGCCTAAATTAGCAATTACAATGACCAGATGACAATTTTATGTGGCATGTAAAACTATTATATTTGAGCAGAGTACCTGACGTAGCTCTGTTTCTCACACTAGGTATCTTGCGAGCCTATGTTGTGAGGATTATAGTGATTCCCTTCGGGATCTCATTTATTTCACTCCCTGCCCGTGGTCCACCTACACATTCAGCTGGCTGTTCATTTGATTTGGAACGCTTCAAACTTAAACGTCCCCCCTTAAACACTGGAGGAGAGGGGGCGCCATATCAAGTTTAGAATAGAATAGAAGAATAGAATAATCATTTATTTGGCACACACAAAATGACACATGAAACAATAATAAGGAACAGTTGAATCCATTAAGACAGTTCGACTCATGTGTCTGCGTACCAAAATGGCATTCAGCTCAGCATAATGTTGGATGTTGTAAGTTTCTGCTCCGGTTAGGAAAAAATCTAGATCCGGGGCTGGTTCGCTCTATATTTCAGTCAGTCGGCGTATTGTAGGAACAAAGCCGCGTCTAGGTAGAGAGTTGGTGACGTACACGCGGTGAGATTGCTATGCTTGCGCAGCGAGCACGTTGACTGATCGCCTCGCTAGAAACAAGCTCGCAAATCGGCAGTGTGGTAACGCTCTAATCGCTTACATAACAGCGCTACTAAATCCCTCGTGTTACTACACACAGGTGGCGGACGAAATGATATCCCACCGCGACTCAAAAGGCAGTTCAACATTTTCAACTGCACCTTACCCAGCATTGTTTCAATGGATCGAATCTTTGGTACGTATTTGAACAACATAATAATACCAGAAAATGATTTGATGAATAATCAATCTTTTAGTAGGATCTTTTGTAACCTGCAATTATATGTTCCGGTTCCGGCCTTTTTACGTAGCCAATTGCTGTCACGTCCCTGTAGCTTGTCAGGCCGTCCCATACACACGTGAGATACGCACGTCCCTTTTACACCTACAGTGACAGCGCCGCGATAGTAATTGGTTTACGTAATGAGGCCACGGGTTCATGTGGGCCGGTTACCTTACCCGACGCTGGTTCGATTCCCGCTGTGGGAAGAGTGTTTGCATGGTCTACATATATTTGTTCTGGGTTTGGGTATTTTTCTATATAATATAAGTACGTATTTACAAAACAAAATGTATATAAGTATTCTATCAGTTATCTGGTTCCCATAGTACAAGCTTTGCGTAGTTTGGGACTAGATAGCGCGTTTGCAATTATGCTACAGGAAATTCTAGTGGACTTTGTATTGGACTATTGTGTAAATATTATTAATTAAATTTCCGTTCATAATGTTTCTTTTAATTTCTTTGTTTTTTTTTCAGAAACTATTAGCTCTGGATATTTCTGCAAAAGTCGTTTTGATAAGAAGATAGTCGAATTTATGCCGAGACTAGTGTCAGTGACTCGAATTATTTGGCAGCAAACTAAGGCAAGTATCTGGCCCCTTAATAACCTGCAATATTTGATCCATAGATTACTATAAGCCCATGTTTTCTCATTGTTGGGAAAAGGTCTTAGATTATTTACCATAATGTTTTTTTTTATTGTAATCTCACAGATATGATAATACTATATTACTACATATGCCTCTCCTCAATACATTGAATCTCAACTATCGCTAGCGGGACTTTTGCTCGCTCGTATTGCTTGGCAAAGGCGCTAGATGGAGCTTATTTTTTATACGACTTGGTGATTGAACACGCTTATGGCTCACCTGATGTTAAGTGGTAACCATCACCTCTAACAGAGAATTGTTCCTATCACTAGACGCTTAGCTAGATTTATCTGGTTGCGCCATCTATTTAAAGCGGCGCCGTACAAACTTAAGCCGCCAAACTCATATTTTAAAAATATTAAAATTTGATCAATGAGCCCATTATTTGATTTTCCTGTACTTGATTATTACTTAGATTTTTGATACAATAATTTTTGGAGCTAATATTGTTTATTTCTTAGTTTTACAAAAACATAACGAGATCTTTTCTTAGTGGTGAGAGCACATCGACGGCAGAAAGCGGAAATGGCGTATCTCAAAAATTTCCGCTGTTCGATATTGAAACATCAATTGCTGTAACTAGTTAAAAATCAATGAAGCAGTAACTTTAGGACATTCCAATTAACTGTATCAAATAAAACTTAGATTGATAAAAATATTTTCCAAATTTCAACGTTCTATCTTTATTAATGTACGAGTTATGATTTTTTAAATAGTTTTTTGGCTCTGGTGTAAAATTAGATGTTTTGAGATACGACAAAATCGCTTTCTTCCATCGACATGTAACTTGTTGGCCTTCCATTTACTTTACAATGGACGAGCCTCGCAAAGGTCCGGAGAGAATTACGCAGAAATCTCAACTCTGAACACTGAACGTAAGTATCTAGTGAATATAAAGGCGTATGCTTTCAGGTTAAGATGTTACCGACGCCAGCGAAGTTCCACTACGTATTCAATCTTCGTGATTTATCTCGAATTTGGGAGGGAATTCTGTTTATCAAGAAGGATGAGCTTCCTAATGTGAAGACTGCCTTGAAGCTGTGGTTCCACGAGTGCTTGAGGGTTATATCGGACAGGTAATAAATCATCAAGTCATCAATAATTCTTATAATAATATCACCATCGCCATGCGTCAGTTACATTTATTCAGGATTACATCTTTACATTGTATTAAATGAACTTGCTTCCGCTGTCTGTTCGCTTAGATCTTTTAAACTACTCAACGGATTTTAATGCAGTTTTCAGCAATAGATATAGTGATTCAAGAGAATCGTTTGTATGTGTAATATATAGATAACTCTGTTTGTTTGTTAGTTTGTTACCTTTACACGACCAAACGGCTGAACAGATCGTAATGAAATTTTGCAAGGAGATAGATTGTAATCCTGGGAAAAGACATAGGCTACTTTTTAGCCAACTGCGCAAAATGAGGGTAATGTTTTATTGAAAAACCACCCGTACGAAGCCGCGGGCGGGTCAGCTAGTTCTCATATATAATTATGATTCAGGTTTACAACATTTGACGACAAGGACTGGTTTGTCGCCAATTTCTGGAAGACCGCTGGCCAGGAGATGCCTGATATTGTGCCTGAGTTTCCCGAACAAGAGACTTTCTTTGTCAACTTCCTTCGGGAGCCAGTAGAGCCCACTGGAGACGAGGATGAAGATTTCAGTACGGATGCTCCAAAGGTCTACGAGGAGTTACCTACGTGAGCATTCAACATTAATTATCATCATGCAGTGACAACCTCTGTGGCGCCGCGGAACAAATGATCTATATCAAGTCCTAAAATATAATATAAAATATCAGTGAAACAGCCTGTATAAAAATAGGTAAACAAATCACATTCATTCACCGTGTAAGTAGGTACCTGTTAAACTGACTAAGCGGCAAAAATGTGTCGTTTACTGCATAAATATTCAAGCTACCGGTTTTAAATACACCTCTAAAATCAGTTAATACAATCCGAATGTGTGTTTTAAATTAACGTCATAGATAACAAAACAAATTGTATAAGTCACATGCAGAAAGTACTTTATTTAAAAACTATAAATCATGATTTGTCTAATTTCAGATGGGACTTTGTTTTACATAAACTTGGCTCCTTTCAAGACTTGTTCAACGAACAAGTGCGCGGATCACATTTGGATCTGGTGTTCTTCCATGATGCAATGGTTCATTTGTTTATCATATCAAGGGTTATCAATACGCCAAGGTAAATATTTCTTGTAAGCTTAATAACTGCTGGATCTAGTTCCTAATACCGAAATCCGACGCCGAATAAAAGTCCAAGGCGGGGGGTGGAACTCAAGTGGAACTGGGCGTGACACTTGGCTAGACGAGGTGATGGCAGGTGGAGTAAATATTTGACCGAATGGTGGCCAAGAACAGGACAAAGAAGTCCAGGACGTCTGACGGTGCGGTGGGTCGGCGACATAAAGAAAGCCGGGACTTTGGAACAACTCCTGGATGCGCGCAGGACAGGACTGTGTAGGGTGGCCTATGTCCAGCAGTGGGTATTTATGGGATGTGGATGATGATTAGTCTTTCTTATTTTTCTAGGTTAAGTTATAGTAATTTGGTGTAACAATAAATAATTATCTATCTATTATAATGTGACCTTTTAAAAGGATAAGATAAAAAATAATCAAGAAGAAAATTGTGATTCGTTATTTTTGGCATCACACCAATATTATAAATGTGAAAGTTTGGGTGTTTGTTTGTTCGTTATTCAATCAAGTCGTAACGGCTGAGCCGATTTCGGTAAAATTTGGTATATACGTAGATTATAACCTAGGTTACCACAAAGGCTACCTTTTATCCCATAAATCAGTTCCCATGGGATAAAAATGGGGTGTCAAGTGAAGTTGCAACAGCGAGTTTAGCTTTATTTATAGGTTACCTACACATTTAGTAGTGTAACGCGTACGAATTCGTGGGCAACAGCAAGTGATTTTATAAAACTTACAAAAATAACTTCTTATGCGACTACGCCAAAGCCAAAAAAAGGAATCGTTTATAAGTCTATGTATGTTTGTATGTACGTATGTTTCACCGTAGCGTCTACTCAATCCGATTTTGATGAATGAGGTGTCAATTGACTTCATAGGTATTTGGGTATCGATGTAGTCAGGTTTTAGTTTTTAAACTTATTGCTTGTTATATTTAATGTTTTCCTTTCAATGTTTTTAAAACCTTTTTGGGTGTTAATTTTGATATATTTTTACCATTTGTACATGGTACGCTAAATATTGTCAGTGTTGCTGATTCCTATTATTAAATAAATATTCACGTAGCAATTATTAACTGATAAGTGTCATATAAAACGCTTATTTGTGCGATTGATAACGTGAATCTTTATGTTCCAGGGGTAACGCTTTACTTGTGGGCGTCGGCGGTTCCGGTAAACAGAGCTTGACGAAACTGGCTTCTTACATCGCCAATTACTCCTTCTATCAAATCACTCTGACAAGGTAATGTCACATAATTAAAGCTTAGTACATCGAGCGAAACAGCCGTACGCATAATGTTTGTAGTATAAAAAAAAGGATTGTGTGGTTGTATGAAACCACGGTAAAAGTGAAACTTTGTTTCACACTATAGACATTTAACTAAAAAGTTGGCACAAATGAGTAATAGTCTATACACTACACGGTCAGCTGATGCGAACTATAGGCGCCGCCATATTGGCCTCGGCTGCTCTGACGAGCGCCTTTCACTTTATCCGTACTCTGCGGCCGACCGTCACGCGACATGCAACACCCAGACGAAAAAGTTTGAGACGATGTAATAAAAGTTTCACTTTAAAAAATTATGCGTACGAATTTTTTTTTATACTACGAAGGTAGCAAACAAGCATACGGCCCACCTGATGGTAAGCGGTTACCGTAGCCTATGGACGCTTATAACACCAAGAGTTATCATTCGCGCGTTGCTGACTCTTTAAAATTTTTAAAACGCCCTTTTTGAAGAACCTCGTACCGTAGTCCTTGGGGAAAACCTCTTCATCATTCCACAAGCGAAGTTTTCGCGGGAGGAAATTCCTCTGGAACCTCACGGTGCGCGACCATATCGTCTCCAAGGTGTGTAGATGGATTCCCTGCCGAAGGTGAATTAAGCATTAAATTAAATTATTTATATTTGTTTGTTAGATATTTATAGTGTTTTGAGGTATTTTATTAAGACGGACGTTGTTTAGTTTACTCGTTTATATTATATTTATTGTAAAGCATGACAGAGATATAAAGATTTTTGAATTTTTTGAATAGTTATGTAGATAATTATGCTACCTAAATTAATGGAAAAACATTTTTTTTCGTTTGTACTCATGTAATTCGAAATTTTATCTTTTGCCGCTTACGTCATTTACTCTAAGTAATACTACAATATAATACTCAAGTAAATGCTGGAGTTATGTTTCGTTCAAATAAATTCGAAATTATGGTAGCAGAATTCCAATAGATATGATTTATTTCCCGTTTGAAACTGCTATAACGATGATATTTAGAGATTTACGAGTTAGGGAAACCAAACATTCGGACCACCTGTTGCTAACATTTTCTATGAAATGTTGTTAAATTTGTTTAAAGATTTTTGTCATTCTAAAATCATAAACTTTTTAACTTGTCACACAAATAAGGTAAATTTTATTAATGTCTGTTGCTGTATGATCAAATCAAGCAGACTGACTTGGCTTTGCTATGGCTTGTGCTGGGTTCTAGTAATGCTCAATAAACTATATTACACAGATAATAAAATCTGAATTAAAAACTTTATTACTCATGCAAAGAGCAATCAAACTTTTCCGAATCGACTGCTATTTCTATTAGCTCATAGGGCGAGTCTAAAACAAATCACTGAGTAGCGAGCGCCATGCTAGTACGTAGACATCATGGTATCATGGTTCCCATAGTTCACGATATCTACGACATATCTACGAATCTTAGAATACTAAGGATTATGAATGTCTAATGTCTATCGGGTGTTATCCATATATAATAAATTCTACTACTAATATCATAAATAATATTATACCAATATTATAGGTAAATTCAAAAGTTATTCTATCTATCTGTCTCTCTGTTTGTTACATTCTCACTACTAAACAGCTGGACCGAATTCGATGAAATTCTGTATATAGATAGATTATGACCTGGATTGGAATATAGGCTACTTTTTAGCTAACTGCGCAGGAGGGTAATGTTTATATTGATACCACGGGTGTGAAGCCAAGGGCGGCTAATTTATTATATATTAATTTTCCAGATCATACAACGTAAGTAACTTCATGGACGACATTAAGATTTTGTACCGTATAGCCGGCCTGCAAGGACAAGGCATCTCCTTTATCTTTACTGACAACGATATCAAAGATGAACAATTTTTGGAGTTTTTGAATAACATCCTCAGCTCTGGGGAAATTGCCAATCTATTCGCAAAGGATGAAATGGGTAAAGTAACCAAGTTACAGCATCCAATCTAATCTAATATAATCTAATATAGAAAGCCGTGATCGTGTCAAAGTGTAGACGTACGTAGATTCCTTTATGTGCCGTCTGATGTGGCCGTATACAAGCCTTGGCCATAACTGGGCATTGATGGACTTACGTATTACTTTTCTCAAATAATGCACGAAAATTATAAAATCAAATAAGAAATACAATTACTTTTCAAAATCAATGACGAACAACGAACAACAATAATTTTTCCCGCGTTTAAGTATTCATTTGTTTTTTTCCAATAAACAGTTTTCTATTTTAATCTAATTTTCCACGTTCGTCCATCAATGCCTCTTTTGCTGGCCGCTGCAGTAATGTACTAATTAGTTACCATCAGCTTATTTTTATTTCGGAACAACAAACAGTACACTATAAACGTTAGCTAAAATACAGTATTCATGTGATAGAATATTAATATATTAATAATATAACCCACTACGTTATCCACATATTGGTAAGATAGAGTCAAAAAGTAGATGCAACTGGAGGACCAGAAGGGCCTTATTTCTATTTAGGACAAAAATTATAATTATTACTCCTATGAAAGAGAAAGTGGCACCAATTGTACTTTGTTTCAGACGAAATAATGAATGAACTTACTCCAATCATGAAAAAGTACGCACCGAGAAGGATTCCCGTGCCAGACGTTCTATACGAGTATTTTATTATGCGTTCCCGGGCTAATTTACACGTTGTCTTATGTTTCTCGCCGGTAAGCCAACAATATAAGTATTTTACTTAGAAAACTTTCGTGATTGGTTTCAATCATTATTATAAATACGGGATTTATCACGTACAGTGTACGGTGTACGTATCGGTGTTTGGACCGATAATGTTTCGGTTCAATTCGCGAACCTTCATCAGGGTGAGTGCGATCCGCTACGAATAACGTCTCGCCTCGCACCCAATATAAGTATTTATTTACGAGGCATGCCTTTTAAGTTCTGTCGTTTCCATATTTTCCGGCAATTTTGAATTTGGAACTGTTCTATATTCGAATGTGTTTACATTTTGAATCTCAAAACAGTTGAAAGTATTAGGATTAATGCTATTGTTTAGTCACAGTTTCGATTTGAATCTGTCAGGTCACGTACGAAAATGAATCTTTCTAAGGAAAATGTTCGTGCAATAATTTTCTACAACTTTAGAAGAGGCCTGACACGGCTTCAGTGTTTAGAAGAGCTAACATCTGTGTTCAGTGATGTAGCCCCATGTCTGCGGACTGTCGAACGCTGGTATTTAGAATTCCAGCGTGGACATACTAGTGTTAGTGACAGATTTCGCGAAGGACGCCCAAAATCCGCCTTCACTGAAGATAACATCATTGCTGTGAGACAACTAATTCTCGAAGATCGTCATGTGACGTATCGAGAGATAGAGGCTCTATTAGGCATCTCAGGGACAACCATTCAGAAGATCTTGCATGAAGCGCTTGGTGTGAGAAAGCTAGTTTGCCGTTGGATACCGCATCTGCTTTCCGACGATCACAAGGCGGCCCTCGTCAGATGGTGTAAGAAAACTCTGCAAAGGTTCAACCGAGGGGAGTCAAATCACGTCTACGACATCATAAGTGGTGACGAATCTTGGATCTATGCCTACGATCCTGATTCCAAACAACAATCTACAATCTGGGTCTTTCAAGACGAGCCAAAGCCGACTAAAGTTGTTCGTTCTCGAAGCACTTCAAAGAAGATGGTGGCCACGTTCGTTGGAAAAACCGGCCATGTTGCGACTATTGCACTTGAAGATCGTAGAACGGTTAACGCAGAGTGGTATACTACAGTTTGTTTACCACAAGTCATCGCGGAACTTCGAAAATCTAACTCAAAGCGACGCATCATCCTGCACCACGACAACGCAAGCTCACACAGCGCTCGTCAAACGATTGAGTATTTGAAGCAGGAAAAAGTAGAAATTCTTGACCATCCTCCATACAGTCCTGACCTAAGCCCTAACGATTTCTTTACATTTCCTAAAATTAAGAAAAGTCTTCGTGGTCAAAGGTTCCAGTCCGGTGAAGAAGCAGTCGACGCTTTCAAGTCAGCCATTTTGAACACCCCCACTTTAGAGTGGAATAAATATTATAATAACTGGTTTGAGCGAATGGAAAAGTGTATTAAGCTACGCGGTGAATACTTTGAAAAACAATAAAAAGTACTATAAGGTTCTAGTTGTGTTTTTTTCTCCAAACGACAAAACTTAAAAGGCATGCCTCGTAGATCTCCGTTTGATCACAATCTCACCTAATAGTAAGCAATGATGTGGTCTAAGATGAAGCACGAAGATCTAGAAAAAACATTTTTACTCTTACCTTAAAAACCCGGATTGTATGCTTTAAAAGAACAGACGACGGTAAAGTGTTCTATACCTTAGCTGTACGCAAGTATAGCCAATTGTATTGCCTTTTTAGATTTGGATTAATGTTATATTGTTTCCGTGTAATTACAATAAAGAGTTATCCTATCTTACCTTATCTTATAAGAACCATAGGATCGAGCGAAACGATATCTCTAAATAACTTGAACGAATCGGCGTTGTTATATGTTGCATGTTTGTTTGTCCGAGGATAACTTTCGAAGCGTTGATCTTATTTTCATGAAATTTGGAATATATATTTAAGCATATTTTAATAATAATCTACCTTTTGTTTTAAATAGAAGATACTATAATCGCTTGCTTTGTGTTGTTTAGGTGGGTGAAAAATTCAGAAGCAGAGCGCTGAAGTTTCCAGGTCTCATTTCTGGGTCCACGATGGATTGGTTCCAAAAATGGCCGAGGGTGGCGTTAATTGAAGTGGCGCATCATTTCTTGTCTGACTTCCCCGTAAGTAAAGTTGTTTGATTAGCCAAGGTTCCCATACCAATGTCACCTGGCTTAGGCTTTCTTTCTAAAAATCCTGATAGATTTAAAGTTTAATCACCAATCGCTAATAAAAATAAAAGTTAAGCCTAGTTTTTATCGTTAAGATCGGATAATATAAATAACAAAACTTATGCCTTTTTGGATGCAGAAGCATTCGGTATACAGACGCGTTGACACAGTCAAAGTTCTTTTGAACAAAGTAATTTTGATCACTGCTCTCACGATCAAGGTCCAATCAAGTAGTCATCAAGATACTTATACGAGATGATTGTATCCACTTCTTATATTAATAAATTGTACAATTTTCAATGATTCAATGAGATAAAATGATCCAAAAACATTTGAAAATAAAATTGTATAGAGTAATTGCGTTTATTTATACTACCTGGTGGCTGGAGCTAGCTTATTATAGCCAATCTGATTTAAGTGTTAATCACGTAACAAAGTACTGCCTCATAGGTCACGCACCTTAAGAACGAGCCCTACGATGCACTGCCCTGCGTCCATCATCTTGAGGCATAAGTGTGAAGCCTCATGTGCCTGTTTTGCGTTTTAGGTCGTATGCTCCCCCGAAACGAAAATACAACTGATTGAAATTATGGGTATGGTGCAAGACAACGTTGCAGATACGTGTGTCAATTACTACGACAGATTCAGACGGCAGACCCATGTAACTCCCAAATCGTACCTGTCTTTTCTGGAGGGATATAAATTATTGTATAAAGAAAAGCATTTGGGTATCGCTGAAATGGCACGAAGGTTTGTGAAGTTTTTATAATTGAAAAATGTTGTTAGCATAAAATAAAAAGTATAACGACTTTATTTCAGACTGAAAAATCATATTTTTTTGTAAATACTGTGCTTTCAGCATTCAGTATTCACCATTTCATTACAATGCATAATATTGGTATGTCAAAGATATAAGGTAAATGTCAGTTAACAATAGAAATAAATAAAAATAAACTAATTAAAACTAATCATACTCATGCAGATGAGAAAATGAACAGCTCATGTATTAATTTAAATGATAAAATGTTTGCTTAAAAAACTATGTTAGTAAAGAAAACCAAACATGATCAAACACTCTCTATGAGTGTTCAGGCCACCAGAATGCCTCCGACATGGCATAGCGACTGATCTGGGTAATTCACTCTCTAGAACTGCTCCATACATATTTTTTTACGGAATAGAAGATTTTTTGTCAATATTGAAGGTTCACGAATTGAATTGACGGTCGTAACATCAATATAATGCAGTCATTATCCACGCCACCACCAGGTCCCTGATACCTGATACAAACGAGCCGATTTAATTTACTCTACGGCATGTTCGCACGCAGTTTGTATGTGTGTGAATTTAAACTATGCCAAATCTCCTGCATGGGCGCAATAAGCTTAAAAAGCGGTACAAAGTTTTCACTTTACGTATTAATATATATCAATAAATTTAATTGTTAACATAAACTTAATATGTAAATACAGCCCCGGATCTAGAATTTTTCCGAACCGGGGCAGAAACTGGATGTGGCGCTCCCTCTCCTCCAACGTTTGAGGGGGGATTGTTAAGGTATGACGCGTTCCAAATCAAATTAACAGCCAGGTAAACTATCTAGGTGGACCACGGCCATGGAATATAAGGATGCCAAGTGCTTTTTGAAGCAAGTTTTTTTTCATACTGTGGCGCCCTCTGAAATTGACACCTAGGGCAGGTTCCCCGGTTTGCCCCTCCCCCCGCCTCCTCCCCCTAGATCCGGGGCTGTGTAAACCTAACGGATACCAATCACACGTCGCAGTCATTATGTGTACAGAATAAATAGATTTTTAAGTATAAAATTATAATACGTATGTTAGACTCTAAGGTCTAATAGAGACCAGAAATGTTGTCATAAGTTGTCTAAAATAAATGAATTATTAATATATATTTTTTTACAGAATGTCTACAGGCTTAGACAAACTGGTGGAGGCAGCTGCTAGTGTGGATATATTAAAGAAAGAGTTGGAACTTAAAGAGATTGAAATTAAGGAAGCCACGTCTAAGGCTGAGGAGGTATAATTTGTTCCCAGTTTTACATTAATCAGTCAGAGTAATTTATTTATGAATTATTGTCAATCAAAATAGCATAAAATTATAAGATATTTAATGGTCATCGCCATTTAAGTAATCCGTTCTGTCCTTGTCTGTCTGTTTGTTACTTTTAAAGACTAATCGGCTAGACAGATTTCGATGAAGTATGGTATAGATAGATTGTGACCGGGATTGAGACAGACTACTTTTTACCCGAAGCGCAGAAGCAGGTTAATGTTTTTATTGACAAACCACGCGTACTTAGCCGTGAGCGGAAGCTTGTAGGTTTATAAATGCATTGCATTCTAGTAATAAATATTGCTGGAGATTTCACACTGCGCTATCTAGTCCCAAACTACAAGATACAAGTTTTCACAAACTTAGTTTGGCAAGTAGGGCGCCATTTATTGTAAAGCATGACAGAGAAATAAAGAATTTTTGAGTTTGAATTTGAACTAAGCAGAGCTTGTACTATGGGAACCATATACTTTTTTTGTTTATACATACATACTTATAATATATAGAAAAACATGCAGACTCTTACTCATAATATTTTCAGGTATTAGCCGCCGTTGCTGAATCTGCAGCTGCCGCAGAAGTAGTGAAGGCAGAAGTGTTGGAAGTGAAAGACCGAGCCGTGAAACTAGTAGGCGTTATCGCTGCAGAGACGGCTGTAGCAGAAGATAAACTTGCAGCCGCCAAGCCCGCTCTAGACGCCGCCGAAGCTGCACTACTGGTACTGTAAAAGCTTCCGTCGATATCAGTAAAATAGAATGACTACTAATGAATACTTTATTGCACTCCACAAAACATGACAAAAATTATACAAAATTATAATAGTAAGTTTAGTATACAATTGGCGGTCTTATACCTGAGTAGCAATCTCTACAGATAATCGTTGGATCGTATTTTACCTTTATACAAATACAAATTACAAATAGTTTAATGACTTAAACATAATCTAGTGATACACTGTTTCCTGCGTTAGCTTTAATTGTGCAGTGCGCAACGCCTTCCCTAAAAGACTCTGCAATTGATTTAAGTTCAAATTACATTATAAATACAATACATAATTATACAGGCTGTTTGGTAATATACTGACAATATTCAAGTGACGGTTTCTCAAAACATAAAACAAGACAAAAAAAAGACTACTAGTTATATTATCAAATTTTAAATAAAACCGACTAAGTTCAGGTGATTAATTCGATATAAAACTAACTGCCTACTCTTGCTATCGACATCCAAAAATAAAGGCCGATGTGATATCTCTTTCGGAAATGGCTGCGGGTTTTGGGTTAGAAAGGGACAGTAAGAGATATATCGAGACGTCACCAATACAGTATCTGTGGTTAGATGGCAAGCATTATGCAATAGCACAACATAAGTTTAATAAAGTGTTTGTTTTTACATGCCTAAATAAATTTCACATTTCTATGGTAAACATTTCACAAATTTATTTATTATGCTCATCAAAATATTCGCTTTCATTTTTGTGCGTATATTATCAAACAACCTATAGAGTGTGAATTCGTATTCAGTCGACAAATTTTGCGAAATACCTCTGCCATGGAATTATGTACCGTTGTTAAAATCAGTTTCAATCAGTCAGCAGAAACTCTGACCAAATTACAAAGCATTATTATAATAGGAACAGTCTATAAACGCAGTAACCAATTTTGATTACCCGTATTTATCGGATTCAAATTGAAACTGATAAACAAACGACGCGGAAATATGTTAGACAAGACTTGGGAGGCTCTTAATCATAACCTAAAGTATTTTCCAAAATTCAGCTCAGTAGGAAGATGAAAAGGGGTGTTGAAGTATTACTGTACACAAAAACGTGAGCGGTTAACTCGTTTTTGATAACTATATTAACCTCTTGTAATTTACTTGCAGACAATTAATGCTGCTGATATTGCCACGGTTCGAAAATTGGGCAAACCGCCGTATCTCATTACACTTATCATGGACGCTGTCATCATACTCTTCAGGAAGAAGATAGACCCCATTAAACCTGACCTTGAGAAGAATTTCATAATGGCTTCATGGGGCGAGTCTCTTAAGGTTAGAAAAATTTGCAAGTTAGAAAATAGAAAAAGTCTTGTCTTAGTGATAACTAGTGGTACTAAATATAACATATTATAACCAATGACTGTTGAATGTGACATGAATTAACCTCATCCATTTGTACAAAGAACGTACCCTTATACCTTGGAAATTTCATGTGAATGGAACACATATTTTACTGATGAGAGCTATATTCTAGGTTACTTTAGAATGTGAGAATAGATACTTTAGTTAAGACGTTTATACTAAAGATGCACGTCGCGTTCGCCGCGCCGCTTTGGGATGCGAGTTGACGAGCGCAGTTGGGTTGTTAATGTTAAAATGGGAGACACTGCTGCCCATCCCCAGCTTTTTCCCTTAGTCGCCTGGTACAACCCACGGGACGAGATGGCAAAGTCTATTCTTAACCCGGGCACCCATGGTCACCACACTTCAGCCAGTTATGACGTAGAAACGTATAATTTACTCTGGAAACTCACAAATCGCCAGTATGATAACGTTCAAAAAAATGAATTATATTTTCTTTTTGTATGTATAAGGCCTATCATCGCGCGGTCGGGTGCTGCGTGGTAGATTTAATGATTTAATTAAACAAACAGGTCTCTTACTCGTTGGATTGTATACCGGGAAATCAATGTGTGAAATAATGAATAAGGCTTTGAATACACCGAAGTAGATATTAATATCGCAAAGATCCCCTCTTACAGCTACAAATACGGGTAATTAATATTAATAAGGTCACAATTGAATGGAATTTTAAAGACGAAAAGCGACGCCGAGGGAGACCTAAGAAGCGCTGGCGCGACGACTTGGACGTATTCCAGAGGGATTGGCAAGATCTGGAACTATATCGTAATAAGTGGAAAGAAGAAGGGGAGGCCTTTGCCCAGCAGCGGGACAATATGGGCGGGTAAAAAAATAAGCTTACATTACATATCCTTTGCTTTTCTTGCCAGGTCATGGCTGATTCAAAGTTCTTGAACAATTTGAAATTTTTCCCGAAAGATGAAATTAATGCAGAAATGGTGGATTTACTGCAGCCTTACTTCAATTATCCGTAATTATCATTGTTTGTTTTGTGTCTGTCCTGAGTTTTTCTAGAACTGCTGTCTAGTGTGCGGTTTAATTTATAAGGTTTTGTTACAAGGAAATATGCCAATCTCTGCCCTCTAACTATGTTACTGACAAAATCGCTTATCTTTGGAACATTTACATCGTGGTTTGTCTCTCGGTTGGATTTGCAAATTATCGCCAATGTTACAACCAAAACACGGTGTTCGGTTCTTAGGATACGTTAATATGTAGAGGCTGGAAATAAACAGTATATAATCAAAATAATTAAATTTTATATGTCGACATTATATTTCAGGCAATATACGTTTGAGGCAGCAAAAATAGCTTGCGGTAACGTCGCTGGTCTAATTTCTTGGACCATCGCTATGGCTCAGTTCTATTCTGTGAATAAGGATGTATTGCCTCTAAAAGCCAATCTGGCTATAATGCAAGGAAAGTACCAGGGAGCCAAGAGAGAATTGGATGCGGCAGAGGCGCAGTTGGCTGCTAAGGAGGTGATTATTTATTCTAATGTATGCTTATGGTGGCGCTCTCTGATAGAACATTACGCCTTCGATAGCTCTTGAGAGCTTATAAAGTAACCTTGAATGGATAATTGGGAATGTGCGTACTGACCTTTTCAATCCTGGAACATCCTTTATGTCTTCCTTTTTGTACACACTTGGCGAAATCACCAGGGTCGCGGTATTATAGAACTCGACTTGGACCTGTTGTTTTACCCGACTGCACAAGAAGGTTTATGTTTTTCGGGTGTATGTTTGCATCTGTGTGGTGGGTAATTGTTTGTTTGTAATGGTGTGGTGGGCATATGTACATCTTGTGCAGTCGGGTAAAAAAGGGAAAGCGTATATTTCGCTAACTTTCGTAGTAATCGACTCGATGTTAAGATTGAAAAAAATATTTTCACAATTCATTTAGGAATTTAAGAAAAGATACAGGAGGGTGTGGCTGCGGGTCCTTTATGGCTTATCTGTTTGAATGTTTCAGCGAGAATTAGCCGGCGTACAGAAAATGTTCGATGAAGCCATGACTTTAAAGCAAGTAGTGTTGGACGACGCGGCTAAATGCCAACAGAAAATGGACGCAGCGACCGCTCTCATCAACGGGCTCAGCGGAGAGCGAGTGCGGTGGACTGAACAATCCGCACTCTTCAAATCTGAGATAGAGAGGCTTGTTGGAGACATATTGCTGCTCACAGGGTAACTTCGTCTACAATAAAGTTCTATTTATATGTGTTTAAGATTATATTCAAGTTATTATTCATATACGACCTCCGTGGCGCAGTGGGCGGGTAGCCGGCTGAGACGCAGGAGGTACTGGTTTCGATTCCCGCCGCGGAACAAATGTTTGCATGATCTACAGATATTTGTTCCGGGTCTGAATGGTTTTCCAGTTCTGGTTCCCATAGTACAAGCTCTGCTTAATTTGGGGCTAGATAGCGCTGTGTGAAATGCCCAGCAATATTTACTTATTATTTATAAGTAATTTTCATTAAGTAGTAGTAAATAGATAGATGTCGTAAAGGCTGGTGCGGGTGATACGTTTATTATTTTGTCGTTTTGAAGTTTGCCTTTATAAAGACACTATTTTTTTTGATCTAGAGTTTCCCATCAAATTGATAATACTGTTGTTATCGATAAGGGCCATTCGATTATGTAATAATCGTACAAGAACATCAAAAATTAATAAACGCCTAATAAATACCTACCTATTTCAGTCCTCAAACATCAACCAAAAAATAATATAATATTAATTTCAGATTTCTGTCCTATTCCGGTCCTTTCAATCAAGAGTTCCGTTCCTATTTGACTAATACCTGGCTCGCGGAGTTGATGAGAAGGAAAATACCCGTCTCTATACATCTGAATATAACTGATCAACTTACGGATACAGCTACGGTACATAATAATAATGATATAACATTTATTTGAGGCAATAATGTGCACATACGAATATGATTACAAGGCCTATATCTATAAATACCCATACATACAACAATACAATTAAAAACTCACACTTTTATTTGGGGGTTTTTGCTTCGTAGCCGCTTCTACATAAATACTTTGTAGGTACAATTATATTCTCCTTTTGGGTTTATTTTTTAAATTGAACATCAGTATGTTCACTATGAAACAAGCAAATAGCCTACATCGCCCACGTAGTCCTGGTATGCGTGGGGGTAACAGCACAACGTGCAGAAATCCTGGACAATCCAAGGTCACTCCGTGAAACCTGCGAAGGCCCCAGGAAACTTCTGCGCTTCTGGTCGGAGTTAGGCTGGCTAGCCATATAGTCAACCCTCTTGCGCTTATTGGACCACATACAGAGTTCAAATGAGAAAAAGAGAGTCCACCAATATAACATAACATAATCATCGCCTATAACAAAGCATTCCCTCGGTTTCTCTATATGTTATTTAATTTATTTATTTGGCTCATCAACAAAATTTACATGAGCACTTGCTTATTTACTAGGTATTGGCTATTAGGCTGCCTGTCCATTGACATATAATATTTATTTATATAAATATAAGAAATATTAACCAATAGGATTGCATGAATAGAATTTCATGCAATCCTATTGGTTAATATTTCCTCGTTTCTCCGCTCCGCTGCCTCTCTCCGCGTCAATGGACAGGCAGCCTTATTACCTGCAATTTCATTTAATTTATTCATTTAATTTCATTATAGTTATCTGGTTCCCATAGTACAAGGTCTGCTTAGTTTGGAGCTAGATGGCGCTGTGTTAAATCTCCAGCATTATTTATTATTATTAAAGCGACTTCAAATCGACTGTTTTTAGGGTGCCGAAACAAAATCGAGACTTTATCCTTCTGTACGTCTGTCTCAATTACTGAAGCTACTACTACTTTTAATTTAACTTTATTATTATGACCAGATCGGGGATTGGAACTTGTGTGGATTGCCAACGGATGAGTTGTCCATACAAAATGGTATCATCGTAACCAAAGCGTCGCGTTTCCCGCTGCTGATCGACCCGCAGACGCAGGGCAAGATATGGATCAAGAACATGGAGAGATACAGCGACCTTATTGTCACTACTCTCAACCACAAGTACTTTAGGTGAGTACCTATCAACTCGGTCGAAATGGTATTTTTATGTATAAATAATGCTGAACAAAATAAAAAACGCTGGACATTCCACACAACGCTGTCTAATCCCAAACTTAAGCTTGTACTATGGGAACTAGATAACTGATATATTACATTATATACTTTTTTTTGTAAACTCGTGCTTATAGTATACAGAAAAATACTCAGATCCGAAACAAATATCTGTAAATCATGCAAACATTTGTTCCACGGCGAGAATTGTGCCACGGAGGTCATCGTATGTTTTAACACTACTATTTGTTCAAACAGTTCATATTTCATGTAGTGTGAGAAAATTATCCGTTTTTATCGAACTATTAGTGATCACAGACACCACATAGCTCAAAGAACTGACTGTCGTTGGGGCAGAAAGGTTCTCGAGTGGAGACCATGAACTGGAAAGCGCAGCGTAGGACGGCCTCCCACTAGATGGAAAGACGACCTGATAAAGGTTGCGGGGAGCCGTTGGGTGCAGGCGTCGCTCTGTAAATATATGGGGGAGACCTTTGTTCAGCAGTGGACGTCCTGTTGCTGATATGATGATGGTGAGTTCAATCATAATAAATAAAAATAAAGTGACTTGTATTTCTTTGATCCAAATACGAAGGTACTTATGTCAATTCACTCTTAATTGTTTTATCTAACATACTTTTATCGGTAATTCCAGAAACCACATAGAAGATTGCGTGTCGCTAGGCAGACCCTTGCTTATTGAAGATGTGGCTGAAGAACTCGATCCTGCTTTAGATAACATCCTAGAGAGGAATTACATCAAGATCGGATCTTCATTCAAGGTATACAGTACGCTTAATATACCATACTAGACGGCTAGACACCAATGCATCTGGCAGACGGGGTTATAACCAATCGACAGCCACTGGGCATGCACTTACGTCAATTAAACCTTGCGCCAGCGTCATAGCTGGCATCTAATCATCATATCAGCCATAGGACGTCTACTGCTGAATATAGGCCTTCTCATAGATTTCCAGAGCGATCAACCTTGTGCGGCATGCACCCAACGACTCCAGTGAACTTTATCATTATCTAATATGGAATATTAATTTAGAGAGAAAGTCTGATAAATAAAGTTTATATTTTCAAAACAAACTGTCCCTATGTTGAAACTGCTTAATAATTCAGTATTTATGTTTTATGTTTCCTTTTATTCGATATGAACTAGTATTATTATTTTAGGTATATATATAGGTAGTTGACCCGCCGAACTTCGTACCGCCTTGACATGTATATGACGCGGGCTGCCAATGTACGTCAATTGGCCATCATTAACTGCATCTATGTATGAAAAAAACAATTTTCTTAATAATTTCTTTTTACTTGAATTTTTCCGATATTTTAATAGGTATTCTGTTATTCGAGGCGAAGAAAAATCTATAAAATCAAAGATCATCAACATCGGTCCAGCCGTTCTTGAGTTATAAATGGTATGTATTGTATAATACATGTAGGTTTTTATTGTATAATTGTAGATACACCGTGCTGCCTTGGAATGAAATTATCCTGTCCATATAAAGGTTTTCTGGAAGAGATCGCTTTTAGCGATAAGACCGCCTAATTGTACTAAAGCAATTTGTAAAACATGATGTTCTGTATTTTATTATTGTGTACAATAAAGAGTTCAATCTAATCTAATAATTTTGTGTGTTACAGGTGAAACTAGGTGATAAAGAAATAGACGTGACAGCGGGCCACAAGATATACATAACGACAAAGCTTCCCAATCCAGCTTACACTCCTGAGATTTCCGCGAGAACTTCTATTATTGACTTCACTGTGACCATGCAAGGTAAAATCATAATTACAAGACACTTCTTTCTAAAAAAGTTTCTGATTGTTTTATTACGAGTACTTGTCATCACTCTTCTTCTTCCTGCCCTTTTCCCGCGGGGTCGGCACAACATGTATTACTCCTCCACATTTCTCTATCAGCCGTCATCTCCGTTCTCACTTCCTTCCCACCCATATTATCCTTCATACAGTACATCCATCTCTTCTTCGGCCTTCCTCTACTTCTATATCCATCCACATTCATATCTAACACTCTTTTAGTACTTTTCATCATTCATACTCTGAAAGTTGGTCATTGTTAGCTCGATACCTGATGCGTAAATGCGATATACGCCCCTAGGGGCGTAAGTAAATTTGTAAATAGAAAGAAGCTCATTGCATTTATAATATACTAATAAAATACAACCTCCGTGACAAATCCTTATTTATATTTAAAATAAAACAGGTTGCATTCATAAATGCTTTAATGTAATACAATCTCCATGATAAATCCTTATTTCACTTAAATAAATGAGAACGTAGTTTAGTAGTGAAAAAATAACAATGGATACCGGGAACGCAAATTTTATTTTTAGCTACAAACTTTTATAGATACCCTAATTTCGACCAAGAACTGAGTATTTTTACGATTCTCATGAATCATCACTATCGGAGTCCATGTGATCGATATATCGCAGCAGTTTTGTAGAATTCAACTTACAAACTGCCTTGCCGTTTTACTAAACGTTTAGCTTTGTAGTACGACTTAACAAGTAACCGTATATAGGCATTGCAAAAAACTTCAGTAAAAAAATGAGGTGCGGCTGTGTCATGGACACGGCCGTGTGTTGTACGTGAATACGTGTTCGTAACAGGTAATATTTTATACACACAAGTTACTTTATAACAAAAATATAACAGATTTAACCAAACGACTTAACTGATTTTGATGAACTTTCTATGAGACCAATATGAAAGTATATCCTTTCAAATAAATAAAATATTTTCCAAAACGGTTGATAAATGACGCGGAGTTCTGAGGCAATAACAAATACCAAACTATATTCCCAGATTTTTTTTATCATTCGAAACAATTTTAAAAACATATTCACGTCAAAACAGTGTTGTGTTTTATATTCATTCCATTTTAGGTCTCGAAGACCAGCTGCTAGGTCGCGTGATCCTCACTGAGAAGGCGGAGATGGAAGCGGAACGCACACAGCTGATTATGGACGTAACCGCTAACCGGCGTAAAATGCAGGAGTTGGAGGCTAACTTGCTGCACAAACTGACCACCATCCAGGGCTCATTGGTTGAAGACGTCTCTTTGATTCAAGTGCTCAATATTACGAAGAATACTGCTACTGATGTATGTAACCTATTACTGTACATATTTATTATACAACCTGTTTAGTTATGTATACATTAATTTAAAACATATTTGGAAGAGTATTAACTGATTGTAGAAATGTGTTTAATACAGGTAGCTTGAATATTTATCTAGTAATCGATACACTTCCAGTACACAATTTTTAACGTATATCGGTTGCGACGATGCCGCTTAGTCAGTTTAACAAGTACCTACTTACATGACGAATAAATAAATAAATATTGCTGGACATTTTACACAGCGCTATCATGCCCCAAACTAAGCAGAGCTTGTACTATGGGAACCAAATAACTGATAGAATACTTATGTACATTTTTTTTTTGTAAATACATACTTATAATATATAGAGAAACAACCAGACCCGGAACAAATATCTGTAAGTCATGCAAACATTGTGTTCCGCGGTGGGAATCGAACCCGCTACCTCCTGCGTCTCAGCCGGCTATTCACCCACTGCACCACGGAGGTCGCCACTCGTCGAATGAATATGAATTTTTACCTATTTTATACAGGCTGTTTTTCATTGATATTTTAGGACCTGATATTATGATTGATTGTAAATTAAAACTAAATTTGCACGCTCCTTCATGTCTGTTTGAAGTATATCCACAGACGTTTCATTATGATACTTATTGTAGCAATATTCGTTTGAATTTAATACTTTCATATTTAACAAACATAATTAGCCATTGAAGCAAGCTTAAATTTGGAAATACACGGAAACTTGTTATTGGCGATGTTAATTTAGGTTAGTAAATAAGCACATGAATTTTACGAAAATGGCAACATCCAACTTTCATATACCTTTCATATACCCTAAAAATAATAGATTGTTTAGTTACGCTAAAACGAATAAAACAGCTGTAACTCAGTCAGACGGACAGACAAACATACTGACTGACATGCCGAAACTATAAGTATTTAAGTAAAAATATTTAATACGATATTTTACATTTTCCCAGGTAAAAGAAAAACTAGATATCGCCAAAGAAACGGAGTTAAAGATCAATGCGGCTCGCGAAGAGTTCCGTCCGGTGGCGACCCGCGGTTCCGTCTTGTACTTCTTAGTTTGCAACATGTCGCTCGTGTGCAACATGTATCAGACCTCGTTGGCTCAGTTCCTGGAGCGATTCGACATCTCCATGGAGAAATCGACGCCGAGTCCTATCACGACGCGCCGAATTGGATTCATTATTGAATATTTGGTGAGTAGAGCTTACGATAGATATCCGGTCCGTCTTCCTACAACCCCGCGCGCTTAGCCCTCGAAGTGACTAGGGAAAAACCTCTAATCTAATATTATTCTTTTTTTAATGATACTCCCAAACAGCAGTTATATAACATTATAACCTATTTTGTTATGTACGACATTAATTTAAAACACACATCCGGAATCGTATTAACTGGTTTTAGAGGTGGGTATAATACCCGTGGCTTGAATATTTATCCAGTAAACGATACATTTCCAACGAACAATTTTTAACGTATATCAACGGCGCCTTTACAACGATGCCGCTTAATCAGTATAACTGGTACCTACTTACATGATGAATGAATATGATGTGTTTACCTATTTTATACAGGCTGTTTCATTGATATTTTAGGGCTTGATATTAAGGTTGTTTGTAAAACAACTTACCTAGCTTTATTTAGTACTTATTGTACCTACCAACTTATGTTAGCATAAGAGGTGTGTGTGTAAATAAATGCCCTTTTATTTTATTTATTTTTATTTTAAATGTAAAATTTTCTATTGTAATAAATTTGACAAAAACCTACAACAATACTAGCCATTAGCCCTACCCGTGTTTTTATTTAATGTCGTACATAACAAAACACGTGTTGTAAAAACATGTTATCCTTTACAATTATATAAATGTTACAAAATGTTATCGTGTTATATCCTAATATTATAAATTCGAAAGTAAGACAGAGAGAGTCTGTCTGTTTGTTAAGTTTTCACGAATAAACGGCTCGACCGGGATTGCCACATCCATCCAAACCACGCATGTGAAACCGAGGGTGGCAGCTAATAAAGTTATATAACCGCTGTGTGGAAGCACCGTAAAGCCACCATAGTCAAGGTCACTATACCAGCTATCCTAAACAAGAAGCAATTACGTAGTAAAGGCACCGTGGTAATCGTAATTGACTGGTGGACGATATTGGCGGATATAATAGGTTGGGGAAAAAGTCTTTTCGCATTAAAATAAATAAAATAAAAGGGCATTTATTTACACACACACCTCTTATGCTAACAGAAGTTGGTAGGTACAATAAGCACTAAATAAAGCTAGGTAAGTTTAATAGTAGGCCTAATTCTAAGTAACATTAGTACATTATCGTAGGTAGCACTAAGGTAGAGGGTGGTAGTAAATAGGTCGAGGGCTCAGCTACGCTGGTTTTCAGCCTCGCCTTGGCAGAAACATCTGCTGCTGCCGCCGCCATAGATAAGGTTCTCGGGAACTGTCAGCTTTATACACTGAATTAACAAGTAGTAATTATATAGTAACAAAAGAAAGAACTTGACAATTACCGAAAACCCATCGCATAAATACTTAAATTAGAGAAATTCCACACACACACAATACATAGGCAAACTTAACGCTAATTAGCATTTTATTTCAGCTAACCTTAGTGCAGTGTAGATTAACCGGTTCAGACACTTAAGTATTTATTCTAATAAATAATAGCTAGTAACTAACACAAGAATAGATATGTATATAAATTACTTAAATTTAATAATATTATAGTATGTATGAACTTGTAATAAAATCTCTTTGGCTATACTATTTGTATCTGGCTGGTTTTGGTATCATTCAAAGTTTAAATTTTAAAGAAGATATGTAATTCCAAATTCAAATTAGGAAAATGTGTGATTTTTATTTGTTTTTCGTACTGTAAAGATGAGTGAATCTAATGAAGAAATTCGATATATTTTAAAATTTTACTACAAAAAAGGTAAGAATGCAACGCAAGCCGCGAAAAAAATTTGCGCTGTTTATGGACCTAGTGCAGTGTCTGTGAGAGTAGCACAAATTTGGTTTAAGCGTTTTCAATCCGAAAATTTTGATGTCAAATATGCACGTCGCTCTGGTCGCCCTATTACGGATAAAATTGATCACATTTTTGAAAAAGTGGAGCAAAATCGGCATATCAGTAGTTACGACGTAGCTGAAGAACTGGGAATTGACTACAAAACAGTTTTGGCGCATTTGAAAAAAACTGGGTACACAAAAAAGCTCGATATTTGGGTACCCCACGAGCTCACTGAAAGAAACCTAATGAACCGTGTATTCATGGTCAAGGGTGTAGTTTTTCATCATGATAACGCTAGACCTCACACATTTTTAGCCACTCAGCAAAAATTAAGAGAGTTTGGCTGGGAGGTGTTAATGCATCCGCCGTATAGTCCTGACCTTGCACCTTCAGATTTCCACCTGTTTCGGTCTCTTCAGAATTCTTTAGGCAGTGTCAGGTTAACATCACGAGAGGACTGCCAAAACCACTTGTCGCGGTATTTTGATCAGAAGGCCCAAAATTTCTATAGCAATGGGATCATGTCCCTACCTACAAGATGGCAAAAAGTTATCGAACAAAATGGTACCTACATACTTTAGTTAAATGTAAATAAACTATATTAAAAAATGTTTTAAATTTTCTTAAAAAATGCGAAGAAACTTTTTCCCCAACCTAATATTATGCTACCGATGGGTCAGGCTTTTGCATGTGCTTGATGTACCGCTGCTATAGCAAAATATACTATATTTATTTAGCAACTATGTTATAAATTAAACTAGCGACCCGCCCCGGCTTCGCACGAATTATTTTGATGTATAAGTTTTAACCAGTGTTAGCCATGACATATCTGTCATATATAATGTCTGAAAATATAATGTTTTTTCTACATTACGAAACATCGACTTTTCTCTGCTTTCTATAAATGTAATAATTATGCATGTAATTTTCTAAATAATAGTGAAAACCGTATCGAAATCCGCTCATTGATCAATATAGTATCAATGATCAGTGACTTTGTATTGACTGGAGCGGGCGAAGAGAAGAATGAATATGCGGTGTAATAATATATTAATAGATCTTGTTACCACAAAAAAGTTAAACAACTGATTAACGCGTGTTTCAAAAGTTCCTTACCAATTTTTGTATGGGATTTTTATTAAACACAAGCTAAACACTGTTTAATTATTTTTGTGGTAAGACCCAGACTCTTTTAAATAAAATTTAGTTTGTTCCATCAGAATTGGCCTTATTATTTTACTTGTACGAGTATAACCGTTTCGGAAAATATGTAGATGTAAAGCTACATACGTTTGTTGCAGACATTTGATGTGTTCAAATACATATCTCGCGGTTTCTACGAAGAACACAAATACTTATTCACGCTATTATTGACACTGAAGATCGATATAAACAGGGACTACGTAACTTTTGAAGAGTTCCAAACGTTGATCAAAGGTATGATCTAAAAGTTCGTTTTAAAAGCACGACTTGCACAATGATCCCTAAACGTATTTAGCGGATTCAGATGCGGTAATTTGATCGAGCGAAGCGAGATCTCCAAATCAACTTAGGCAATTGGCATTGTACGTACATATGTATGTTTGTTTGTCCGAGAATAACTTTCGAAGCGTTGATCCGATCATCGTGAAATTTGATGTAAGTTGTAAGTAGTGATGGCACAATTCTGGTGTGACTACATGAGCTAAAAATGTGTGAGGAGGGGGGGGGGGGGGGTAAAAAAATCAAAATGAGACTATTAGGTCAAATGGCACGCCTACTGAAAGGTATTAATTTATTATCTTTCAGGTGGTGCCGCGTTGGATCTCAACGCATGTCCCCCGAAACCGTTCAAGTGGCTCACAGATATGTCATGGTTGAATTTAGTTAATCTCTCAGGATTGAGACAATTTACAAACATACTGATCCAGGTGATCGACAATGAGAAGGGGTGGAAGAGTTGGTAAGAATATTTCACATGAAATTACATTAAACTACGAAGAACTCAAAAATACAGTAAAAGAAAGAAGCAAATCGCTCTGGAAATTTATCATCATCATATCAGCTATCCACAGTCAACCACTGCTGAACATAGGCTTCCTACGTAGATTTACAGAGTGATAGATCCTTCGCAGCCTGCACCTAACGGCTCCCAGCAACTTAACTTTTATCAGGTCGTCTTCCCATCTAGTGGGAGGGCCATCCTACGCTGCACTTTCCAGTGCGTGGTCTCCACTCGAGAACCTTTCCCAACGGCCATCAGTTCTGTGCCCTGTCCACTGCCGCTTACTAACCCTCTTGGATAGTTGCTAATTTCAGTTACCTTGGTTTATCTATGGATCTTATCATTTCTGATTCGACTGAATTACTCCCACAAAAAAAACAAAGTGTACGTATAAATAACATATCTTCTACTAGGTTTGACAAAGAAGCACCTGAAGATGAACCTCTGCCAGACGGATATAACAGTTTAGACGTGTTCAGAAAGTTACTTGTTGTCCGTGCATGGTGTCCCGACAGGACGCTGGCACAGAGCAAGTAAGTAATACTGCTGAACATAAACAGCAGGCTTCTCTTACCAAGACAGAAAAACCATCATATAGGGTTATTTAACTGGTTTGCAAAAATTTCCCTATCTAGTTATTTTCCCCAATAAATTATTTTTGCTAAAGAAGACTTGAAACTTTTCTACGCAAGACAGTACCAATGTTTCTACATTCTACGGTTAACAGTCATTTTACGCTACTCACTACCAACACCAAGTAATGGGAAAGAGCGAGAACAAAGAAGAAGCTAGAGCTGACTAAGGACACGTCTGTTGAAGTATTTTAGTTTGGTGTAATTAGAATATTTTCATACCCAGGGAACTTGACCAAGAAACAAATCAATTCCATCGAAATGGCTCTTGTTTTTGTGATTGTGAACTAAACCTGTCTTTGTATTCCAGAAAATATGTCACGCATTCAATGGGGTCAAGATATACTGAAGCTGTCATTGTGAACTACGAAGTAAGTAAAAACACGTTCAACGTACTAGTTACGTAAAATTGTATACATCAATAAGTAAATCTATGGATGAAAACAGCCATTTTGCAAAGTTTAACTCATGATTGCGACCACAATGGCTCCCAGGAATAATTGTCTAATCTTCTTTCCTAGTGAGGGGCCGTCCTACGCTTTGTATTTCAGTATGTGGTCTGGTCGACAAAAAAGTTCTCGAGAAACCCTATCTGTCTAAGCAGCCGCGGCCGGGTCAGTTCTTCGAGCTATATGCCTCGCCCACTCCCATTTCAGCTCGCTATCCTTTGGACTATGTCAGCGACTTTAGTTTGACTACGGATCTCCTCATTTCGATTACGTAGAAAAATACCAAACATAGCCGAATTCTCAGTGGATCCATACTAATATTATAATTATTAAGTAACTCAGTCGCTCTGTCTGTTTGTTACGTTTTCACGACTAAACGACTTGACCAATTTCGATGAAATTTGGTATGCAGATAGATTATGACATGTGAATTAGCGGGCGAAAGCTTGTATTGATATAAATCTTTCTGCGTGTAGCAAATGGTTCTGGAATCGCGACCCCTTGTGCCACTGATCGGTTTTCTGGCCATGGGATCCGATCCGACGCCGTCGATAGAAACGACAGCAAAACGATTGGAATGTCTATGCTCCTCTATATCTATGGGACAAGGACAAGAAATTCACGCGAGGAAGCTCATTGACCGTGGATTAAAAGAGGTAAACAGACATATTAAGCAAAAATACTTCTCACAAAAACTTCGAAGATTGCGAGCGCGAAAAAATCTTCTGTTCCTTACCGTCGAATTTTTTTAACGCTCGCAATACTTGTTTCATCGTGTTATTTGTGAAGATTTATTAGTTATTTATCCCCCCGCAGTTTTCAGGAGAAGCCAAGAACCTTGTCAGGAAAGATTGAGCCCGTATGCATACTTTTATAGCAACATGCATGTTCATAGCAGCATACCAGTACCAGGCGATATTATGACACTTTCTTTACTATCACTTACGTACTTAAAAGCAAATCGGTTCTCGTGCTCTGTCTATACTTTTTTGCGACTATGTTTTTTTTTTTCAGGGTATCTGGGTCCTACTACAAAACTGCCACTTGGGTTTGGAGTACATGGTAGAAATCATGGAGCAGTTTGCTGAATTAGAAAAGGAACCGGAGAAAGTTCACGATCTTTTCAGGTGAGTTTATTTTTTATACATTATTTCTGTATTTAGTCACTAGTTGTATGCCCGCGACTTCGTTTGCAATTTTCTGGATCTCAACAACAGCACCACCTACCGGGTTCAATTGTAAATCTGAACCATGCAAGGACCCATTCAAACATAAACAAAAAAAATCATCAATGATTTTAATCAGTCGTTCTCAAGTTATGGATGATTGAAATTAGTAAACAAATTTTCATACAGATTAATTTTCTTGCAGGCTCTGGATCACAACAGAAGTGCATGAAAGATTCCCGATAACACTGCTGCAAATGTCTATCAAATATACTTGTGAACCACCTTCGGGTAATAAACATCGACATCATAGTTCGATTTGAAGCGAAATTATTGTATTCCATTGTCATAATGCCTTATTTTATTAACATCAGGTATCAAAGCTGGTCTCATGAGGACATATGACTCGATGAGTCAAGATTTCCTGGACTATAGTGACAGTCCGTTCTACCTACCTCTGATATACACTATCTCTTTTCTACACACTGTTGTGCAAGAGAGGCGGAAGTTCGGTCCTCTTGGCTGGAACATTCCGTATGAGTTCAACTCTGCGGATTGGTTAGCTTCGTGCATGTTTGTGCAGAATCATTTGGAAGGCTTGGTGCAGGGTCAGACCATTAGTTGGACTACAGTGCGGTAAGATTGAAGCCGAGTAAATAAAATTATTTGAAAGTCCAACCTAGGTTTCGGGCCGATGTTATCTGGACTGATCCAAATACAGCAAGTGCAAATCCCGTGCCAGACTAGCATAGTGCAAACGAACAACGATGACATAGTGTGAACTCAGACATGGCTTCACATGGTTGGCAGCTGCACTCAGGCTTACAATGTTGTAAGCAGCCATTTCTCAGTTTTTGGAGTGACCTCCTTTAATAAAATATTCAATAGTCACATGACAATAGTAGGTTGACGGACTTCCGTGGCACAGTGGACGTATAGCCGGCTGAGACACAAGAGATAGCGGGTTCGATTCCCGCCACGGAACAAATGTATTTACAAAAAAAAGTATATAAGTATTCTATCAGCTATCTGATTCCCATAGTAAAAGCTCTGCTTATTTTGGGGCTAGATAGCGCTGTGTGAAATGTCCAGCAATATTTATTTATTTACATAACTACTAATATTTAACGGGTATTTATGTATAGTGATCGCGAAAGTTTAAAAAATACAATTCAGTAGTCATCTATCTATAGTGACACTTAGACTTTTGCATAGTTGTATAGATGGAAAGACAACCTGATAATGGTTGCTGGGAGCCGTCGGGTGCAGGCTGCACAAGATCGGCCGCTCTGGAAATCTATGTAGGAGGCCTATGTTCAGCAGTGAACTTCCTTTGGCTGATATGATGATGGTCTAGAGGCCCATCGAGAGAGGGAGTAAAAACTTTAATAAGCTCTTACATATATGTATTTGATGACTTACTGAGTGACAGTAACCATCCTTTGCGTTTTAGATACATGGTATCAGCCGTGCAATACGGCGGTCGTGTGACTGATGACTACGACACGCGCCTGCTCGTCACATTCTGCCGCGTGTGGTTCTCGGACCAGTTGTTTTCGGATGAGTTTCAGTTCTACAGGGGATACGGAATCATGAAGTTTAAAAATATACCAGAATACTTGGAGGCGATAGATGGGATGAGGCAAGTCGATCCGCCTCAGGCTTACGGACTGCACACTAACGCTGATATAACGTGAGTGAATTTAATCAGTAAAGATATTCCAATGTCCAGGCTATTGCGTCTTCTTTGAAGTTTACTTACAGTAAAGCAAAATTACTATTGGCACTAGGTGGGAGAGAGGGTGTCCATCAAGTTGGAAGCCTCACCATGGAATATGGTGGTTTCAACTATGACAAAAAACTAACGAAATAGTGAAATAGTGACGCTGTACTTTAGGAGACATTTATATCATTCCCTAATAAAAAGTGATGCCTTCATGTAAGTGGACGATGGGTGTAGGCTGAGTATCTACTCTATATAGAAGAAAAAACTTTCTTGACTACAGTAAATAAGAAGTGAAGTAGTGGGTTGCACAATTTAAAACTGAAGGATATGTAGAGCAGTAGAACACTTGGTAAGAGGTTTCTTATGGAGGAACTTACTATGCATTTCTTCCACCAAAGTACAAATCAATATTTTTATCACCAACTCTAATGCTTCTTATGTGATTGTTCTTAAAGCCAATTCTTCTCATTTATGTTTGGGAAAAAAGTCGATCAGCAATTTACAAAGCTTTAATTAACTTCATATTTAATGTAGTTATCAGCGCAACGTGACGCAAAATCTCTTGGATACAATCCTATCGATCCAGCCGAAGGAATCTAGTTCTGGCGGCGGTGAAACCCGAGAGGCGTCTGTATACAGGCAGTCTAAGGAGATGCTGGAGAAAGTGCCGCCCAACTTCGACCCGCATGAGGTTAAAGAAAGGTAAGTACTTATTACTACTAAATTATAAAAAAAAACAAAAACAACTTGTATTTTAAGGTACCTTTACCTCTACTAGCCCAAATAGGCACATATGTCTTTGCTTCAGTGTTATAAAGATTTAAAACATGTGTTTTCTAATCCACATTTTATTGACCCACAAAAGAAGCTTTTAAAACAGGGCGCTACATACAAATGGCTCTTCTTCGTAAGGTGATAGTGTCAGAATAAAGAATGGAGTGTGTTGAAGAACTTTAAGCCATTGATCATAATCAGTTTCGTACTTCCAGATTGAAACACTACGGTAGTCTTGGTTCAATGGTAATCTTCTTGCGACAAGAAATCGACAGAATGCAGAAAGTTATTTCTCTAGTCAGAACTACACTGAAAGATCTGTTACTCGCTATTGACGGAACCATAATTATGAATGAGGTAAGATTGCTGATTTTTATTTCGTGATGTCTGATGAATGTATGATTACGTGTGTCGTACCTATAGTAAATTGTTAAAGTAAGTTTTGGAAGCGCTTTGTCCACGAATCATACGACGTGCGTTTGGATCAAACGTTGGCGTCAAGTCGATATGGTATGCGATGGCCTTAAACCGACTTAGATCTACTTCCTTTAATTTAAATTTTCATTATATCCTTACAGGCGCTTCGGGATTCGCTGGACAACATTTACGACGCGAAAGTGCCTAAAATCTGGTTGAAAAGCTCCTGGTCTTCGTCCACGCTCGGCTTTTGGTTCACGGAGTTCTTGGAGAGAAATATACAGTTCTCTTCTTGGTGCTTCGAGAGGAGACCCGACTCCTTTTGGATGACTGGGTTCTTTAACCCTCAAGGCAAGTTTTCTTTAAACAAATAGATAGGATACTGAGCCATGCATCTGCTTGTTATTTGATGGAATGGAAATAAATTTGCGGGATTAGTTCATGTATTTTCGGGCCGAATTCCTCAAAATGTATCCTGTAAAGATCGATATTCATGCAACTTTACATTGCGGTTCGCGAGACTTTGGTTCTTAGTCTCATAATATCGCCTACCTAAAGTACCTATGTAAATTGTATGTAAATACATAATACAGAAAGCTCTACGTTCGATCGAGTATCTTAACGTGACTTGACATTACTTAACTCAGATGTTCTGTTATGATCGGCAAAGCGAACCTTACTACAAACGCTTTGTCAATAAATACAAGCAATGGCTGAATGAATGAAAACACTCTATTATACACAAAACACATTCAAAATAGTATAAACAAAATAGAAAACACAAAGCAAATAGTACAATGGGGGGTTTTATCGCTTAGAAGCGATCTCTTCCAGCCAACCTTTAGATGGAGATGATTGTGTTATAACTAAGGTAATGGTTGGGGTTGTACATTTATGCCTAAATTATTTATGAAGAGAGTCTTACCACAAAAAATATTAAACACTGTGTAGCTGGTGTTGAAAAAATCCTGTACAAAAATTGCTCAGGATTTTTTTAAACATGCGTTTAACAATTGTTTCTTTTTTGTGGTAACAATGTATGTGTTTTAAAAACTAAAAAGCCAGGCCACTGAAAAGGGTTTCACGCTTGGTTTACGTTTTGTATACAATCATCATCAGTCATGCTGACTTAACTATTTAAAAATAAATTAAACAGATTAGTACCATGTCACACTTACGTTGAATTGTTCGACGGCAACGTACCGCGTGCCAGTGAATGCTCTTTACAGTGACATAATACTAAGCGGCATACTATTGTACGTCCGCTGTCGACTTTGAAAACAATGGGCATATAAGTTCTGTATGGTTACAGGTTTCCTAACGGCCATGCGTCAAGAAGTAACTCGAGCACATAAAGGCTGGGCTTTGGATATGGTGTCTTTACACAATGACGTCACCAAATTCACTTATGAAGAAATCAAAGCTCCACCGCCGGTTAGTAAGTTTTTTTGTTGGCTATTAGGCTGCCTTTCCACCAAAGATGTACAATGTAGCTAAAAATTTAAGAATTGATTCATTTGCCTAGTCTCGTATAACCCAGCTATCCGATTGGTGGATTATTTCTTCGCTCACCGCTTAGCTTTCTCGTACAGCTCTGGTGGAACCCAGCTGTAATGTCTTTCAAATCATCAACGGTCTCCTAAACTGATTTTTCTTACATCTATATAGCTTAAGCGAATTGTGTTGGACCTAAATTAAAATTGACATCCTGTAATTTGATCACATTTCATACAATTAAATATCATTCCATTTTCATATTATTTCAATAAAAAATAAAAGAATATGCTCACGAGTATATTAATGTCTATAAATACAAGTTGGGCATCCTCGGATTTCTTTCTCAGTGCTCATTTCAGCCCGGAATCACTCACTGCTGGGTACAGGCCTTCCTTGTTTTCTGCCAGGCTATATTTTTGTATGATAAAAATCAGCGCGTCGCCTGGGCGGGTCAGCTCGTTTGTTCCGTTATTGTTGATAAGTCTATTTAATGTTTCAGGAAGGTGTATTCGTACACGGGATGTTCCTAGACGGTGCTGGATGGGATCGTCGTAACGGTAGACTCTGCGAATCTACATTGAAAGTATTGTATACCGCACTACCCGTCACACACGTTTATGCCATCAACTCTACCGCTCCCAAGGATCCTAAGTTATACCAAGTAAGTCTTCAAACACATATACACCCACACACGACTCACACCACACACACACACTCGCATGCATACTTGTAACTGATTGCAGATTAGAATTGTGAATAATATGTGGTTAACTAAAATTAGGACGAAAGCGACTATTTCCCACAACACAGGTTTTACCTAGGGGTTTATATTGCTAAATGTTTAGCAATTTATTGTCTTCATTATTACTTATCCGTTGTTATTTTTTCCATAAAAATAGTGATTACTTAAAAAGGGCGTTTAAATAATCTTAAGTGTTAGCCTGGCGTGAATTTGGCACCTTGTGGTATTGCAAAAGTCCATAAGCTACGGTAATCACTTATCATCAGAAGGGCCGTATGCTAGTTTCCCTTCTTAGTGGTATAAAAATAACTGGTTAGGTGTAAAATGAAATAAGTGGTCTAAAACTCGTTCCTCAAATGTGTCATCAGCTCTTCGGCTAGTACGGTAGCCTCCTTATTCAAAGTGTTAGATAACATTCAGATTTATTTGCTGTTCTTCTACAGATTCATAGACGATATTTTATTTTTCTCGATTCTATTGTCAAGGAACTGTTTGAAAACACTAGCTTCTGGTTTCAGCTGAAAATCAGCGTTGGGCTCATAAAATGCAACATTATACTGAGCTGAACGCCACTTTGTTACGCAGACACATGAACATAAATGATTATTCTATTCTATTCTGTTTTCAGTGTCCAGTGTACAAAAAGCCTGTTCGCACTGGCCTCACATTCATCACTCCCCTCTGGCTGCCTACTTTAAAGAACCCTGATCACTGGATTCTAAGAGGTGTTGCTATTTTGTGCGACGTCAAGTGATTTTACCATACTTTTTTTTAATATGTCTTACAATGGTGAGTTTATTTTAGTTTGATCGATTTCTTCAGTGTTTTGCTCATATTCTTTTTCTGTTATGATCCCAAACATGAATCGGTTGATACTCTGAATCTAATATTATATTTATACTACTTTGTATATTTTTCTTTTACTCGGTAGTTGATAGTTTTTCACCTTAATAAATATATTTTATTATATTTGATCGTTTCAGTAGTGATGAATGGATTATGTGAAAGATGATATGGGTAAGAAAAAAGGGAGTAGACCGTCTTCTCATGACCGGTTAGTGACACAAATATTTTGGTTCCAAAATTTCCAGTATTTCAAACTCTGTCACTCTGTCTGTTTGTTACGTTTTTGCGACTAAATGATGAAATGGTAAATATATAGATATATTATGCCCTGGATTTTTTAGTAAAAAATAGACAAATCAGAGGTATTACAATTTATTCATAACACATTTACAAAACATTTTTAACTGTAAATACCGTGGATGGGTAGTGTACTTAGATATACATTGATAAGCGGTCGGTCAGTGTGGATGGTTTCGACATTTACATAAAATTATACGGTCAAAGAAACATCTAGATAACGCAAGAATTTGCGAAAATTGACAATGCGATTTATAACAGTTAGCAATTAACAATTAGCACTTGATGTAGTAATGTAATGGAACGTCTTAATATTTGCGATATAACGTCACGCAACAGTTAAAGCCAAGCACATAGTGCTGTCTCGCTATTCCTCCATATACCGTGCAAGATGTTTGTCTCTCGGAAGCACTTACGATATCTAGATGCTTATTTAAAAAGTTTCACTAAACTTTCCAACGAAAATAACTCAAAAATCAATTAAATTACTACAAAACAAATTGTTAACAATATAATGGACGGAGCATATTCGCTGATTTTTTTTACAACTGACATCACATATTTTATGGAAGCATCATTCTGAGATTCGATATTTTTTGAGACGGAGATTTCATTAGCACTCTTATGCATGTCACATTCTGCATTGGAAATGATGCGTCTGGAAGATAACACTAAATACAAAGTTTTCATATTCATATGAAGTTTAAGATGAACAGCTAATTGTATAGATCACCCTTGTCCAAAGCTTTGTAAGAACTATCAACCTCTTCAATTCTACAAAAGATGCCTTTGGAAAAGATAAAAATGTTATACGCTCGTAGCCTTTCACGACGTAAAAATAAAATACCCATCATTAAAATCCAGAGTTATTCCAAGTAAAGTCAATACAATATTCGATTATAAATTGTATAGATATGAAAATGCAAGATACTAAAGTCTAAAACTTTGGCAGTAACATAGGTACTCATAGAATATCAGTCTGTCGTCATTGTCATGATTAAAGTTAACGCCAATATATTATATCAAACAAAAATAAAATGCATACGATGCTTTAAGAGTACAACATCGTAAGTTCATAGACTGCAGTAACGAGATCTAGCTTTCCTAATGCAATTTTAACAATATTCTATAGTTATAACATTATAACAAATTATATAAAACAGCTTAATACATACAGTCTTATATCCATGCTATAAAAAGCTAACAAAAATGTAGCGACAATGTTAAATAAAAGTTATACTCAAGTTAAACTTTGCGTATATGCTGTAGGTGTAATAACATTACAGTAGCTAAAAAACACCTAAAACTTGCATAATTATCGTTAGAAATTAAATTTACTTAGAGCTAAAATAAAATAATCGTCTTAAAAATGAAACAAAGGGTGCTTTAGCGTCTACAGAATGCCTTTGGCTAAATGAACAAGTTGAATTGAAATGTATTGCACACTAACACAAATTGTCTTTGGGCTGTAAGGAATGTTCATTCCTTTTTGTGTTCGCCGCGGAAATTTCCGAGAGGTTCCACGGATCTTGACCTAGGTGCTCTGAAACAAGAAATAATTATATTGTTACATAATCAAGCATTTTTACATTTTCTGGCAAGGCAAGCAAATATCTAAATAATAACCAAAATTTATTTCGGCTCTTGATGATGCTTACAATATTTTGGCAGTGGACGACAGGGATCATTGTGTGGGACAGAAAGTTGTGTAATTATACGTACATACCTTCTTCTTGAAAGCGTCAATTCAATTTTTCCTTCCTTTACTTGTTTGAAAAGCGATATGGCCCCAGCATGGCTCAATCCACGAGTTGGCACATTGTTAACTGACAAGATCTCGTCACCTGCAAATGAAAAGTCGATTATAACCTATGAAAATAACAACGAAAATTGTAAATCAAAACATTGAATAAAAATAATACCTTCAAAAATAGTACCCTTGTCCGCTGCCTGCCCATTTGGGAAGACAGTTTTAACAAATATACCCATTTGCCCTTTGGGTGAATCAGTACCACCAACGATACTGAATCCCAAGCTTTTATGGCCTGGCCCTTTCCAAAACTCCGCTCTGTGAAGTGAGTTGTGAGAGTATTGGCCTCCTTGTTGCTCGTGATGAAGAGTTGCAGAGTATTCTTGGTGCCTCGAAACATGTGGTGCGTAGTTTGGTGAACATCGCTGCGAACCAACTCTATTGAAAAATCTACTGCGACTGCTGGTTCTCAACTGTTCCGGTATACTCTCAAACGATCTATTTTGATAAAGCCTTGGTACGTGCTTTATGTAATGAGAAGTCTCTTTGACCTCGTTGGTAGCATTATCATTATAATAGTGGCCTACTGGCGGTTGTTGTGTGGAGCTGTGCATTGATATCGGTCGGTAATTGTTATGACCCGGTCTCGGGGTCGGGGAAGATCGCATCGATACTTCGATATTTGTTATGTTTTGTAAGGACGCAGATGATTGCGTTAAACATCTTCGTTCTAATAATTTTTCGTCATCGCTCTTTTGATTCGCATGTACAGGTTCTTTATTAACTTGTATCCCTATATCACATTGCTGATTAACTCGTATTCTGTTGGGATTTGTTTCGTATGACTGTCGCCTTGAAAATGTCCCCGAGTTATTTCTGGCATCCATATAATATTGATTGCTAGTCGGGAAGTGAGTTTCTATAGTAACTTGATTTGAATGCGAAGGCCTTTGCACTGTTTGTGAGATAAGGTCAGGTGGATTAGATGTTTGGGGTTTTACTAGTACTGGCTCAGGTTGTTTGTTTATAAGTCTACTCAAAGTAACTGGGGTCATTTCGTCATGTGCCATTACAAGGTCTACTTGATATCTATGGAATGCACCGTCTTCGCGGGCAGCTTCGGTGGAGCAAGAGTTAACAATATGTTGCACCTCTTTTAATGAGGATAATCCTCTTAACACTTGGCCGTTAACGTTCACTATTTCGTCGCCTATCCGAAGCCTACCATCTCTGTGAGCGATCCCATCTACGTCTAATTTGACTACAATGTATCGGATTTCGTAATTGGAACCGCTGCTGTCAAAGTCCGCTCTATGCTGCGCGAGGTAAACGCCGAGACTTTCATCCAATCTCGATTTTAGAAGTCTTACTTTTCTAAAGCGCTTTGTGCATGGCCCTCTTCCCAAAATGTCTATCTCAGGAATCTGTTGCATTCGTGGTTGGTGGTCTACGTTCGAAATATTGTTAACGATGTGAGTGTTTGAAATGTTTTCAGCTGGAACAAACTGTGACTGCATAAATTTTATTTTTCTCGTTTGAACTCGTTCGTCTAGTGTAATAGTTTTGTAAATGTATGGTGGCTTCTTGTTGTTAATAGTTTTCTTTGGAAGAGGCGGTGGTTTGGCATCGGTTTGATCAATATTATGAAATGTCACTGATACACTTGATGTATTATGTATGTTCTCTGTGTTTTCCTTTTCATATTCATAAGAAATATTTTTGTTCACCGGGAATAACGCGCAAGGAGTGGAACTGCGCCGGATGGGAACTTGAACTCTGCTTGCATTTATCTTATGGTTTAAGCTTAATTGTCTTGAAAAATTACTGTGATTTGTTTCAGATTTAACATCCAGACACTCCTTTAGAAGTGATCCGCCTGATAAATGGCAGGAGTAACCTGGGGGAGAATGGTTGCTATGCTCATCAGTAGGCCGTCCGTCACTGTCATACCCAGACTCGTTAGAGCTTACGTAGTTGCTAAGTCGGTGCGCCTGTATTTCGCCTGGTTCGGGACATCGGTGTATGCTATGAGTAGAAGAGGCTAATTCACTTTTTAAGTCTCTCATAGAACCAAGCAAGTAACTGTATTCGTAAACTGGTAAACTATTTCTGTTTCTCGGTATAAGCATGGGATCATAATCAAGAGGTCCTCTCTGTGAGATCATCGATGATCTGCGCGTAGCCTCATCCACACGTCCTGTGGGGTAAGTATTACTGTCAAAATCGTTAATACTCCTCATGGAACATCTTGTGAAGTCAAACTCATTTCTTAGAGCGGCATTAAGTAGCATAGTGTCTTCATGTATAGATATGCTATCGTTGCTTTGATACCTCTCTTCTGATCTAGAATTGGGAAGATAAATTCGTTCTCTACGGCACTTTGGTGACCTTCTGTCCAACCTTTCTGAAAAACTTTGTCTAACGGAATTAGACCTTTGTTGCGACCCCATGTTGTTCTCTTCAGGTAAAACGGACAATTTAGATCGTAAGAAGGCATATGGAAAATTCGGTTTTTTGCAAGCACCATTATTTGATTGCCCATCATTAAGAGTAGGAATGTTGTCACAACTTATCGCCTTTGTAGATGAGTGGACGAGGTTCTCTTCGGGCAACATGCTATTATGTTTTGAAGGTGAAGTTTTGTTTTCATTATTAGAATTTTGTAAATCTATGTCATCCGATGGGTCGTCAGCTTTAACGTACGTGGACAAATGCGAAGTTGAACAACTTCGGTACAAGGAGGGCCCATTAGCAGGGTAGTCAGGGGTTTTCTTCACATTAAGTGATTGTGTTTTAGAAGAATTCAACATTCCCGTTGAGCCCATTCTATGGAAAAAGGTTTTGAATGGGCTCGGTGATCTATCCCTGGAACCGCTTCTAACTGAATGTATCGAATCTGTATCGTTGTCTTTCTTAAGAGAAGTGGAGTCGGAGCTACTCCGTCCCATTTTCCAGCTTTGCTTCTTCTTATACTGCCCAATGATAGGAGTGTGTTCCTTAGGCTCCTCTATCAGAGGCGGTTCCTGGGTCGTTTCTTTTTGTTCCGACTTCTTCAAAATTTCGAGTTTCTTTCCCATTCGTCGACCCCATGTGGCGAAGACTGTAAAAACAGTTTAATTAGTTATTACTACGATATTTATAAAGCATAGCAAATAAATAACACCAAGATGTAGGTAAAAACAAAAATTGATGCCAGAATTTGAAGAACGTCTACTTTTCCTTGTGATACGGCTTACGGAAGAGTTCAAATATATGAAAAGCTTGAGTCGTAGAAGAGAGGAAATGCTGACGATGACAATGAATGAGCTTACCCTTTTTCATTTCCTTAACATCATCCTCCATGACCATGGCTGGTAGTGCGGTCACAATGGCGAAGTCGTGCGTCGTCTCGTCGTCTCGCCTTGGAGACGGCGTTCCGACGGCTCGCGGCGCGGTCACTTCCCTGCGCTTCGGCCCACGGAAGAGGCGCATGATGACCGTTCACGCAACCATCGCGCCACGCCACTGTCTGCTCTGGAATCGGAACGATTTTACGGATATTAATTTGTGTGTGGAACGTGGATATCCGCCCTATCCGCTAGCTAACGTGTTTATGAATGAATTCGCACTCAATAATATGTTAGGTACCGGCCTATTGGCGATAAACGTAAGGATAATACTGAGTGCTAATGTTTAGTGTCCGGTCTGAAACACTTCTGACTGTAAAACTTGGTACTTATGTGACGTGTTTCTGACGTGTTTGTGCTCTTATGGTCTTACGCAAAAATACCTCATGTGCGTCAAATCGACCTTTTTTCCTGTAGTAAATTTCTTGCTGTCTGGAAGCGTATTCAAAACAACTACATAATGCGTGTTTGTGTTGCTATATCGATAGGTCAAGTGTTTTGTCTCGCTTCCAGATGGGACGCTCATTAAAATATTGATAGCATTAGCTCACGGTATTGCAATGCTGTTCGAATTAATCGAAGCTATTTGGCCAAAAATAAGTAACTTTGTTTTTTTTTATGAATTATAGGCTAGCGTTTGACCACTATCTCGCCTGATGGTAAGCGATGATGCAGTCTACGATGGTACACGCTTGCCTAGAAGAAACCTATTCACTCGTGACTTAAAGATCCCTAGGTTGTAGTTATCAGGAAACACAGACTCAGGCAAGGCGTTCCACTCCTTGGCGGTGCGCATAATAAAGGTGCGCGAGTACCGCTTTGTGCGTACGGGAGGTATGTCTACCATGTAGCGGTGGCGCATCGCGGAGCGTCTGGTTGTCCGATCATAGAATGGGGATGGTGGGATCAGGTTGAAAAGCTCCGCAGCACACTCTCCGAAATGTAACTTGAAACAGTATTCTTATTTATATTGTTCATAACATTGTGCTCAGGCATTGTAGAAATGAAAATGATAAATCACAATAATATGTTTGCTACACTGTTAAGTTAACAGCACGAAAACGAATGCAACTTGCTACCTACTAAGATAAGAAACGACTTTCAGACCTCCGTACTTGAACTACTCGTTTATTTATACTGACATTTAACTGTTTACTACCTTAGTACCCATATCCGCAATATCAATACTCATTGCCCGTAAATCGTAATTAATGTGGACAGAGCAACCCGTAAGACGATCGGAGGCAGACCGTAATATTATTAAGGATATTATCCACTGAAACGTATCGCTATGAAGACACGCGGGGCACCAGCTAAGTGTTACTTCCATTTTTTGGATGTTTCAATACTCTCGAGTTGCACAAACGCGCTGCTGCATTCGGATCTGGCAAAATTGGCAACAAGCCGGCGTAGTGTACCTATAGTTAATTTGGAATGTTGTGTTCGTGTCCGTCTATCCATCGAGGCTTCAGCAGACAGCGTACCTAAACGCTTATGATTGACACACGCACTGCAATTAAACGGGTACATTTGCTTTCCCACTAATAATACGCTTTATGCCAACAGTTAGGTTAATCTCGTATGATGTACGGGATGAGTCAGAATGGCCAGGAATCGGAAACCAACTGTAATTAGGTACTGGTCCATGGATCCTTCATCGTTTTGTCTCATTTTAAAAGCACGGGACTCTAGCTATAACTGCTAAAAACGTTCAATCTCATTACCAGACGTTTATTACAGGAAATGTCGTATATTAATGGATCACAAATCTTATGTTTTAACTGGGACAGGTAAAATGATGGGTTAAGTGTATAGAAGACTAGCTAACACGCCCTGGCTTCGCGCGGGTTTTTATCGAAATAGAATACAGCCTATATCCCTAATAATCTCTATATACCTAGTCCGAAGCACCTGTGTGACGCAACAATGTCAAGAAATACCTGCACAAACTTCGTGCCGTCCGGAATAACGACTGGAATAAAGCTTTTTTTTTATATTGGCCCAGGCAGAGATGGAGAGATGAACTGAATGCATGCATTCTCATTTCATTCTCATTCATGCCATTTTGGTATATACGCAGACACATGAGTCGAACTGTCTTAATCGATTCAATTGTGTCTACTGTTCCTTAATATTGTTTCATGTGCCATTTTGTGTGTACCAAATAAATGATTATTCTATTCTATTCTATACAGAGTGGTCCCAATTAGTTAGTAACCGGGATACGTGGAAAGAGGGAAGAGAGGCATTTGCCCTGCAGTGGGACTCTACGGCTGATAATATAATAATGCGACTTCGAGATTGGATAGGCTTATGGCCCACCTGATGTTAAGTGATAATCATAACAAAGTATAACGCCTGTAACAAAGTATTGCCTCGTAGGTCACGTAGCTTAGGAACGTGCCCTACGATGCACTGCTCTGCGTCGCATCAACCTGAGGCATACAGGTGTAAAGAACCATGTGCCTGTAATTTCCCCGCTAACCATACCGTTCAAACCGAAACACAGCAATGCTGCTTGGCGGCAGAAATAGGTACATATGATGATAGTACTTCCTCAGGTGGTAGTACCATTCATGTCAATGGATGGTCGGAGGCCAAGTTACTATAAGTAAGTATGGCACTAACTAAGGGACAGTGAAGCTTTGTATCAGTGAAATAATTTTTAAAATCTGTTTAGTAGGTAGTACCGGAGATTACGCGTTACATACTCGTAGGTACAAAACCGTTGTTTTTTTAACAAACTTCGAAGATTATGGGGGCAGGACTGTATTTTTTCGTAATTTTTCATCGTAACTACAAAATGGATTTCGACCTATTAACCATATTTTAAAATTTTGCCCCCCCCCACCCCATCTTTTTGGCGCCTTCGGTAATGATTAGAACTTTTATACTAGTATTACTTATAACTATTCCAGTTCATCATAATCATTTACAGCCCGACTTCACCCACTGCTGGGTATAGGCTTCCCCAAGTTTGTGCCACGCGCCACGATCCTGCGCTAGTTTCACCCACTGACAGCCCGCTACTCTAACGATGTCATCCACCCATCTCGCTGCTGGACGTCCTACCCTTCTACAGCCATTCCTCGGCCCCCATTCAGTCGCTACCCTGCTTCATCTGTCATCACCACGTCAAGCCAAGTGTCCTAACTTATTTTACTTCTTTAATATTAGTATTGATAGTATACAGGGTGTTTGGTAATATATGGACCATATTCAAGTGACGGTTTCTCAAAAAATAAAAAAAGACTTCTCGAACAAAAAACTATTAGTTATATTATCAAATTTAAAGAAAATCGACTAAGTTTAGGTGATTAATTCGATATAAAACTTACTGCCTACTCTTGCAATTCGAGTTAGTGACACCGATCGCTTGTACTACTGGACCAAGAAAGAACTAGCGAATGTAGGGATATTTTTTTACCTAGTACCTACCTACTTAAAAACTCCAAAACGTAGATAAGGTAGATCTAGGCAGGCATGTATTTTTGATATCTCTTTCGGAAATGGCCGCGGGTTTTGGGTTAGAAAGGGACAAGAGATATCTCGAGACGTCACCAACACAGTAGTATCTGTGGTTAGATGGCAAGCATTATGCAATAGCATAACATAAGTTTAATAAAGTGTTTGTACATGCCGAAATAAATTTCATGTTTCTATGGTAAACATTTCACAAATTTATTTAGTATGCTCATCAAAATAACCCCTTTCATTTTTGTGCGTATATTATCTATATAGATGTAGAAGCTGTTAGGAAAATAGTAGGCACTACGGTTAAAAATTTATTGAACTTTTACAACATTTACCAGACACCTTTCGGATATTTTTATATGTCGGTCCGGTAGTGACGTAACCTGCGAGGAAGTGCGATGCCTTCCGGCCGGATGCGGTCCCCGCTTAGCTGTCGCCATAAAAAAGTTACTTTTATTTTATTTCTATGTTGAAGCCGCCATAGACATAAAAAAATTATACTGCGAAATAAAGCTACCAAAAGCTTATTTAGTTTTACATCGACTATATATCGAAAGGGAATATTATTACGTAAATAGGACATCCGATCGAGCAAATCGTAAAAAAATATCGTACAACTGTATCATGCTTTTGCAATGAATTTCTTGCGAATTGTTTACAAACACGCGCCTTCTACGGAACACATTTATCTTTTCAAGGTGGATTAGTTGCATTGCATATTGCATTCAATGATTAATTACCATTTAACGTTTCATTAATTAGCACAGGCTCATAATGGAGTTCCTAAAGAATGCTCAACACATTTTGTATACCATTAGAATAATGTAGATATGTAATAAGATGATATGAGCCACCCGTGTAGTCTTGTGTAGTCACTCCAAGTAGTCGTCTGGCTGCATTCCAATACTATTAGCACAAAAGATGCCAGAACGTACCTAAGTGTACACACAATAAAAATATTACTGCACACAAGTATACCTACCTACTTAGTCAAACATGCTTTCTGCCCTCAACATAACACTACGTAACATTACACAACCGATAAGCGATTTTAACGTTTGCATGTAATAATATCGTATTATTATTCTGGCCGCAACATAATGTCACAGCTTGCGGTGATGCGACAATTCTATGTTATTTCTATGGTTTCCCAATACGAAAGGGCACCATGTTTAAGCAACACACAGTAACGTTATAAGTGGACATTTAATAGCTTTAATAGATCACAGTTGTTGTTGAATTTAAGCAATTATAATTTTAATTTCATTCTAAATACGCAACATTCTCAGAGCTTATGAAAGACGAATCTTGGTAGGGATAATAGCTCGAATATTCCCTAGATTACCTCCGCTTAAAATTCCTAACGGACTGGAAATACTTTGAATGCCAGCGTCCTTGGGCTTGATTTGTTTGCGTATCTAGTAATTACGTTTTTCTTAATGGAGTTCGCAGTTTGCCTGGCCACCGAGCCTCTATTATAGATGCCGGAAGCATTACGGGCAAAATGTCCGAGTTAATTAGTTCCAATATCGTAAAATAGTTTTTTAACCGCCACAATTGACTATTCATGTGTTATCATGGCCAAAGTAATTGAAAGTCATAACGCCAATAGTGATTTCAATAAATTAGATTAAATTTACAAGAAATTTATTTTACAAATAGACATTGACTATGTAAATATTTTTCAAAAAGTACCTATAATCTAAGATCTGTTATTCTAAACATAATCGAAGTTATTATAATTGCTTGTAGTGGAGAACTTGTCACATTATTCCTCGTTCGTTCCTAGAACCCATCCCGAGACGTCAAACAGTCATTACTTTTTTGTCGTACCGTGTTTAGTTTGCGACATTATTAACCGCGAGTACAAGGAGGTAGTAGCGAGAGAGTCGTACGGAATTGAGAAAATTAGCTCGAAGTCGGTTCTGTAAAAAAAAGTGGCACTCTGGGAGTGCCGACAGAAGTGAAAACATGAATACAAGCAGACTATACTACAGATACTTATATATACAGAGGTGTCAGTAACGGTAACAGTGTCGCGAGTTCAATGGTTTTTTCCCATCTCAAAAATGCCTAACGCGCCTAAAGATGTTTTCATTTTAAAAAGTAGCACTCCAGGAGTGCCGACAGAAGTGAAAACTTGAACGTGTGTTTGGGTATTCAAAATTTAAAATCAGATTACACTACAAATACTTATATACAGAGGTGTCGGTAACGGTAACAGTGTCGCAAGTTTAATGGTTTTTTCCCATCTCAAAAAATCAAAAAACTGAAATTCTTCTTCAAATTGCAGACGTAATTTAAGAGGTAAAGTAGATTTAGGTAGATAAATATTATTTAGTTGTAAATTGGGCAACGATCTTGTGCCAAAATATTTACAATAATAACTCATAAGCTACAATATTTATTGTATAATAAAAATCCTTAAACATGAACCTTACCGTGCTATAATTATAGTAGAGTCAGTTAAGCGTAGCTACGCATATTGATACTCCAGCATCCCACATGCCACTTCCACTTGTTCTGAACTCCATGACCGCGTATGACGGACATTGACATCGGCACAAGGCAGGTGCGGTTCTAACTAATAACTAATTGCGAACTCACGATATGTATAACCACTATGCATAGCATGTTGCACGTTTCACAAACACTCATTTTATGCACTATCAGCGACTATTAACCATTTATGGGTACGTGAATGAACTGTTTAAACGGTTTACGGCGTGAACTATTCGCGTTATTTATAACTTTGGGCTGTATCGGTGTTTGCTTAGTTCCAATCTGTTTGTACAAAGTTGAGATGTAAACATTTACTTCTAGCAATCTTATTTGTTTAGTACATACCTACTAGCTGACCCCCCCGCGACTTCGTACGCAGTGTTCTGTGCAGTCGCGTAAAGTGTATCCTATGACTCAAGTCCATTCATAATCTATCTAGGTATGTAGGTACCAAATTCTATCGAAATCGATCGAGTCGTTAAGTCGTGAAAAGGTAACAAACTTCAGTTACTTTCAAAGCTATATTTAGTAGATTATAACCTGGATTAACACGTAGGCTACTTTTTGTTGACAAACAACACGTGCGAAGCCGCTGGCGGAAGCTAGTATTATATATAGTAGTATATTAACCTTCCTCTTGAATCACTCTTATCTATTGTTGAAAACTACATAAAAATCCATTGGGTAGTTTAAAAGATCTAAGGTAACAGACAGCGGAAGCGACTTCATTTTATACTATGTGAAGATAAAGATTGTTGGTTCCATTCATTGACAAGCTCTATTTAAAATACAGATTAGCTCGACGTCAAATACGTACTTAAACTAAACCTAATGACTAACAAATTTTTTACAAATTTGGATTGTTTTTGGGTATAAGGCATATGTTTTTTTTCAAAACAAACAAATTCTAAACATCGTTTGGATTTTCCGTTACAGAGATAAACGGGACATTTCACAAATAAAGTTGTCGTGTACCAGTATATTCCGTATGTAATGCCTTAGGATAAGAGTAAGAAGAGCCTACTGTAGCTCCGTTAAAACGACCAGACAGTTTAAAGTGACAAGAGATACCACATTTAACTGTATTTGGGATAAGTCCAGAATATTTGCTTGTTTACGTTTAACGGTACATTTGTGTAAAAAGCAGGTTGTTGGAGCCCTCACACCGGTATTCATATAAATCGGTAAATAGCATTATATGTAATCTCTTTCGAGTCCCAAGGGAATAGAATAAAAAAGAATAAGTTTCTTTTCATTAACACAGTAAATACCAAAAAGGATAAAGGTACAAAAGATTACTTAAAACTAAACAATCTACTGTTAAAAGTTGCAAAAAGGACTAACTCAGCATGATGCGGGTTGTATGTAATACGGGTATAACCCACGCTGGTTTTCCTTTAGGACCGAATTGGATGTGCGGACTTTATCAAACTATAAAATAATATAAAATAAAATATTTTTTTTTGTTGAAAAATTACTTTTTCAAAACAAGCTTTTATATAATTCATAATTGGAACCGCAAGCAGATTCAAATGAACCCAAACACTAGCAGCCTACTATAATCCATTCAGAAGTTCGGTTGTCTAGCATCCGTCTCCATCATGAGACCACCTCCATGGTACCATATTATTGCATTCTCACCGAAGTTACATATGTATTCCAAAGTTAAGCTCAATCGGTTGAGGGGAACGGGTATAAAATTCAGTTGCAAGATTACACCCAGACAGACGTACCTACATACTTTGCAATAAAATTAAAAAATAATAAAATAAACATTGCTGGACATTTCACACAGCGCTATCTAGTCCCAAACCAAGCAGAGCTTGTACTATGGGAACCAGATAACTGATAGAATACTTATATACTTTTTTTTTGTAAATACATACATACTTATAATATATTGTATATATGTATATATGTAGAAAAACAACCAGACCCGAAACAATATGTAGATCATGCAAACATTTGTTCCGTGGCGGGAATCGAACCCGCTACCTCCTGCGTCTCAGCCGGCTATTAGCCCACCGCACCACGGAGGTCGTCAAGGTGCAAGTTAATAAAAAGCTTGTAAAATGGGACTATTTAGGCGGCAGCTCAATCCAAATTTCACATTCAATCTTTGGTTTTCATATTGACCTTCACTTTATATCTGTCTTATTAACACTCATTTGACATGCGCCAGCTCCCTGCTTGGTACATAGATGTGGCCTTAGTCTATATTCGGAACAGTGACTCACCTCATACAAGTGCACATGGGGTGGGCGATGCAGCGCTGGCGCAGGCGGGACGCACCACTGAAAATAAACGCTCATGTTAGGATGTTTTAACAGATTGAATACGAATTGCACAATTGAAACTTGTATCGTTGTTTTATTCATTCTAATTGGCTTAAGGGAACGGAGACATGCCACTTTACATAACTACAAGTTATGCATCGTGTCGTTGCTGATTTCATTAGTGAATTATATTAGCGTGATTCAGTATCAATGCACAGCCACATATTTTCCAAAGGTCTTATAGAAGCCCGAAGTATTTTGTCACACACCTGCCACCATTTTAATAGCTTTAAGAGATAACTAGCAAACAATGAAATTGCAATCCGTGTCCTTCACACAATTCACTTGAGTTAGGGTTAACTAAAAATGCACTTCCCTCTTCATCCCCTCTGTATGGGTTAGGGTTCTTAGCCAGTACTAACAATGGGTATAATGCATGCTTACATTATAGTGTTCAGCTGTATGCTATGTATGCCCTTTTTTTCTTCATAGACTGCTTTTCTAACTTTTTTTAAACTTAAAACGCAACACTACTATATATACTATACACTACTATATACGCTCTATGACAACGAGGCAGACCGCGAAAACGTTGGCGCGACGATCTGGATGGGTTCCACTCTGACTGGCAGGAGATTTCTGGAGAACGCAAGGAATGGAAGGAAATGGGGGAGACCTTTGCCCAGCAGTGGGACAGTATAGGTTATTGAAAAAAAAACACATTTAAGTAAACATACACTATGAGACCTATAACAGAAATGTTCATAGCTATGAGTTCAGTCGGTAACTTCATTAGTATTGTACCACAATTCATTAATCACAACAAATAATTATGTCGCATAAATCAAAGCCATCAGGTTAAGATGGTTAGTTTATTGGGGAAAAGAATTCGTTAGAACTTTTAACATCAAAGACCACGTTTGGAGTAGGTACGCTTAGTCATAAAAGTGCTTATAAATTTTAATAAACATTCCGCATTTATATTATTTGTAAAAGCTTTTTAATATCACAATGCCAGCGGCGCGTCTAGGGATCGGAAACATAAAAATTCCATCACGTAGAGAATGTTTTATCGCCATCTATTGAAGGACAATAGGCCTCGTTGAAAGAGTATCTAATGGTGGTTTGAGCCTCACCGCTCACCATGACATGCAAATAAAGAATACTTACTTTATCCTTGAAAATACATTTATCTACGTCTAATGTTCACAGCTATCAAAGTGGGACCATAACCTGTTACGATTTCAGCACAATTTTCTCGAACAATACATAATCATCTTCCGAGTAAGCAATTTTGTCACAAAGGAACAATACCTAGGTCAGTTTGACTTCGTGAATTTTGGCGCAATTTAGTATTATGTAATGATTCGTTTTGAATGGAACGTATGATTTCCTTTTATTCCGAACTGATTCAAAGGTTACGAGTATTCCACTTATGATCTTAAGCTTTTTGTTTTCTGTTAATGTTGTTATGTGAGCGAGTGCTCACGGAATATTCCAAGTTATTATTTTCCCTACGACATTTTCTTAGGTATTATAGACTGCACAGCCGCAGTTAATCTTGTGGGGAGCTGCTAGCCTGCGTATGACAAGTACGCAGGCAATGAGACGTGATTAAACGCACGCTCCGGTTACGGTAAAAACGGCTAGGGCGAGCCACGGGGACACCGACATTGGGGGAATAGAACGGTAAAATGTTCTATGTTACTTCCGCAAGTCCGTAATATTTCAAACTTGGACCTATTCGCCAAATCTCGGCGGACTAGGGGAAGATTTCGGTGATTCTGTAAGAAAGTAATTCGAGCGTTTTTATTACGCAAACCACAACTGTTGCCTGGTGTAATTGGGTGAAAGCACCCCTCTGAGATTTGGCCAAAAATTGTTTGGTTTACTTTGATGTAACTCTTGCAAGAAAAATTGTAGAACTCTTCAAAGTAATTAAAATATTTATGGTATGGCTAGCCTTCTTTAATCAAACGTCCATTTGGATTGTAAAAGAATATTTTTACATGTCTACCATGAGAATTAATAAAGTCGTGAATGTATTTTTCTTAGGATTCTTTAAGCCAATTAATATTTGAATGCAAAACAAGGGCCTACTTCTTCAGTAACCTCAACGCATTTTAACCTAGTCTAGATATACTGTTTCAAACTCGCTTTCTAAATGAAGTATACCGTGTCGTCCTTCAGTAGCTGCACCTAGGTCACGTCGTCGGTTATTTTAGTTTTACTGCATTTGATTCGTATAAAATTATTGTCAAAATTCTAAAAGGAATTTATTTTTACTATCTTTGCCGAATCATTTACCAATCCCCTTTCGAGCTTTAAGTTTTTATCTCTCTAAACTCAGCAAGGTAGGTAAAGCTATCGTCGCAGTATTTACAAGAAGTAATTAATTTGTATATTGCCATGACATAATAAAACATAATTATTACTCAGCGTGAATAAACCTTGTCCACAAAGGAAACTAAGTGTAGGCACCTAAACGGAATTAAGTGTTGTAAAGTTGCACATAGTTTAACAGGTAAATTAATTGTTAACAGGTGGGAAATACACAATTATTACCCTATCAAAACCAAACAGCTGTAAAATTTACAAGTATCCGCTTAGTAATAAAGAAATTTTGATGGTCGACTTTTTGTATCACTGTTTCTTGCTTCAAAATAGTAATGAAACCCAATAGAATCGTGGCAACAAGATTCAATTGATATTCTAGTTTAGATACAAATAAAAATCACTGCAGCAGGGTTAGTCATATCTTATACTGATAAATTACTCCCTCGAGTGTTACCCAAGCGCATCCCCTAATGCTTTTATCTCTACCCTTCCTGCTTAAAGTTAGGTATCTTTTAAAATCTGAATTCAAAGTATCTCATTGTCTACTTTATGAAAATGCTTCTATGGTATATTGTAATATAGAAGATCGTCATTGAAGAATGAAGAGAAATTAAAATCCAATTATCAGGATGGGAAAAATAGTTTCGAAGGAAAAATACATCATTGCTCAAAACGCTAACGTAGAAGAAAATGCAAGTGCCAGCTAGAACATTGGGGCGCTAGGCATTGCAGAAATATTATTGATTGTCGTCCTCATTATCAACACACTGAGGAAATAATTAAACTCTAACATTATCAGCGTCTTTTCCCGACCTGAATCCAATCCGACCTAAGAAGAGACGTAAAAAGAAGAGGTTGGAGGAGTCTGGGAAATCCCGGCTGGCAGACCGTGGTGTCCAGGGAATAACCCAGCCCACGGTGTACTGCCAACGGGTATACCCTCATCACTCAACCAGCTTCATGCGACGAGCAACGAGCGCTAAGAGCTTCAGCCAGCCTTTAACCAGTCTTCAACCAGCCTCCAGCCAGCCAAGCAGCAGCCGTATTTTTTAGATTTTTATGCAGGACACAACTTGTCAGAATACATTCTGAATTAATTAGTGTTATTAATTCTATTCTTGAATCCAATAGCCTCTGGAAGAAATTGTAGAGATCCCTAACGTGCCTTGCTTTTGTTAAAGCTAGCTGTGCAATTCTTGTATCTGATTCATTCATTAGCATTGTTGAACAGTTAAGCCAAATAGGTCAAACGTTTATTCGCTAACAAATCTACAAAGAAACACTCGTCGTATGTTTAGGATAGGAAAGCTTATCCCAAGATCTACTAAGTGTAAAGTTTCACTGCTAACAGAAATATTTATAAAATAAAACAGATTCTACTTCCGCCAATCGCTGTACAACCTCCGTACTTTGTAAGGCGTAACTGTGGTTTTATATTTTTTCTTCATATTCCATTTATGCAAAATTCCGCAGACTCGAGTTACTACTCGTCTAGAATGTTAATTAATATGAGGTTTAAGTGGAATTTCTACAGGCATTCGTGGCTTGATGATGGTAATTTTTTAGACAAGGATCAGACTAGGTGTCTCGTATATGCTCGTACGCACTTAAGCTCCTCTAAAAGGAATATTATGAACGACATTACATATTTAGTTAGTCACTTTAGAAGCCTTTTATTCATCATGCAATATATGCAAATGGGATGTTGGCGCATATTTTTGCCAACGCTGCTGGCAACGGCAACTAGTAGCTGACTGACCTTAGTGTTGTTTTAACCTTGACCGAGCCTTGATTTTTTTGATTGGTATTTAAAGATTGCACTTGCGAAGACTTGTGATGATTTCTACTAATATTTTAAAGGAAACTTCCGATTTAAAAATCAAAACGCTTACATATCCACGTCCACTGCTAACCATGGCGTATATTGGTTTCCCCATAGATTTAGAGCTACCGAGATCGTCTTTCTATCTTGTGGGAAAATTAGTATTTCTACTCGTATCGAAGGATCCAGTATATTGTGAAAAGGACTATTTTCAAACATGCCTGAACCTCAGTATGTCGCATTTTTGCCAACTTTCAAATAAGATATCCAATGAAAAAGTGGGTGATGGCATATGAGATGTAAACCAGTGTCCATTATAACCGCAATACCAGTAGCGCAACTTGATACTTACTAAGTCGTTTTATAGTACTTACTAAAACGGTAAGTGTTTACTGCAAGTATTTGGCTACTTTAGAGAAATGCTTCTAAAATTGTTGGCAAACATTTCTAGCGGTCATAGAAATATGCCGCTCGGTATTTACACGTCATTAGCACTGCTAAGTTTAAGTCGTTTTTTAGTTTTAAAAATACCTTCTTAAATATCAAAGCCCACACTAAAAACTATACGAGAGTATGTCTAATTTATTTACCAGAACCTTGAACTAACATAGGTACTTTCTTGGCTATGCCTAGGGAAATTGCTTAGTATCATTGCTTGTTAGTTATTTCCCTGCATCATCGTTAACTTGTTTAATTAAGGTCTTATTTACGTACGCTGGGTAAAGTACGAGCAATAAAACTATCTTATTACTTTATTTAAACCTAATTCTAGTAGAACATCCGTTCATAAATTCAACCAAAACCCCATTATAACGTTCTAACACATAATTATTAATAACAAAGCTGTCAAATAAAGATTAAAGGACTATTAGGTATGCACGGGTCATTTGTCCCCGGTACAGTTAGGGACGATTTACAAGCGCGTGGGCGGGCGGCGCACGCGCCCCGTGGGCGGACACCATTGACGAGAAATGCCCATGAAACTACCCAAAGGGCTCTTACATACGAAGATACGATAGTCATCCGACACCGGCGCACGCGCAGATCTACGACTCGAACCTTCCTTGGTGGTTCTAAAACCCTTGTTATCACGCTAATATTATAAATGCGAAAGTTTGGATGTTTGTTTGTTACTCAATCACGTCAAAACGGCTTAACCGATTTCGATGAAATTTGGTATGTTCGTTGATTATAACCTAGATTACCATATAGGTTACTTTTTATCCCATAAATCAGTTCCCGTGGGATAAATGGGGTGTCAAGTCAAGTTGCAACAGCGAGTTTAGCTTTATTTCTAGGTTACCTACACATTTAGTAGTGTAACGCGTACGAAGTCGCGGGCAACAGCTAGTAGTTTTATAAATCAAAGCCATCATTTTGTTATACTATACAGTATTGTTTGTTTTTCTGTCCTATAATAAGTGCTATGAAAAAGTAATGCCTAATGTTTTAAATAGGGCTATGTGTTTAATTTTGACAAAGTATTTACTATGTTCTGGCAAAAAACGGATAAGGTTTTACGGATAAGATAACGGCTAGTCTCTTTGATTCTACCCTTTTAAATCAGTTGTGATTCGGGATTACATAAATTGACTTTACTGGCTGACTCTGGACTTGCATCATGCATCTTGTATTTCTCATATCAACTGAATACTGCTCTCTACGACTTCATCCTCAAAGTCAATAGCATCGTCTTATGTAAAGGCGCCCATCCGCCTACATCTGTGGCTTTACGATGCACAACAAAACATACCTTAATAAAACCTTAACACCTTTACAACCTTTTTGAGGCTTCTCTGAGATGACAATGTAAAACGGATTTAACGATATTGTTTAAACAGACCCTTTGTGTATAAACGCTCAATTTTACCGTAAAATTCACTATTGTTGAGTTTATTAGGGTAGTAACTATTTTATTTCTTATAAAGGTTCGGCATCTATTTGAGCAGTATCGTAGAAAAGACCACCATAGTTTTCGATGAAAATCGTCTCAAGGGCTTGTTACTTAAACGAGTATACATTACATGTAATGCACTGAGATTTGTTTTCTAAATACACCCACCATTATCAGTTCCCAAACTTTAATACTGAATGGTACCATCGAATACTTTGCCTTATGTTTCGATACCTGTTTACCATGTTTATTAATCTGTAGTAGCCTACAGCGGGTCACAGACGTCCCTTTAAGAGGAAATCCGGGAAGCAAGACATTTGGAAAATAGGGATTTAACAAATCTATTGCTGTCTCGCTATGCCCTATATGCCCTATGTGCGTGCGATAGAGAAAACTGCAGGTCCGACTGATTACCTATTTAAAATAGACGAAATCACTTTTTCGTAGTCCCCTGTTTCCTCCTCCAAAACTGGACCGATTTAATTTTTTGTCAAATATGTAATAAAAAGGGCTTTGTTTGTACGTTTCGTTTTTTTTATTTATATTCGTCAAATTTGTTTGCTGGATGTCTGAAAAGGGGCAGTAAAAATTAGCAATTTCTGTGACTTTAGAAGGTTCCTAGTTCTTATAATAATTGATTTATGGAGAAAAACTAAACGTAGAAACATGACCGTGGTACTTGTAGATTGTATGGTAAAAAAATTAGTATCACTAACCAGAGAGGAAACAGGGGACCACGTTTGTATGGGCGAAATGCAGCCCAGATTTCCTCTTAAGCAACCCGTCACAGTCTTGTGTCAATCTAGCTCACGTATAGCCCTTTATCCGTAGGTAAATAGCCAGTACATTAATAGCCGCAATAAAACTAACTCGACTGTTTCCTGCCACAGAAATGGATCTCCACTTGATGCTCAAGATTTACGATTATGTATTTGCATGTTGTAACCCTATTAAGTTAATATTAAGGGAATTACTGCAGTATTCCTTTGGGGTTGTTAATCGGGAAGTTGTACCGTGTATAGCTACTACTAAATTTCATTCCAACGCATCAAATGCCTCAATATTCGAGTTGTCTATATTTTTGCCAACAAACAGAACAAATACTTACATATTACCATTTCATTGATAAACACGAAATTCTGTAGTCGAAATTTTACCCTGAACTGATTGATATACTTTACCCAAATCGTATCGAATGCCATGGAGGCCATCGGCATTATTGACCTCCTTTCTTTCGGTAATCTAAATTACCAGACCTATGTCAAGATTGATTAAGTTACGTCCTGTTACAATATCGTCACATTACTCATAAATAATTGCCTTTTGAATAAAAGTGATGGGCTCTATACTTATTAGATATTTTTGAAGTTTGTTTTATAACCATACTTCAAGTCTATGAATATGTGTCAAGTATAATTATTGTAGATATATCGTCCTAAGTTTCGCTGTATCTAACAAAGTTATTAAATCTCAATCCCGTACACTTAGATTTACGACTGTGCAATTCTCGCTTTAGCAAGTAATGAACATGCGATTTACAAAACAAGTAGATCGGATCACGATACACAGTTTTATTTTCCGGAACTGGCAAGATTTGTTCCACGTAGATCCGTACAGCTCACCAATTAAGTAAAGCCATCATTTTAAGACGTTCGTTACGCTTCGCAGTCACGAAACTTTTTTGCCAGATGCTCTCTAAATACCTGCACCACACGTGTACTCGGTCATTGCCCACTTATTTTAACCTTGAGTCTAAATGAGCATACTTCACTTAAATATTTAATTATTCAGTTAAATTATCATTTGTATCGAGTCCATTATCGTACAACGTTGCAGTAATAATGCTATTACCAATAATTTCTTAGATTAAATTGAATGGTTTAATGAATTCCACTGGTTATTTATTGGAAAATTAATTACTTCGATATAGATAGACTGAGTAAATTAATGTTATAACTCGTACAAAATATGTTAGTTACCACACAGCTACTTGTTCTATAGGTAAAGGACTTCACAATGGCGTAGTTGTTCAAAATCTAGTAGGTAATCAAAATGATCGACAAGCTGTATTTATTACCTAAAGACGTTGCGTGCTAATTCAACTGTTACTACTCGTTAAAATCAGTGAAAGCCACTGTTACTCAATCCACGTAATAGGTTGCTACAGAAAAACGGCTCCCGTCCAACGACCGACCACTTTTCATTAGTAGAAATTAAAGATTCCAATTAATACTTATCTCGGACGGAACCTGTTCGCTTCCTGAGTTACGCCGAACCAGTCGGATGACCAATTTGTTGCTTTTTTAAAAGCACTTTGATAATTCAGTGGACCATTTGTTTTCATTCTTAAACAAAACTAAAATTAGAGGAAATAATCACAACATTATACAACTCTTACTACAACTTCAAGAGTGTTAGAGTTTCTGCCGCCAAGCAACATTGTTGGTTCGATGAAATTACAGGCACATGAGGCTTTACACTTGTATGCCTCAAGTTAAGGACGCAGGGTAGTGCATCGTAGGGCACGTGACCTACGAGGCAATACTTTGCTATAGGCGATGGTTACCACTTATTATTAGGAGGGCCATATGCTTGTTCCATCTCCAGTAGCATAAAAAAACTGCTTCACTAATTTGGTCACAACTGAAATAATAAATAATAAAATATATATAAATATAACAGGACATTTCACACAGCGCTATCTAGCCCCAAACTAAGCAGAGCTACTATGGGATACGAGTACTATGTATTATGGGAACCAGCTAACTGATAGAATACTTATATACATTTTTTTTGTAAATACATACTTATATGAAAGAAAGAAAGAAGAAAGAAAGAAAGATATTTTATTGGACATACACAGGTTCTTAGAGATAACATTACTTACTAAATAACACAATATAAATACAAAGGTATAATAAATACAATGTATACAAAGAAAGGTACATGTAGACAAGAATATATAGCATGTAGATGTAGGTTTATTCGTAGTCACCGCGTGCATGTACCCAATGGTCCTGTCTCAGCATAATGCTGTACATATGCATGCATGTGTAGCAGCGCTGGTTTTCATTCAACCAAGTATAGAGAAACAACCAGACCCGGAACAAATATCTGTAGATCATGCAAACATTTGTTCCGCGGCGGGAATCGAACCCGCTACATCTTGCGTCTAGCCGGCTATTCGCCCACTGCGCCGCGGAGGTCGTCGTAATAAAATAACATGATCGAAAGCCATACTTATTACCAATAAAGTGTTATAAATAATATAACCGAGATAAATAAGACAAGTGCAAGGCATATCTTGTCAATTGCAACAAAGTAAGTTACAGGTTTTGCAGAATTAACCAATAAAGTGGATTTCTCCCATCCTTACCCCAGTTATCTGCGCTGGGATTGCTATGCAAGTAAAAGCTTTATTTTGTAATGACAGCCTCTCGATAGTAACATACAGCAATAAACTGATATGCGTAATGTTATTGCAAGTGCTATCACAATTACCTACAATTATCTTAATTTATTAATACCAACATGTCTTTGGATACCCTGTGCCATAAAACATAGCGAATGACATTTGCTGAGATCGTTCTATATAAATAAATAAATAAACATCGCTGGACATTTCACACAGCGCTATCTAGCCCCAAACTAAGCAGAGCTTGTACTATGGGAACCAAATAACTGATAGAATACGTATATACTTTTTTTTTGTAAATACATACTTATAATATATAGAAAAACACCCAGACACGGAACAAATATCTGTAGATCATGCAAACATTTGTTCCGCGGCGGGAATCGAACCCGCTACCTCCTGCGTCTCAGCCGGCTATACGTCCACTGCGCCACGGAGGCAGTCAATTAAAAAAAAATATATAAATCCATAAATTCACAAATGATTGCGCTTACAATATTTTTATTCATTAGAAGACCTCCGTGGTGCAGTGGGCGAATAGCCGGCTGAGACGCAGGAGGTAGCGGGTTCGATTCCCGCCGCGGAACAAATGTTTGCACGATCTACAGATATTTGTTCCGGGTCTGGTTGTTTCTCAATATATTATAAGTATGTATTTACAAAGAAAAATGTATATAAGTTTTCTATCAGTTCCCATAGTACAAGCTCATCTTAGTTTGGGGCTAGATAGCGCTGTGTGAAAAGTGCAGCAATATTTATTCATTACAAAGTTAATGTAACTAATGAATACTAGTGTTTAAATGTAGAGTATAATGTTAACCCAAGCGAATAGATTATTTCGAAGTTTTTTTGATCTATTACAATCGTGTGTTCTTTGAAGCATTTCTTGTCTGATGTTTAATTACGAAGGCGATGTTGATGAATTGACCAGATTAAACGAGACGGTCTGGTGGCATCCAGGTCACAGATGTGCCGTCCACACACCATTGCAGATGCACTCAATGAGCTCTGTTCTATCATGTAAGGAGATTAACTCGTACACGCACTGTCACATCGTCTTTGTTACACCATTTGTTTTGAGTCTTGAGAATATATGTAGGCCATTGACGATAATTATGTTATGATTGATATGTCTAATACGTCGTTATACTGTCTTCATTTATATTAAGAATTTAATAAAATAAATAGCTCTACATCGAGCACGTTTAATGCTAGATAGATTATGTTGACTGACTGATAAATAATCACCGGCGGTTTTGTAACATTGCATATTTTATTAGGTTGGTACTTGTAGTTTATCAATTTTATACCCACTGTTTACTCAAAATATTTTCATATAATTTCGCCACGCTCTGATTATTATCTGTAGTATATTATTAAGTTCGCCATTCCAATTTGAATTAAATTCTTGTATCGTTGGTTACATGTTTTTATTTAAATTTATTCGGTGCATTAAAAATATCGATTTGTCTTGTACTTAATAATGCGACCTCGATTTGTATTGGTGTCTCAAGGATTTGTCCGCCAACCCAAGTTAAATTCATAACAAAATAATGAATAATATGAATATAGATACGAGTAAGACAAAACCGTATAGTAAAATTGAATTCTATTTCCAGTCCAACGTTCTTTCGAAGTCACTGACTTGAATAAACTTTAAGATAACGTTTATTAATGAAACCATCCAATGTGGTACGAAGATTTCCTATCACACATCTGCCGCGGCCGCGGCGTGCAGATGATTCTCGGTAAAAGCAATCGCGGTCATCCCGGAGTGTTTATTATAAACTCTTGTAGCAGGCGGGGGTCGTTAGGCGTCTAACATAATTGTTCTCGGTGATGTGAGTCGATCACATTTCTTAGACAAGGTTTAGCGTCAGTGCGAAAACATTAGCAAATATTCTAGATACTAACGATTTTTTTAATGTTTTACAATGTTGTATATTAGATATATACCTAATAGCTGCACTATTTTCCACCAAGACACGGTAAACGTTACGAAAATTTCATCTTTCAAAAAACAAAAGAATCCTTATTAAAATATTTCCACTCGGGAGCCAGACACTTAGACAAATAGGCAGATATTTAAACAGACAGATAGTAAAAGCTCCTCTTTTTTGTGGACAAGCCATCGATTTAAGTCCTACGCGTCATTAATATACAGTGCTTATATAGTCAATATTGTTTGGATAACGTTTGTAACTTGTCTAAGGGTTGCTCTTGATTCTTGATGAAGCGTTCATAAACCTATAGAACGTACGTTTTACAGTATTTCAATCTAATATAGAAACTGATGTATTTATAATTCGTTATTGCAAAAAATAAATCAATCTGTAAGTATGCGAACTTAATGCTGGAAAACATTATCTTCTAATCAACCTTTAGTTAATGTGGAAAATCAACACTCATTGATCGAGGGAAGCGAGATCTCCAAATCAACTTGGACACATCGACGTTGTGTGTATGTATGTTTGTTTGTCCGAGGATCACTTTGTAAGTATTGATCCAATTATCCTGAGATTTGGTATATAGGTAGGTAGTGATGCCACAATCCTGGTGTTACTAAATGAGTTAAACATGTGGGAGGGTTTTTGACACATTGGGGTGCAAAAGGAGTAAAAAAGCAAAAATGTTGATATTTTATCCCTTACTGTCAGGAATCTAGGTTTGAGTTTAGATTGATGCTCGAGCAGCTTTGTAGAATATGAACCTAAGACACTGTTATTCAGAGCCGTCTCTCAATATGCCAAAGCTATTATTCAGAGTTTTGCTACCGACTGCGACTGCAGACGACCTCCGTGGTGCAGTAGGCGAATAGCCGGCTGAGACGCAGGAGGTAGCGAGTTCGATCCCCGCAGCGGAACAAATGTTTGCATGATCTACAGATATCCGGGTCTGGTTGTTTGTCTATATATTATAAGTATGTATATACAAAAAAAAATGTATATAAGTAGTCTATCAGTTATCTGGTTCCCATAGTACAAGCTCTGCTTAGTTTGGGGCTAGATAGCGCTGTGTGAAATGTCCAGCCATGTTTATTTATTTAAAGGCATACAAAGTTGCCGATGCTTTTTCACAGATTGATTAATATTTACTGACTTTCTGGCTTCGAATTCGGCAGCATAGCTCGGAATAATACCATGAGTTCAACTGTCAAGAGTTATCCTCTAACGGGTTCTCTTAATCTTCAGGTTTCAGTTAGGGTCTAACATAAGCCTTGTTACCACAAAAAACTCAAACTGTTTAAAGCGTGTTTAAAATATTCCTTACTATTTTTGTATAGAATTTTTTTAAACATGTGCTAAAGTGTTTAATTTTTTTTTGTGGTTTTTTCCCCAAGATGTTTTATTTTTATTAACCGACCTTGTAAACCTTTGAAACAAAATTATTAACACCTAAAACAAGATGGTTAATTGTACCATCTGCTGCCGCTCTCTTTTAATTCGGGTAGGATCCTATTTTATGTTCGTGCCTAAGTTTAAAATTAAACCATGTGTTAATCCGACTCACATTCTTAATATAGTTAGATATCCATAGATGGTTTTTCTTGGGCATGTGCACACCAACGTGGCAATGTTATGAAAATACTAAATAGAAATATGGAATAATATTATCGACGTATGGGAAATATTTCTGGATAGATACAGATTTTTTGCGAAAACCATTTTGAAGATACATACATTATCGAGTATTTCTAAGAGGGCTGTTCGTGCAATTTATAATATGGGCCCCAGAGAATCATTACGCAATATGTTTAAAGAAATAAATGTTATGACATTCCCTTGTCAATACATCTATGAAAATCTGATGTATGTTCACAAGAATATTAATTTGTTTAAGAAAAATAGCGATAATTGTAATTTTAATACTAGAAATAAAGATAAACTCGCTGTTGCCACTTGTAAACTCCATAAAGTTAGTAAATCGTTTAAAGGGCAAGGTGTACGCTTTTATAACAAACTCCCAAGGGATGTACAAAAATTGAGAATTAATAAATTTAAAAACGTAATTAAACAAAATCTTTATAAAAAAGCCTACTATAAAATATTGGATTATTTAGATGATAGAGAAGCTTGGGTTTGAAATTGCTTCAACTCGTTCAAAATGTTACAATTTAGACGTAATTTATTTTCTGTATTATGTATTGTAAAAGGATCATTAAAAAACAAGCAGCCTTGTTTCTTGCCTTTCTTTCCTGGCTTGGTCGCGAAGGAACAGGCAGTAAAATTGACGTTTCAAAGTGATCCTTGTGATTTTAATGAATAATAATATTTGACTTTGACTTCGACTTTCTCATTCCTGATTTCTAGCAATTTTAGAGCATGGTAAGATTCAGGCTCCAAACTGTCCAAAAAGATCGTGCGTCTACTGGGACAAATCCAGCACGACTCGAAATGCCTTCCGTCTGGATTTGTGTCTGTGTATTTATTTTCATTACAGATACAGTTAGTATATGAATTCCATAACATTTTTAATATGGTAAATAATTCATTATATCTACATTTAAGCAAGTTCTATGTCATTTAATTAATAACGACAATAGAGAAACTAACACACCTGCACCCTGTAAAGTAATTGCAGAACGACTAAATCGCAAAATGACTAGATTTGCCAAAATGGTAGATTTTTATTTCAAATACCTGCTATGTTTAAGCTATAATTTGAAGTTTCTTATTGCGCTAAAATGTATAGTGTTTGTTTACATAATAATAATATCATCCGTTCTTTAAATAACACGCGTTTGTTAAACAGCTTTGCCAACTTATTAACTTGACGTCTTTCACAGTTTAACAAAAACGAAAATGCATTGAAAATGTAACCAAACCGTATCTTTTGGCCCAGTTTTGCGAACACTTCATATACTTTTTGGTGTTCACGTTCGTGAAAGTTTTCGGCATTTTAAAAATATCTGGTTGTTTTGTTTATTTTAAATAATTAATTATATATTTTAGCCAGCTGTACACTGTGAAAATAAATTATAATATGTCATAATCTTTAATACTTTTAAATAAGTTTATATTATTAACAGATCTAAGAATTTGATTGATCGTTAACTTATGTATCTTTTCATCTTCTAAACCGCGGGTAGACCTTGGCCTGCTCAAGCAATTTTTTTCAGTCAGATCTGCTTGGTATAATTATCTCAAGCCTACTTAAATTTATTTGTGTGGAATTGTAATATTTACTACCAAATAACCTAATATTTTTTTTTGAGAAAATAAAATAAAAAACTTACACTTCACAACTTTTCTTATCCACAATGTCAATCACAAGATCATCACAACACTACACAGTCACGCAGCGCTTATCACAGACGAAACGTGCGGATCGATCGGATGCAGGATTATTTTGCTATGGGTGTTGGCGCGAGACTGGCGGCGGCGGTGCGCGCGACGCGACTGAGCCGGGCTGAGTTCTGCGGCAGTGGAGACGGCATTGCCGGCTCATACACTAGCTGCATAGCTTTACTCATACTTCTACGGGATTTACGCGAACTTTGTAACATCATCAGAAAATTAGTCGGTCTGACTGAGAAAACATATGTATAATTAACTGGCTGACAACATTTTGCTAGCCTTTTTGCCCTCGGAGATTTTTCCCAATCCTCGAGAAGTTATCTCAAGGAGTACGTACTTCCAAAAGACTAATATTTTTATAACTAGTGGTTCGCCCCGAACTGAGATCTAGCGAGTCTACCATAAAAACAAAAAAATATTATTCGTAATCTTTGACAATTAAAATAGTGTCACGAAATAAAAACCAACTCACATGACCTACAGTTTCATTCAAATTACAGGTAAGTAACGGGAGTTCATGTTAGTTGGTAGCCCTTTTTTGGGGTACAAATTGCAGTTATTCTAGATTTCAGACTTTTGCCTATATTTGTGATACATAAGCTACACGCATACAAAATTACAGCACTGTGGGGTCACTGGTGTACCCTGTGAATTTTGTCAAAGATTAGTTTTTATTATGGCTAAAAACTCAAAAACTACAAAAACTTCGCTGAAAGTAAAAACGGGGTTGAAATGTACTAATGAAGACCTTTCATGTGACGTCGCATTTGACTTAATAGTCTCATTTTCATTTTTTTTACCCCTCTTGAACCCCAATATCTCAACAACCCCCCCAAAGTTTTAGCTCATTGAGTCACACCAAAATTGTGCCATGATTATCTACCTATACACTAAATTTCACGATGATCGAAAGTTATCCTCGGACAAACAAACAAACATACATACATACAACGCCGATTCGCCCAAGTTGATTTGGAGATCTCGCTTCGCTCGATCAACACGACGATTAAGTTATGTCAATGTCTTTGTAACATAACATAAACTTCTTCCAAGGGCAAACTCATGTTTTTTAAGAGAACATAAATGAATACCTACTCTATAATTGATTGTTGAAATCGCAACATATCCTCTGCAAGTTATGGCAATTTACTTCTCAGTACGTAGTGTTGCTGGTGGCTTCCTAATATCTTAACGAGGATTTAATAAACGCTGAATGCAACTCTACATTTCAGTTCGTTATAGAGTTTTACGTGATCTTCACACAAGTCACAATCGACAGATACGAAGCGCGTGTTTTTCATACGATATTTTGGTCCTGTTACACCGATTACACATTCTATACAAATAATAATATTTATGTGAAAGCTAAGGCATCTGAAATAAACTGATAAGGATGTCATCATCAATCAAACTTATGTAATCTACTGAGATAATTTATAGAATGCTTAACTATGTGTGTTAGTCAAGTAGGCAGATAAGTTTTGTGTCTCATAGCCATCATCGTAATCATCATCTAAGAAGCTACAGCTGGGTGTTGATCTTTTGTCCAGTCACTAACTAATAATTTTTATGTCTTTTTCCTCTATGCTATGCCATCCAGCTACCTGAGTTTAGGCCCGCCACGGGGTATCTGGCCATCTGGCTTGCCTCTTAGGGGACAGTTTAGCGTTCTGGCGTTCTCCATTCGTCTTACGTGGCCAGCCTATCGGAGACGAACGTTAATGAACCGTACATCATCCTGTGTATTAATAATACTGTATACAATTATATATTAAACTAGCTGTTGCCCGCGACTTAGTACGCGTTACACTACTAAATGTGTAGGTAACCTAGAAATAAAGCTAAACTCGCTGTTGCAACTTGACTTGACACCCTATTTTTATCCCATGGGAACTGATTTATGAGATAAAAAGTAGCCTATGTGGTAATCCAGGTTATAATCTAGGTATATACCAAATTTCATCGAAATCGGTTCCGCCGTTACGACGTGATTGAGTAACAAACAAACAATCATCCAACTTTTCACATTTATAATATTAGTGTAATGTACAAAAATTGCGAAAAACAGTACACACTAAATTAAACTATTAAGACAAACTAAAAGAAAACTATTTTCTTCTGACCAAAATGTTCTACTCGTCCATTTCAAATTACGAACTCAACGTCCCTATGAGGCCGTGTCCTAAAAGTGCATAACCTCTTTAAGCTTAGAAACCTTCAAATGAGGTACTAATATAGTACGGTGACTTTCGAGACATTCCAATTTTAAAGAGTTAAAGAGAAATTTGGCGTATGTTTTTATGTGAGTTCAACCTTTTTTTGAAGAAAATCGGACTGAGTTTTTAAACTTGTGTCAAAAAATCATGTCATTTCAATCAAAAGCACTAAGGAGTATTGATATAACTTTCCACCCTTTTTTAAGCTCATTAGGGGATGAATTTCAATAAAATACGAAACACGTCTTCCATCAATTCTGTTAAAAAAGGTTTCTGCAAAATTCGAAGTAGATTGGACCAAGGAATCACGTTGTCCCATACAAACTTTGCCCCCCCTTTTCACCCCCTTAAGGGTAGAATTTCGGAAAATCCTTTCTTATCGGATGCCTACGTCATACAAAGAACACACTCTCCAAGTTTCAGGTCTCTACGATCAGCGGTTTAGGCTGTGCGTTGATCCGTCAGTCAGTCATTCAGGGCAAAGCATTTTATATGTATAGATTATTTTGCCTGGGGTTACTCGTTATTATAAATTACTTCCCATATTTATTGTGAGCTAGGCCCGCCCGGTATCCACCAAAGCTAAGCAGGAAGTCAACGTGTAAAAAATAATCATCAGAAATTACCTGATTTTAACAACACCTCTCTCCTCTCAGCTTCAGTAGTCGAATAGGCTGGTGGTTTCGAATCATACAAAATAAAATATTATGTTATCGAACTATGCAAGTAAACTTAATTTTAAGTACGTACCTAATATTATATAAGGCAATTTCTTAATTTTACTTTTACCTCGGGATATAAGATACTAGGTACTTAAATAATAAGTAATTATTGTAGTACTTTATATAAACGCTATTGTAAAAACATGAAACAATTAATATATATCTATAAATATGCTTTGAGTGCAAATTCACGCAACTAGTGTTACAGTTTTGCACAAATGAAACCGGTGCGGTGGTCCAGTTATAAATTGATGTTATGGTCAATACATGCGTCCTATTCTCTATGCGTGGCTTAAATTATTCATCTGATTCTCATCAAATGGTTTTAACTGATATCAAAATGAAAAGCAGTTTTTATTTAATTTACAAAATCAACTAGATATTAGATAAGATTCGGAGACCTAAGAGTATCTCTGATAGGTACTTGGTTTACTTGCTGTATCATAATTATGAAATAATCAATCTAATAGACCTATTGCGAGTAAAGGAACGTTTAAAGAACAACAAACATTCCTTACTCCTTGATAAACCTAATAAGAGCTAAATAGTTCAGTGCCTACTGGTACCATCCTCTTTTGTCTCCTTTGATAAGCTATAGGCACGCATCCATTCAATCCTTTTACGACTTGCATATTTGACTTATGAATAAACTGATAAAGACCATTGTTTGCTTCGTATTGTTCTGATAAACAAGCTTGAGCACATCGCAAATTTACGCAAATTGGAAGCGTCTTGTACGTACTGAATTGATATATTGTACGACTAGCTGCCGCCAGTGGCTTCAGCGGTTGTTTGTCAACAAAAGATAGCTTATGTTTGAATCCAGGTCATAATCTATCAACACACCAAATTTCATCGAAATCAGTTCAGCCATTACGACGTGATTGAGTAACAAATAAATAACCAAACATCTAAACTTTCACATTTATAATATTAGTGTGATGAGCAGTTTATGAATTGTAAAATTGAATTGGAAGCTGGATTAATTGATTGTTAAAAATTAGACTAATGTCGTCAATAATGTGTACACTTTGTACACAAAAATCAAATAACTGAATAAATGTCTGAGTAGGTATTGCATAGGCCAGGTATTTATATCAAAATAAGCTTATACGATTATAATTCATGGCGATCCAATCTACTAGAATTAAGTCTAATTCTAATTCAATGCCCAATAATTCAATCTAATTAATTCCAATTCAGAACCTAAATAGGTACCTTCACTACTCCCTTTTGCTATATATGTATATCTTTCGATAAACCTGACCTAAGTGTATGTCTCAGAAAATGATGAAGGAACAGATATTTTCTCCACTGACCACTCTTGAATAGATTATGAGATCTCCATAATCGAAAACCATTCATGGATTAAATAAACATTATGAAAGTTCTCATAGCACTTTACGTTTCATTCAGATAAAGAAGTGAACGAATATGTTTGTCATTCTCTAAAATGTACAGTGATGGATGTCATTTGGTGCTAGATACTCAGCAAAAAATGCATACTTACGTAATCCGTACATAGAACCGTATTTTATCTGACTTTACAAAAAGAAGAATCATGTCGTCTGGTGTAGCTAAATTTCATAATAAAGTGTAGACTGTACGCCATTTTTAAAGACTTTTGTGTGTGGGTATATTGATAATGTTATGAAAAGTTATCGTCACGAGGTGACCCTCTTTCTCCTTTTCATTAATAGCTAATTGTCATAGGTCACATTAACAGGTACCCCGTCAATGGGGACAACAGGAATAAATTTTAATTATTTTTATTCGGTTCCGTTGTCCCCATTGAATGGGGACAGCGTCAATGGGGACAACAGGAATAGATTGACAAAATCATCCTTATTAACAATGTTTATAATAATCATTATTATAAATACAGGATTTTTTTATTTACCGTTTATATGCGCAGTGCACCGACTGAATTTTTTTTCACTCAAATCAAATGTTTCTTGTTCCTGTATAAGTAGCTAATACAAATTGAGTTAATTCTTCCGCAGCATACTTTGAATAGTGTCGGGCCATCCTCCAAAATATATCTCATTTGGTTGGCATCTGTAGGTACCCCAAGTTCTGAATTCCGTGGTTTTCCTTCGAATATCTACAAACGCTTCACATAATCGGCAGGTACTATCTCTTCCACATACATCTGAGTACATATTACTAGATTTCTTCAGTACACTCAGCATCTCTACACTTCCTTTCCTCACAATACGATTACGAAACAACGATTATGCAACGTTCAATATTAATTCCATAGTCATACGAAACTCTTACCGCAGATCAAATAATTACTACGTAATTTCTACTATCGACTTCTTTTTTTAAGTACCGTTTTACGATGTTATTGAACGATAATCAGCTTAATAGTATTTTTTATATTACTATTAAAAGCTTTTTAAACTTTATCGTCATAAGACTTTCATGTTAATCTAATTCTGATAGTTTCATAACGACAATTTAAACGATTTGATATAAAATATTTCCCATTACTTAATTAAATATGTAGTTTAGTAATTTCAGAATTACTTAGTATCTTATCTTATCTTACCCTTAAAGCTAGTTTCTTTGTTAATAATATTCAAGTAAAGATTTTCAGAACCTATACATGTTTTTATGTCGATGTTTTTTCCGTTAGCTAGCTGTAAATATTTTGTTTTCTTTTGGTATCATCTACAAAGTCAAAATCTTTTATTCATTAAAATCACAATGGTCACTTTGAAACGTCAATTTTACTGCCTATGATTATATGAATCATCTTTGACTTACTATACATAGCTCAATGTTAATTCTTACAATTTAGTATTAAAAAGCATCGTTTAGCATCTTAATAGTTGCGCTTGCGTAAATATAATTTTCTCTTTACCTCGGTTACGTCAATAAAACCTTTACTATCTACTTGCATTACCTACTATTAATTAAATAGCGTATCTATACGAATCCGTAATTATAATTAAGTATCTATCTACTTTATGGAACCTCGTAAATGACATTAACATCCTCTTAATTGGTTACTCGAAATCTATATTTGAAGAGATAAAATTATTTTAACGACTGATCATTAATATTTATTTTTCTCACGTTTACAACAATCTTTCTTTTTATTGGTGAAGAAGGAAACTGCGACGATAAAACGTTAATCTCGGTGAAATTACTTAACATTCGTTTCTGAATGTATTGTTACGAGCTGAGGGTTCGGGATAAAATAATGGGAATCAGTCTGACCAAAATAACACTTTTATTCAGCACTAAACGATGAATACACGAACTTGGTCACACGCAATCACAACATACTAATTCACACCACTGTTGCACCACTTAAAGTCACCGAAATGATCGCACGTATAGCTAAATCCAGACTGACTCGGGAGCAACTACTGTTCACGCGAGACCCTTCCCACGTCAGTCCTCCAGGGCCTCGCTGAGACTCACTCACTCACGCACTGACTGAGACTCGAGACTGGCTGTCCGACCATCTCTCCGGCCTATTTATATCGCACACATTTCGATTGTTCGAGAACGATGTCGATCCTTCCAGGAAAGGGTCGGTCCCTCGACACAATGGCCACTCCCCATTCTGCGAAACCACAAACAATAGCAACAATAACACAGCAAGACAAAAGCGTTCGAGAAGGTTCGATTATTACTCATTGTTTAACAGCCTCGGCGTAACAGTATTGATATCGCTAAATGTACCTACTTGTGTATACGGAACAGATAATACTTTCTATTTAATCTATTGTAATTTTTTACATATCCTTATAATGTCCATAGTTATATCAAGTTATTAGATTTTTATGATAAACCTTTTATTACATCGTCTCAAACTTTTTCGTCTGTGTGTTGCATGTCGCGTGACGGTCGGCCGCGGAGTAGGGATAAAATGAAAGGCGCTCGTCAGAGCAGCCGAGGCCAATATGGCGGCGCCTATAGTTCGCATCAGCTGACCGTGTAGTGTACAGACTATTACTCATTTGTGCCAACGAAAATTTTTGGTTAAATGTCTATAATGTGAAACAAAGTTTCACTTTTACCGTGGTTTCATATAACCACACAATCCTTTTTTTTTAATGAATCTTAATGTATTTTTTCATATTAACTGACTCCGGACCCAGTTTGTGCTAGCATCCGTGCCTTTCGACAAAGGACGATTTCAATAAAGCTACCATAAATTAGGGTTGCCATACGTCTGGAATTTTCCGGACATGTCCGGTAATATAGGTCTTTCTCCGGGATGCGGGGGAATCCTAAACCATCCGGAATTTCTACAATTTAAGTAGGTAACGAGTAAAATAAAACATAACATACACCAAATATTTTTATTACAAATAAATTAACATTAATGTTGTATTAACAAGAAAGTCAGGAATTTTCATTACATGTCAGGAATTTACTTCGGAATTTCGATTTTTTAATCTGGGAACCCTACCATATATGCAATAGATGTGGCCAGGTTCTACTCAATCTTAATATAATGTGAATGAAACAAGATTTAATAATAGTACTTTTCCTCTTAAAGTTTTCGGGAGTATCTAGGTCTTGAATAATCTTTAGGTAGTACATTATTCTAGTGATGTTGTGACTCATATATTATAAAAAAATTAGTTATTATCTGTTAGTTCTATTTTTTTTAAACTGTATTGAACTTCGTTTGGTCACAATATCACCTGATGGTAAGTGATGATGTGGTCTAAGATGAAGCACCAAGATCTGGAAGAAACCTATCCACTCTTACCTTAAAGAGGCCCGTATTGTATTCTTAATTAAAATTCATTATGTTTTAAATACAGATAAACCATAAAAATGTAAGTAAGTTTTACTTATTCATATTTTAACGTCTTCGTAGGTAACTTTAATTCAAACAAACGATCAAGTTAACGACGAGTTTATTTCTATTTTCCTGTGCGCACATAAGTCTTGTTTCAAGCCAGAACAAATTGTTATTTTAGAATAACAATTAGTTAACTTAACTAATAACAATAACTTAACTAGTTAAGTTATTGTTACGCCGAGGCTGTTAAACAATGAGTAATAGTTGAACCTTCTCGAACGCTTTTGACTTGCTGTGTTATTGTTGCTATTGTTTGTGGTTTCGCAGAATGGGGAGTGGCCATTGTGTCGAGGGACCGACCCTGTCCTGGAAGGATCGACATCGTTCTCGAATAATCGAAATGTGTGCGATATAAATAGGCCGTAGAGATGGCCGGACAGTCAGTCTCGAGTCAGTTAGTGAGTGAGTTAGTCTCAGCGAGGCCCTGGAGGACTGACGTGGGAAGGGTCTCGCGTGAACAGTAGTTGCTCCCGAGTCAGTCTGGATTAAGCTATACGTGCGATCATTTCGGTGACTTTAAGTGGTGCAACAGTGGTGTGAATTAGTGTGTTGTGATTACGTGTGACCAAGTTCGTGTATTCATCGTTTAGTGCTGAATAAAAGTGTTATTTTGGTTAGATCGATTCCCATTATTTTATCCCGAACCCTCAGCTCGTAACAATTTGGTGTCAGAAGTGGGATAAAATAATGCCGGTTCTACCAAAGGATAACGTGGACGGTGTCAGGACGAGAGGTCAACGACAACAGGAAATGGATGAAAGGCGGTTTGGGGAGTCTCCGGTTCAAGAAGCTCGGCAGAGTCGTCAGCCGATGGAGATGGAATTAGCCGCCACCGAATCATTTGGAGCATCATCATCATCATCCGTGGGGCAAGCTCCTGTAACAGGCGATCTTGCTGCTAATATGGCCATGCTTTGTCGTTGACAAGAAGAGCAGCGACGTTGGCAGGAAGAACAGCGACGTCAGGAAGAAGAGCAGGCTCGGTTGCAGGAAGAACAGCGACGTCAGGATAAGGAAGAGCAGCGTCGTCAGCAAGAAGAGCAGGCTCGGTTGCAGGCAGAACAGAGACGTCAGGATAAAGGAGAGCAGCGTCGTCAGCAAGAAGAGCAGGCTTGGTTGCAGGAGGAAGAACGCCGTCAGAATAAAGAAGAGAAGCGTCGTCAGCAGGAAGAGCAGGCTCGGTTGCAGAAGGAACAGCGACGTGAACAGGTGGAGCAGACTCGGTTGCAAGAGGAACAGCGACGTCAGGATAAAGAAGAGCAGCGTCGTCAACAGGAAGATCAGCGACGTTGGCCATAAGAGCGTGCTCGACTGATGAGGGAATCGTTCGGTTCATCTGGAAAGGAATTCCAGGAAGTGAAAGAACAGATAGAAATCATGAGAGCCGTGTTTTGGAGGCTGGAATTGGGATCGCTGATGAGAAAGGGACTCTGGGTGTCCTGAAGTACTGGAGACGGCAATGTGGCTCCTCTAGTTGCTACATCTTCAGCGCGAGGTGCGCCTAAAATGGTTCGTGTTGATCGGCTGCCGCGATATGGGGCTAAGAATGCTCGGGACGAGCATGTTTTAGGAGGGGGCAGTGTTACGCCGAGGCTGTTAAACAATGAGTAATAGTTGAACCTTCTCGAACGCTTTTGTCTTGCTGTGTTATTGTTGCTATTGTTTGTGGTTTCGCAGAATGGGGAGTGGCCATTGTGTCGAGGGACCGACCCTGTCCTGGAAGGATCGACATCGTTCTCGAATAATCGAAATGTGTGCGATATAAATAGGCCGTAGAGATGGCCGGACAGTCAGTCTCGAGTCAGTTAGTGAGTGAGTTAGTCTCAGCGAGGCCCTGGAGGACTGACGTGGGAAGGGTCTCGCGTGAACAGTAGTTGCTCCCGAGTCAGTCTGGATTTAGCTATACGTGCGATCATTTCGGTGACTTTAAGTGGTGCAACAGTGGTGTGAATTAGTATGTTGTGATTGCGTGTGACCAAGTTCGTGTATTCATCGTTTAGTGCTGAATAAAAGTGTTATTTTGGTTAGATCGATTCCCATTATTTTATCCCGAACCCTCAGCTCGTAACATTATTATTTTAATCCCTTACAACGAGTGATGTGTGCTTTATTAAATAAAATAAATTAATTAATCGAACTGAGATCTCGCGAGTCTCCCATAAAAACAATAATATATATTGGTAATCTTTGACTATCAGAATAGTGCCACGAAATAAATAAGCAACTAAGTTGACCTACAGTTTCATTCAAATTACAAGTATCGGGAGTTCATGTAATTTGGTAACTCTTTTTTGGGCACAAATTGCAGTTATTCTGGATTTTAGATTTTGGTCTATATTTGTCGCTTAAGCTAGACGTATCCCAAATTACAGCACTGTGGGGTCACAATTTTGTCAAATTTCAGTTTGTATTATGGCTAATAACTCTAAAACTATAAGGGCTTTACTAAAAATAAAAACGGAGTCTAAATGTACTAATGAAGACCTTTCATTTGACGTCCAACTTGACCTAATAGTCTCATTTTCATTTTTTTAACCCACTTGAACCTCAATATCTCAGTAACCCCTCAACATTTTTAGCTCATATAATCACAAAATTATTAAAATATTGTGCCATCACTACCTACCTATATGCCAAATTTCACGATGATCGGATAAACGCTTCGAAAATTATCCTCGGACAAACAAACATACATACATACATACAACGCCGATTTTCCCCAGTTGACTTAGAGATCTCGCTTCGCTCGACTAAAAATTAGTCACCAAAACAATATTTCGTTTACAAACCCAGTTACTATTTCTCAAGAATTTCTCAAAATTATCACGTATGGTACGATAACGAGCAATGACCAGAAGTCCGCGCTGCTGGCGAAACATGTCCAATTTGTTGTAGGTAAAATCTTACCCATTATCCGAATTACTGCGGAATTTCTGGAATGACATCGACGTGTGCGGCTTTACACGGTTACATGATTCTACCGTAGATTATTTGGTAGTTACTATGCAGCCCCTGTATCTCCACCATAGAGTGCTGCATAGTATATATGCCTTCTCGTAGCTTAAACTACAGTTTGTATGAAGATTACTCCGAATGCATCGTGTTTAGGACGAACGCACGTTTCTTGCGGTCGTCACGTGCGTGCGCACATTAATTTTAACGACTACCTCGTACCTTGATCACTTTTTTTTCAATTAACTTGCCGTGTGAAACGAAAGACGTATGTGTAGACAGATAGTTTACTGCTTAATGAGCTTAGGCATTTTATTAGCTTCGATAATCTGTGTTACTGTAGATGAACTCTGCTTGATGATTGATGTTCTACTATTTTGTTGTTGAATTTATAAATTGTGATATTACAAGTTTTAACAGCTGTTGGTTTTCCTACAAATAAATTAAATTAATCTCTAAGTGTTATAGGGTAATCAAAATCAAAATATTTTTATTCATTAAAATCACAAGGATCACTTTGAAACGTCAATTTTACTGCCTGTTCCTTCGCGACCAAGCCAGGAAAGAAAGGCAAGAAACAAGGCTGGTTGTTTTTTTAATGATCCTTCCAGAATACATACAATAAAGAAAATAAATTACGTCAATATTGTAACATTTCTGAACGAGTTGGAGCAATTTCAATCGCAAGCTTCTCTATCATCTAAATAATCCAATATGTTATAGTAAGCTTTTTCATAAGAATTTGTTTAATTACGTTTTTAAATTTGTTAATTGTCAATTTTTGTACATCACTTGGGAGTTTGTTATAATAGCGTACACCTTGCCCTTTGAACGATTTACTAAATTGATGGAGTCTACAAGTGGCAACAGCGAGTTTATCTTTATTTCTAGTATTAAAATTATGATTATCGCTATTTTTCTTAAACAAAATAATATTTTGTTAATTTTTAAAGGTTCAGTTTGTCGGATTAGCAGCCACTTGTTAACAATGTTTATTATTCAAGGTTAAAATAACTGCGTTCTTCGGGCGCATTTTGTATGTCGTAAAGCCGAATGTTTCTACCGAATTATTACGTATTCAAGAAACTGGAACGATTAACTCCGTTTTTGTAATGCAACACTGTAAAGCGTTATTATAATATCTACTGGAGGAGCTGCAGGCTATTGTTCGAAATTTCACACGTTTTTTCCTGGAGTTATTAGCTTAAAGATTTTGGAAAATCTATTTGATAAAAAGGTCTTATTCTTTCTTAGCGTTAGTCATAATATGGCCATCTATTAGACGGGTAAGTAGGTACTCATATTGCCTAATCTTTACTTAATATAAAATGAAGTCGCTTCCGCTGTCTGTTCCCTTAGATCTTTAAACTACTTAATGGATTTTAATGCAGTTTTCAGCAATAGATAGAGTGATTCAAGAGGAAGGTTTATATGCATAATACATACAGAGTACCTAACTGCGAAAGTAACTGTTTGTTTGTAACCTTTTCATAACTAAACGGCTAAACGGATAGTAATGAAATTTGGCAAGGAGATAGATTATATCCTGGGGAAGGACATAGGCTACTTTTTACCCGAGTGCACAAAAGGAGAGTCAATTTTATTGAAATACCACGCATGCCAAGCCGCGGGCGGATCAGCTTGTATTATATATAAATAAAACAAAGTCGGGTTATTTACACCATTTATAACTCAAGAACGGCTGGACCGATTTTCATGATATTTGATTTGTTGGATTTGTCTCCGCCCCGAATGTCAGAATAACTAATAAAATATCGGAAAAACTCACGCAAAAAATCATAATTTCAGATTACAAATAATGAAGAAAATTCATTTTCTCATAGTTGCAGCTAATGATGGCCGATTGACAATTCTACCGGCGGCGTAGATTGGCAGCCCGCGTAATATGCATGTCAAGGCGGTACGAAGTTGGGCGGATCAGCTAGTCAGATATAAAAAGTAGCTTAAATGTTATTTCAAGTCAAAATAGTTCCATTTCCTTATTAGCGTGTAGCTATATAGATATATATCGGTGCATTTAGCAATAGACATAAAAAACCAAGTTATTTTTTAATTTATTATTAGTTTGAATCAATCAAACTAATAATAAATCTAATAGTTGTAATTTTTTATGATGACGATGCTCCTGCACTCCGTCATCGCATGGTACATGCATTTACCGGCTGAAGTTATCGCAGTCACGTACATTTGCCTGTTCGGGTTGGAGATAAGCTATAGGAAATAACGTGCTTGCCAAATTAGTCGAAGTTTCCTGTACGTTTAACCGTTGAGTTAATAAATCGATAATTCTATATGTGCAACTATAAACAACTGTCAACATGCTCCTATAATTTTGATGTGGGTAATATGTATATAGGTATACTAGCTGACCCGCGAACTTCGTACCGCCTTAGAGTCAATAAATTTTGTGTTGCTAAGCAGAGTTAAATTTTTTTTTTCAATGTTATTTTCTGTAACCTACTATAACCATCTCTATATTCAAAGTAGAAAATTATTAAAGTACTAATCGCTATTAAAAATACGGGTTGGTGGTAGAAGGGTGAACATTTATGGTTGTATGTATGTATTTTGACGACCTCCGTGGTGCAGTGGGTGAATAGCCAGCTGCGACGCAGGAGGTAGCGGGTTCGATTCCCGCCCCGGAACAAATGTTTGCATGATCTACAGATATTTGTTCCGGGTCTGGTTGTTTTTCTATATATTATAAGTATGTATTTACAAAAAAAAAAGTATATAAGTATTCTATCTGGTTCTCATAGTACAAGCTCTGCTTAGTTTGGGGTTAGATAGCGCTGTGTTAAATGTCCAGCAATATTTATTTTTATTTATTACTATTATTTTTATTGCTAAATTATAAAAAAAATTGTCCATAAAATAAAAATTTTATTTTGGACCACTCTTATCAACATAGAGGTATGAAAAATAGTTAACGTCCTATTTTCAGACCTACCAGATATACACAAAAAAATTTATAAGAATCGGTCAAGCCGTTTCGGAGGAGTTTTGTTACAAACACTGTCGCACGAGAATTTTATATATTAGAAGATTACCCATATCAAAATTATAGGAGCATCCCATCATAATACTTAGAAGCATCCTTCAGGATAAAAGAGTAAACAGCCGACCCAGTTTGGGTAAACAAACATAGATTATTGTGATTGAAAACGGAACGGACCATTATACCATCAGGTGCGAATTTATTAGGATTTTCCATAATTATTGGGATGTTTTACAATAAAAAAATAACAGCTTCTGAATTTGACCAACTATAAAAATAAAAAAATATTTATATAAAATTAAATATCACCACGGGTCTCATTATGAACCGAAAAGAGATCTGTCATCAACACAACAGACTGTGCAGATGATGACTTTATACGATTACTGGATGATACCATTGTATGATGCTATCATGATAAACAATAACAAAAATACAAAACCGAATGAAACAAACATATTCTGTTATATCACACTACTGTTGTATAAATGCGAATGTTTGGATGTTTGTTTGTTACTCAATCACGCCGTAACAGCTGAACCGATTCTAATGAAGTTTGGTATTTAAATAAGTTATGTCCTCGATTGACATATAAACTTCTTTATTCTTACATCTTAAACTTAGCACTACGACATGAAATAAAGGTTTATACTTACAACATGTACGTATTCTAAACAGCTTAAAAGTACATGCACTCTCTACAGGCACTGCAAATTGCAATTGAGTTTGAGCCTTAAAATATGGGTAGGTACAATCAAGTTATATTGAAAACAATTTATCAAAATAAAAAAAATGCGACATAGTATTACATGTATGTACAACATAAAGTGAATTTTGTAATATGGTTGATATAAAAATTTATAAAATATAAAATAATGTAAATTGCTAGAAAATTTATTTTACAAATGTGTAGACACATTTTGCGTCATTAGTCCTGCCCATTATAGGTAGTATAATTTAAAATTATCCCTAACGATTCAAGCAGTAGGCAAACAGTCACAGACTCCTATGAAGGTACGTGTATAGTCACAAGATGTGATTCAAAAAACAATAACCACAAAAAACAACTGATTGGGTCATAAACGGCTGTTCTCGGTTTATCCAACGTACCCTCACGTAGTCACATATATACTATAATAGGTGTAATTATAGTAGGTAAACTTTATGTACCATCATCATCGTCCACAGTCCGACTTTAGCCACTGCTGGGTATAGGCCGCCATAAGTTAGTGCCATCCACCATGATCCTGCGCTGTCTCATCTCGCGACTTTGACTACTTTGATCTACTCATACCTACCTGTAAATATAAAAGTCCCTATTTATACAGGGTGTTTGGTAATATACTGACGATATTCAAGTGACGGTTTCTTAAAACATAAACAAAGACTTCTCGAAAAAAAACTACTAGTTATATTATCAAACTTTAAAGAAAATTGACTAAGTTTAGGTGTTTAATTCGATATAAAACTTACTGCCTACTTTTGCAATCTCTTTTGCCTCTTTCGGAAATGGCTGCGGGTTTTGGGTAAGAAAGGGACAACAAGAGATACCTCGAGACGTCACCAATACAGTATCTGTGGTTAGATGGCAAGCATTATGCAATAGCACAATATAAGTTGAATTCATTAATAAAGTGGTGGTTTTTACATGCCAACATAAATTTCACATTTCTATGGTAAACATTTCACAAATTTATTTATTATGCTCATCAAAATAACCCCTTTCATTGTTTTTGCCCTATATACATCTATATATATACGTTTATCAAATACCCTATATACTGTACAAGCACTTAAAGTATATAAAAAAAGAATATATTTAAAAAAAAATTATATTTTCGAACTCTTTGGATTACCTACGTAAGTGCGACATATTACATTTCGAGTTAAATTATACCATAAATTTTTTGTTTATTAAATTTATTTATTAAATTTAATAAACAAATAATAATAATATATAATTAGTCTAAGCTCGGGGTTTGCCAAAGGGCGATGGAGCATTTAGGGGTGAAAGGAATCGATCGGATTCGCAACGCCTGGCTACGCTCAAAGATCGGCATCGCTGACGTGTGCAACTGTGCAAGCTTAAATGGGATTTGGCGGGTCATGTATCTCGTATGCAACCTCGCAAGCATCACGACGGGTTGGAAACCCACAGACTGAAAAAGACGTCGAGGTAGACCTGGCGCTGGCGCGATGACTCTAACGACTTCCGGAGAGATTAGCAGGATTTGGCACAGGACCGAGACGGACGAGTGGAAAGAACAGGGGGAGGCATTTGCCCCGAAGTCGGACAGTATAAAGCTAGGAAAAACAAAAAATGGTCGTAGATTATTAGCTATAAGTCCCTCCTAGGAAGAGGGTTATTATATGGTTGAAAAATATTAAAGGCATAACATTTAACAAATATGGATGAAAACAGTCAACAATCAACCATAGAACTCAAAAGTTGTTGTTTAAAACCGTGACACGTCCCAAACGTACTCAACAATACATGGTGTTCCCTAATAGCTCCAAACAGAAGCCAAACTTTACCCATTTGGCATTTTAATACAGGGGCTCCCCCTGTAACTGGATTGCGTTATTACATTTTCACGCTGGATGCCTCTCGGGTGGCAGAATGGGATTAATTTTGTTTTGTGAACGAAAATTGCTTTATAATTGTTGCATTTATTCGAATTAAGGTATATTTGCAACATTATGAAATGATATTTTTTTGAAACATTAGTAAAAAATGTATTTCTTTCTGCATACTTTCAAATAATCGCTGCTAAGCATCTCCATTCATTATTCATTTCGGAATAGCTAATCTAGCTAGCTACTTTATCTTTTTAATTGAACTAAAATAATCCTACATCTATTTGTTTGACTTCTTGTTAAAAGACTTAAAAGAAATCCCAAAAGTCATTTATGTCTACTATGCACATTCTTACAAGTATTTTCTCGTATACCTAAATGTAAGTATTTAAACAATGTAAGCACATATTTGAACAGTTGGTGTAAAGACGTCGCAGAGCCCATTGTACAGCGCATCCCGGGGACCGTATTACCTAAGCAAAATTGCTGTCGCTTTGCTATCGCTACTCAGGCCATCCCTTTCACATGTACAGTACGTACCTCACGTGTGAAAGGGATGGCCTGACTAGCGATAGCAAAGCAACAGCAATTTGGCTTAGGTAATAAGGGGGCGGGTCAGCGGCTGCCTTTCTGACCTAAAATTCCCAGATAACCAGTTAAGTTAGTTCATATTTGCCTATTGTAAAAGAATTTCATTTGTTTTGTGTTGCTTAATTTTTAATTTATTCCTAGAAAACTAGTTGTAAGTATCTATTAAGAGACGGGATACCTTAGTGTCAGTGCAGACTTAGGGTTAAAATGCTTTACTTTAACGCGGTTTGGGGGCCAGGATCATGGACTTCCATAGTCGAGATCACACTAATATTATAAATGCGATAAACAAACAATCAAATCTTTAAATTTAAAAATTTATACTTATTTTTTATTTAATTTAAATATTTGTATTAACTTTATATTTAAACCGATTTAAAAAATTATTTCACTGTTGGGAAGCTACACTATCTCCGGGTGATATAGGCTACTTTTTACCCAACTGCGCAGAAGAAGGGTAATGTTTTTATTGAAAAACTACGCGTGCGAAGCTGCGGATTGGTCAGTTAGTATTGAATAAACAGTGTACTTACATAAGCAAAATAAATAAATATATAAGTACTTATCTATGGATATAGGTCTAAAGTGGGCTATTTTATGTAAATCATCATATGTATCACCCGCAGATAAAAATGCGTTTCTTTTATTATTCGTAAAATGGATACACATTTCAGATTAACAGGCAAAACATTAAATATCTGAATCATTTTGATAACTTTTCCTGCTAGGACAAACAACGATGTCTATTGGAACTGAAACGAAATATGAATCAACCAAAGTAATCTTATTAGAAATTCCTGGCTCCTATATCTTAAAAATATATAAAACGCTATCTTCAAGTGATCTAAAAACAAATTCTATTAAATGAAATGAAATTAAATACACAACAAACCTTCGCACCATTCAGAGTGGTCTGATAAGATTGTTGTCTAAGTGTTACGTAAACAAATCATTTTAAAGACACTGCAACAAGCATGAATTAATTTAACAACAGATGCTAATCGATAAAATGTTCAATCGAGTGTCTATAGTCCTTACAATTTTCCAATATAAGTAGAAGAACATAGAAAAGTGGTTATTTTTCATGTAAATGTCATGTTTCCATATTTTAAATGTATCATTTTACGTTTCAAACTGTTTCTTACGTTACAAACTCTTCAATGTTTCTATTTATTGATTTACTATTGACTAGCTACCGCTCGCGACTTCGCACGCATGGTTTGTCAATAAAAAGTAGCCTATGTGTCAATCAAGGTCATAATCTATCAACACACCGAAATTTCATCGAAATTGGTTCTGTCGTTATGACGTGATTGAGTAACAAACATCTAAACATTCGCATCTATAATATTAGTGTGGTAGGTGGACAGACATTAAAAAATACTACCCTAAAGTAGGTAGGTACACGTTCTCATACTCTTGTTCTATTTTCAACTTATATACCTCCCACGGAGTGGAAGGTTTCTTGATTACGAGTTAACTCTCTTAATTCAATAAAGTTCGTTTCTTAGCAGCCCTATAAGTGAGTTTTTCAAGTTCTCTAGATTTTGCTTTCTTAGCCTGTCCTCTCAGTGCTTTAGTGTTCTAAATTTGTTGAGGCTTCAGCTGGCCATCTAAGTCTATCACAGTAGCCTTTCACGAAAAGAAGTCTTAGATTAGAAGGTGTTTCTGCGCCGACCGTGTCCACTTATTAAACGTGAAGTCGTGAACTGTATCAGCAATCTGAATTTTCTAATTTAATTAATAAATTACCATTTTTTTACAATTACTTCCACTCTTGCTTCCTCATCTCGCAACAGGTGCGGTCAGCTATAAAGATGGGCCATATTATCTTTTTAATAACCCAGTAATCTAATAAAGTAAGTTATAAACGTTGGACACGCATTAGACACGCGTAATTAGGTTTTTATCAGGGCATAAATCATACTTTATCAGCGATGGATGCAAACGGGCTTCCTTTTGCAATCGCGCGTCGTAGAAGTATTGCAATGTTTGCAACACTGGTGATATCCTGTGCCCTACAATCTGAATTATAGTGTAATGGGATGTTTACTATGTTATTATGTTGAAACCGGCATACGAGATGGGGCTAAACATAGTTTAGTTTCCTTCAAGGTTCATTTACACAGGCTTACCTAAGTGGATTTCTGACATAGGAAAAAACACAATAATTAGGTTAAATCGTTCTGAAGCGAGGTTTGAAATTGATGCTTCAGAACTTAACTTAAGTTAACTTACAGAGGTAATGATGATTTACAGCATTAACAAAAAAATGATAAATGTTTCTAAAAAGTTATCTCGATGCTGCGCTTAACAGGGTCTTAACTAGGTCATCTTACACGGTGCGCTGCATCGATTCCTGATTTACGTGTGTTGTGCACGCGTGGTATATAATCCAATTTACCTGTGTAGTCTGTAATTGCACTGCGTAAGAGGGTGAAGTCTGTAATCTCTAGGTTATGTAAGTGTGTCATTGCTGGTTTACGGCTTTCGGCTTACGTGAAATGGTTATGCATCGTGTGGTAGTTATAGACTCTGTTAGAGTATCAGTCGACTCGGTGTTGTGAATGATTTCGGTGAAATAAGTAGAAATGGTACTTATGTTTTACAGTATATTTAGTAGTTAGTGACGCTGTCAGTATCTTTCTTTTACTGAAAGATATTTCAGAATCGGATTAGTTGTTTCGGAGATTACCCCCTGCATCTAAACAAACAAACTCACAAACACAACCTCTTTATTGATCAGGCGAAGCGAGATCTCCAAATCAACTTGGGCAAATCGGCGTTGTATGTATGTATGTATGTATGTTTGTTTGTCCGAGAAGCGTTCATCCGATCATCGTGAAATATGGTATATAGGTAGGTAATGATGGCACGATTTTGGTGTGACTCAATGAGCTAAAAATTTTGGGGGGTTGTTAGGTTATTGGGGTTCAATAGGGGTAAAAAAAATGAAAATGAGGCTATTCAGTCAAATGGGACATCATATTCTTCATTAGTACATCTGAATCCCGTTTCTATTTTTAGTTTAATTTTTGTAGTTTTTGAGTTATTAGCCATAAAAACTAAACTTTGACAAAATTCACAGGGTACAGCAGTGACCCCACAGTGCTGTAATTTATTTGGTATACGTGTAGCTTATGTATCATAAATATAGGCAAAAGTCTGAAATCTAGAATAACTACAATTTGTACCCAAAAAAAGAGTAACCAATTAACATGAACTCCCGTTACCTGTAATTTGAATGAAACTGTAGGTCAAGTAAGTTGGTTTTTATTTCGTGGCACTATTTTGATAGTCAAAGATTACGAATAATTTTTTTTTTTGTTTTTATGGTAGACTCGCGAGATCTCAGTTCGGGGCGAACCACTAAGTATATATTTGTTTAAGTATTAATATAGAAACAACGACAAAGGGTAATTAGTAAATATACACATAGAACCCTAGAGCATCGCATTTTAGTATAATTAATCATTTACGAACTGCTTGTATAGAATTATTTTATAAATACAGGTTTTCATAGGATTTCGGATATTTTAATGATCTAACATCCGCAGCGAAACCGATTCGGAAGCGATCTCGCTTTCAAATCCGAACTACCTACTCTACCACCTTTTTACAATTCGAGAATAGATAATCCATACACAACTTTTACATAATATAATGTGTTAATAATAAAGCCTACCTTATAGTCATAAGTAACACCGGAATTACATGAGATGGCTTACTAAGATTGTATTAGATAAAGCATATCTAGTAAGTAATTAAAAGTAAGTATTAATGTTTGCACATTTCCAACGTAACGCACCTGCAGACATTCACGATGCAATAACGTAAATAAATATTTGTGTAGTGCCTAACTGGTGCTTTCACGGTTTTAACTGCTGCGGCACAGGCCTGCCAAACCAATTTCAGGTAACAACCGAGCGGAACAATGGTTCGTAAATAGCTTCGTGTAAATAGCTCACACCTCGATTCTCTCTGTACCCTGTACCCAAAAGTGTCTGCACAATGCACTAGCATAAAAAAAATTGATTCATATTTCAAGTCACCAGCCGAAATTAGGTTGCCTTCGTAAATTCTAGTGTCGAAATACTGATGCGCGGTTTATCGAAGAATGTGTTTGCCAAATAATTGTTTCAAACGAACTGAATGGTCATATTTTTTGTGTGGTTTTGAAATTGTCGGCGCTTTGGCAAGAAGTAAATAGCCACCAAGTATAATCGTTTTCTCTGAAAGAAATAAACATACAAAGTCCTATTATGTGTATCAAAACGTGTTGTATGTACTTGTGCATAGCATTGTCGAGCGATATACTCTTGTAATTATCCTTTAAATGTAACATTAAGTTATGTGGAGGCCATATTCAATTTATAACGAGCTCTTTGCACTGCATTGCGGTATTTAAAGTACGGGCCAGGTGCAGGAATACCTGCGGGATTCCATCGAGTCGTTCGTCAAAAAACTATGAATTATTAGCCGGGACGTCTCTCACTACAATTAACCGGCTGAAATATGTCGCCTGACATCCTCAGAATAAAACGCGAATATCTAGACACCTGTCCTCGTTAAACGACATACATACCTAATTACGAGTACTCCCGGTTGATATCATTTAAAAGTTCCGATTTTTTAGTCCGTTTCAATAATTTTACGAGTATGTCTATTATAAGACGCATTTGATCGCAATGCAGAGTTGAATCCTTTAAAAGTGAACCTGCTTTATGCTGTAGTTATGTTACGAGTTGGACTACATTTTCCCGCGCAACTTTTTATGTTTTATTAATGCGGTTGACAACCGCAGCGATGTGTTTCGACATTGACAAATCGAGAGTCGAACTTGATCCGACGTCCTTTGCATAGGGTCTTCGATACACGTTCTTTAAGGATTCAATCAAGTTGAATCAAATGTTGGAAATCTTACATAATATCTATCGGTTTATTTTATTATTTAACCTATTTCTGTACTAACCGGTTTTTGCTATACATTGCAAGTTTCACATTAGGTTCTATGTTTAGAATCTATAATATACGATTTTGATATGTATTTGTAAGTGTCGTAATTGGTGCACATTGACAGTTTTGATTACCTATCAAGTTATTAGATCGTACAAGTTTATGATACAATAGTCCATGAAAACCGATTACGACTCTAGATTGATGTAATAAACAAGTTTTTAAATTATTCTGTAAACATTCTTGAGTGTTAACAACCAGCTATTTCAGTTTATCTATCTGAATAGGTCCGTATCGAACTGGGTAAAACAACTTCGATTCTTTTGTTTACATCAGTTGCGTTGTAAACATTGTCGTGACCAAAGTATCATTCAACGCAATGAATGCGAGCAATACTAATTAGCCATTTAGTATCATGATTGTAACGAGCGTGTTAATACGCATATGCAAATAGTTAGGTAGCTGTTGAAGCGTAATCTCTCGAGTGGGCAGCAATTAATGTTGCGTAAGTGAGGGCAAGAACAATGAGAGATTTATCCAATTCCCAGTATAATGACAGTCGGCAGGCTCTAGTTTATACGATCTGGTAGACAATGCGGCGTGCCATTGGCGTGCAGATCGCGTACGCTCACGTAGCGTTCCCTCAAAAGGAATGAGCACAGGAAGGGCCACTGACTCAGCGACCTCACGCCGACTGCTTGCCCATGCCCACACTCCTTTCACGATCATGAATAGACCTTTACCATCGAATGACGCAATAGTCATTATTGATTTGCATCGTTGCCATTGCTACCTTATTCGGTGCGGCAGGTGTTAGATGTGGGCGGCTACATTCTACATTCATTTAGATAATTAATTTCTGCGAAGTAATTTGTTTCTTTTGCATAAGATCTGATGACAAGTGGTAATTTCCGACCATTAAAAGGTTATGCGGTATGTGTTCGACAGGTTCAAGATGGAAAGTTTTGATAAGCGCACTCTCGCAGCTGCCCTTTCCACCGACCTTCCCGCATTTACAACCACAATATGCAAGGGTTGATAATTCGTGCGCAAGGTGTATCATATTATCACGTTAACCTATATACTTATCACCGCATTAAGCGACATTTTGATAGTTGAGTGATTGTTTTCTCTAACTATACGTGGTCGAGCATGTGTACAAATTAATGCCACGTGAACGACCGTCCGTAAGTTTGTTGCACTCGGCCGCATTGTCCGTTGACATTACGTCCGTCAGACTGAGCTGTCAACAGGGTTACCAACTTGTACAAATCAACATTATATTCACAATAGTTGATAGCTAGGTGGTACCTACATTTGATGCTACTTAAAATACTTAAAATAATCAACACTTTGGGTTAACAACTAAATATTTTTGGTATAGGAACTTACTGACAGTAACTTAGCTGATATACTGAGTATATGTAACTAGATTCCTAATGGCCAAGGCACAAAATATTGACTAAAAATGTTTAAATAGCTGTCTTATTTTGGGCTCAACTTTTATAAAAACTATACAACTTATTACAATTGTCAGATGAGACTTGGACTTAGTTTTCGGGAGCTGGCAAGCCGGTGGCCCGACCGCGGATCGCGGTGGTTGAAGCCGGCTTTCTACGATGATTCTCTCCAATTAACGGAATGATTGCGGAGCATCTTCACGCGACACACTTTGCTCTGCAGTGACGCGTACTTTCCGATGCTATTATCAATCTTATCATTATTTCCTCTTTCTATTATACATATTCATAAGACACACACCTCATCAAGCAGTGTGATTGTTGCTAAAAACATCATCATTTCTTGATTTTGCAATACTGCTACACCTTATCATGTGAAATATAATACTTTGTAAATTTTCAGGGTCACTGTTCTTGTCCAGCCTGCATGGTCGTCTCTCTACGCACGAGTAGTAGGGCCTATCATGCGCTGTGTTTTTCTGTATGTGATCTCCACTCGAGAACCTTTCTTAACGGCCGTCAGTTCTCCAAGCTACGTAGGTACTGTACTGCTTTACATAATATAAAAAGTTTATCGTCGTCATATTTGATTCAGGTAAATAATACGTAAAGCCAACCATTATCATCATCATCCACAGCCTGACTTCACCCATTGTTGGGTATAGGCCTCCCCAAGTTTGTGTCATCCACCACGATCCTGCGATAGTCTCACCCACTGACGGCCCGCGACCTTTACGATTTCGTCCACCCATCTCGCTGCCGGACGTCCTACCCTTCTATACGCGCTCCTCGGCCACCATTCAGTCACTGCCCTGCTCCATCTGTCATCACCACGTCTAGCCAAGTGTCCCGCCCAGATCATTTGAGCTCCATAACTTGAATCCCGTCATGAACCTTCGTTCGTCTACAAATCTCGACGTTTGTAGCCAACCATTGATAAAGTTAATTATATCTTTCTGATTATTCAATAATAGTTATTTCCAATCATTTTCTAAAGGACAATGATTTCTAATGGAAAATGTATTCAAGTTGCGTGTCACTGCGCACCTATTAGGTCATATTGAATAAGTAGACTATGCTTTCACTGGAACCACTTGTTTAAGTAGGTATGCAAAACATTCGTAGCACAATTGAACACATTAGTGCTACGAAATCAACATAGATAACTTTTAAAATTATTACGACCATGAACATTATTTTCACTAAATGCTCATAAATTATGGTAAATATCTCGTATAAAGTGAAAATGTTTATTGTTAAATGTTATGTTAAAAGTTTTCTATAAAATTGTATTTATTGTACAGCGGAGGTAAAATTTCCGGACATTTGATCGAACGTCCGACATTCTCGCGTAATATATTTTTATTTTATTGTATGGGGTCAATTCCATATCCCAAATGCGTCCCTCGTCCAATCGTAATATCTGGTAATATCATAATATGAAAATATTATGATATCATTATGATATCATAATATAAAAATATATTGTGATATTATTTCCACAATAAACGTTTGTTTTTACGATGCCATTGAACAGTTGACATACAAACAGGGAATCGAACTAGACAAGGGAGCACTTAGCGATTGACCCTTTACATAAACTAGAACATCGCATGACCGTAAAAATATCCGATGCACATTGTTATTTAAGTGCATGGATTTTCCGTGATCCCGTAATTTTCACAAAAGATAGCACGCACTAGTGAATGCTTATATTATAACTAAACAATTATTTCACTTGCACTCTCGTTTGAACTTGGACAAGGATATACATATGGATTTTTTTATGCGTGCTTTCAATAATCTTTGGTTGACATGATCTGGGTCTGCATTATATGTTAATACATTAACCTGAAAGGAGGTAATTCTTCCGATATGCAAAACAACTTTTTCTAAAAATTAATACATTATTGTCAGGAAATCAATAATAAACTTTGTGGCTACTGCGCAGAGCCTACTTTATTATTTACCTTATAGATAGTAAGTAATCAAGTTTTCCCGGATTTATAGACAGGTATACATATCAACGCCGTCATCAAAATGTTCCTGTATACTAGGAACTACCGCTCAAAGTGATAATCATTCCCTTGTTTCTTTGTTTTAATTCTTTATTGCACAAAATGAAAAATGTGCAAATGGAGGACTTAATGCTAAAAGCATTTTATACCAGTCAACCGTGACAGGTAAAAAAAACTTAGGTTGACGTGCTTAACTAGGTACTAACAAAAAAAATACAAATATAAATAAAAACCTAACTACCTACAGTGGTGGATTTACCAGCAGGCTGAGTAGGCTGGAGCCTAGAGCGGCAGATTTTAGGGGCGGCAAATTTGGGGCAAAAGTCAAAGTCACCCACTGTTTTACCCACATTTGACCGGTTTTGTTGAATCACTCAAAATTAAAGACCAGGGTTGCCAAATTTTTTTTACGTGTAAAGAGCTCGCGAATTAAAAAGGTTGAAAAACACTGAACTAGGGTATCAAATTGTAGAGGTCGGTAGAGGCGGCAAAATTCGAATAGCCTACTGGAGGTAAATGTTTTAATCCGCCACTGGCTACCTACTTAATTTCTTATATAAATATAATTGACCATTGCTCTTTCTTTGAAATTTTTCCAAGAACTCTCCCAACTGTGATTTCTCAACGGACAATCGTAAGCACCTGATTGACTTCAAATTAAAGGTATCACCACTTATCGGGCGATGAATCATTCGTGGAATGCCTGATTTCCTGAATAAATCACTGATTCGATCAACTGAACTGTGCTGCTTTTTTGGTCAATGCGGATCTGACTATGATACATCTTGATTATTTCCTATGTATAAGGTAAATAATAAAGTAGGCTCTGCGCAGTAGCCACAAAGTTTATTATTGATTTCCTGTCAATAGTTTATTAATTTTTAGAAAAAGTTATTTTGCATATCGGAAGAATCAACTCCTTTCAGGTTAATGTATTATTATATACCAGTGCAGATCCAGTACTCCATGTCAACCAACGATTATTGAAAGCACGCAACAAAAATGCATTGAAGTTTTCAATGGTCCGCAAAAATGACGATCTCTGGATTTTCCAGCTATTAGCCGCAAATCAGCCACAACCCTCTACGCGCAGACTGTGAAGCACATTACTCGGCATTACTCTCTAATTAGTTGTGGCAGCGTGCTATGCGGATATATCGCAACCGCGGCAACAATGCGCTCCGTCCTTCGAGGTCGCTCTACTTCGCTGATACTATCTGACCAGCCATTTCATATATACATGTATAAACACTGAAATATAGCGTTCGGAATGGCCAGCAGCAATTTGATAATCCTAGTATTCGTACACATTAAAACAATTTGGATAAACCTTTGTAACAGAGTTAGGTAGAAATCGTCTAATTGATCGAGCGAAGCGAGATCTCCAAATCAACTTGGGCAAATCTGCGTTGTATGTACGTATGTATGTTTGTTTGTCCGAGGATAACTTTCGAAGCGTTTATCCGATAATCGTGAAATTTGGTACATAGGTAGGTAGTGATGGCACAATTTTGGTGTGACTCAATGAGCTAAATATATTGGGGGGTTGTTGAGATATTGGGGTTTAAGAGGGGTAAACAAAAAATGAGACTATAAGGTCAAGTGGGACGTCAAATGAAAGGTATTTATTAGTTAATTTCAACCCAGTTTTTATTTTTAGTTTCATCCTTGTAGTTTTTGAGTTATTAGCCATAATAAAAACAAAACTTTGACAAAATTCACAGGGTACACCAGTGCTGAGTGACCCCACAATGCTGAAATTTGGTATTCGTGTAGCTTTAGTGACAAAAATATAGGCAAAAGTCTGAAATCCAGTATAACTGCATTTTGTACTCCAAAAAAGAGTAACCACTTTATATGAATTCTCGTTACCTGTAATTTGAATGAAACTGTAGGTCAAGTTAGTTGCTTGTTTATTTCGTGGCACTATTTTGATAGTCAAAGATTACAATTTTTTTTTTGTTTTGTGGGAGACTCGCGCGATCTCAGTTCGGGGCGAACAACTAGTTTTTCAAATTCAAATTCAAATATTTTTATTCATTAAAATCACAAGGATCACTTTGAAACGTCAATTCTAGTCTAAAACTGAACGCTCCTCTACCGCATTTACTTGAAATTAACGCACAGTAAATAATTTCAACACATCTGATGACTTATGCAGCCGAAACGTGGACACTTACGGTAGGACTGGTCCACAAATTGAAAGTCACTCAGTAAGCTATGAAAAGGGCTATGTTCGGGGTTTCTCTGAAGGATAGAATCACAAACGAGGTTATCCGACAGAGAACCAAGGTGATCGACATAGCTCAGAGGGTCAACAAGCTGAAGTGGCAGTGGCCCGATCATATCTGCCGCAGAACCGATAGCCGTTGGGGTAACGTGTTCTGGAGTGGAGACCACGTCTAGGCAAGCGAAGTGTAGGACGCCTTCCGGCTAGGTGGAGTGACGATTTGCGCGCTGTAGCTGGCAAAAATTGGATGAGAAGAGCTGAGGATCGGGCTCAATGGCGCACCCTGGGAGAGACCTACGTCCAGCAGTGGACTGCTATAGGGTTGATCATGATGATGATGATGAATCATTTCAAAATGAGTCTTGTGAGTACTGATAATAAAGAATATTTCGCTTTGATGTAATGAAGTACAGGCGCGTTTAGTTTTAGATTTGACGGTCTTTATCTTGGTATTTAAAAACCTGGTACCTAAACATCGATTCAAAATGATCTTTTAGATTTCATTGATTAATTGATGTTGACATGATAATTCATATGATGTCCATTGGTCAGAATCTAGATCGACCGATGAGACTTTGTTTTAAGGGGTATTACACCTCTATACCTTCCAACCGTATATCTGTTTGAGTTGGTGTTTCTATGTAGTTCAGTGTTCAACTATTTGACCAGCCTTTTCATATTTGTATGCATGAATGTGCCTATTCTATGCACGCGTTTAGTGCAACATTTATGGCACCGAATGTTACAGTTTGATGCATACTAGGTAGACCTAATTTTTATTTTCTAGAAATGTTCCAGTCTTGAATTCCGCGCCCTACATCAATGCAAAATCAAGTTTAAGAGTAGTAGCGTTTCTTGTGAGAGAGCTCCCCGGGGCAGTATTACCATCATACCTTTTTCTGCATCCAAGCAGCATTGCTGTGTTTCAGTTTCAAGGGTATGGTTTCCGGTGAAATTACAGGCACATGAGGCTTTACACCTGTATGCCTCAAGTTGATGGACGCAGGGCAGTGCATCGTACGGCATTTTTATAAGGTGGATGACCTACAAGACAATACTTTGTTATAGGCGATGGTTACCACTTAACATCAGGTGGACCATATGCTTGTTGCACCTCCAGTTCGTATAATAAAAAGTTTCTAGCAGTAACTCACAGATACAAAATAGTAGGCACCTGAACTATAAAGTACGTAACCTATAAGCCATGACCTTGCAACGTCATTGATTAAATCTTAGATTAAAAGTTTTATAGGTTACCAAATCGAAAACTTTGAAAAATTCAACTTAAAACTACTTATTATTAACTAGCTTCCGCCAGCGGCTATGTCTATATTTGAATCCAGGTCATAATCTATCAACACACCAAATTTCATCGAAATCGGTTCAGCCATTACGACGTGATTGAGTAACAAACATCTAAACTTTCACATTTATATTACTAGTGAGATAAGGCCAATGAACCTAAGATACCTTCATACGCCTACATACCTTTGATAGAGAAAGATGGAGCGAGAAATTACCCAATCAACGCAATCTAGTCGCCATCTCTGGATATTCTTGCTAATATAAAATGGGGCAGGACATCCTCTATATCTTAATTGACATCTTTAGATGGAAATATGATTTATGTATCCTATCATTTTCTTTGTCTCATTTAATGTAATACTGACTCTCTACCTTAATAAGCTAGATTATCTACTTGTAAGTACGTCATGCTAAGCGTGCATTAAATGAGACAAGTGCATTGTATACCTACTTCACTAGTTCTTTTACCATTAATCTAGTACTAGGCTTTGGGCCACCACCATAATTTAACCTGTTTATTGATCGGGTCCTAAAGTGAAGCTATAGGTGAAGCATCAGCTACTTCCCGTTTGGTCAGATTCCCATTTGGTAACCCTTATATTATATCTACCCAAAGTTCCTAAACATAAAAAAATGGTTTACGAAATGAGAATCTTACCAAACGGGAAGTAGCCCGCCATGGAGGTAGGGTTGCCAGGTTTTAAAACCGAAAAGCCGGACAGACCAGCCAGTTTTTACTATAACATTTGGGTAAAAAAGCCGGACACCCTTAACTTTTTAGTCTTATTAGTATATTTTTTCACGACTATTTTTTTTAAAGTTAAACAAGGCGTTTTTATCATTTCCGATAAAATCTTCTTTTTGAATGAAACAACAATAAATGACCATTGCGTGCGGAATTTAAAAACCTAACAAAAGCTGGATAGGCCAGACCCAGTCTGATTTGGCCGGGCACGCAACCAAAAAGCCTGACTGTGTCCGGCTTTATCCTGATGCCTGGCAACCCTACATGGAGGTCTTCGTCATTGTACTATATTCCTAATGTGAAATTGAAAGTTAAATACGTAATGATTGTTATTATCGTGTATTTTTACCTTTATATTTATAATCCCGACGTTATTTATACTGTTTGTTTCATAATTATCTATTATTATGAGAACTTTTATAGGTAGGTCAAAAATAGAGCATTAGTTAACATATTATTCGAATAGTTCCGTTAGAGCATACATAATCTTTATGAACTTACTAGATTAAGGCCCCAGAGGGTAAGATTATCATTATAAAATCTCTATGTATCTCATTTTAAGTGGACCATGTAGTTCTTATGAGAAATAAAGTTCTTTAAACCTAACATAAGTAGTCACTTTAGACCCGTGCTCGTCAAACTGGGGCCCGCTGCTGGTATTTGTGCGGCCTGCGACAAAGCCATAGTATTTTAGAAAAGGTAATTTTTAAAAAACAAATGTCTCAATCGCCTTTCCAGTCATTTAGATATAGAATAAATTAGTTCAAAAATACTTTTATTATATTCAAAATATTAAAAAAAATGTCACTTATGTAATATATAATTAATATTTTTCTGTGTAATAAAAATCTCAAACATTTTTATTATATTCACCTGCGTTGCTAGTTTACACATGCAATTCACAAGTGTGTGGCCCTCAGTACTATCACACATTGTCCTATGTGGCCCTTGACCAAAAAAGTGTGACGACCGCTGCTTTAGACCTTCTGGTGATCAGAAATGAACCAGTTGTACCTACTGTATAACTACAGGTATATAATATAAAGAATGCGACCTAGATAGGCTTAAATACTTTACTTAGATACTTAATACCGAATTCTTAATCTAATACAGTCTTTGTCTTACGACTAATTTTATTTACTACACTAACCTCAGTATGTGACTAATACTTAACTATAATCAATACAATTCTAAGAACAATTACAATTGTAAAAAAGCGAGTTGGTCAATACCGGAAATATTAGACAGGTCCATGATAGAGTGACGCTTCGCTACGGATAATAGCAAATTATTCTCCGATGATCCGCGCCGCTGCCCTGATCTTTATAATGAAGGAATTCTTATTTTATGGTTTATTGGACTTTTAAATAGAGAAATTGTTTTATTTAAAGAGTGCGAAAATATGGCAACAAAATTTTCAGCCTCCTAATTTTAAATGTATGTTTGGACGACTTAAAAGTGCATGTTAGGGAATTTTGTTCCCTAACATGCCTAACCTGTGATAATTATATCACTGATAGAAATCTAGATAATGAAATCACTGATTTTTCCCCTGATTACCTGAGCATTGCGACGCATGAAAAGAGTTATTGATCGAGCGAAGCGAGATCTCCAAATCAACTTAGGCAAATCGGCGTTGTATGTATGTATGTATGTTTGTTTGTCCGAGGATAACTTTCGAAGCGTTTATCTGATCATCGTAAAATTTGGTATATAGGTAGGTAATGATGGCACAATTTTGGTGTAACTCAATGAGCTAAATATTTTGGGGGGTTGTTGAGATATTGAAGTTCAAGAGGGGTAAAAAAAAATGAAAATGAGACTATTAGGTCAACTGACACGTCAAATGAAAGGTATTTATTAGTACATTTCAACCCCGTTTTTATTTTTAGTAAAGTTTTTGTAGTTTTTGAGTTATTAGCCATAATTAAAACTAAACTTTTACAAAATTCACAGGGGTATTCCTGCAGTTACTTCACAGTTCTGAAATTTGGTATGCGTGTAGCTTAAGTACAAAAATATAGACAAAAGTTTGAGATCTAGAATAACTGCAATTTGTACCCCAAAATAGGATAACCAATTAACATGAACTCCCGTTAACTGTAATTTGAATGAAACTGTAGGTCAAGTTGGTTGGTTATTTATTTCGTGGCACTATTTTATAGTCAAAGATTACGAATAACATTTTTTTTTTATGGTAGACTCGCGAGGTCTAAGTTCGGGGCGAAGCACTAGTTTAGGTGTATGTACCCTCGTCGTAGCTAGTACCACTAGTCAGATTTTAATGTGCTTTTAAGGTATATAAATAAAAGTTTCAATAGGTACTTATATGACATACATCCAACCTACAATTTATTGCAAGCTATTATTGTTCTCAGTTTTGATAGAGTACAAATATTCAGAAGGCGATGTGCCTAGCTGTGATTCGTCAGCATTATGAAAATGTTGTAACTCGATCAGTTCTGCATTCGAAAACAATTTTGCGAGTTCTATTTTCATTTCAGCTTGTCGCCGCGGGGAGAATCTTTTGAATGTTTCTGCGTAGCTCATGAACAAGTGGTCCACTGCATCGTTGGATTTTGTATTTGATTTAGTGATGAGGCTTAGGATTTGGTCTACGTCTCCCTGTTCTAGAGTTCTTCTTCTTTTGGAAGGTGGTTCTTCTTCTTCAGGCCACTGGTTGTGTACTGGTGAATGCGTCAACGCTGGAGATTCATTTGCCTCCTCGAAAAGTTGGACTTGGGGCTGCAGAGCATAATTCAAATGCAAATTACACCTTCTATTCACATTGTAATTGTCCAAGAATGATAGTTGTGAGCTCCATATGTATTCTATGACTTTTTTGCCAGATTCTTCCGATTGTTTCAACTGTTTTTTGTACTTTATGTATCCGTCTCTTATAGTCTTCCATTTGTGTCTAACTGCATCACCTTAAAATAAAAAAAACATGGATTTTCAAGTATTTGAAAAACTGCAGTGACCAAGAGACTTCAAACCCATATTAATTTGTGCAAGGGTCGTCTTGGGACCGCGCCTCGCAGAAGGCAAGCAATGCGGCACTTTATTTTAAAACATAAGTACCTAAATAACAAACATAAAGCTCACAAGTATTGTAATTTATTATTATATAATTATATATTAAATTATTTAAATTATTAATTATTAAATTAATTATTAAATATTATATAATTGGTTTTAGTAGGTACTTAAACATAAAACGTTTACGAACACCGCTTTTGGCAAAAGATAGATCTAAAATACTATCGCACACCATAAACAACAAAACAATTCAAATAAGAACACAGCATAGCTTAGATTATCAGATCTCTATTAAACTTTGAATGGAATAGCTCGTGTGAGTTTTACTGATGTAGGTCCTACTAGGGTTTCAATGATGTACCGCATACATATATGTATATCTACATTAAAAATTGATTAATGTAAAAATATAACAATGGACAAGCTTCCGCACGAGACTTCACACGCTTGGTTTGTCAATAGTAGCCTAGGTCTCAGTGCAGGTCCATACATCTGTATAATACCAAATTTCATCGAAATCTGTCCAGCCGTTTAATCTTGAAAACGTTACAAACAGACAGAGCGATAGAGTTACTTTCGAATTAATAATATTAGTAAGGATATATCTCTGAGTCTTTACATAGAATTAAGACAATTGATTTCATATTATTTAACAAACTAAATATCTCTATCCAATTATTAAATAGACCCGATTGAAAATCACACAACGAAGCGTTCTACGCTTGTAAATAAAAAACAAGTCTATGAAAGAGATACGAGCAACGAGAGCACGCTGCCTGTCGATCGCTTCACTAACTCTGTATGTTTCGCCTACACACACTTACTTTCGCATGAACATTTTGTGTAGAACCCAGTCCAAATGTGTCTAGCCTCTCATCATACAAGTCAGGTAGCTACACCAACTATTCTAAAACAACAACTAAATCAATAAATGCTAAAAAAACTCACAATTTCTGTTCAACCTTTGTGCAATCGATTCCCAAACAGCTGCTTTCAAGTTAGCGTCCTTGTACTTTTTATGAGTGATATCGTAAAGGTAAACATGTTTTTTCACTTGCTCTATCAGTCCTTCTACGTCAAAGCCACTCATCTTAAATTTGAGCTGTAGGGGTTTTTAAGGTGTAAAGTTAGGTCACGTCGCGTCCGGCGTGACGGGACGTGTTCGCGGCGCGCTTGCGAGGGGTCTACTGTTGTAGGGGACTGGGGTGGGGAGCGCGGCCCGCGGCGCCACCGCCCCGCCACGCCGCGCCTGGCGTCTGTTCCCCCGCTGTAGTACAGGAGCTTTGTGTGTGTTTCTCACGATACTCGGAACATTTTGTAAAATTATGTCTATCTAGCCATTATAGGATTGCTGGAGGAAACCCCTCTATTTCGGTATCAGTAATATATTTAGTTGGGTATTGTAAAGATTATAAAACAATATTGCGAGATTTTACTGGTTGGTATTTTATCTGCTGCGCATTTTTTCGACCAACTAGTCGGCCAACCGACTAGTCGGCCAAAGTCATATAATCTGTCAATGGAAATGAACAACTTTTCATAGAAATGAAATTTTATGAGTTGCTTAGGTATCTTTAGTTTGTATTTAATTACAAACGAATTAGGTAAGTTGCAATTTAATATTTTTTTTACTTTGGTCAATGTGCATTCGCCAGCAATAAGTTCTTTTTTTTGTTTTAAACTTTATAGATCTTCGTTTAACCACAATCTCACCCGATGGTAAGCGATGATGTGGTCTAAGACGAAGCACGAAAATCTAGAAGAAACTTATTCATTCTTGCCTTAAAGAGGCCCCGATTGTATTCTTTAAGAAAAACAGACGACGGCAAAGTGTTCCATACCTTAGCTGTGCACATCAAGAACGTAGAACCAAAACGGTGTGTGCGAATGGGTGGTATATCGACTAGGTACGGATGGTACTGAACCGAAAGGAGATGGCGGAATCAGATCGTAAAGTTCCTGGGTACATTCCCCGAAATGTATTCTGTAAAAGATCGAGTAAATATCCCAATGATGCAAAATAATGTAATCATGAAGTTTTGCCATAATCATGGCCATAATCATGGTAGATACATATGTAGTACATATCTATTTCAGTTCAAGAATGATAACAAAACTGTCATTAAATTGGCACAACTCAATGGTTACCCTCACTATTTAAAGTGCTTACAAAAAATACGCAGGTACTCTTACCAAACCTATCTTTAATCAGCAGCCATTTCATTTGCTCAAAAAACACCACGATGAATGCTATTATGCCTCTCTAATCCTTGCTCCTGCACTACAGCAGCGCTGTCGCGCCCAGCCGACGCCACGAGACGGCCGACGTGTTTCCTTCTCGCTCGCACACAGGCGCGTCCTCAGACTACACTCGCCGCGATACTACCGCGCCCCGCCGTGCTTTGCGTACCTTATCTACACCAATTCATTCAATAATCGACTAACTAATCTATACTAAATCTAGCTGACCCGCCCGCGGCTTCGCACGCGTGGTTTGCCAATAAAAACATTACTCTCTTGCGTAGTCGAGTAAAAAGTAGCCTATGTTCCAATCCCGGTCATAATCTATCTATATATCAAATTTTATCGAAATCGGTCCAGCCGTTTAGTCGTGAAAATGTGACAGAGAGGCTACTTTTTACCCGAGTGCCGACTGACAAACAACCCGTGCGAAGCCGCGGGTCTCCTAGTAGGTATTTTATATGCAAAAGGTTTGTGCACCATAGTTTAGAAATTTATGGTTCATGGCTATAGTAAATTAGATAAAACGGTATTTTTTTCTGGAAAGAGCTACTTTTTTGCATGCCGGTAACGTGATTGGTGTAGGGAGGTATGCTGGAGCACACACATAACCATTTTTGATCGAGCGAAGCGAGATCTCCAAATCAACTTGAGCAAATCGGTGTTGTATTTCAATTTCAATTTATTTATTTATTCAAAAAATATATATAAACACATGTGTACAAAACAGGGTATAAAAACACAAAGTTATTGTGAAATACAAAGTACAATAAAACTTAAAGTACGTGGTATACCTACATGGGGGCAAATTTGGTAGTGTCCTAACCTCCACCCTAGGTAAATACCTGTGTTGTGGAGATAAGCTCTCTTCCGTTCAGCAATGATATATCTAGAATAGTGATGTGTTGTTATATAAATAGTATGTATATGTGTATGTATGTTTTTTTGTTTGTCCGAGGATAACTTTCGAAGCATTTGTCCGATCATCGTGAAATTTGGTATATAGGTAGGTAATGATGACACAATTTTGGTGTGCCTCAATGAGCTAAAAATTTTGGGGGGTTGTTGAGATATTGGGGTTCAAGATGGGTAAAAAAAAATGAAAATGAGACTCAAGAGGTCAAGTGAGATGTCAAATGAAAGGTCTTCATTAGTACTTTGCGTACGACCGTTTTTATTTTTAGTAACGTTTTTGTAGTTTTTGAGTTATTGGCCATAATAAAAACTAAACTTTGACAAAATTCACAGGGTACAACAGTGACCTCACAGTGCTGTAATTTGGTATGCGTGTAGCTTAAGTATCACAAATATAGGCAAAAGTCTGAAATCTAGAATAACTGCAATTTGTACCCCAAAAAAGGTAACCAAACAACATGAACTCCCGTTACCTGTAATTTGAATGAAACTGTAGGTCAAGTTAGTTGGTAATTTATTTCCTGGCACTATTTTGATAGTCAAAGATTACGAGTACTATTTTTTTGTTTTTATGGTAGACCGCGAGATCTCAGTTCGGGGCGAATCACTAGTTTATGTATTTTCTTATTTTATCTAAGTACTACGCGAGCAAAGCTGTGGGCAGATGCTAGTTAATAGTAGGTTCTTCTGATTTTGTACTAGAGAAATCCCTGAACTCTGTCTAAAGGCCAAAACAAGAAAAATAAAGTTGAGTTGAAAAACAAGAGTAGGTACATACATGTTTTATGAACTTATGGGCTTGACTTAGGGGCTTTGACTCGTTTGTACTTAATCAAAGGTAGGGTTTGTACTAAGTAAAATTCTACTTGATGTAAGTATTTGATGTTCAAAAGTCATCAATAGAGATTGTTGAAGGTCCTAGTGGCTTACTTGATATTAAAAATTCTAACCATGGGTTTTGACCTATCACTGCAGAATTTAGTCAAACCATTCTCCATAGTCAATAATATTAATTCAGCTATTATGAAAAAAGTTAAGAAAACTGTAAGATGCATCGGCAGGGCGTATTGAAGTGTCATGGTCACACACCATAACTATTACACCTAATTGGTAAAAATATCTAACTGTAACTACGTACTGAATTTCCTTGTGATGCGTCGGAAACATTGAGAAGGTATAATGGAGTTAATATAGACAGAAGAATGGACAATTACGTGAATTACGGGAACTGATGAGACACGTGAAGTTACAACTACCTATCAGGCATCGGGTAAAGGGCTATATATGTACTTACTAAAAGAGTGATATACAGATGCAACCTAACGCAGATAGTATAGACGTAAGTAACATTATGACGCGTTGGTTAAAAAAAAGTAACTAGGCCAAGTTAATGGCAAAGTTTTAAGGGCCTTAACATGGCTTGACAACTTTAATAGCCAGGTTAGTATTAACGTTCCCTCCGAAGCACGAAAACTCTTAGTTAAAAATAGTACTAGCGAGTCTTGTTATACTTATGTTAGATGAGTTAGCTAGTGCGATTTTCATCTAAAAGCACCCGTGCAATCAGTTGCTTTGTTAGCGACGACTGCAAGTTATATAATGTACAAGAATCATCAACAAATATAAGACACTGTTTTGGAGGAAATATCGACAGAATTTGGCAGTCTACCAAATCATTCATCGAGAGAAGCGAGATCTCCAAATCAACTTGGGCAAATCGGCGTTGTATGTATGTATGTTTGTTTGTCCGAGGCTAACTTTCGAAACGTGGTGGTGATGACACAATTTTGGTGTGACTAAATGAGCTAAAAATGTGGGTGGGTTGTTGAGATATTGGGGTTCAAGAGGGGTAAAAAAAAACAAAGTGCGACTATCCGGTCACGTGTCACGTCTAATAAAAGGTCTTTGTGAGTACATTTTGACCACGTTTTTATTTTTAGCTTAAACCGGGTAGTTTTTAAGATATTAGCAATAATATAAACTAAACTTTGACAAAATGCACAGGGTACACCAGTGACCACACAGGGCTAAAATTTGGTATGCGTGTAGCTTTAGTAACACAAATATAGGGAAAAGTATGAAATCCAAAAAACTGCAATTTCTATCCCAAAAAAGTGTAACCACATAACATGAACTCCCGTTACCTGTAAATTGAATTAAACTGTAGGTCAAGTTGTTTGGTTTTTATTTCGTGGGACTATTTTGATAGTCAAAGATTACAAATAATATTTATTTTGTTTTTATGGGAGACTCGCAATATCTCAGTTCGGGGCGAACCACTAGTTAGATATTATAAATATACTTTATAGATAGTCATCGAAATGCATCTCTGTAAGCTATTTCACTTGAAATGCTCAAATATATTTTGTATGATTGCAATCACTCTTCAAAACAAGACAAGCCAGATTGGTTTTGCGAGTCGAAAAATCGTTTTCACCATTTCTGTTTCTCCTCGTTCATTCTTTTTGTGCTTTTGTGATAAATCATGCAACATCTTGCGTGAGACACTTGAACTAGTTTTTGTAACCGCATTGAGAGCGAATCATGAACGGATGCAAAATGTTCTTTATTATTTTGTAACTTGTGTTGGACACGTTACCAAGTAGATAATCTTGTTCTACAGTTGTTATTGGAAAAAGAGGTGTTGTGTTCCATGAAACATGTCTTGATATCTCTGTATACTTCGAATGGCTTCGTACAAGGGTGCTAATGAATAAATACTTAGATACCAACTTATAAAGTAGGAAACTGTTTGTATTAAAGCTCAGATTTTCAAACTTGGTTCAAGCATGAGTTGTTTTCACGCACAAGTTTGTTTGTATATCTAGCTGGATCTATAATGCATTGCATTTATGCATCTAATGCATTTCCGATAATCATCTTACGTTATTGACAAAAGAAGCAAATCAATGCAAGCCAAGAAGTTACTTAACACCGAACAATGCAATGATTTCGCAATAGCCAAGAATCGCCAAGTATTAAACCAAAACATCACCATTCACGGCCGTTCGAAAACGAAATCCTCTGTATTATTTCCCTATTGTTCAATATAGATCGGCAAGTGAAATAGCTCTTATATATATTGTTTATCTTTCATTTGAGAGGGGCTATTCAAAAACAACATTTTCAGATAACACTTATTTCGATCCCAATCCTATAAAGAGATAAAAACGCAAATTTTTGACATTGCCCAAAAGCTAATGGACTCACGCCATATAACAGATTCTTTAGATAATGGTTATGAATTGAGATCTCATTTAACCGACTTCGTACTTAAACCATTATTAATAAATAATTAAACTGCCAACTATGTAACCACCTGCTGTTACAGGAGCCACTTTCAATTAAACTAATTCCTTTCCTTTCTTTTGCACCATAATTAATATGAAATGCCTGCAGCTGAGTTAAGTGGCAATATCTAGCAACACACGTCCAGGACGATCCTGGGCGCATTCCCGATTCGTTCCCTGTTGTTTTTGCGGCTAGGACCACTAATGGGTACTGGTTTGACTCCTGGGTGTGGAAACAGAGATGTAGCTAGTTTTTTAGGGTCTAGCAATCCAAAAATTCCCATCTTTTAGTTTAAATAATAAATAGATTGATATAATTTAATATTATTTAATGATTAGACATGGAAAATGAAAATTTAAAATATAATAAACAAAGTTGTCGTGCGAAACGGTTATTACCATTTTATAAAAAGGCATCAATTACGCGTCCCGTTAAAAGAAATTTAAGTTTCTCAAAAAGACATCTGTGGTGGTTAAAAATTTCACAAACAACATGAGCTTTTCCATTATTATCTTAATATACTTATCTAATAAAAACATATCATAGCAAAGCCTACCCCTCTACAACATCCCTTAGTTACCTCTGCGTGGACGTACATGTCCTCTCCTAGACTATGCGACATGATGCGATGTTTAAAGATGATGGGAGGATATAATAATAAATTTGAGGTTTGTTGATTTTTAAACGTCTATGTTTTATTTATCCGCTGCGATTTACTGCCAGAATGTCTACACTTTTTTCAGCAAAACTTGTTAGATTTCTATGGCATCATCAGGCGTTAAATAAGTCTGATGAAGTATGTATTTCTTTTATCATTTTATATTAACATATTTTGCGACTAGGAACCTCTAAGATGTTTGTTAGGTATGTATTTATATTTTAAAAGGTTTTAAGAAAATAAGCGCTGAATTTTTCAGATTTGCTTATCTAGCGTCCACCATATGCGATGCATAGCTAGGAAAAATTAGAGAGAAAGAGTATATCGAGTGCACTCATTCTAGAAAAGATAGACACCTTGTAACCGTCGTAGTACAAAATATCTTATGACAGAACCATACAATTACATAAGGCGAAAAAAAGTCGTAACTCTAAACCCGCTCCATATACCGACTCCAAGACTTAGGTGGCTAAATGTTCTTTACCGTCATCGGTTAATTGTTGACTTCTGCAAAAAGACTTGACGTCGCATAGTCTCCGTAAGTAAGTCTAAGTACCCACTACTGTCTACGGCTCTAAGATATTTCTTCCCGATTTAGATGCGAATGCCTATCAACGTCCCATTTTGTGCGACAGGTTTCTTTTGCCTGTGGTGACCTTTTTTGTCCATCGAGGTACTTTAAGAGTGCTTGTAAGATATTTACCGTAGGGAATCTTTAAGCGATAGCTACGCAGTTTATTATAATTCTCGTAAAGATCTAATTGTTTCTTCTGTTGCCCGGTCCTATAAATTTCCAAAACTTGCTTGGGTCTCTACATTAAAAAATGCGATTGCATTGAAAAATGTAAATATCTGAATTGGACGCCTAAACTAAGAGAAGCTTATAAAAGCCAGCATCGGTGAAGTCTGGTTGAACGATACTGATGATTATGTGATTTAAATTTAGAGCAAGCTACGGCAGGCGTTTAATTTTTTTCTGTGCACAATTTACACGTCGATTTGAGGATATAAAACATTTTGTAGGTTAATATTGTACAAATAACCATGAAGCTGTTGTCTTTCCAACTACTTTCTTTCTTTCTTTAAGGGGAAGTTGACACAGCGAACTTGAAGTTAAAACGTCTTTGCTTCTTTTGTATTTTGTAAATCCTTGTCAGATCTTATTAACTGAGTTTTTAATACTTTTTAGAGAACAATCTTTAAGTTTATACAGGGTTCTTTTATAATGATAGTTTTAGCTAGAAAGACTTCTACAAGATTATATCACTTTTCTGAGATATTAATTTTAATAAGACGCAGTCCAACTCATTATTTGATGCAATATTTGGTTCGGTTCACAATCAACTCCACCTTTAATGATCGACTTTCGTTTTCGAGTGTTCTGTCGCTTTAGGATTATTAACTTTAGGGCAATGAACTCAATTCCGTGACTTCCTTTTTAACGTGACAGTGGGAAAGCGAGGAATTAACAGGACCGTGGCAAGCTTTGTTCTTCGTCTGGAACGAGCTGGTTAAATGACGGACCATTATAAGACAATTGTGCGTCGTTGAATACATTTGTTTACATTATTATCTCCATATGTTCTGTTGTGGTTTTGAAAACTAAAAGATTTCATGGCCCTGACCCCAGCTCACCTTTGTAAGGTTCACGAATAAGCTTAACGGATCTGGGAGGAGTGTGAGACATGACATAAAATCCTTGTTCGTTTGCGCCACTCGAAGCGAGGATCAAACAGGATCACGTTTCAATTATGATTCCATCGAGTGGTGATCAGTGTTTCACAATGTAGCTTCAGTAAATTTAATGGGGATCGAATTTCCTGCCTGCAGATACTCACGGTTTGCATATAAACCTTTAAGGCCTCTTGAGATAAGTGTGCAGTTTAAAGGTGGACCAACTTTTTACGCATAATCGCTGAAAATATATACTTTTTCATTAAATCTAGAGCTTGGATTACATACTATCACGGCAAAAAAAGCTTCGGACTGAATTTGCTACAACTCTGTCCAAATTATACAAATATCTATAGAAATCTAGAAATTAATAACCCTTTGTACACCAGTCGGGTTTGTTGAGTGTTCCCGGTAATTGGAGGCGAGGATTAGACGTAAATCGAACATTCAAAATGATAGAAATTATTTCAATATTATTATTATTTATTTATTTGGAGCCTGTACTGTCCCACTGCAGGGCAAAGGCCTCCCTTTCTAATTATTTCAATAAATATAAAAAATGAGATTGAGTTGGAGTTCGAGCTTTCAATCTCTAAATAATTTGGAACCACTGCGAGAACGTACGTTGCACTGCCAACAGTCACCCATCTCCCGCGCGCAGCGCAGCCTTAATGAGCTTATTTCCATCCATCCTCAGTTTAATGTGTTTGCGGATGACTGGAAGACGATCGAGCGAGTGTGTCTTAGTTATTGTGAGTGTATTTAATTATGTATACCTATGTTATATTAGTTATTTTAAGTGCCTATTGTATTTGTATATCTGTTGTGTTTTTTTGTGTATCTTTTTAACCTAAAATACCTACCTAAGTTTCATAATGAATGTAGGTAAGTATATTATATTTGTATTTTTTTCTTGTAGTAGTTTTAGATATACGCTATATCTAAAACTACTACGTGTAAATATTTAAGTGTAAATAAACGAATTTGAATTTGAATTTAAGTTTTTGTTTGTTTTATATATGCAAAAGGTTTGTGCGGTTAGAAATCTGTGGCTCATAAAATCAGTAAATCACTATACCAAATTAGATAAAACGGTATTTATTTTTGGCAGGCGCTTAAATTTTACCATCTTTTTTGCATGTCGTTGTCGTTAACGTGAACGTGTAGGGAAGTATTCGTTAAGTATGCTTCTTTAGCGCTTATAAAACGATGCATTCCACTCTAGTCTCATTATTAATAGACACAGAGTCCTTTCACGGAAGCATACCTCCCATTACGGGGTGGTGTAAATTGTTTGGATGACAGAAGACTGCGCACTGGCCGTTTGCCAGCGCTCGTGCGACGACCTCGCGAACCTGACGCCTCGTAATTGTAACCAATTCTTCAACTATATAACTAATTAATACCTACCTACGCTAGAGAAAAATAATGACCCCCCCAAAGGCCAGAGAGATGGGTAGAACACACTTTTCAAACGACTTCTATGAATTGTATAGTTTTTTTATAACAAATTAATGCCCCGTAGGTCACGCACCTTAGAAACGTATCTCACGATGCACTGCCCTGCGTCCATCAAGAGCACAAGATCGGTTGCTCTGTAAATCTATGAGGGAGGCCTATATTCTGCAGTGGACTGTCCTGTGTGCCTGAATGATGATGATGATAAATTATTTTGTTTCTTGGGCCAAGACATGACAATGAAAAAGACTTATAATCAGCAGTAGGTGGACACAAGATGACCTTGGCAATGATAAATATATAAATAAATATTGCTGGACATTTCACACCGCGTTATCTAGCCCCAAACTAAGTAGAGCTTGTACTATGGGAACCAGATAACTGATAGAATACTTATATACTTTTTTTTTGTACATACATACATACTTATAATATATAGAAAAACACCCAGACACGGAAAAAATATCTGTAGATCATGCAAACATTTGTTCCGTGGCGGGAATCGAACCCGCTACCTCCTTCGTCTCAGCCGGCTATACGCTCACTGCGCCACGGAGGTCGTCTGATGAATAATGATTATTATGTGCATCATGTCAATCGTGCGTATTGTAATGACCGCCCACCATCGTCAACAAACAATCAAGTTGTGTTTACAATTATTGTTTAGAAATATAATTGGCGTACCGAATGTGAAGGCAATTAAACTACAACGGAATCCTGTTATTTATATATAATACAATTAAATTTGTTAAAGTTGTTTAGACATAACTTCACCCACGCATTATCGGACGCTTTACGATTTCTCTTTGATTTGATGGATGTCTTGGGTATTTCTACTATAGTATTTCTGTGAACAGTTTCCATGTTCAAATTAAAACTCGTATGTAGGTATAGTATAGTGCCAGGCAGGTACTCACTCCTAGAAGTTGTCCCTAGATATTGTAATCAGAAAGCTTACATCATAGTAAATGTTATCCCGTAATTAAAAACTAGCTCATACGAATTGTTTGCTCAGTGACCGCTGCGTCAATATTTGGATATGCACTGCGTTCCAACAAACTAAAGAAGCTAAGTTCATCAGCACATAAGCGAACCGTTAAAACCAAGGTCAGGTTTAGAGCTAGATAAGGTCTTATATAAAAATCGCATTAAAAAAAAAGAATTTTCCAAATCTGTTGATAAATTACGGAGTTCTGAGGTAATAACAAACATAAAACCGAATTGCGTCCCTATAAAATTGGAGATTGATTTTTTTGGTATCCCATCATCAGATCATGTCTTGGTGCCAATGGTACCTGGGAAGTATACCCTTTTAAACAGAAAAAGAATTTCTCGAATCGGTCCATGCGTCTTCGAGTAATCGGGGAACATACATTTCGACGAATTGAGAACCTCCTCTATTTTTTGAAGTGGGTTAAAAAAGTATTTCTAAAACAACTACACTTGTACGAGTGATAACGATCAACCTCATTTCTGTTTTATCAAATGATACTTACCTATAAATATGGAACCATCATAATGTTGTTTGATAATATTGTTATGGTCAGAAGGTTGCGTGTTCATATCACGTCGGGGTCACCAATTTGGAGGTGTACTCGATCTGAGACCTCCTAAATAAAACTCCGGTTATTTGCTCGCTACGCTTATATTGGAGCCAAAAATGGTAAAATATATAATAATGATTGAGACCAATTAAAATTGTACAGGACCATTGTGCGTCTCTCGAATCACTCTAAAGCTAATGCCGCCCGGCGCGGCGTAATGTCATTCTCCTCACTGACAGTGACATTTCATATGTCGCTGTCATAGGAGTGTGTTAGCATTCACCAAAATGTGTTACATTCACTACAACTGTGTGTTAGATGAACTGAAACCAAAACTTTTCACATGTGAATATGTATGCGAACTTCTATTGCAAGGACAAAAAAGGAGATATTTGTGTATCCTATAAGAATTTGAAATTGAAATGCAATAAACACGCAAAGTGGCCATTTTAGACCTCCTGTCTAATAGTATGACCGTTAAAGAAACGGTCTTCTATGGAAGACTAGAGTAAAATTACATTTTAGCGTAGACAATAGAAAGACTAAAGTTTCTTCGCTAAAATATATACCTATTTTCTCTTTTTTTACCAATTATACCAATTATAATTGACGAAAAAAAAGATCAACTGACGGTTACTATAGTAACCATCAGTTTATTTGTGAACTTAGGTTAAGCAACTATTATCTTAACCTATATACTAATTCCAACCTAATTTAAAAACATTACACGTGGAACGCTTGTATAATTTGTAAGCTTTTTACATGTTACAAGGTTTTATTTGTGTGTTTGTTAAATCTTGCGAAACGTTTTTTAAGAAGGCATTCAAAAATAAGATTAATAATAAGATTAAAACGGGTTCGATTCCCGCCGCGGAACAAATGTTTGCATGATCTACAGATATTTGTCCCGGGTCTGGTTGTTTCTATATATATTATAAGTATGTATTTACAAATAAAAAATGTATGTAAGTACTCTATCAGTTCTCTGGTTCCCATAGTACAAGCTCTGCTTAGTTTGGGGCTAGATAGCGCTGTGTGAAATGTCCAGCAATATTTATTTATTTTAATAATATTTCGTAAAATATTCTAATAGAATCTTATAAAAAAATTACTCGCTGTAAGAGTTTTTTGATGATTCTTAGGTAACATTTATTAAACTAGTGTTTTTTCTTTTGATATTATTGTCATACTATTAAAGAAATATGATCTTATCAAACTATTCTTAGGTATAACCCTAGACAATAAGCTTCAATGGGACCCTCACATTGATAGGTTGTCGAAGAGACTTAGTTCTGCGGCATACGCAGTCAAAAAGATCCGTCTTCTTACAGTCTTCTTCCACAGCTTTCATAAACACCGTTTTTGTGCTGCAGAGGAGGGCTGTTCGTGCAATTTATAACATGGGCCCCATAATTTATATAAGTATTATATTATTACATGGCCCATTAATATGGAATCATTACGCCATAAGTTTAAAGAAATACATACTCGTATTATGACATTTCCATGTCAATACATCCATGAAAATCTGATAAAATGTTCACAAAAATACTAATTTATTTAAGAAAAAATAGCGATAATCATAATTTTAATACTAGAAACAAAAGTAAATTCGCTGTTGGCACTTGTAGACTCCATCAAGTTAGTAAGTAAAACGTTTAAGAGGGCAAGGTATACGCTTTTATAACAAACTCCGAAGTGATGTGCACAAATGTATCCGAATGTACAAAAATTGTCAATTAACAAATTTTAAAATGTAATTAAACCAAATCTTTACAAAAAGCGTACCATAACTTTTTTTTCTAACCTGTACTGTCCCACTGCTGGGCAAAGGTCTCCCCCAATTATTTCCACCCCTCTCGATCCCTGGCCAACTCTACCCAATCACTGTTGAAGACATCTAGGTCATCGCGCCAGCGTTTTCTCGGGCGACCGCGTCGTCTTTTGCCGTCTACGGGTATCCATCCTGTGATTTCCTTTGTCCATCTATCTTGTTCCATGCGGGTCACGTGGCCCACCCACTCCCATTTCAGCTTGGCTGCCTTGCGACCTACATCAGCGATACCAGTCTTCGAGCGCAGCGTGGTATTACTAACTCGGTCTGTTCTCTTAATACCCAAAATGCTGCGCTCCATCACTCTCTGGCAAACCCCGAGCTTGACATTCTGTGATTCCGTCAGTGACCACGTTTGAGCACCGTAGGTCAGGACAGGTAGGATACATATATCGACGAGTTTACGCTTCAGAGACAATGGAAGGTCGCCATTCATCAGCGCTTTCATGGACCAGTAGCTCTTCCAGGCATTATCGACACGGCGGCCGACTAACCGGCCCAAGTAAATGTACTCATAGACATAGTGTATCTGCTGTACATCTACCTCGACCCTACGTTTCGTGCTATTGGTCATGAGCTGTGTCTTCGACTGATTCATCAGAAGACCAACCAATTGGCTTGCTGTGCTGAGGTCTTGTAGCAATATTTGTAGCTCGGGTGCACTTTGGGCGAAAAGGACAATGTCGTCGGCAAATCGCAGGTTCGTTAACCGCTTATCAACAACTAAAATGCCCTAAAATGCCTGCTAAACTATAACATATCGGATTATTTAAATGATATAGCTTGGGATTGAAATTGCTCCATCTCGTTTATATAAATGTTACAATTTAGACGTGATTTATTTTCTTTATTGTTACGTATTCTAAAAGGATCATTATAAAGAATAACCAGCCTTGTTTCTTGCCTTTGTTTCCTGGCTTGGTCGTGAAGGAACAGGCAGAAGTTTCAAAGTTCCTTGTGATTTTAATGCATGAAAGATTTTGGTTTGATTTAGTGCTCTGCCTTTACAGGGTGTATATTGTAAACAACATATTTAGCAATAACGAAATATGTTATTTATAACCTACTTATAGATACCATTTGGTAGGTATATCAAACCACAATGACCTAACTGCAAACTGCGAAAGAAAGTTGCAAAACAATAGACAGGACAAAAGATCTGACCAACTCGTCATCCCAGAGTCAAGAATAGACGAAGACGTGAGTAAAGGCGGAATAATAAATAGTGTGTACTAAAATAGAAGCTGTGGAGAACAGCTATGGTTCGCCACGGTCAGTCTGCACTACTGCAGTAGTTGGAAATCCATAGATGTGTATGATTGATTGAAAATTCTTTATTGCACAAAAATTAATATATCTGTACACAGGCGAACTTAATGCTAGCAAGCATTCTCTGCCAGTTAACCTTTGCGTAATGTAGAAAATGTATTTTTGTAGCACGACAAGCATCAGGAAAAGTTTAAGAAATTTAAGTTGTAAGTGCATGTGAAAAGTTGTGTGTTAATTATTTATCTACGATACTTAATTTTTTTATTTATTTGATAAATAAACAATGTTTACTACACTTTGTTTTTAAGATTCTTATATTTGCTTAGTTATTTTTCTACTTTTAATAATTTACCTATATGTAATTCAAATTCAATAAAATTTATTTCCGACGTAGTTTTATGCCCATATATGGTTAGTACTACATTTGTTTTAACTATGTTAGTAATACAAATATGACATAAATAAGGATAAATGACAAATAAATTTAAATCAAAACAAATTATAAATCAAATTTAAAATCAAAATATAATAAATTAAAAACACATGTCAAATAATGATAAAAATATATGAATACTAGCTGACCCCGCGAACTTCGTACCGCCTTAGATGTTCTGTTGCTAAGTTGAGATAGGGGTTGGTGGTAGAAGGGTAAAAATTTAGGGTTACATGTATTTTTGAATGCTGTGTCATAAAAAAATAGAAATTAAAAATGTTGTCTAAAAAATAAATAATAAAATTTAGGGGTGGACTACCCCTAACATTTAGGGGGATGAAAAATAGATGTTGACCGATTCTCAGACCTACCCGATATGTACACAAAATTTCATCAAAATCGGTCAAGCCGTTTCGGAGGAGTATGGCAACGAAAACTGTGACACGAGAATTTTATATATTAGAAGATATAAAAACTGAATACTTATTTTCTAACATGTAGCTGAACTAGGTGCCACAATATTGCGCAGTCAGCTTTGTCAGCCAAAACGCGCAGGATAGTGTTACCGCAGTTACGATTTAATGGGGTGTTAACGATTTATATATATATATATATATATATATATTTAAAGTAATCATCAGCTTCTTTTTCACGCCAAGGGTAGCTGGTAGATAATACTTAATGCTAATAGGATTATCTACCAGCTACCCTGGGCGTGAAAAAGAAGCTGATGATTACAAATTACTTTAAAAATAATATTTGATTCATCAAATTGAATTACTGCTGGATACCAAATTGAGGTTCTGGCTTGTAGATTTGACGATGTTAGCTGTTAGTCTGAATAAATCCTAGTTCAGGACCATAATCCTTTATTATAATGTTTGTATAAACGTTTTTTATTCGAATTTTAATTGTAAGTGTGTATTTAATATAGTAATATTTCAAAAATCCTCAAAAATTTCCTACCGTAATGCAGACTAAGCGTAGCCCAGCTATAATAGGAAACAGTTCCACACCAATGTGGTTTGTGCATTCGAGACATTCGTGACACGATGAGACGCACACGCATGTTTACTTCTAATTATCCACAAGCCTGTTAGTGCTGTATAGTGCACTATCTACCGCCCGCGGCTGCGCATGCGTGGTTTGTCAATAAAAATATTACCCTCCTGCGCAGTTAAGTAAAAAGTAGCCTATTTCCCAATCTCGGTCATAATCTAACTGTATACCAAATTTAATCGAAATCGGTCCAGCCGTTTAGTCGTGGAAACGTAACAAACAGACAGAGAGACAGAATTACTTTCAAATTAGTAATATTAGTAAGGCTTTGTAATAGAATTGATTTGATTTTGAATTATGCTAGGCAAGAAACAAAAATATAATTCTATGGCATCTACCATTCATAATATAATACTGATATCGCCGGCACACAGCAAGCGTGTCTGGACGGTGGCGTGGCGCTGGCGGGCCTTGGCGTGTTGTCTTGTACCGAACTGTATAAGAAAATGCACACAGAAGTGCATTCAGCTGACGCTGACGCCAACGTTGACGCTGATGCCGACGCTGACACGCCTAATTGACAACAACACAGGTTACAGGTCCAACTAAAGGCAACAGCCGGTACTTACTACCCGTGCGAAACCAGAGCGGGCCAGCTAGTAAAATGATAAAGTTACAACTCTAGTACTCCAAGGCTTTACCTTTGCCTCGCGTCGCACATGCTACATTATGTCACACGGAAAATTATGAAATAAGCCAGTCCTTCAACGCAATGCACAGGAACTGGTTAATCGGAACAGACGGGCATTGAAGCGGCTAAACCAGTGCACTTTTATCTTGCTCGCTGATAACGAGTGCATCTGGTGCCGTATCAAGTGTTGTAACTTAAAACTTTTTGTTTAATGAACGGTAGGTACCTACTGTGACGCCGCTGGGCACCGTGACCTGTCTGGCGGGATATTTGTGTCTTTGTACAAGCACTCCTAGTATTATAACCATTCTTGAACAGCAATGTTCCACGTGGTCACTACTTCAATAGGTGACGGCTAGTGGCATTTTCAGAATGTTCTTAAACCTTTCGGAGGCTTTCGGATGCTCTAAAAACTTTGATACTAGAGATGGCCATTTGCTCATACACGATGTGATAGTACGAACTTAAAGATTTCTAAAAGACTATTTCGAACAGCATTACAACTCCATGTCCATAAAAATTATGAAACGATGACTAGGATTTTATGGAAAAAACAAGCTTCCGCCCGCGGCTTAGCACGCTTGGTTTGTCAATAAAAACATTACCCTCCTAAAACGCAAACTCAGTCGATTAAAAAGTAGTAACCAATACCTCACCCCCTGTCATAATCTATTTATGCATCCTATATCAAATTTCATCGAAATCAGCTATGAACGTCCGTTTACCGTTGTCCGTTTAGTCTCAAAAACGTAACAAACAGACAGAAATACAGACTACAGACTATATTTTATTATTCCACAAATACTGAAGTTCAAAAAATTCAAAATTCAAAATTATTTATTTGTAACATAAATAAAGTACAATATACAAATGAAAACGTTGACAACTGCAAAAGTTAAGAAAAACTGAGTAGCAGTGTCAGAATACTACTTTCGAATTTATAATATTAGTATGGTGGATGTGTTATCTGAATAAAGTTCCTGTTTTTATTTTATTTAGCCCGTAGTTCTTCAGCGGAAAAGCACGACACGAAGCAGGGTCTTAAACGTAACCGCGTAAAAGTCATGTTTCAGTTTCAGCAATCTGGGTTAAAAAGAATCACGGGGGACATAAATTCTGCGCGTGCCATTTATTTGACACTACAAATAAATGGAGGGGACGCTTCAAAGTAGGTCATCTAACGCTTACAAATGATGTTTTTTCCTTCGATAGAATTGATGTCTTTGTAGCGAATAGCCAGTTGCTTCTTGTTTCAGGATGATTAAATTACCTAAAAATACCTAATCTCTTTGCATGAGATGGCTTAAAATCTCCGCGTAATTTAAAATATACACGTGTATGTATATAAACTCTACATAGCTTAGACTAGACTTATGTAAGGGGCTGCACAACTCTTTTCATGTACATATTAATATTGACTTTATAAAATATACTATTATAAAGTTGATCAAAGTCTATCGGTGTAAAGTTATAATATGTAATGGTAGGCGGGTAGGTACTTCATGTTGTATATCTTTCCAATAACTAATTTAACGATTCAGCACGACGCTGATCATTAAGTTCGTGCACGATTTGCTCATGAATATTGCGAGGGTAGTCAGCAAACTTTTCCCACACATTTTACCCGCATTTTCTTCCTGTTTCACCAAACGCCTACGACACCTACAAAGAACATTAAAAAGTCTAAAGCACTCTCTTGACTAAGACGCTGCGAACAGCATGTAAAAACAAACTCGTGAACGAGAAGCGTGACTGAACTATTAAAGTACACCACTAATGTTTGACCTTTCCAAGGTTTACACAGTATTCATAAATGAAGGAGTATTACCACAGTATTAGCCAGTATTAGCAGTAGAGAAGGCTTACTGCCTTCTCTAGAAGATAGATTAGCAACAATGTAAGGATTGATCGTCGCTTTTATAGTGGCACTGTTTAATTTATTAGATCCGTGCCGTGCTAAGTTGATCTCACTCAACGTTGAATGACGTCGTGAATGTGATAAAATTTATTTCTTTCGTAAATAATGAGGCAATGGCACGTCAAATGTATGTCGGAGAGGCAACCGGATAACTAGTGGTAATCTGGGCCTTGGAGTGGTACAGAGTCCTCTCGTATCGGCCAAATTGACCCGTGTCTTTATATTATGGGGGTGGGGCTAAAAAAAATTCTTTTTAACTTAGCAACCGGATAAAAACGCAGTTGCTTGAAAGGTTAAATTGTATAATAAACATTCTTTGCCTGCCGAAACACGTGGGCCGTTTTCAAAATTGGTGAGCACACTTATTAAAACCCCTAAACATTGAAAAAAAAATGAAAAAAAACTCTCTTTTCGATTTTTGTAAGAATAATAATAAGAAGTTTTTTAAATCGAATTAAAATTAAAAATAGGGTGTTTGGTAATATACGCACAAAAATAAAAGGGGTTATTTTGATGAGCACAATAAATAAATTTATGAAATGTTTACCATAGAAATGTGAAATTTATTTTGGCATGTAAAAACAAACACTTTATTAAACTAATATTGTGCTATTGCATAATGCTTGCCATCTAACTACAGATACTGTATTAGTGACGTCTCGAGATACCTCTTGTTGTCCCTTTCTAACCCAAAACCCGCAGCCATTTCCGAAAGAGATATCAAATCGGCCTTTATTTTTGGATGTCGATTGCAAGAGTAGGCAGTAAGTTTTATATCGAATTAATCACCTAAACTTAGTCGATTTTCTTTAAAATTTGATAATATAACTAGTAGTTTTTTTTCGAGAAGTCTTTTTTACGTTTTGAGAAACCGTCACTTGAATATCGTCAGTATATTACCAAACAGCCTGTATAACAAGTATAAGGCATTACGATTATAAGAAACTAAATTCGGTATTGCTATAATACAGTATACCTACAGCTGTGTAGCAGTGTAAACACTCCAGGCCTTGTATGAAGGTATTCCATACTGTACATAGGACACAACTATACACATATAGAAGTTAAAGAGCGTATGCATGACCGACGGAAGGACAAGTTACGCTATGTACTTGTTATTCAACACTAGACGCGACTTCAAAGTTCCCGGAACTTTTTCCATACTCGGGCGTCCATCGACGCTCATACGAATGCTTTGATAACATTGTACTTTATGTTATGGCCATCATCATTAGCTTTGTGAATGACGGCTGTATTCGGTATGGGATTAATATTCATGTCTGGATGTTATGATTTATTGGCAGCCAGTAGGCGTCTGATAAAGAAAATATTCATGAAGCGTATTGATTCTTATTTTTATCTACCTGTTACGAGTGTATATGTCTAAAAGGGGTTGTATGGTATCGTTTCCCGTCGTGGAACAAATGTTTACATAATCTATAGATATATGTGTGTTATCTGTATTTACAAATAAAATATGTACCTATTTTATTACTTGTCGCGTTCTAATAGCTATACTTCGTTGGGGCTACAAGAGTATGTATGAAAGGTCAAGCATTTTTATTTATTTATATTATTCTCGTTCTACCGTATCTAAAACAACTCAGCATCGACACTTTTAAATGGAATTTGCACCATTTGCATAAAAACCTGGCATTACCAGTAACCTGCAGATCTATCCTAACAAGGTGTTTTTATCATTGTTCGCAGAAGGCCACATGCTGTCCATCGCGCGGTGTCTGGTTGCAAAAACTCTATAATATACGAGTTCTACTGAACGGATGTGATTCGACACTTTTAATTAACTTGGACTTTTAACTGGCGAGAAAAATGGTCTCTTCGACAGAAAATATGAAGCATTTTGATCTTGGAGTCTTGAAGTACACGGTAAACAAATTCTTTCTAGCTAAGCGTGGACCATCTTAAAACAGGTTTCATTAAAAAAAATATAGGTAATAATGTTCTAACATAAGCAATTGAAATCGATAAGCATACGACCTCCGTGGTGCAGTGGGCGAATAGCCGGCTGAGATGCAGGTGGTAGCAGGTTCGATTCCCGCTGTGGAACAAATGTTTGCATGATCTACAGATATTTGTTCCGGGTCTGGTTGTTTCTCTATATATTATAGGTATGTATTAAAAAAAAAGAAGTATTTTAGTATTCTATCAGTTATCTGGTTCCCATAGAACAAGCTATGCTTAGTTTGGGGCTAGATAGCGTTGTGTGAAATGTCCAGCAATATTTATTTATTATTTATTTATTTACTTATACCTTTTTAAACAGACTGATATTCAATCAAAAGTCTAGAGTCTAGACAGTAATAATACCACCAAAGGTGTTTATTGGCTTCATAATAGTCACGTCTTGCGGTTCGTTCATTTCTGATTATTGCGCGATACATTGAATTTCCAGGAGCCCCTATTGATAACTTTTATTTCATACTAGCTTCCGCCCGCGCACCCGCACGCGTAGTTTGCCAATAAAAAGTAGTACTTTTCAAACTTTCGCGATACATAATTACTGATAAAAGTGGGTATTTATCGCGAATGTACCTTTTTTAATTGTTATCCTGACGCTTCGGATATGTTGCAACAGTCGTAGTCACGGATGGACTTTCCACAGTCCACAAGGTGGACCGTCTACCTGTGACCACGACTGTTGTAACACAGCCGAAACGTCGGGATACCAGTTTTAATCAGTAACTAGTTGACCCGGCGAACTTCGTACCGCCTTGACATACATATGACGCGGGCTGTCAATTTACGTCACCCCGGTAGAATTGAAAATCTGCCATCATTATGTATGAGGTAATGAATTTTCTTCATGATTTCTTTTTGTGTGAATTTTTCCGATTGTTATTCTGCTATTCAGGGTGGAGACAAATCCAACAAAACAAAGATCATCGGTCCAGGCGTTCTCGAGTTATAAGTGTTCGAACAAACACGACTTTGTTTTATAATATTAAGATAAAAAGTAGCCTATGTCATTCAGGTCATAATCTATCTATATACAAAATTTCATCGAAAACCCAGCTGTTAACGTGATTGAGTGCCTGACAAACAAACATCCAAACTTTCGCATTTAAAATAAAAAGTGTGATGGCAAATCATATTCTTTGACAAAAACATAATGCTTAAGACTTGGGCATTCAGGCTGCTTAGCCTCGAGACAAGTCAAAGTAAAGACTATTAAAAAAAACAGGAGAACTAGAATCTAAAATTTAACAAGGGCGAGAAGAATAACTTTACTGCAGTCTACGTAGGTTTCATTCATAGAAATAACTCTTCGGTTACATTGATAATGAGTATACGTACATACATACTAAGTTAAAAGTAACCTCATTTCAATTTCAATGTTTATAAAAATGCAAACAAGACTGATTTGTATAGACGTGAAAGGCAACCAGACCTTGTTTTATAGGTAAAACACCAATAAAGCAAATTAAGTAAGCAATGCAAGACTTCATTCTTTATGTATTTTAACAGTAACAACCGGATTGAGTATAAAAACAATAAACTGGTTTTCAGTCTTAAATAAAAAGCCCCCTCCCGTTTCTAATTGGTACTTTGATAAGGGCATCCATACCTATGATTTGTGTTCCCTTTTGTTTTTAATTTTTAATCAAATCTAATCATTTATTTCACAAAGAATAACATACATGCTATTCACAGGACGGTATGTGAACACAAAATGATCACTATCTCCCACCTTAGGTATAAACCTGTGTTGTGGGATGGTCTCCTTCGTCCGTTTTTATACGGTATGTACTTAAGAGTATTAAACAAAACATAATGATTATATTTATAAAGGACATGCATTAATTAATAAATTTTGAATATTGAGGGCAGCATTACGTTGTATCATTTTTGTGTTTATGTTTTTGAGTGTACATATATGAGGGTGTGTTAGTGTGTGTAGGTGCATGTGTGGTATTTGTGTGTGCTTGCATAAATATAATAATAAAATAAATAAATATTGCTGGACATTTCACACAGCACTATATAGCCCCAAACTAAGCAGAGCTTGTACTATGGGAACCAGATAGCTGATAGAATACTTATATATTTTTTTTTGTAAATACATACTTATGATATATAGAAAAACATCCAGACCCGGAACAAATATCTGTATAACATGCAAATATTTGTTCCGCGGTGGGAATCGAACCCGCTGCCTCCTGTGTCTCAGCCGGCTATTCACCCACTGCGCCACGGAGGTCGTCAAATGCATAATAAGTATACTAACAAAATATGTATACAATTTATTTGCAACTTTTCATAATAATTTCATACAAATACATATGCCTCACACCTATACATATAACGCTTAACAACCCACAATGCAACATATTTTGTTATTGTTTAATGTTGTTCAATAAAGATATTATCTATCTATCTTTGATGGTGAAACACACTTTATCAAATTACTTCAGTCTATTGACCATCAGGCGGAAGTTTTCCTTTCTATTCATATACTTAAAAGAGAAACACAGAACTACCAACAGCCCGCGGACCACTCAGCTAAATATAGCGTTTTACCGGATACTCAAACTGATCCGAACGTATCATTCAGTTAACAATAAAGGAACATCGGTTACTGAGTTACTGCGGTGGAACTCTGCCAAGTCGATAGGCGATTCTAAGCCGTGATAAATGCGCTTCAATTCCAACTCATCGGCGCCAGGCCGTCTGCTTAAGATAGAAAATTGGAATCCAATGAAAATACTTCGAGAATACCAAAAGTTTGGGGATTGTACTTAGATGACCTAACTTTAAATCGTAATGAATTACTTCTGACAAAGTTGAAGAAATCTTGATGACTTAGACTAGGATATTCCGATTATAACATAATGTAATACTAGCTTCAGCCCGTGGCTTCGAACGCGTTATTTGTCAGTAAAAAGTAGACTATATTTCAATCCAGGTCATAATTTATCCATATAACAAATTTCATAGAAATCAGTGTAGTAGTTTCGCCGTGATTAAGTAACAAACAAACATCCAATCCAAAAAAAAATCACATATAATATTGAAATAATATTTTCTCTAGTGGTAAAAAACCATCGGCCACCTAAGTCGGCACCTACGCAAGCATCTACAAATTACCAAAGGCTAAATAAACGAATAGTAAATAGCATAGACAGAACCGTTAGGTACAAACATCTCAAATAACAGATGTGAAAGCTAAACTGCAAAATTCCTGCTGACACAATCACCTCTCATGGATCCAATTGTACCTACCAACACTAGAACCAGATATAGATGTAAAGTACGCAAGCTTATTAGATTTGCTTATGTTACTGAAGGTGGAATCCGCTCGTTGTATCTACACCTACGTCTCCACTGATGTTAAAATTTAAGGGCCGGTCGACAGAGAATATAAAACTTATTTCAACATAAGACACATAAAAGTACGATTAAACTTTAGGGACGTATAAATCTTTTCAGAACATAACTCAGGGTAACAAATGTTGAAACTGTTGTAGAGTTTTGAACGGACTATTTGATTGGTCAGCAGTTCAAAAAGTAAAAGTCCTGGAAGGGATCACCAAATATTAAAACTTTTTTTATTAGAACTGTGTAGGTATTTTAGGACAGAAACGATTAGCGATTTAATTAACATACGTTTTCTTTATAATTTTGGAAGGGATTAATTCATATTGGTAACATTTATTTTACAAAACGAGTTTGTTGATGACCCCGATGACCTCCGTGGGAGAATAGCTGGCTGAGACGCAGGAGGTAGCGGGTTAGATTCCCGCCGCGGAACAAATATTTGCATTATCTACAGATATTTGCTCCGAGTCTGGATGTTTTTCTATATATTATAAGTATGTATGTATTTAGAAAAAAAAACGTATATAAGTATATACTTATCCCTCAAAACACCCGTACACTCTAGTTCCTTCTACGGGAAATCATTCACTGTGGAAGCAGTGCGCTTGTGGAATGCTTTGCCTGTGGAAATTAGACGGGCTCCTTCACAGCACTCTTTTAAGCTGAGATTAAAGCAGCATTACCTTAATGCCTAGCTTTCTTGTCATTTCAGTTACCTATTTATTTATTATTTAATTTTAATTTATCGTACTTATTTTAGAATATCTGTAGGATTTAGGTTATTATTTGGGTATATATTAGTCTATCTTTAGGTATTTATTTATGTATTAGGATTATAAGTACCTACAGTTTTTATTTGATATAATTTTATATGTTTTATTTCATTCGTTTGTAAATATACTCTGTGCACCGCTGCCCATTACTGCTTCGTTATTTACTTTCCACCCAAAGGTTGCCTGGATGAAATCGCTTTCAGCGATAAGGCCGCCCATTGTACTTTATTTAGCATAAATAAATTTTTTTATAGTATTCCTGGTGTACAATAAAGAATTATTCTATTCTATTCTATCAGTTATCTGGCTCCCATAGTATAAGCTCTGCTTAGTTTGGGGCTAGATAGCGCTGTGTGAAATGTCCAGCCATATTCATAATTTATATTTATTTATATATTTCCAAAGTAGATTTTACTTCACTACATTTACCTTTTTTATGCAGAAACGGAATTTTTCCTTTCTGTGTCTTAATTTGACGTATTCAAAGAAATTAAAAGTAAATTCCCAACTCTCGCTACATTTTGCTCTCCTTCCATAGTAAAGGTAACCTCAAAACTGTCAAAGCCATAATTTAGTTAGCAGCTGCAGTATAGGCATGAAGCCCACGTGGAAGTGACTTCCGATTGATTTTGCGCCGAAGCTCGCCTCCGGATATCACGTTTGTGTTCACTTCCCGTGCCTCTACTTTTTTGCGTATGAATAGCTTCCATTTTAGCCGAGTACTTGCGAGCTCCGTTCAGTTGAAGTGCCAATTGTATTTTATTTTTTCTTGGTCTGATTTATTCCAAAATGTTAAAGCAACGTATAAGGAAAATAGGAGCAAAATACGTCTGCTGAATTGGGTCACATGTTTCGTGCCAGCTTCTTGTTTTTCACCTACCTTCCATTTCTCAAATAACATTCTAGTTACAATCTACTCTGCAGATTATTTTCCCAGAAGTATTTAAATGTACTTATACTCAAAAATACTTACTCCTGAATTCACCAACAGATTGAAACTAATAAAATACTTACTGTATTTACACTGGCTGCTATTCCGATCTTGTGAGCAGTAAAGGTCTTCAAAATGTAAACCGCCACTCCCTAGTTGTTCCTGAGTAAGATAAAGGCGTATATTGGTGTTAATGTCGAGCCCACGCAGGCATAGTAGCGTAAAAGCGTATCATTGCATAAATAAACCGGGGAATACTATGACAAGCCAGAAAAGTATGGTACCTACGCAGATAACGAATCGTTCCATAAAACATCCAATAGTCTGATGAAACGACGTTGGTTAAGGTCATACGACGGAGATACAATTATTCCAACCATGCAAGCAGACGATTAGTAAAATCCCAGGGCATTCTTAGAATATACTTAACTCTGCCTTTACCTGAAACTGGAAACAAGGGAAAATAGTATTTTTCAAACTTTCGCGATCACTGTACATAATTACTGATTAAAATGGGTATTGAAGAGAAATAAAAATAAATACCCGTTTTAATCAGTAATAACGGAAAATAGAGCTCTACAAAGAGTAAGGTGGATGCCCAAGCTTACAAAGATTAGATCACTATCACTGCAGATAATCTTCCATTCTTTCTTTATAATACAAGATTGAAGCATTACCTTAATTCCTAGCTTTCTTGTCATTTGAGTTACCTGTTTATTTATTATTTATTTTAATTGTCCCCGTTTTAGAATATTTGTAAGAATAATGATTTAGATTATTAGTTGGGTATATATTAGTATATATTGTATATATTAGTTGGGTACATATACCAAGCGTGGCGATTATGGCAATTCCTCCCAAATGTTTGGGAGAGGCCCTTGCCCAGCAATGGGATCCCTACGGGCTACTAAAAAAAAAAAAAAAAAAAAAAAAAAAATATATATATATATTAGTCTATCTTTAGGTATTTATTTATGCTTAAAATTATAAGTACATTTTTTTTTTAGATATTTCCTATACACAGAGGTGCACCGCTGTCCATTACTGCTTCGCTCATTAATTTCCATCCAAAGGTTGCCTGGAAGAAATCGCTTTCAGCTATAAGGCCGCCCATTGTACTATATTTAGCATTAATTAGTTTTTTAAGTATTCCTGGTGTACAATAAATAATTATTCTATTCTATTCTTTCTATTCTTAAATTAGAAAGAGATTTAATTAGTGGATTAAATTGATTTGAATTTGAAGGAGGTTCAAGCACTGTGAGTTTTACTATGTTCGTTTGGTATGACGCAGTTAAGGCTGAGGGAGGCAGACGGAATGAAGATCAACAGCCAGCTTTATGCTCCCGGTAATTGATGACACCTGATCCCTCCTTTTGCGAACACTTTTATACCCTAAAGACATATTATGAAGATTATTTACTGTATTACGGGGCTTTACTATGCTCGTCTTTTATGCATTATATTGTCTTGTTCTTGTGTAAATTATATTTTAGTCTACAGTTGTTGTAAACTTCCTGTGCCTGTGTCTAGTAGTTATTTTGAAAATAATATTATTGTATTTTTTTTTGTTTTTAAATACATATATTAAAATTAGAATTATTCATAATATCGTTCTTCCTACTCAAAAATGTATATAACATAGTAAGTTCTCGTGTAGAACTGGTTCCCAAACTTTCTTTTATTAATAATATTATTAGGCTTTCATTTATTTATTACAGGAATTTTACATCAAGTACTTATTATGCATAAAACCAATCTATGTAGTTCAAAGCCTGGTGTTGCTAAGTAGAGCTTGCGATGTTTTTGCCTCGGTAAATACAAGTATTAGGCGGACTGAGACTAATGATAACCCAACTATAGTTTAGAAACAGTAAGGTTTGAACCTCAGTGTCTTAAGACGAAAGTCTTTGATCAGACCAGCGATGACATATGGTCAGAACCGTAGTCTTTCACTATCCATGTATCCGTGAAAGACTACGTTTTTGAGTATATGTTGCACGCTGAGCGACCTTGAGGTCTGGTATGAGGTGGGCCTCATAAAAAGGCTCAAGGTCGCTATAGAGAGGGCTACGCTTGGTGTTTCTCTACGAGATCAAATTTGAAATGTGAAGATTCGTAGACGAACCAAAGTCACTGACACAGTACGTGGGATTAGCAAGGTCAAGTGGCAGTGGGCGGGGCACATAGCTTTAAGAACTGATGGCTGTTGGGGCAGAAAGGTTCTCGAGTGAACACCACGCACACGTTACCCCATATAAAATAACATAAAAATCGGTAGGTACATTCACAATAATCAAACGAACAATAATCAATCCAAAATCAGACAATTAATAGCTGGGTCAAAGTATAAATAATAATATAATTATTGAATCACAAGTTGGGCGACTGGTTGGTGTTAAAATTAAAATTAAAATTGTCGGCCACAACGGCCAGCATCCTGGTGGACCTGTCTCGGACGCGGCTCATCAAGCGGTTCTTTTGCGTATGATCGAATAAAAGTCGTCAACTCGCTCGTCTGCGAACATTTTGTGGTTTCAAGAGTATAGGAGTTCCAGCCATTCATAAGGCCTACTGATCTAGTTTTATGTCTCTCAGATGGCAGTCTTGGACTTCCTTGTCCAACTGTCGCAGGTTTCATTCCGTTGTAAGATAATGGCTGGCACGTGCCGCTGCAGTAAACACTGTTTTGCAAACTTTACGGTGGTTCCCGCGTCCCTTATGGCCAACAGTTCCTGATAAAACCTTTCTGAATTGGATACTTACACTTGGATACTTACAAAGTTCGTGTTTCTACTTTGGACAACTATACCTTAGGCCACCCGGTGCTCTTTCGAAGAAAACTCAAGTTACCCGTTTCTGAGAAAATTGGTGGTGACACACGGACAGACGGACGGACAACAGAGTGATCTTATAAGGGTTCCTTCATTTACCTTTTGAGGTACGGAACCCTAAAAAGGAGTTATTTTTGGTATGACTGCTTTCTCTTTTGTTATGATATCACATGGTGATCCTACAGACTGGTGTTTACTGGTACATAGAATCGATCTGTCTCGGTCATGAACGATTATCTCTCTGGACACCAAATATGACCATTCTGTAGTACCTATGCATTTTGTAAAATCCACACAGGGCGACTTGCGCAACGATGCCTAAACGTATGGCTAAAGATGATTTAGAAGTTGTCAAATCATACACGTCACATTTAAACATGTTTGGTCGATAAATACGTTTAAGGATTGTTGTGCAAGCCGGGCTTGATTATACAGGGTGTCCCAGAACTAGTATGTTATCCCGAGGGGGGGCGATTCTGGACACTTAGGAGAACAACAATAGTTCTACGACTTTTGTAAATTCGATGATTTTCATTGAAGTACAGTGCAGCAAAGTTTGCTTGAAAACTGAACGTAAGACAAGTGGTGACAACCCTAAAATCAGCTGATTTTAGAGTTTATTGTACTCTGAGCTTGACCTGAAGATGAAGCATCGTTTGAGTTCACTGGACTGGTAGGCTCCGCCCACAAAATCTTTATGAAATAAGTTACATATTTCATATGGGTTCCGTACAAAATATTTTTATCTTTTTTTATGGTGGTGTTCAGTCATTTGTTCATAATGTCATTGGTTCTCTCTTGGTCACTCTAGGTTGAATTCTTTCGTCCTACCACTGGTTATTTCTTGGTTACTCTGCGTTAGGTCAGTGATCAAGTCGGGGTATGAGGGTCGTGAATCGTGTCTGATGGTGAAAAAACCAGTGTGGTGAAAAGTTTCTGTGACCAAAAATCCGTGTCCAAGGTCATCGTGGTTTTTTATGATGTTTGACGAATGAGAGACCAGGAAAACCCAGTGCTGCAGTGACATGACAACCAAAATAAACTACCTAATTAGGTAACTAAGAACCAAACTAGTAAGAACCTACCTACAAACATGAGTGTCATCAAGTAGTCCGGTCCAATTAGCCCTAAAAATTGAAGTGAAGCTATAAAAGTTCGCATAGAGAATGCTGAAAAGTCCCCATCGATCCCATACCTGGTTTTTTTATTCAAGGTCTCGAAAATTGATTTTTCGCGTTTTTCAGCAAAACGGTAAGTTTTATCATAAAATTAAACCGATCTAAATTATTGTAGATCATGTTATTATTTATTAAAAATGTCTTTTTGTCCTAAGAGCCACGGTTTCTGAGATAAACGAAAAACTAATTTTAGAGACCTTTGACCTTGAATAAAAAAAATTCAGGTACGGGATCGATGGGACTTTTTAGCATTCATATGGTGTTCCGAACATTCATACCAATTTTTAGCTCTATGCGAATTTTTGTACCCTTGCATGTCTAAATTGACCGGACTAATGATGGTTTTTAATTTTCACATCAAAAATATGAAATATGACGGCAACTTCAAATATGGATTATCCCGAACAATGAGTTTTACCCATTGTTTGCGCTGTTCGCCGGCCCTTCGCCTACAATGTTCCGTATGCCCTTGCGTATACGGTTGATTATTGTGGCTCTGGCGCTTGGTGCCCCAAAGACCTAACGGGATTTTTGGACGCCAGGTAAAGGTAAGATTGCTAAAGGTAAGCGTCCACCTATCGGTATCGTACGTAGCGCACGCATCGCATCAAACGGATCAGTTTTGTACTATGCGTCCACTGTATCGGCACCGATCGCAATTTCTGACGTAACCTCTAGTGATCGGATTGCCGACGTCACTTTCATACGGATTTTAGTGGCGAGTGGTGTGGTGTGTTGACTGTTGTTTGTGAGATAATGGAAGAAAACGAAGAAGAAATTATATAACTCTTCATATTCTTGCACGACTGCAATTAGTTGTGCGGCGTCCATGATGCAACAACGCATGTGGATACGACGATCATCAAATGCAAATGGCGGGCGACCGGCGACGCGGAGCGAGCGCGCGCGCTGTGCGTCCACTGATTGGCATTCCGTATGACGTCATCGACACGCATCGCAAAAGTTGCCCCTCGGAGCATCAGCGTCGGCATTGCCGACAAGCTGATCTATGCGATCCGTACGATGCGGATTGGTGGACGCACTTGTATGACTTTCTATACAAAGAATACTACGATCCGTATGATGCGATGGGTGCGATGCGTGCGATGCCGATAGGTGGACACTTACCTTAAAAAGACCTCCGCACGGAAACGGCTAATTTGTTTTTTGATTTTCACTTCAGTCACTTGTTCGCGTTGGCTTTGATAACTTCATTAATTCAGAGTTCCGGTTCCTTCTGAGCTCCGATCCAAGCGAGAATGTCGAGTTACACAACATGATTTTGTGTGTTGGTGCCGCACGAATCCGCACGCGTTCCGCCAGTCCAGATTCCAGCACCGTTGGTCCATAAACGTTTGGGCCGCTGTCATCGGAGACAGGATTATTGGTCCTGCTCGACCGGCTGAACGGAGAGAACTATGTACTTATGTTAGAGTTCCTGAGGGGGGAGGTAGAGGATCGACTGGAGGAATTCCCGTTGCACGTGTACCGGGACATGGTGTTCCAACAGGACGGAGCCCCAGCACACTGCGCACGTGCCGTGCGCGACTACCTAAATAGGCGCTTCACTTCGTGGATAGGCCGCGGCGGCCCAGTGGCCTGGCCGCCTCGCTCTCCAGACCTGACTCCACTCGACTTCTTCTTGTGGAGCAGCTGTTCCTCCGTGATTTTTAACTTAAGTGATTGTTACCTACGTACCTACGTGATACCTATGTGATTTTTCTGTTCTGACTTCAAAAACAGACTAAAAAGTGTTTAAGTAGGTAGTTATCTACCTACCTGCTTACCGTGTTATGTGATTTTTGTTAAGTGCCGTGATAAACTTAAAAACTCTACGGAGCACGTGCCGATTAATTAAATGGTATGTACCTACCTACCTACCTAAGATTTTTAAAACCATCTCAAAAATCGTCAAGCCGGACGGGGCTACCTACACCTAACTAGGTATTTAGCATTGCACAAAATTTGAATTAATGAATGAATGAAAATACTTTATTGTACACCACACAAGAAACAAACAAAAAGATAAAATAACAAAGCAACAAGTACAATGGTGGTTGGTAACAATGGGTGAAGTCACGCGGATTTATGTAGGTAGATAACGTACTTACCTACTTAGAACATTGTTGACAAATTAGGGTTGTCAAGTTTATTTTTTAAAATAAAATAAAAAGTTTTGTATGGAAATGTAAAAAAAAGAATTTTCAGCCATTGTACCTTCACAACTGTTCATTTTCATGGTCCAAATCACCCCGTTCAGGCTTAACATACTAGTTCTGAGACACCCTGTATATTCAAAATAACTCAGTTTCTCACGACGTGAATTGAGACATAGGCTTTATTGACAAGCCAAGCGTGCAAAGGCGCGGGGGAAGCTCTATTTTATTTTTGCTATTCTATTCTCTCTCCCAGCTCTAAAATTTACTAGTATTTGTTATCAACGACTTTTAAGTAATGCTACCCGTAAACCAAGTTAAGTTTCTTTTCATCTAATTTCACAAGCTTTTTGGCTAGTTGAGCGAGTAACCGATCGAGGTTATGGGTACAATTCCTGATGCGGGACAATTGTTTGCATTATCTGCAATATTGGTTTCTTCTAAGCAAGCGCGTTCTGTGACTGCATCATCGGTTACCCTCAGGCGAGATTATGATCAAACGCTAGCCTATAATTTATACTAGTAGTTCGCCCCGAACTGAGATCTCGAGAGTATCCCATATAACAAAAAAAATATAATTTGTAATCTTCGACCATCAAAATAGTGCCACGAAATACATAATCAAATTACTTGACCTACAGTTTCATTCGAACTACAGGTAACGGCAGTTCATGTTAATTTGTTACTCTTTTTTGGGGTAGTAATTGCAGTTATTCTAGATTTCAGACTTTTCTCTATATTTGTGTTAGGTACTAAAGCTATACGCATACCAAATTTCAGCACTATGGGGTCACTGGTGTACCCTGTGAATTTCGTCAAAGTTCAGTTTTTATTATGGCCAATAACTTAAAAACTACAAAGTTTAAACTTAAATAAAAACGGGGTCGAAATTTACTCATAACGACCTTTTATTAGACGTACCATTTGACCAGATAGTCGCATTTTGTTTTTTTTACCCCTCTTGAACCCCAATATCTCAACAACCCCCCCCACATTTTTTGCTCATTTAGTCACACCAAAATAGTGCTATCACTACCTACCTATATACCAAGTTTCACGATGATCGGATAAACGCTTCGAAAGTTATCATTGGACAAACAAACATACATACATACTTACATACATACAACGCAGATTTGCCCAAGTTGATTTGGAGATCTCGCTGCGCTCGATCAATAAAAAAACAATATTTTTTTGTTCAAGTATTTTTTGTATCATGGGGATGAATAAAGTCGTGAGCCCATTTAGGTATGTGATTTTCCAAAATAATTCAAAATATTGTGGAGTTTTTTGTGGTTGTGGTCCAGGCTTATGATAGTTTAAGGTGTAGACACACCACGCTGCCATCGTCCGCTAGGCCACCCGACGCCCACGTCGACCCCAGCTCGCTTTGATAAACTTTGCACTTATTAACCACAAGTTTGAACTTTTTGTTTACTTTGGATGTGGATGTTGGAAATTCCCCCTATCGCATTAAAATATTTAATAAATGAGTATGTTGGCTTATATTTGTAGTCGGAGGCTTCACGTCGATAATTTTAAGTGGATACGAAAGTGTATCAATTTTTTCATTCACAAAAGTAAGTTTAAAATAAGTATCTGTAGATGTAACCAGTGAAGGATAAGGACGAGGCATGCCTAAAAAAAATACAGATAAACAATAATAAACAATACGCTTGTTGCTTTGTGACAGATTTAACAATATTTCAGTTATCAGAAATCTACCCTCTTCCCTACAACTCTTTTGCAACTATAGCAATCAGTATTACTATTATTTTTAGAACTGAAGTAAAATTTTGCTATTTTCAACAACTCAACGTGACAAATCTTTCGCTAAATTCTCGTTTGCAAAATAATGCGCTTTGGATGCATTCAGACGCCAGCCTATCATCACATTCCTGTTGCAGCGACACACTAAGCTCCAGTGACCGTCCGAGACAAACTCAGGGTACCTAGACCTTTTTTTATATTACCTGGAGATATAACAAGCAAATAACCCACTTGATGTTAAGTCTTTCAACCATCTTTTATAACAAAAAAATTCCTCGTAGGTCACGCACCTTAGGAACGTGTCCTACGATGCACTGCCCTGCGTCCATTAACTTGCGGCATACCTACGCACAAAACGTTCAAAAACTACTTTTTCGTATAAAAGGCAATCGTTTGTCCACTACCTCGCCTGGTGGTAAATGATAGCGTGGTCATAAAACACGCTTGCCTAGGAAAAAACCAGTTAATTCTACCGGACCGGAAAAACAGATACCAGGCCTATAAAATAAATAAACACGGCTACACGTGAATTCCCTTGTTTAAAATGCTACGTCCTCGAAAACTAATCTGAAAAGATTTGTATTAGCTACACTTTATTTAAATTTCATATTAGTTACACTTTTGCCTTATTGATCAAGCGAAGCGAGATCTCTAAATCAACTTGGGCAAATCGGCGTTGTACGTATGTATGTATTTGTACTAAAAACGGGATATTTACCATGATTTGTGAGTTCTTGAGTGTCCCGATATTTCGACGCAGTTGCATGCGCCATGATCACGGGTAAACCACGGGGGAGTTTACCCGTGATCATGGCGCATGCAACTGCGTCGAAATATCGGGACACTCAAGAACTCACAAATCATGGTAAATATCCCGTTTTTAGTACAAATAGTGTTAATAACCATGATAGTTTCAACAGTTTACCCGTGATCATGGCGCATGCAACTGCGTCGAAATATCGGGACACTCAAGAACTCACAAATCATGGTAAATATCCCGTTTTTAGTACAAATAGTGTTAATAACCATGATAGTTTCAAAAGTTGTATGTATGTATGTTTCTTTGTTTGTTTGTCCGAGGGTAACTTTCGAAGCGTTTATCCGATCATCGTGAAATTTGGTATATAGGTAGGCAGTGATAGCACAGTTTTGGTATGACTCAATAAGCTAAAATATTGTGGGATGGATGGGTTGTTGAAATATTGGGGTTCAAGAGGGGTAAAAAATAAACCAAAATGAGACTATCCGGTCAAATGGTACGTCTAATAAAAGGTCTTTGTAAGTAAATTTTGACCCCGTTTTTATTTTTGGTTTAAATCTTGTAGTTTATAAGTTACTAGCCATAATATAAACTGCACTTGGACAAAACCCCACAATGCAGTAATTTGGTTTATTTTTGGTTTAAATCTTGTAGTTTATAAGTTACTAGCCATAATATAAACTGCACTTGGACAAAACCCCACAATGCAGTAATTTGGTACGCGTATAGCTTTAGTGACACAAATATAGGCAAAAGTCTGAAATCCAAAGTAACTGCAATTTCTACCCCAAAAAAGTATAACCATATAACATGAACTCCCGTTACCTGTAATTTGAATGAAACTGTAGGTCAAGTTAATTGGTTATTCATTTCGTGGCACTATTTTGATAGTCAAAGATTACGAATAATTTATTTTTGTTTTTATGGGAGACTCGCGAGATCTCAGTTCGGGGCGAACCACTAGTTTATTAACTTTAAACCTTCCTAATGTAACAGGTCATTGAGATTGAGAGCCCTACACACTTATAATGTGTAGCTTCTCAAGTCGACCATGTTGTACCAAAATTCGTCGACTCTGGTGTATCGCCATACTTATCCCTTGGATTATTTATTTGTTTATTCGCGGATGTAATTACACTCTCTCACGAAGCCACGGCGTGGACAGGATCCCGTCTAACTGGTCTCGTTAATATTAATCTGATTAATAATGCCAATACAGAGTTATTTACGTTTGAGTTGGGAAGATTCGCAATCAATAATAAATAAAAATGCGTGAGTGTCGTGAAACACTCGGTTGGAACGAAGTTAGTTTCGTAGTATATTAAGTCTTTACCGATGAAATTGCCGTTTTGTATGGAATAAGTGAAAGTATGTACTTATTTTTTTAAACTTTTTTATTTCTGTTATTCAAAGTAATAACCCATGCAATCGACGCATCTTTGCCAACGCATTGGCAGTTTATTGATGCCCTTCTTGTAAAAATCAGCTGGACGGGAGGCAACAAACTCTTCAAAGGCATTTTGTACTGCCTCTCGGGAATTGAATTTTTTACCCACTAAAAAGATGTCTAAATTTTGGAAAAAGTACTATTCGGTTGGTGCAAGGTCTGGTGAGTATGGCGGGTGAGGGAGAGCTTCCAACCCCAGCTCTTGCAGCTTGGAGACTGTCTGTTGTGCTGTATGAGGTCACGCGTTGTCGTGAAGGAGCAGTGGGGACGACCGATTGACCAAAGCTGGTTGCCGATGTGCAAGCTTCTCCATCATTGTCTCCAGTTCTTCACAGTACACATCTGCAGTAATGCTCATGCCGTTTTGTAAAAAGCTGTGGTGAATCACACCCGCACTAGACCACCAAACAGTGACCATCACCTTTTTAGGGGTCATTTTTGGTTTAGGGCATTGCTTTGGTGCTGAACCAGGATCTAGCCAACTTGCTGAGCGCTTTCGATTGTCGAACAGAATATATTTTTCATCGCACGTAACAATTCGGTTCAAAATTCCTTCATTTCTTTGCCTATTGAGCAGCGCGAGGCAGGTCTCGATGCGTACGTTGCGCTGGCGATCGTTAAGTTCGTGGGGCACCCATCTATCAAGTTTTTTTACGTTGCCTATTTGTCGCAAATGGATCAAAATTGTTTTGATGCTAACATCAAAAGCTGCTGCTAGCTCAGCTGTATATTGAGTTTCGTCAGCTTCCACAATCGCCTTTAATTCATCATTGTTGACCAAAGTCTCCGGACGACCACGAGCTTCATTTTTCAAGTCAAAATTTCCAGAACGGAACCGGGAAAACCAATAACGGGTTGTGCGTTCGTTTGTACAGTTATCTCCGTAAACGTTTTTGATGTTACGTGCCGTTTGTGTCGCGTTGGTGCCACGACGGAACTCATATTCCATAATTACACGAATTTATAAAGTATCCATTATGACGAAAAATGTTCAAATGTAATGAAAATACAACGCTAATCAATAAACAAAAGACTGAGTTTGTCAAAAGAATGTCATGTTTTTAAAACAAAATTAATTTGAATTTAGAATACAAAGCCATTCCATTTTTTTTTTCTATTTGAAATTACCAGTACTGAAGAACGGCAATTTCATAGGTAAAGACCTATTATTATTATTGATAAACGTATTATATTAATGATTAACAAATACAACTAAATGTATCTTGTAATCCGTTATGTATGTGTAAATGTATCCTCCAAAGTACACCGCACTCCGTATCGTAAATTTCGCTCCATCCAAAGGTTGCCTGGAAGAGATCGCTTTCAGTGATAAGGCCGCCCATTGGATTGCCTTATTTATTCTAGCCTAGTACTTATTTTTGTATTATTTCTGTTTGTGTGGTAATTCAATAAAGAGTTATCTATCTATCTATAAATGAATTCCTTGAGTCTGAGAGCAATTAAATGAAACGCGTAACTAATGAATAGAAGGAAGGGTAGGAAATTTCGTAATTAATATATTTTTTCGAGTTGTGAAAATAAACATTTTATTGTACATCATTCAATTCATCCATTTCATTATAAACTTCATTAGTACATTCTCCATCTGTACATTCAATCGTAGTAATAATGGTTTGTGGTAGCTAAAGTAGGAAACATTATGTTTGAGATTCAATTTTATCTAAATATCTCTAAAAAAGAAAAGAAAACAAAACAGCTGACGCATATGCAGTGTACAAACTTGTCTTGAACCAATATCGCGCACCTATGACCGTCTACAATAAAGAAAGGGTCGTGACAGAAACTCGTGACGGAAAACTCTTACACTTTTTTTCGCCTAGCCCCCATCCGGCAAGTCCGTACCGTGCGATAAGGAACTTCGTTCCAACAGTTCGTAATCTACATCTGCAAGATTGAGTTTGGGATGTGGCTTAGTTTAAGCGATCTGTTACTCGAGGACAATTGATGAAAATATAAAAATACTTTTAATGAATTCCCTACAAGGAAAAATTACCTGATAAACCTCCGGATAACAACCTGATATCTCTTCAGCATTGGGCGCCTCATGGCTGATAAAATGATGAACAGTGACCTACTTAAGTATATAGTTCTGTTCTGCTACCAAACTAATACTATTGTTACGAGCTGAGGGTTCGGGATAAAATAATGGGAATCGGTCTGACCAAAATAACACTTTTATTCAACACTAAAACGATGAATACACGAACTTGGTCACACGTAATCACAACACACTAGTTCACACCACTGTTGCACCACTTAAAGGCACCGAAATGATCGCACGTATAGCTTAATCCAGACTGACTCGCGAGCAACTACTGTTCACGCGAGACCCTGCTCCACGTCAGTCCTCCAGGGCCTCGCTGAGACTCACTCACTGACTGACTCAGACTGACTGTCCGGCCTTTTTTTTTTTTTTTTTTTCGAATGGACTAATCTCGCTGTTGGCCTCTGAGGCCGTGACAGCTTAACCGAACTTTTGGCGAGCGCAGATGGTGCTCAGCCCAGTAAGTTTTTTAGGCAACTAGCGCAAGGGCACCACTTAGGTACGAGCCTCGGCTTGGGCTGTTGCCGGGGTGGGGATAGGAGAGAAACGCCCGGGTACATGTCTGTACCTCGTATAGGCGGCGACTGAAGGGACTCGTCGACCTCGCCGGCGAGGTCGGTGTGTCTGTGAAGTGTTTGCTCTGTCTGAAATAGATGACTCACCTTCCGCATTAGCGGAGGTGATTTCGTCATCCGGGTCTCCGAGAACGTGTCTCGGACGACGGAGGATTTAACTGTCCGGCCATCTCTCCGGCCTATTTATATCGCACACATTTCGATTGTTCGAGAACGATGTCGATCCTTCCAGGAAAGGGTCGGTGTTTCGACAGAACGACCCATCCCCATTGTGCGCAACCGTAGACAATAACAACAATAAAACAGCAAGACAAAAGCGTTCGAGAAGTTACGATTATTACTCATTGTTTAACAGCCTCGGCGTAACACTATTTTCTATGTTGTATTAGGTAGGTATAGGTATCTACCCTGAATGATGGACAAACTGAACTATTTTTATAGTGGTCTGTTAATTAGGCATGAGAATGTCTCACAAGAAGTTGGTAATAATAAGCGTCCCATACATGAATGGTAAAATAGTTGCCGGATATCCATAAAAAGCCCCGAAAACATGTCGTTGCGTAAATGGGCCGGGGAAAAATGGAGACGAGCCAAGTGCTGACTATAAGAGGCATAAAAAATAGGAATAATGTGTGGGCCTTCCCTCCAAGCATATACTCATATTTCTTTAATTTTTGAGTGAAGTTGCAAGGCTTGGATATAGAAAATATATCAGGGCTCTTGCCCTCTACTACTAACTAAGAGATATAAATAATGGGTATTTTTAGACGACTCGGCTGACTGATCTAAGAAGATAAATTAATTTATGTAGATCGGTTGGTACTATTGATGCTCAAGTAAGTTTACTATTTTATTTTATAGCTTCTGTGGTTTATCTTACAGTCAAGATAAAACACCGATAAAGTTGCTGGAGAAAGTCACTTTGAATAGATCTAGGATCGTTTCAGAATGTGTGTTTTATTGGGTTCTAAGTTGAATATTCGCTAATAAACAGCGAGTGTCACAGTTTTATGGTACGGGCCGGTACCGGTGCTTTACGACAGTCTCATTAGATAGTCATTGCAATATCTTATTCGACGGGCTGATTCTGCAGTGTGGCTTCAATTTTATTCCATTTCAGCTGTCGATAGGTACTACACTACAGAAAGCTACAGGATGTCACTGATCAGGATATTGTCAGAATTCTGAATCTTTTGCAGGTTTGGTGGGTAGCTAATTAGCTATACTGAATAATTTTAGGAGAAATAAATGTATGAAATAAAATGTTGATTTGAAATAGCCACGTAAATTGCACAACAATTGAAATTTAAATTTTCTTTATTATATTACAAGAACTGTGGGTTACATGGGTTGGGATCCCCTCTGTTAAGTTGCAATAACCTGTATTAGAAGAGTCCCCTCTTTCTTACGGTGATCATAAGGTATAAAAATAATTATTTTAATAAAATTATAAAATATTAATTACATAATTACTGGAAAGATTTAAAGATACCTATACATGGATATAAGTAGATATAAATAAAGAAGATATAATATATCTAAAGAAGTAAAAACATGTAAAAAAATGAGTAGAAAAGTGTATCTTCTACCTGGACTACCTTTTTTTTTTAATACTAGGAGGTGGAATAAGCCTATGGCCCACCTGATGTTAAGTGGCAATCATCGCCTATAACAAAGTTTGCCTCGTAGGTCACGCTCTTTAGAAATGTGCCCTACTATGCACTTCCCTGCGTCCATCAACTTGAGGCATACAGCCTTGAGGCTACCTCCATGGTGGGTTCAATTCCGACCGCGGAACAAAGGTTTGCATGATCTACAGATATTTGTTCCGGGTCTGGATGGTTTTCTATATTTTATAATAAGAATGTATTAAAAAAAAAGTAATATAACTATTCTATCAGTTATCTGGTTCCCATAGTTATATATATAGCCCCCATAGCTCTGCTTATTTTGGGGCTAGATACGACGACCGATACGAAAGATACGAGCTTTGACGACCTCCGTGGTGCAGTGGGCGAATAGCCGGCTAAGACGCAGGAGGTAGTGGGTTCGATTCCCGCCGCGGAACAAATGTTTGCATGTTCTACAAATATTTGTTTAGGGTAAGGTTGTTTCTCTATATAAATATTATAAGTATGTATTTAGAAAAAAAAAGTATATAAGTATTCTATCAGTTATCTGGTTCCCACAGTACAAGCTCTGCTTAGTTTGGGGCTAGATAGCGCTGTGTGAAATGTCCAGCAATATAAAAAAAAACAAAAGATAGCGCTGTGTGAAATGTGCATATTTATATTTATTTAAAGATAGATAATTATTTATTGCACACCTTAAATAATACAATTAAAAGAACAACTTAAATCTATGTGATACAATATTAATATATAGATAGATAGATATTTCCTTTATTGCACACCATTTAAATACAAACATTTATAAGACAATACACTCTTAAATAATAGGTACAATGGGCGGCCTTATCGCTAAAAGCGATCTCTTCCAGGCAACCTTTAATATAGTAGCATAATAAGTATAAAATAAATAAATAAAACATAAGGTTGATTGAGGCGCTAAAACTTCCCCAGGGATACAAATAAAGTGAATTGAAATTGAATAGACTTACAGAATTAGCCTGGACGCGTAAGTGTGACAGAATAGAACATAAACTAACGGCAGGTGGCCCATCCATCGTGCTCATTGACGCTTTCGCTGCTACATCTAATAGAATTCCTTTACAATCTCCGATGCAAAACGCCGACTAAAGAATGCACATCCTTTTGTAAAGGATACTAGAAAAATTCAAGTTCCAACTTCTCTTAGGTTACATCAAAGGATATCTTAAATACTTCAAAGGGCAAAAGTTCCAGTGATATTCTCAACAACAATTCAATAACAATTCATACATTTGCAATAAGTTTTTTGTTGAAAAATTACTTTTTCAAGACAAGCTTTTATAAAATTCATAATAGGAACCGCAAGCAGATTCAAATGAGCCGAAACACTAGTAACCTTTGAATGATAAATTTTTCAAAACAAGCTTTCGTAAAATTCAAAATCGGAACCACAAGCAGATTTAAATAATCCCTAACACTAGTAGCCTACTATAATCCATTCAGAAGTTCCGTTGTCTAGCATCCGTCTCCATCATGAGACCACCTCCATGGTACCATATTATTGCATTGTCACCGAAGTTACATATGTATTCCAAATTTCAGCTCAATCGGCTGAAAATTCAGTTGCAAGATTTCATCCGGACAAAAGCTTCTAATATATGATAAAAACTAACTTTATGTGGATTAACAATTGGCTAAAGCTTTTACATATTCATTGTTTTGTGTTACACTTAAATCAATAATTATAGGTGATCTTAAATCATAAAATACATAACACGCTCCCCAATGGGGCGTGGGTGACGTGGCGTGCATGTCACAAAGATTTTATGCGAAATTCCTTTTTCCCTGTTATTTACTTGTTAGAAAAATACTAGTAAATTTCTATAGTGCCCGGGAATATTCCATAAATTTCCCGATCTATGATCTTCATTTGATTTTGGTTACATTGACAATATTTACAATGTTTCCAAAACTACCGGAGACGGCACATCACTACTTGCAGCTCCCAATCCCCGCAAACATCAAACTCAGTAGATAAGTATAGAACTTTAATCAGTTCGTTGTTTGTCCTGTTACAACAGAAAACTTCGGCGAAGTGTACCAAACTCATAAAAACTTGGAAACTCTTATTAGTTTCTCGATCTTTGTCGTGCTTATGGAATCGAGTTTTGTAACTGGGACAAAGTACCTACTGATAGTAACTAAGGCAGCCGATAATATATATATTTTTTTTAATTTTTTTATGTTTAGGAATCATCAACATAGCGTACACTGACAATATTTAGCGGTTACATTTCAAATGGTAGAACTTGCTACTATAATTAGAGATATAATATATTATATTCTGTATTTTAACACGCTTATACTATATAGGTGCATCAATATATGAATGATATAAAAATTTTAACAACTTTATTAAAAAAAAATCTAATTTCGAAAAGTCGTAGAATAAACATTGTTTTTCTAAGTGATGTCAATGACCCCCTTTTTGAGCATTTCAAAGCTCTATATTCGGGGTGGTCCGTTTTCTTGACGTAAGAAAATCTAAGAATCTGGGCGCTACTACCGTGAACCACAGAGGATAATCACATTGTCCACTACTCGTGGGTGAAATGAAAAAAAATGAAAATGAAAACATTTATTTGACACGACACACTACAAAATATAACACAAAAGAAGATGGTGACATTCAAGTAATGACGAATCTTGACTTCTGGCTCTAAGAGTGGGTGTAGATAGAAGGATATGTAACAAGAATGCCAGAAGTCAAAGATTACAGGATAATCAAAAAATACAGGAATATCTCACGCAACTTCCATCATAATTGCAAATTCCAGTCATGCCAAAATGGCGTCAGCTCAGCATGTGCTAAGTAGGAAGGCTAGAACCTAGCTACTTAACGGGTGCAGAAAAGGCTGTGAATTAGTTTTACGCTTATAAGTGCATTCAAATAAGATCGGCGAAAATGGACCCAAATAATATAAAAAACCGTTTATCCATCATCACTATACACAAAGTAAATTTCAATGTACAATATCGGTCGCTCTAGAAATCTATGGGCGAGGCTTGTGTTCAGACAACCATCCCCATCCTTCGATATTTTCTACTATTTTTCTCGACCGACCCCAACGACAATTTCCGTCTTCAGGCGTCCATAGTGTTACAATATGGGGTCATTTCTCGGGGTGCATGAAAATTTTTATCCTAAAACGAAACGTAAAACTATACTTCTATAGTGTAACAATAACTGAGACTCACTTTACAGTTTTGATTTCATTTTAATTATGTCAATTACTTTTGAGTTAGTGTAGTGTTAATTAATATTAATGTAAAGTAGTGAAAGTGTTAGTGCTACTATAAATAACACTATACGAGCTATATGTCTTCCCCTTAACTAGAGACAGTAAGAAAAGTGCTATTGGACACATTCTTAGTTTATAATTATGCTAAAAGAAGCTCAAAATAAAATTATTCATGCGCGTATGCATGGCTAGATTGTAATTATATTACTAGGGCATAATTAGAATTGTATACTACGAACTAGAGGTCACGTACTTTTATTTCTGAGGAAGAAACAATCAATGAGCATATAGAAGTGAAAGAAGCAATAAAGGAGGATATCAAAGTGGTATATGCAATCAATAAGTATATTGAAGTTAAAGAAGCAATCAAAGAGGATATCGATGTGGAAGAAGCATTCAAAAAGAAAAACGAAGTGAAAGCAGCAACCAAAGAGGATATCATGGTGGACGAAGTAATCAAAGAGTATATCGAAAATGAAGAAGCAATCAATCAGGATATCAAAGTAGTAAAAGAAAACAAAGAGGATTTCGAAGATGAAGAAGTAAAGAAAGAGGACATTGAAGTGAAAAAGCAACCAAACAGGATATTGAAGTGGAAAATAAAAAAAAAGATATAAAAAAAAATTGTTATTGTCGAAATGTTTATTTTTCTAGATGTCTCGTTCTTAAACGATCGCCAATTACCTTGGTAAAAAATAACTTGATTAAAACTTGTATTTCATTATGTTAATGCAGTAGCTTAACAACGTGTTCCATAATCACTTGAAGCACATAACTCGAAGTATTCGTAACACTGAGAGTAATTGACTTAACACCGGTGTGGCATAAACATAGCGAGACTCCTCGTGCGTCATTTATTACTTATCGCCCTATTTCTTTAAGCGGAGAGTTCAAAACAGCTAAGCAACTGATGTCAGACGTTACTGAAATAGACGCAGAATGCAAAACCAGAGGTTCATCATCCTCGTAGTTATTCGGAATATGTTCATATGAAATGCCTTTGAGAATGAGACACGGCATGCCACTATGCGTATTTTTATGTAATAAGAGATACAGAGAAAGTACGCAAAAAAGGGTCACTCTTGTCATGAAAATGAATAACTTTTCCATAAAATATAGTTAAATTTAAAGGGTTAGGGTTCCGGACCAAAAATGTAAAAACGGAATCCTTCTGGTGCGGGTTTTTGTCAGTCGTCCGTCTGTCACAGCTGATTATCTCATGAATTGAAGTTATCGAAATTAAATTTGGAATCGTTGAAAAAAATACTGCCTCACCTCTATTGCAAGTTAAAAAAATTAGCCAAAGATTGCCAAAGGGACTAAAACGTTAAGTCAAAATTTCAAAATGGGCTTACTAAGTCAAATGAGGTACCATATAAAAGGACTTATCTTACACATTACAGGCCATTTTTTAATATTTTATACTTTTGGAGTTACGATGAAAAGTTTTTAAAATACCGTGCCGAAGTTTGCAAATGAAGCAAATTATTTGAAACTACTATGGTTCTTATAATTGTATTCAAAGATTAAAGGAAAAATATAACAAAGGTTCTATCTGAAATAGTTTTTTTACAAATCTGATTTAAACTAATATAACTAGATGGCACTGCTAAATTAATAAATATAGTTAGGAACCCTTGGTGCATGAGTTCCTCTCGTACTTGACATATATTTGTTTTGTTTTGTAGAGTTATGATGCAAAATTATGAAAAAATATCGTTTTCGCCCTATAACTCCGAAGTTTGCAAAAAAAATCAAGAAAAATAAAACGAAGTCACCGTCTTGAACATTTTTTTAATTATCTGCCTTAAGAATTTTACTTGGTTTCTGAGTCACATAAGTAGACCTCGATATAGGTAGGTCCTCGGTGCGCGATTCCTATTAGTATTTGAGCGATCTTATTTCAACTGCTGCTACGAGATCGTCAGACTAATCGGAGTGGTGTCTATCATGTGACTTTTAACTAGACGCCTAAAAAACTTACATTTTTGCCAAAATAAACGTAAACCGAAACCGGTGTAGGTTTTTGTGTATTAAACAAGACTAGTAGACCTTGATCCTTAACAGATAGCTACCGTGCGAAAATTACTTTGTGTATTTCTACACAATATATTCATTTTATGGCCGTAGGCAATTGACCAACGAATTGTTTCGTTCCTTGAACTTGCTTCGCACAGGTTTATATTTTACTTTACATTTTTTATTGTTATTTTTGAGAGATGTATCTGACGATTTTTTTGACCCCCCCCCCGTGAGATCTCGCGAGATTTGTTTCGACCCCCTCCACCCTTCCCTTTATCTCAAGTGAGATTTTTCATTATTTGTTCACACACAATTGGCTTCATTATTTCCAAATTGCTTCTGTCGTAATCTAGATCTACCGTGATAAAATAAACAAAAATACGTGATATTAGCCGAGACCTCCCCCTCTCCCCCACATGTGATTGGGCCTTCCCCCCTCACCTCATGTAATAATTAATGGACGGCCCCTTACCTGATGATTTCCTGACCGGATGTCTTCTGATTTTATGCTTTCCTGTGCATCCAGAGGTTGTCTGGATTCAATTGATTTTAGCGATAAGACCGCCCATTGTACTTACTTTTATTTTTGTTTGGTGTGCAATAAAGAGTATATCTAGCATTTGATGGTAAATGATGGTGTCGTCGAAGATGCACTTGCAGACTTTTTTGAAAACATGAAGACGATTATTCAAATCAATATAAACTTGAGAGCAAAAAAATCGCACATTCATGATTTTTTGACATAACTAAAAAAAAAACAAAAAATATTATGTTTCTGTAATGCAGATTCATAGTCTATTTTAATACCTATCCAGTGGTATCTGATTTGTCTTTCAATCATTACATAAAAATGCTTTTGTGGATCAATAACAAAAATGCATGTTTAGTAAAAAATTATTTATTCAAGTACTGGTGTCAAAGTTATGAAATTAAAAGATAAAATTAATTTAAAGTTTGTTATTAATACCGAGTGTTCCCTCCCCTAGCCTGAATCACTGACTCCATCCGTGTTTTCATTGATGTTACTAGACTTTTGATAAAGTCTTGAGGAATAGCCTCCCATTCCTCTGCGATCGCCTGTTGCAGCTCCTGTAGAGTCGATGGAGGAGCATCTCGGCCTCGAACTCTTCTTTTCAGCTCGTCCCATAGATGTTCGATGGGATTGAGGTCTGGGCTTCGAGCTGGCCACTCCATAACGGTCACATCCACCTCTTGAAGGTACTCGATCACTATGCCAGCAGTATGCGGTCTTGCATTATCTTGCATAAACAGAAAGTTTTCGCCGATAAACCCAGCAAAAGGTACGACGTGGCTCTCGAGTACTTCCTCAATGTATCGTATGGAAGTCAATCCTCTTGATTGGCGACCAGTATTCGGTCCGGTGATGAAGGCAAGCTCGGTTTTGGCTTCCATAGACATGCCTCCCCAAAACATGATTGATCCACCGCCATAGGCGACACGTTCTGTTATGCAGCATTGGGCAAATCGCTCTCCCGATCTTCTATACACCTTCCCCCGTCCGTCGTTGCCATGCAAGCACATCCTGCACTCATCAGAGAACAGGACTGCACTCCACTGCTCTTCGGTCCAATTCAAATGGTCTCGAGCGAACTGAAGGCGGGCTTCTCGGTGGGCTGGGGTCAATTTCGGCCCGTTTGCTGGCCTGTGTGCAGTCAGGCCACCTTCTCTCAATCGTCTTCTGACTGTCCACCGGCTAACTTCTACTTCACGAACTTCTTGAAGTCGTTGGCCCAGTTGAACTGCGTTCAAACGACGATTTCTTAAAGATGTCGTTATAAGAAAGCGGTTATCACGCTCTGTTGTAGCACGGGGACGGCCCGATCCTTGTCGCCGTTGGTAGCCACCAGTCTCTTGATACCTCTGGTATACACGCCGAACGGTAAATCGGCTCAAACTCAATTGTCGAGCCACTTGACTTTGCTTAAGCCCCGATTCAACAAGGGCAACCACTTGAGCGGCTACTTCTGGTGTAGTATCCATTTTCGTGTTCCGTTTGAAGCCAATATCAATAGAGAACCTTTCACACTGTACGTTGGTATGCAAATGATGACCATTCCCTCAATATGCACTCTTTTATACCTGCGATAAATCCCGCCGCCGGCCTTACCTGGATCGAGCGACATAAGGGGGTCTATTGTTTTGTTGCTAATGAGTTGTTTTTAAAGGTAAATGTCAACCCTTTATCAGTTCTGCGAATGCCTAGATTATGCACTTTAATTTAATTTGATTTTAATTTGCTGTAAGCTCCAAATAAAAAAAATTTTTACTTTTAAGTAAAAATGTGCGGATGTGCGATTTTATTGCTCTCAAGTGTATATTTTTTATGTCTATGGCCCACCTGATGATAAGCGGTTGCCTCTGCATATAACAATTGCATTACCTCACTGGTTGCGTCCAACTAAAACTTGGCCTAAATGGCTCATTTTTGCTATTTATTTAACACATTTTAAGCTGAATGTCGGCGAAAATACAAACATTCTGTATGCCAGCGTCGTTGAAAACTCTCAATTGTACTCGTAAAACACCTAAATGAGCACATAACGAACAATGAGTCTAAAGCACCTGAACAGTGAACGATTTAATGCAACTAAGTAGGTACAACTCAGATAACTTTATCGACTATTCGATTGGAATCGGGATTAGCGAGTGAACACACTATTATTAATTATATTATACTAGCTGTTGCCCACGACTTCGTACGCGTTACACTACAACTACTCCATATTTCAAGTCTCTAAGATCAGCGGTTTACGCTGTTCGTTGATTTTCAGTCAGTCTGTCAGAACCCGTAACGATTATTTAATATTATATATTGATGATAATATTGTTGATTAAGCCGCCAATTGTACCGTTATTTATTGTTTATTTCCTTTGTTACTGTATTTTTGTTTGGTGTGCAGTAAAGAGTATTTCATTCATTCATTAAGAACGGTCGGTTTCTCCATCTTCAGACGCTGGTTGGATCCCGAAATGTCTCGTGAAAACAATTTAATAGAACCCAAACACGATACATCTACTGTTATCCATTAATGAGTTCTGTTGATTCTCTCCTGGCTCCATCATCAGACCCTGGTGGTCTTACCATGGTAAAATGTTTCATTATTTACCTATAAAAACCGATTATGCAAAGTTCTACGTTCGTAATTGCAATTAACATTGTTTTATAACAAACTACAATATCCCTTTTCAACCCTAGGGGGTGATTTTCAAAAAAAGTAACTATGCCATGTTTCATTATGTACCTTGATAAGTATTTATGCTAAGTTTTACGTTTATTATCCTCAGGAATAATGTTTTACCATACAAAGTTCAACACCATTTTTCACCCACCCAGGGGATGATTATTGAAAAACAAAAAAATACCATTTCTCTTATTTTTGTTAAAAAATATTTTGCCTAGTTTCAAGTTTATACACCAGGAACCACTGTTTTTCATACAAACGTAAAACCCTCTTTTAACCCCCTTAGGGGTTGAATTTCATAAAATCCTTTCTTTGTACACCACTACGCATCAAGACAAACATACCCTCTAAATTGAAATTTCTACGATCAGTAGTTTAGGCTGTGCGTTGTCTGTCAGTCAGTCAGGACTTTGATTCTTATATAATAGACGAGCTGTCCCGCCGAACTTCGTACCGCCTTGACATGCATGTGACGTGGGCTGTCAATGTTCATCATCCGCTGCATCTATGTATAAGAAAATAAATTATCTTCATTATTTCTTTTTGCGTGAACTTTTCCGATATTTTAATAGTTATTCTGCTATTTGGGGCGAAGACAAATCTAACAAACCAAAAACCATCAAAATCGTTCCAGCCGTTCTCGAGTTATAAGTGTTCAAACAAACCTGACTTTGTTCTATATAATAAGAAAGATTAAGTATGCTGGCTGAGATGCAGGAAGTAGTGGGTTCGATTCCCGCCGCGGAACAAATGTTTGCATGATCTACAGGATATCTGTTCCGGGTATGGTTATTTTTCTATATACTAGTGGTTCGCCCCGAACTTAGAGCTCGCGAGTCTACCATAAAAACAAAAAAAAAATGGTATTCGTAATCTTTGACTATCAAAATAGTGCCACGAAATAAACAAGCAACTAACTTGACCTACAGTTTCATTCAAATTACAGGTAACGGGAGTTCATGTTAATTCGTTATTCTTTTTTAAGGTACAAATTGCAGTTATTCTAGATTTCAGGCTTTTGCCTATATTTGTGATACTTAAGCTACATGCATACCAAATTACAGCACTGTGGGGTTACTGGTGTACCCTGTGAATTTTGTCAAAGTTTAGTTTTTATTATGGCTAATAACTCAAAAACTACAAAAAATTTACCAAAAATAAAAACGGGGTCGAAATGTACTATCGAAGACCTTTCATTTGACGTATCAGTTGACCTAATAGTCTCATTTTAATTTTTTTACCGCTCTTGAACCCCAATATCTCAACAGCCCCTCAACATTTTTAGCTCATTGAGTCACACCAAAATTGTGCCATCATTACCTACCTATATACCAAATTTCACGATGATCGGATAAACGCTTCGAAATTTATCCTCGGGCAAACAAACATACATACATACATACAACGCCGATTTGCCCAAGTTGATTTGGAGATCTCGCTTCGCACGATCAATTATGAGTATGTATTTACAAAAAAAGTATTTAAGTATTCTACCAGTTATCTGGTTTCCATAATACAAGCTCTGCTTAGTTTGGGGCTAGATAGCGCTGTGTGAAGTGTCCAACAATATTATGATTTATTTATATTATAAACGTAAGTCATCATAATATCAGCCAATGGACGTGTTGGTTCAGCAGTAAACGTCCTATTATTGACTCTATGGATTTCCAGAAGTATTTCTATAGATCTTGTGATCTTGTGACAGACAACAACCTAAATAGCTGTAGTAAGAAGTATCTAGTTAGTGTTTACCTTTTTGGAAAGTAATATTTTTTTTTGTTTTAATTAAGTTGCCGTCGTATGTTGCGCATTTTATTTGGGGCAGTGGTTCTTGAACCTTAAGTCCATCAGTTTGTGTCCTACCACTGCTATGTCAATTTTTTATCCTCTGTCCTATGTTGGGTCTTTAAGTTTGTCTACGTTCATGGTAAAAAACTAAAAAAAAAACGATGAAACATAAGAAGTTGTAGGGAAAAGAACTACGCCAGTTATAAAAAACAACTATCATCCCGCTACTCAATGAAATTAAATTCAATCGGGAAATCGTAATTAAGCTAAACCAGGTGCAAATCGTTCATGGTACGAATCGTTAATGTTCAAATGAACTTTGCAGTCTTTATGACTTTGGCTACAGTAGAACAACAATGGTCACAAAATGGTAGGAATGGAATGAAAATAGACAATGCCCCGGAGATACATTCATAGCAGTTGACATAAAGTCATTTTCGTAACACGATGTCGACATAATGTAATTTAATTTGATTTGCTTTTGTTATCATGCTATTTTCACTTCCAACCCTTACTTAGGTTATGTATGACTTAGGAAATTATGCCCTTATTCTAAGAAAATTATATCTAGAGTTCCACGCCAGGATCATCCAGGTTTATATACATAGATATAATATATTAACATCAAAAACAGCAATATCTTCAAGCTTGTTGTTGACCACGGGTTGCCTTTCAAAAGATGTTTTATTCATTAAATTAACATTTTTACTGCTATCAAAACAGGCACCTAATCAGTGTTGTTTTTGTGTCAATATATTCATTACCTTCTATGGCTGTGCTTTATCATATTATTCATCACCCCAACAACAAAGCCAAGACCGCAGAGGGGATATAAAATTTGCATTCACTTGCCATTTCTCTTTACATTTTTTTCTTTTCATTGTATCAGAAAAAACGTATTTTGACTAACAAGATCAAACTGAAAAGATGTTGTATCTCATGAAGCTTTTATCCTAGAGTACACGAAATAAGTCCCATTAATAATTATTTCGTTTGAGTTTATCGTTATTAAGAGTATGTACTCGCTTCCGGCGTTTGTTTTCTCAGATAGATGTTCCACTGAATACTTCCTGTCACAAGTAAAAGTTTGTCCTAGGCAAGTGTGCTTCATCGTCAACTACATTGTTACTTACCATCAGTTGAGTAACATCAACAATTCATTATATTATATATATATATATATATATATATATATATATATATATATATATACGACACAGCTCAAGTGCTTCACATGTCGCAGACATTACGTCGCAAATAGTTTTAAGTATTTTAATAAGTATTTTAGTCACTAAGGTATATATCAAGGGTTTGCGTACCGAGGAAGAGGTACCGAGGACACCATCCATTTTCGTTTGTTTTTTTTAAAGGATTCCGATCCTGGGGATTAAATAGTCGTGAGCTTGTTATTAATTTTATTTTAAACAAAATGTTTTTACAAAACCAAAACAATAAACAACAAAACAAAATTTATAACAAATTCATAAAAAAATGTTTTGTTTAAATTCCGTGGCGCTTTCCCCGGCGAAATACATTCGTTACTTCCAATTCAGGATGCAAAGTCATTCACCGTAGAGTAAACAAAGTCGTCGCCCGGGGAAATAAATGGCCTAACATTTGAGAGATATTTTGAGTTCCATCTATTTTGAGAGTTTAAAAACACAAATCAAAATATTAATCTAATTTCATATTTCCGGTTAATGCGCAATATGAACGAGCTGTTAATGTTATTTTATTAATTATATCTTCCTGTGTGCTTGCTCGTAAAAGCATAGAAGTAGAGTCAGCCGAAAATAAACGACATCTGTTTATGGTATCAATATTTTATACCTGGCTGCACCAAACCCGCGTCGCGTTCCCCAAGTGCACTGCCATATATCCAATCGAAACTTACGTGCCCTTTCATCTTGTCTACCCCAGGTTTACTCACTGTAAGACCTTTCAGAATTATCCCTACAATTGCAATTAATCAAGGGTTGTTTGGATTTGAAGTAATGAAGGCGATGTGTGCTCCAGTCAAATTCAAATTCAAATATTTTTATTCATTAAAATCACAAGGATCACTTTGAAACGTCAATTTTACTGCCTGTTCCTTCGCGACCAAGCCAGGAAAGAAAGGCAAGAAACACGGCTGGTTGTTTTTTTAATGATCCTTTTACAATACATAATACAGAACATAAATTACGTCTAAATTGTAACATTTTGAACGAGTTGGAGCAATTTCAATCCCAAGCTTCTCTATCATCTAAATAATCCGATATTTTATAGTAGGCTCTTTTATAAAGATTTTGTTTAATTACGTTTTTAAATTTGTTAATTGTCAATTTTTGTACATCCCTTGGGAGTTTGTTATAAAAGCGTACACCTTGCCCTTTAAATGATTTACTAACTTTATGGAGTCTACAAGTGGCAACAGCGAGTTTATCTTTATTTCTAGTATTAAAATTATGATTATCGCTATTTTTCTTAAACAAATTAATATTGTATTGTTAAACTTATTGCGTAATGATTCTCTGGGGCCCATATTATAAATTGCACGAACAGCCCTCTTCTGCAGCACAAAACAGTTATCACTAAGGCGACGCGACGCCTATCATTTCGGCTTTGATTAATACCTGGAGTTTAAGACCCTACCGTTATATTAATAGAAGTTCTTTTAAAGTTTATGACCGTAGGTACTTCTAGTTCTACTATTACTGATAGCCGTAAACACATTTGAAAGGGACTTATTTATAAATGATCGTGATTATTAACCAGCAAGTTCTTGACCCAAAATAACTTGTTTATCCGACGAATCAATGAATGCAACGTAATGGTGTTGAAACTTATTGTCACGAAAACAATGAGACAGAGTAAGGAAGTATCACAGTTCCAGTGCTAATCGATTTTATTAGTTTACTTTATGGTCGGACAATGACCTCAATTGGAAAATAAATGGGCTAAAGGAGACTATAATAACAAGGTGAAAGAGTTTACTAATGAACATCTTTAGAAGTTTCATAAAATAGACTGCTAAACACAGAGACTAGTAGAAAGATTTAGGGAAATCTTTACTCAGAAGTAGGACAGAAATGGAAGAGAAAAAAAAGCATGTGTGCAATTCACACGTGGTAGAAATGAAACCTTCAAAAAAAGAGAACCACGAACATAAGAAACACTGTATAATGCTTCCTATCTCATTTTCTCCCACGTTAAATCTTATGAATTTATGTGTCTGTCTCTTTTTATTGTCGCTTTTTCGTTTCATCGACTTTCAAATCACAACGATGCTAAAGAAGTTTTCACTTCAAAAATGGTGTTGAATTCCGTTTTAGTGTATCATAAATATGCAGAAAATGATGTCCAAGTAAACCTTTTCTTAAATTCGATTGGAAGTTAGTTCATATGAACTGGCGACTAACTCTTGTGTTAGCAGCCTGAAAGCCTCCGATATAGCAGTACAACTTTTTTTGCAAGGACCGACATTTTAACTTGCCCTCTGAGCACGGAACTTCAAGAAATAACACAATAATTACGTAAATACGTAACTATGTAAATATTGGTGATTATAAAACCGGTTTTGTTATGTACGACATTAATTTAAAACACACATCTGGAGTCGTATGAACTGAGTTTAGATGTGGGTTTAATACTTGTAGCTTGATTATTTATTCAGTAATCGATACATTTCCAATAAACAATTTCAACGTAAATCGGCGGTGCCTTTACGACGATGCCGCTTAGTCAGTTTAAAAGGTACTTACATGACGTATGAATATGATTTGTTTAACAATTTTATACTGGCCGTTTCATTGATATTTTAGGAGCTGATGGTGACTTAAGGTTGTTCGAATATTTAAAATTTTCATTGCAATCAATTTAAAAAAAAAATTTTTTTACAACAATACTAGCTATTGGCCTACCCGTGTTTTCATTTCATGTCGTACATAACAAAACACGTAGTATAAAAACTGAGGTCTCTACTCTATACTACATCTATTTATTGAAGATTAATTTTTACAGGGCCTCGCGGAAGTTGTAGTACATATATAAATAAAAATAAAATAAAATAAATATTACTAGACATTTCACAAAGCGTTATCTAGCCCCAAACTAAGCAGAGCTTGAACTAGGGGAACCAGATAACTGATATAATACTTATATACTTTTTTTTTGTGGATACATACATACAGGGTTACAGGAAAAATCGTGCTAGATCCGTTAAGGGCGTAGAGTACCCATCATTTCTGACTTATTTCACTATGAAACACCCTACCCTAAACTTAACCCTTTTCGAGATATTCGACTTTTAATTTTTTTATTGAAAATTGCCGATTTTTAGGCTACTAAATTTATTTTTGCTTATTTTGTGTATTTTATTATTATTATTATTGCATTTTTACATGTGTAATAAGATGCTTTAGGACTTCTATCATTAAAATAGTGCATACGTTAATTGAATAGACCGTAGTAGACAAGTGAAAGTTAAGAAATAAAAAAAAATATTAGAAAGTTTATTTTTCTCTAAGGGATATCTAAAAAAAATATTATGGCAATTGTTCGGCAGGTGTTTTTTAAAATATCTACGTTTCATCAGCTATCTAACGAGGTATAATAATCTAGGGTTTTATTCAAATGCATTGAAAAAAATTTAGTTTTATAGGCGACAGTGGAGAAGAAAATTTATACTTAGCCCTAAAAAGTAAAATAAAATAATAGGTAAGCATGAAATGTCATTTATTAAAGATTTTCACACAACTTTTTCTTATTCTACAGTTCATGTTCAACATGGCCGCCTCTATTTCTAATACATTGTCGCATCCTTCTACGGAGACCAGTCTTTACTACTCCAGTGGTTAACGTGGTCCTCATTTTATTGGCTGCATCCACAATCCTTTCTCGTAAGTCTTCCACAGACGAAACTGGATTCGGCTCGCTGTACACAAGACTTTTCATGCACCCCCACACGTGAAAATCCATGGGGGTTAGGTCCGGACTTCTTGCTGGCCATGGCAACGGTCCACCTCGTCCTATCCATTTGTTTGGATAATTTGTGTCCAGCCAGTCTCTGACACTTCTCCTGAAATGGGCAGGGCAGCCATCGTGTTGGAACCACATGTCCCTGATCAGGTTGAGTGGCAGATCATCCAGCAAATCTCTTAAGTCTGCTCTCAGGAAATTTTCGTAGCTTTCCCCATTTAGATTATCCGGGAGAAAGTAAGGTCCAATCAAATGATTGGAGATAATGCCCATCCACACATTCACGCTGAATCTTCGTTGGGACCCCTTCACTCTTTTCTTATTGGGATTTCTTAGCTCTTTTGGGGCCCAGTAATGGGCGTTGTGATAGTTAGTTATGCCATCTTTATCAAATTTGGACTCATCCGTCCACAAGATATTTCTTAGAAAATCTGGGTCTTCTACGTCAGCATTTAGCATAAATCTGCAAAAGTCCAATCTTCTCGCGGGGTCTCCTTCTTCAATAACGTGTAATGGTACGGGTATAGGCCAGCAGTATGCACTGTAAACCACACTCTCCATTGCGAAAGTCCCAGATCACGGGCAACAATATTAGTGGAAGTAGTCGGATCCGCTCGAAAGCGTTGCACTATCTCATTGTCCTGTTCTTCGTCATCAATTCGTGGTCTTCCCATGTCTGTATTTCGTCTCAAAACAGAGCCAGTTTCTCGAAGTCTTCGATAGACTCTGTCAAAAACGGCCAAATCCGGCACTCGACGACCGGGGTAGCGAGTTATGTATTCGTTGCGAGCTTGCGCAGACACACAATCGCAGTATCCGTAACAAATAAGCATATCAGCATATTCCTCAGGTGTGTAGGACGTCATCTTCAACACTTCCGTATCACAGGTACAAATCAGAGTCCGGTTAACAAGCACAGTAGTCACAAATCAGAAGAAATAGTCCAGAATCACAGCCAAGTCGAGAAAAAGAGCAAAACGATATCACATCTACTATGTACGAAGCACAAAAGCAGACTGACAACCAAAACTGTTGTACCCCCTGTTGTATCCCAGCCCTAACCGGTCTCTACACATTTTTTCTTTCATTCGCACTTACATAAATCGTCACTTGTCTCGCTCGCACGGTGCGTCTTAACTTGAAGGACAATAGGCGCGGGACCGTTAAAACTGCTACCTGGAGCGTCCCAACTACTTTTTTTCCACGAAATGTAATACAAACCCTAGATTGTTATACCTCGTTAGATAGCTGATGAAACGTAGATATTTTAAAAAACATCTGCCGAACCATTGCCATAATATTTTTTTTAGATATCCCTTAGAGAAAAATAAACTATCTAATATTTTTTTTTATTTCTTAACTTTCACTTGTCTACTACGGTCTATTCAATTAACGTATGCACTATTTTAATGATAGACGTCCTAAAGCATCTTATTACACATGTAAAAATGCAATAATAATAATAATAAGATACACAAAATAAACAAAAATAAATTTAGTAGCCTAAAAATCGGCAATTTTCAATAAAAAAATTAAAAGTCGAATATCTCGAAAAGGGTTAAGTTTAGGGTAGGGTGTTTCATAGTGAAATAAGTCAGAAATGATGGGTACTCCACGCCCTTAACGGATCTAGCACGATTTTTCCTGTAACCCTGTATAATATCCAACCCCAACATCCATGGAAAACATCCAGACCCGGAACAAATATCTGTAGATCATGCAAACATTTGTTCCGCAGCGGGAATCGAACCCGCTACCTCCTGTGTATCAGCCGGCTATTCCCCCACTGCGCCACGGAGGTCGTCGTATATATAAAGGATGCAACTGCTCCAGTGTCTAGGACATAAATCCTCCGTCGTCTGAGACACGGAAGCGATATCTGAGTCATCTACATCAGACAGAGCAGACACTTCACAGATACACCGACCTCGCCGGCGAGGTCGACGAGTCCCTTCAGTCGCCGCCTATACGAGGTACAGACATGTACCCGGGCGTTTCTCTCCTATCCCCACCCTGGCAACTGCCCAAGCCGAGGCTCGTACCTAAGTGGTGCCCTTGCGCTAGTTGCCTCTTCAAACAACTTACTGGGCTGAGCGCCATCTGCGCTCGCCAAAAGTTCGGTTAAGCTGTAACGGCCTCAGAGGCCAACAGCGAGATTAGTCCGTTCGAAAAAAAAAACATGTCTAGGACATGATATTCGGTTTTGGTTTAAAGAGTTTATTCTCATAAGAACAAATTACAGTTCACTTAAAATGAGCTTAAATATTATATAACAGTAAGTTTGCTTATTTAAAAAAGATGGAATAAGCTTGCCCAGTACCTATACCCCATAGTTTAGTCAGCTTATAAGATAATGTTACGAGCTGAGGGTTCGGGATAAAATAATGGGAATCAGTCCAACCAAAATAACACTTTTATTCAGCACTAAACGATGAATACACGAACTTGGTCACACGTAATCACAACACACCAATTCACACCACTGGTGCACCACTTAAAGTCACCGAAATGTTCGCACGTATAGCTAAATCCAGACTGACTGTCCGGCCATCTCTCCGGCCTATTTATATCGCGCATATTTCGATTGTTCGAGAACGATCTCGATCGCTCCAGGAAAGGGTCGGTCCCTCGACACAATGGCCACTCGCCATTCTGCGAAACCATAAACAATAACAGACAAAAGCGCTCGAGAAACCTCGATTACCATTCATTGTTTAACAGTCTCGGCGTAACACTGCCCCCTCCTAAAACATGCTCGTCCCGAGCATTGTTAGCCCCGTAATATCGCGCCAGCCGATCAACATGAACAATTTTAGGCGCACCTCGCGTTCCCTTCTGAATTCGGTATGTGACGTCATTGATCCTGGTCAACACACGGTATGGTCCATCCCATTTTGCTTGTAGTTTAGGGGATTTTCCCTTTTTCCGTATCGGATTGTGCAACCAGACCTGTGACCCCTCATCAAATCGCAAGTTGTTTGAATTTCGGTCATAACGGGTCTTCATTTTCTCAGACATTTGTTGACCAGTTAGTCGAATGTGTTCATTTATGTCGTTCATTTTATTGCGCAGGTCGTTTGCATAATCTGTGATGGCACGCGGAGAATCTGGAGGAATGCCAGTTATCAGGTCTGCAGGCAACCGCAGTTCTCTTCCAAAATTTGCCAACGCAGGAGTGGCGCCTGTACTCTCATGGACTGCACTTCTGTATGACAGTAAAAACGGCTGTATGTGTTGGTCCCAATCGTTTTGCTTATTTTCGACCACTTTGGCCAGATATCTCTCCAACGTCTGATTGAATCTTTCCACCATTCCATCAGACTGAGGATGATAAGAAGTGGTTCTTGTTTTATGAGTCCCCATTATTCGGCATGTCTCCTGAAATACTTGTGATTCAAAATTCCTTCCTTGATCGCTGTGAATTTCCAGGGGAACTCCAAAACGACAGAAAACTTCGTGGACTAGTTTATCTGCTACCGTCGAAGCTTCTTGATTAGGAATGGCGAAAACTTCGGGCCATTTTGTGAAGTAGTCCATAACGACCATGAAGTACTTATTTCCATTTTTACTTACAGGGAATGGTCCTGCAATATCCAGGGCTATACGCTCCCATGGGGCTCCAACGTTATACAGTTTTAGTGCTCCTCTGCTGCGTGTATGGGGTCCTTTCACTGCCGCACAAGTAGTGCATTTTCGGCACCAGTCTTCAACATCTTCTCTACAATGGATCCAGTAAAACCGCTCCCTTATTTTTAACAGTGTCCTTTTTACTCCCATGTGGCCTCCCGAACATCCTTCATGGTAGAGTTGTAGCACGTTAGGGACCTTGGCTTTGGGAACTACCATTTGCAGATGACAGTGATCTCCACGAGCGTTTTCCCATTTGTGACACAGCACCCCGTCGTAGATAACCAGGCTCTCCCACTGTGCCCAATAACTCTTCGTTGTTGAACTCAGAGCAGCAATGTCACTCCACAAAGGCTTAGTGGTACCCGCTGTGATCCTTTCAATGATGGGTTTAAGGTCTTTGTCGTCCTGTTGTGCCTGCTGCAAAGTTTCCTTCCATTCGTCACTTAGATCCGTTCTCAAACTTCTCAACAGCCTGACGGGCACCGCTTCTTTAGGCTTCTCTTCGGCACAATGTTTCCAGTTTTCAGGGCATGGTCGTCGTGATAACTCATCCATGCTCTCTTCTCTTTTTGGGCAATTTGACTTCAGATGCCCTTTCTCTCCACACCCGTAGCATCTAGGACTAAATTTTGGACGATTGTACCCAGTATAAGAGTCCTTCACTTCTCTGATGTGGTGAGCTCGGTGGTCCTGACGCACGGCCTCCACCTTCTTTGGGCAGCTTGACCTCAGATGTCTTCTTTCTCCACACCCACAGCATCTAGGGCTAAACTTCGGACGACTGTCGTGAGTGTAAGAATCCTTTACTTCTCTGATACGGTGAGCTCGGTGGTCCTGACGTACAGCCTCCACCTCCAATGCATGGGCCAAGGCATTTTTCAAAGAATCAGGATGTCCAAGCCTTACAGCAGCTCTCACTTCCAAATCACGTATTCCGTCTACGAATGCCTGAACCAAATAACTGTCAAGGGGTGCTGGAGAGGTTTGGTATGCCTTTCGAACCAGCTTTTCTATCTCAAGAGCCCACTGCTGTAAATTCTCCGAGTTACGCTGGCTCCGGTCCTTTAACTGCGCTCGAAAAACATGTTCCAGATGTGCGTCACCAAAGCGTGACTCCAGTGCCTCCAATAGCTGTTCATAGGTGAAATCCTTTCCAAGAGCCTCTAAAACTCTAAGTGCCTGGTCACGAAGGCCCAGTGTTAAAGCCGTCATGGCCTGCACCGTTGTCCATCCGTTGGCCTTGACAACTGCCTCAAACTGAATCTTGTAGGCTGACCACGAAGAACTTCCATCAAATGGTGGCATTTTAAAATCTCGCGCTGAAGGTGTAGCAATTGTAGGAGCCACATTGCTGTCTCCAGACCTTAGGACATCCAGAGCTTTTTTTAACTTGGCGATCTGAATTTCAACTTCCGACATACGGCTCTCATGATGTTCTATCTGTTCTCTCACACACTGGACTTCCTTTCCAATTGAACTGAACAATTCTTTCATCAGTCGAGCCTGTTCTTCCTGCCAATGTCGCTGCTCTTCCTGTTGACGACGCTGCTCTTCTTTATCCTGCTGGCGCTGTTCCTCCTGCAACCGAGCCTGCTCTTCCTGTTGACGACGCTGCTCTTCTTTATCCTGACGAAGCATTGCCATAATAGCAGCAAGATCGCCTGTCACAGGAGCTTGGCCCACGGATGATGATGATGATGAAGCTCCAAATGATTCGGCGGCGGCTGATTCCATCTCTATCGGCTGACGCCTCTGCTGAGCTTCTTGAACTGGAGACTCCCCAAACCGCCTTTCATCCATTTCCTGTTGTCGTTGACCTCTCGTCCTGACACCGTCCACGTTATCCTTTGGTAGAACCGGCATTATTTTATCCCACTTCTGACACCAAATTGTTACGAGCTGAGGGTTCGGGATAAAATAATGGGAATCAGTCCAACCAAAATAACACTTTTATTCAGCACTAAACGATGAATACACGAACTTGGTCACACGTAATCACAACACACCAATTCACACCACTGGTGCACCACTTAAAGTCACCGAAATGTTCGCACGTATAGCTAAATCCAGACTGACTGTCCGGCCATCTCTCCGGCCTATTTATATCGCGCATATTTCGATTGTTCGAGAACTATCTCGATCGCTCCAGGAAAGGGTCGGTCCCTCGACACAATGGCCACTCTCCATTCTGCGAAACCATAAACAATAACAGACAAAAGCGCTCGAGAAACCTCGATTACCATTCATTGTTTAACAGTCTCGGCGTAACACTAAGATATACTTGTAAAATAATCGTGTATCTAATATTAATTGCAAAATAAATATTAGTTTTCTTCTTGGCTGCAAAGTGAATATCCAAAAGTAATAATAATGTACATTTACATAGTACCTAGTGTACATACACTACGGCTACATTACGCATTTGGCTTATCTTGGACTTGTGGTAATTATATCGCTAGTTTGTAGTTATTCGGAGGCCCATGTCGACAACTTTGATAATGGTTGCAAAGTTTATTTATTTCATAAACAGTAAAATAAGTATTTGATCGCGCAAAGCGAGATCTCCAAATCAACTTGAACGAATCGGCGTTGCATGTATGTGTATGTATATATGTTTGTTTGTTCGAGGATAACTTTCAAAGCGTTGATCTAATCATCGTGAAATGTGGTATGCAGGTAGGTAATATGGCATAATTCTGGTGTGAGATATTGGAGTTCGAGAAGGGTAAAAAAAAGAGACAGTCAGGTGAAGTGGGACGTGTAATGAAAGGTTTGACACACATTGAAACATTTGAAATCCATTTTTATATTTTTTTCAATCCTTGTAGTTTTTAAGTTATTAGCCATAGTAAAAACTGAACTTTGACGAAATTCACAGGGGTATTCCTGCAGTTACTCCACAGTTCTGAAATTTGGTATGCGTCTAGCTTTAGTGACTCAAATATGTGTAAAGTGTGATACAGAGTAACTTTAATTTCAAATTAAAAAAATTAGAATCAATTAACATAAACTCCAGTTACTTTTAATTTGAATGAAACTGTAGGTCAAGTTATTTGGTTGAGCATTTCGTAGAGACTTAGTACACTTTAAAGTTTACCAGAGACTATTTTAATAGTCAAAGATTATAAAGAAATATTTTGTTTAGTTTTTATGGGAGACTCACGAGATCTCAGTTCGGGGCGAACCACTAGTTATACATTCGTTAAACACGGACCAAAGTATAGGTCGGTATAATCCGGTCACATTATCTCGAGACCTGGCGTCGATGACGTCACGTCGCGTCGGCGCTCTGATATGGTGCGCAAAACAAGCATCCTCTAGTAGGATATTATTATAAACAATAAGATTTCCAACAAAACAAATATTGTGTTAATTAATTTAATGTAGGTAATATAGGTATGTAGAAAAGGAGAACGGGGCGGGAGGTTCGCATTCCAGCGAGGTCTCGAGATAATGTGACCGGATTATACCTACTTAATTATTAACTCATTAGTCATTACATTAAACGAGACAGGCTTATTCTAGAATTACGCTCAAAACTGAATCGAACCTACTTCCGGTCACTACTTACGGAAGAGCCTAAAATAGAAGAAGTGAGCTTCTTTTGTTTTTCATTAGGTCCTACCATAAAGCAATGTTTATATTCCCACGCATATCAAATTAAGCACAATAATAACGTGTTAAATTCCTGTGAACAATCCCTTTAAATTATACAACAGCGTGAATTGGTCTTGTTCCAAAGATCACTAGAGAAGTTAGTAAAGGTCCCACTCACGATCACATTGCACGATGACATTTGGCTCCGAATGCAGGTGAGAGGCGAGCACGACCCTTTCAGATGCCCTTCTCTGTTGTGCCTTCGCCGGCCATTCGAGTTCTAGCTAGCACATCTTGCGGCCGAGACGATGAACACTAATGGGAGCACTAAATACACTTTTGAATACTTAACTGAATACTTGGAAAGCAGCAGTAAGTGTAATTACTGATACCAAATTACACTGTAAAATAAGTGAGAACTCATTTCGAATTGGATTGCACTTGTTTTTTCCTTGTGATGGTATTAGTTTTTAAGAGAGAGCGTTTCTCTTTTTAGTTGGGTGCATTTTAATAAGTAGACCGGCTCGTAACTCACTCTCTGAGCACCATCACAAATCGCGAAAGAAGTCTCAAAATAATGATTGCAGGAGCATAGGTATCATTGCCTACATATGTATAGGGCGTTATTTGAATTGCTTGTAATTAAAATACAAATACTAATTCTATTACTTCGTAAAAATGTAATTTGTATTTCAAATACTTGACGCTGAGGTATTTTGTAGTTAGTATTTCAAATACGGCTTCAAAAGTCATCTAAATATAAATACATTAAGCGATTTTATTTATGGTGCGTTCTATAGGAAATAGCGCTCGATAGTTTTCGTAACTATTCGGAAGCAAAATTGCGACTGCTAAATTTGTCAATCTTTAAAGTTGGCCACACTGCACCTCTACTGTACGTCAAATTGTCAAGTACCTAACACCTGACTGTATTTTGTAATTTGCATTTTAAATAAAAATAGTTAAAGTAATGTATTTTGTAACGATAATACCGATAATACACGACTTAAAAATGTTTTGTGTTTCGTATTTTATTAAATGTGCGAGATAGTATTTTGTATTTTGTAATTTGTATTTTAATTAACGCAAAGCATGTATTTTGACCAGCTCTGTCCGTGGAACAGTTCAGATGTGCTAGTGGTGGACGATTTACCCGCAAACTAAATGGGCAAGGGTTGTGACCCAATTTCGCTGCCAAACCAAACGTTATATGCACACTATTGCAGGCCTAATTATAATGGAATGGAAGTGATCCTCGTTTTTGCCAATTGCAACAACGATTTTCGAAGATATAACTTTGCAAACCTTAAACCGGACCTCAAAAGATAAAGATTTGTTCCAAATTTGTCCCATTTTACTCAAGAAAAACCAGACTCTTGGCACTTCCAATGTGTTGAGATAAGCTAAATGATTAATTATTATAAAATAGTAAATATACCATATTCATACCAAATAAGAATAATATAAAACTAGACTAAACGAAAATAGGTACTGTAAATTAAGTATTACTCTGATATTTTGTAGATAAATAAAAACTGACTTGTAATTAATATCGCCAATAAAATTACTATTATTATTATAAGGACTATTATAATGATCCAAAATTAGGTTTTTTTAATTAAATTTTTATACCTCTTTAAAGCTCAGCTGCTTTTCTAGTTTTTGTGTAATATTAGTAATAATATCAAGCGATTGTATTTCCAAACAACTAGCCCAGTGCTTAGGATTGATCTTTACATGAACTTTGCGAGTGGACTATGCAATTCCTGTCGATTGTATTTTAGTACCCTTCGTGACCGCATCTGAAGGTTTGTTCGCCAACGGAAAACAAAAAAACATATCGATTGATCTACAACAAGGCGTGGTCGCACCATTTAAAAATCTTTTTAAAGATAAAAAAGAGGTTTAAACCCTAGGGAGGCTGTGGAGGCTAATGGTAATGACAATGATTACTGGTGGGCAAGCTGAGAACAATTGACTAACTCGATTTGATATTCGTAAAAATGGCTCTTCTTTTTACTTTGTAGACGAGTTCTACACATTGCCTATTATTTAATTTTGTTATAAATGAATTTATTATACAATTAATTAATTATGTTTACATTATGTAGATATTTTTATTAATGGTCATTATTGAAATTATTGCTTACATTTATATCTTTTTTGTATTTGACTTGTAACTTGGCGATATAAATAAAGAATCGTATTTTATTGTACTAGTGGTTCGCCCCGAACTGAGATCTCGCGAGTCTCCCATAAAAACAAAAAAAATATTATTTGTAATCTTTGACTATCAAAATAGTGCCACGAAATAAAAACCAACTAACTACAGTTTCATTCAAATTACAGGTAACGGGAGTTTATGTTAGTTGGTTGCCCTTTTTTGGGGTACCAATTGCAGTTATTCTAGATTTCAGACTTTTGCCTATATTTGTGATACATAAGCTATACGCATACCAAATTACAGCACTGTGGGGTCACTGGTGTACCCTGTGAATTTTGTCAAAGTTCAGTTTTTATTATGGCTAATAACTCAAAACTACGAAAACTTTACTAAAAGTATAAACGGGGTCAAAATGTACTAATGAAGACCTTTCGTTTGACGTCTCACTTGACCTCTTTTTCATTTTCTTTTATTTTACTCCTCTTGAACCTCAATATCTCAACAACCCCCCAACATTTTTAGCTCATTGAGTCACACCAAAATTGTGCTATTATTATCTACCTATATACCAAATTTCACGATGATCGGATAAACGCTTCGAAAGTTATCTTCGGACAAACAAACATACATACATACACATACAACGCCGATTTGCCCAAGTTGATTTGGAGATCTCGCTTTGCTGATCAATTATACTGAAAATGCTACAAAGCTTGCAAACAGTTTTTATTAACTAAAAGTAAATAACTTCAGAAATAAAACCTCAAGGTATGCCCAGCATTGAATGGAGCGCAGCTTTGTGGCTATCGGATATAATTCACCTCACCGAGCTGCACTCATTATAGCTGTAGCTTCGGAAGCCTCTAAACTGAAGTGGATTGGGACACGTGATGCCAAATAAGCTGTGGGCAAAGGTAGTTACACCAGCGAGAAGCCGACGCGGCAGACCAAGACGGAGATGGCGGGACGAATTGGGTAAGGCTGGGCGAACGTGGTACAAGATCGTAAAATATGGAAGGAATAGGAGTCACTTTGCCCAGAAGTAGGACACAAATGGCTGAAAATAGAAAAGGAAATAGATAATAAAGAAAATATTAATAGAAATATTCGTTCACTGGTCCTGCACTTAGACACATTTTTAACCCTAAACAAATACTTAAAATAAAATAAAAAAACAAAAATATTTTATTTCAGATAACACAAATTAGTAGGTATACACACAATAGGAAAAAAATAAAATAAAATACAACACACAAAACAAAAGGATCGGACCTAGGTCGGTTTGATCACTCTCAACACGAATCACTTCCATATCGGAGAGGTATGGTCCGATATGGTTTTCAGGATGCTGTTTTGACTGCCCTCTAACACTCTGACTTGCACTCTATGATGTAACTACAAAGGAAACTTGTATAATCGAGTCTGCGGTAAGTTGAGAGTAACAAAAATGTATCAGTATAATTATGAGATGGTTCATTAAAAATAACTTGTTAATTATTTTTTAATGCTTTCAATATTTTTTTCTCTGTGCCTATCAATGGAATGTATGCGGACTAAGGACTACGTAGGTTCTAGGAGAAAGAATATTAGACTTTGTAAATGAGACCTAACATTATTTATACAGGTGGGGCAAAATTGTAAAGAAGGTTTTGGTCTTAGAAAACTATAGGTTTATTTAGAAAAAAAACAACATTGTGCTACAAGATCATTGTGAATTTAAATTACAATATAAAACACAAAGTGCTTATATTTTATATATATTTTATTGAGATGGGTCAAGGAAAGCAAGCAACGGGGTTTTTCCTAAAAACGGTTGGTTCTATGCCCAAGGCGTGTTTAACATTTTTCAAAAATCTATGAATTCAGCTTAAATTTTTATCAAAATTAATAGGTGACGCGAGCATTTTTTGATATCTTTTGCCGTTTAGCATTTACCCTCACTGACTCATCTCAATGAAATATCGTGTTTAAGAATAGATATAAAATAGAGACTGAAAATTATTTTTATAGGTTAAGTATTTAAGCATAAGCTATATAAATCGCAGCAACGGTTCATACATAGTCGCATCATACTAATATTATAAATGCGAAAGTTTGGATGTTTGTTTATTTATTTGTTTGTTTGTTACTCAATCAAGTCGTAACGGCTGAACCGTAATCGATGAAATTTAGTATGTACGTAGATTAACACCTGGATTAACACAGGTTACTTTTTATCTCATAAATCAGGTCCCATGGGATAAAAATGGGGTATCAAGTCAAGTTTCAACACCGAGTTGAGCTGTATTTCTGGGTTGCCTACACATTTAGTAGTGTAACGCGTATGAAGTCGCAGGCAACAGCTAGTAGTTCATAACTCAAAGCTGGGTAATTATTACTCTGTTCGACCTTTTTTCCAGAGGGGTGTAAAGTTTAATTAACGAACACGATGAGGGAAGAAGTATAAATTAATTAAAAATATTTCAAGCGGCCGCTCGTTTTATAAAACGTATTTTATTAAACTAGATATATCCGCCGCGACTTTGTACACGTAGAACTACTAAACGTGTACAGTTTTGACTAACTGGTAAAAAGTGGCCCTTCTGATGTGTTTTTACATCAAAAATGGACGTTCACATAGCGTGTTACTAAAAAACCGAACCACGACCGTTCTAATAAGGATCTCACACGTCTTTAGACTCAGGTGGTCAATTGATAGATAAAAGTCTAGCAAAAACAATTTAAAAGAATCCAAACACGACCCTTTTACTGTTATCCATTAGAGTTCTGAAGATTCTCTCCTGGCTCCATCATCAAAACCTGGTGGTCAAACCATGATGAAATGATTAATTTATTATCTCGAATATTAACTATTTAAACCCGTTAAATAATGTTTTAAAATTAACTACGTCATCTCTTTTCGACTCTAGGGGCTGATTATCAGATATATTGATTATTCCATGTTTCAAAATTTATTCCTACCTTTATTAGTATTTATGCAACAAAGTTGCATACAAAGTTCAACACCTCTTTTCGCCCAACCAGGGGCCCAATTCTGCTAATTTTTAAGAAAAACTATTATGGAGCCATACCATTATTAAACGATTATGATTGTTATTCCTGTCATATGCTACCAAATGTTCAATGGGGTTGTCATAGCAACGGCGGCCATTGAAAAAAGATTGTGTTAGTAGAATACCAAAAGGTATCTATAGTGGCGATTTTTCGACGATACCATAGTCATAGTGAAGCGATTGGTTTAGTAGAATTGGGGCCCTGGGGGTGATTTTCGAAACAAATAAAAACCATTTCACTTATTTTTTTTTAAGAATATTTTTGCTAACGTTCCCGTTTATAGACCCAAGGACTACGGTTTTCATAGAAACGTAATTTTTTTTACTAGATGGAGTCGGAACAATCTGATGTTAATTGGTAACCAACGCCTATAACAGAGAATTGCCTCGTAGGTCATGCACGTTAGAAATTTGCCCTACGATGCACTGCCCTGCGTCCATCAACTTAAGGCATAGAGATGTATAGCTACATATGCCTGTAATTTCACCGGCAACCATACCCTTCAGGCCGAAACATATCAATGCTGCTTGGTGGTAGAAATAGGTATGGTGGTAGTACTTCCCCAGGCAAGCCCTTTCACAAGGAACTCTACTACACTTAAATACACCTTTTGACCCCATTTGGGGATGAATTTCGAAAACCCATCCCACCACCATCCAAATTTCAAGTCTCTAGGACCATCCATTTAGGCTGTGCGTTGTATTGTATGTCAGGACTTTGATTCATATATAGATTACTAGCTGTTGTCAGTAGCTTCGCCCGCGTTGTTCTGGGGTGCAAAATACATATATAAACTTTGGCATCCCATTTTTACCCCATGGGAACTGATTTATGGGATAAAAAGTAGCCTATGTGGTAATCCAGATTATAATCTACGTACATACCAAATTTCATCGAAATCAGTTCAGCCTTGTTGACGTGATTGAGTACAAACAAACAATCAAACAAACAATTAAATAAACAAACATTCAAACTTTCGCATTTATGATATTAGTGTGATAGAAGATTAGCTGTGTTATTTATCAACGGTCTGTTCCTTAATTTTTTTAATTAAAACCTGTTTCTTTCGTAGCCTTGGCCGTTAATGAAGAAAACAGTATTTTCGTTAAAGTTTAGAGGGTGACAGCAAGCAATGATCAAAATAAAAATGGTACGTCATATTTCTTTCACCACTTATACCACTGGGTGTTTTGACTGTAAATGGTATATTTCAGAGCATGTGCCCCTTTGGTTGGTAATTACTAGTAAATGCTAGTATTGTGTAGAAATCTGCATTCCATCAATAGAGCTGTAATTTTGATTTCGTCAGCTGTCGCCGGAAGCTAGTCGATAAAGCGAGCGTGAATCTATGAGTGAATTACGGTAATAACACAAATCATTTGCTAAATTTGTATGTAGGTTATTGTGTAGTGCTGTCCCAAACAATCCTTAAAGTACTAATAACTTTCTTATCTGTGTCAGATCAGCTCTAGCAACTGATTATATCCATACACCACCAGTACATTCTTAATTATCTAAGTGCACCTATCAAATTCCTGATAGCAAAATGATGCGTTCTTAAAACTAATGTTAAAAGTGCTTTCTTTTTTGTATAAGTACTTCTTTATTTAAATGTTAAATTTTTAAAGTTAAATTCTTTATTTAAACTAGTTAGTACTAACTAATATATGTTAATCTATGTGCATATAATATTAATAATAATGAATTTGAAGAATTGAACGTCATGGTGTATGCAAATGATAAGAAAAAATATTTTACAATAATAGGAGGAAGAGAAAAAATATTGCCAGACATAATGTAGATAAACAAATTGAAGAGATAAGTAGAGTCAGAATTGACGCGCATAGTGCGAACTGATCAACAGAATCCCTAGACCAGGTTGAATGGAAGAAAGAAAGGGAGGCCTCTGCTCTGCGGCCAGACTTTAGATACTATAAAATAAGCAAAAGTCCCAAAAACAAAGTATCTTCATCAATAAATTACAAATCAATGAGCATCATAACTTGGTCGAAGTGATATGTGATACAAAAGCTGGTGCTTATCTGGGTCAACGCATTAGCATTGAAATTCAGTTGGGCATTGCAGCCATTCTAGGGAACATTTCCGCAGTTAAAGTTGCTAAAGATAGTTTGCAACAGTCTTTAGATAGCTGAGTTGGTTTTTTGTACTTTATACATATATTTACGTGTAATATTCTGTCTGTCAACTAATGAATCACTTATTTACTTACTATTATTATTATGTCAGCCTCATTTCAAAGTGTGATTCCTCGTGTGGTACATTGATAGGCAATAACGCGTGTGCAAGTGTGTAGTGTTGCGGATCACTTGCTAGATTGTTACGAAGGTGCTTTTGTAATGTATTAATTAAGACATAGAGATAGACAAACATTTATTTGCTACTATAGCACACACAAATTCACACAATGCATTCAAAAGGTACAACATCAAAGAGAAAGCACAAGTAGGAGATAACAGAAAATTACATACAACAAATGTAGGAACAATAGAATGAAATAATAAATATACAATGTAAACAGGGAAAAACTAAAAAGAGGTAGCAGCAAATGGGTTTCAGCTTATTATGCAAATATTGTGTATATATGTCTATGAATTACCTGTCTGTTTATAATGGAACACAATTTTATCATCACACTTCAGTTTCTTGTTCTTGTTCTTTGTTCTTGTCGGTGCCCTTAATGCAATTTCCGCCATTTGTCTCGCTCTATGGTGGTCTCTTTTAACTCCTAATACGACATGACTGCGATCTTCTCATTTATCTGACTCATGTAGGTTATTCACGGCCTTCCTCTTTCTTGTAATCCTTTTATTCCTCTCCTTCGAGAATTATTCTTATAAAGCTGTCATGTTTTATAAGATGACCAACCATCTTTTTCCTTCTATTCTGTATATTTTCTCTGGTAAGTTTTTCATTAAAATTCACTTTCAGGGTACTAAAATAGTATTACGTCAAAACACCAAAGGGCTTCTGTGAACACTTTATGCGAATAAATAAATAATGTTTGCCATTTCACATAGCTCTATCTAGCCCCAAACTAAGCTTTAATGATGCGAACCAAAAACTGATAGAATACTTCAATAATTTTTGTTTTTTAAATACCTGCTATAACTATCGAGACCCGGAATAAATATTTGTAGATATTCAATCATTTGTTCCGTGGCAGGAATTGAACCTGCAACCTAGGCTAGAAATGTATGTAAATAAGTATATAATGGAAGTTTATATGAGAATGTCAAAAACTGTATAACTTTTCCTGTAGATGGAGCTAACGGCGCTTTAGCCGTAATCTGAATCATCTCACTAATTTCTACCCTGACATAACATAGCCCGGTAGCACAATTGGATAATGCATCCTCGTATCAAGAGGAAGATTGCGGGTTTATGTCGCGTCTAGGTTAAAAATTTTTGAGATGGTTTTATAATCTTGGAATTTTCCGTATGTGTTCGGATAACACTATAACAATAATAAAAATACTAAGTAAGTATATAAGTAAAATTAGCTCCGAAAACGACTTAAAATGAGCCAAGACTGCCAAGGTGCTTGTAACATCCTGTAGCAATGAACAATGATTGAGAATATAATCTTCATATTAATTTTACCCCAACGGGATGCTATCAGCATTGATAGAACTGCCTTTGCGGAGAAGGGGCATGATTGTATTACAAATATTACAATCGATGTATCCGTATTATCATTGGCCGTAGATCCCAAACGTTTCGGTCGGTATTCAGGTCAATGTGCCAATATTCGATAGGGAAGTTGCAAAATCGATGGACCTATCCAATTCACTTTCAGAAAATGCTATCATGGATTCTGAAATTGGCATGGACTCTTTTCCATCAGAGTTATAGATTGTTTTACGATAGGCAATGTATATCTAGCTATACACTATTCATAGTAATCGGAGGTTAAGTGAATAGGATGAGTTTTATCGAGATTTGAACAAAAACAACACACATATCCTTATTATCCTTATATCCTTGCAATATCATACCATATTTTATTTTCTTTTATCTTATCTTTTGGTAATATGCCTTGCGAATCAAAAGAGCATATACGTGTAGATTTTAACATTTCAATCCCTACCGAAAACCTTTTGTAATCAAACAAAGTTTGAAAAAATGTTCACTATATGAAAAGTAAAGTATATTTACCAGTGTTATATATATTATATGTTTTTTTAAATTAAAATAATGTTATAGAGCTCTTGTATAATTCTATATATAAAAAGATAATTATACGTTACCAGATGATGTCTAGTAGTGACCCAAGGCAAAAAGTTACAGTCTCACATTAAAGAAATACGAAACTGCAAAAAAACTAGCCCCGCTGAGTCATTTCACGTTTTTCCATCATTTCTTGAATAAACACGATTTGAGGAGCCAAGGCCAAGCCTACAGAAGTGTGACGATGCAAAGTGCCCCGTGGGTATACTTTGAGTTACCCGTTCCGGATGAGCTAAATTTGACCCAATGACTTAGAAATTAATCAAGTAGAAAATGTACCTGCTAATTAAACTTGTTGAATTAGCGAGGCTTACTATGCTTACTTCTAAGTTATATGTATTTTTACCAAATTAAAAAAAAAATATGATATTTTAGTACAGTCAGCGATCAAATTGAGTACTTTGAACTTCAATAAACTTGCAAGAAACAGTTGTAAGGTCCTTTATCACCTCAAACTTACGTTCTTATAAAAAGTGTTCCATATATTCCACCCATTCTAGAAATGAACTTACTGTAAATTCATGTGTTAATTTCCTAAACCACTATAAAGATGGCAAAAACACATAAGGAAATAAACAAATCAAAAGGTTATCAAAAAGAGGTTAAACACCGAGTAAACAATCTATTTCATATTGGATTCAGTTGCAAATATTCAAAGCCATATTTTTTGCCGAGTTTCCTTGCTAATGTATCTGAGGGGAACCAGGGCCAGAGGAAATTGCATCGCATTAAGGGGAACATTAGCTGTTATAATATAACGACATTACTATTAGACACATTCCGCTAAGTAGACACGGATAATGACCTTTATAATCCGTTAAATGTGTTTTGATTACGTGTAAAATGTTGGCTTATTTTAATAAATTAAGTAATTAATAATTAAGAGATAATATAGTTATTGTATAGTATAAATTACCTTTGGCAATGACATATTATGATGTACCAAACTCATTTAAAGACATATATATCAAAACATTCAAGCAGAAAAGACAAGACCTATGAAGAATCTACATGTCCAAAAGGTATTAAATATAACTTAATATTTTTTTACGTACACGTTAGTTATTTTTAAATTATCCTGTAATCACACATAACAGGCATTAACTAGTAACTATACTATTACCACAGAGAAAACAACACTGACTACGGCAAGTTGTAGGTAAAAGTTGGCACGAGTCGTCTATGTGGCCCATTAAAGTGTTCCGCAGTTGCTCTCGACATAGCTATTGTAGGTTCTGCCTTTTGTTGTCACTTGCTGCGCGTTACGCCATGGTGACTGTGCTAAAAACTATGTTTAGGCTGACCACACACGAGGAAGCGGCTGCGGCAGAGAAATTGACATCGTCATCTCATAGAAGCCTGCGTACGAGGCGGCAACAAGTGCCTGCCTGTGTGCCTTGCTGCGCAGTTTTATTGGTTACCACTGGTAACCCTTAAAATTGCGCAGCAGCCAACTGCCTGAGCAAGACAAGATGAATGTGTATGATTACTCTTGTCAAAGTAATTGGTTCCCAAGTCGTGCCTGAGTGTGACTCGTCTCATTGGGAACTGAGAACAAATTCACTCGTTTACATAATTAAATATGGTTCTACTGTAGGGATACGCTACATAGAAAATAGCTGGATTGATAAGTCGTAAGTAGATTCAACTGTATGTCTTTGTTGAATGAACGGGGATATACGACTCGTATACAATAGCTGGTATCTACACGAGTCATAATTTAGTTCGGCTACAACACATCTCTATTTTCGTACTATCAAAGATTGAAATACCTATGAAAAGGTTGGTTTCTAACTCATCTAAAATGTGTGTCTACTTTACGAATCATAGAGAAACACAATCTGCTTAGAAAACTGCTGATAAAAGATGTGATGATTGACATAAAGTGCCCACATAAGACACATTGGATCAGTCGTCGGCTGCCTGTTTGAAACTGGCTGCTTAATAATAGTGGCTGTCTAGTGCATGGAGAGCCTTCTATGTAACCTGTGATGACTTTTCTTAATGTGAAAAAAATTGGGTGACTAGGCGAAATATACTGTGAAGATACATTATGCTTTATCTAAAGACATCTGTGTGTACAGAAGAATTAAGGTAGAGCATAAGGTTTCTCAAGTTCTTTTGTGGGTTCTTTTGATTAGTTTCTGATGGAGGCAGGACCTAAATTAAATCAAGTACAGTAGAGTCTCACTAATCCGGCACCCTCCGCTGACGCCTCCCTCATCCCCTCCCTACTCTCATTCTGCGCTTGCGCACATATTTTATTTATTTAATATGAATCTATACAATCCAATAATCCGGCACCCCTAGTTTTTAATAGTGCCGGATTAGTGAGACTCTACTGTAATTGCTATTATTATATTGTTCAATATGATAATATAGCTAACGAATATATATTAATCCCTATGATGGAGATCCTCGAATCTCTTATCAGTAGGCGAATCCGAGAAGATATATCAGAAGGGAGTATTTAGGAGCAAGTCCAAATACTACGTTTGATATATACCCACTTTTTGTATAGAAATTTAGTATTTACGTGACAGGGTGTAAGCACATCGCCGCTCATTAGACTAACTTGAAGGCATGTATGCTTTCGAATTTTTGGTTCTAGGACTTGCCGGTTTCCTTATGGTGTTGTTCTTCAACGTTTTGAGCACGTGTAAATGCGCATCTAAATTTATTGAGTACAAAATCCATTGGCACACATAAAATAAATCTATATTAATATTATAAAGAGGTAAAGTAGGGGGTACTATGTTTTTTTGGGGGTAGACGTGAAACTCCATATACATGTCATAAATCTTTATTACTGTTTAAAATTATAAAAACTAATTATTTGCTAAGTTTTCATGCAGAATCTAGAAAACTAACACTTCTTACCTGCCATAAAGTGTTATCCAATCTCTATCTAAATTCTACCATTTTTTCTACACTTTTATCACTTTTGACTGTTACACTTCGCACTTGACAAAATGGAAGATATTAAAAATACAATGTCGGAGATGGTCCAGTCCTTCACCCAGCGGATGCACTCCTTCGAAACCGGTCTGCAGAGGAGCATTGCGCCTTCAACCATCGCAGGATTGGCAGCGGAGTATGCTGACTTCAAAATGTTTGTCACCGGGGCACTTCGGACTCTTCAGCTGCAAATTGAGTTCATGGCCAAGGAGATTGATGGTCTTGAGATGCGAGGAAGGCGCAAGATCCTGCTAATTCATGGTGTGCCTGAGCAGCCCAAAGAAGAAGTTGCACAGGTTGTGGCAGAGACTGTAGCAGAGCGTCTCAAGCTAAGTGAATTTGTAGCAAGCGATCTCAGTCGATGCCACAGAATGGGTCGCACTACAACGGCAGGCCGCCCTAGGCCAATCTTGTTCAAGCTCCGAGACGTGTCAATGCGTAGCAAGATCTGGTCAGCCAAAACCAACCTGAAAGGCTCGGGCATAACAATGTCTGAGTTTCTCACAAAGACAAGGCACGACGCTTTCTTGGCGGCACGTGAACGCTTCGGTATATCGAAGTGTTGGACGACGGACGGCATCGTATATGTTCTGGGAGATGATGGAGTGCGTCACAGGGTACGATGCGTCGAAGATCTGAACACCGTCAAGCCCGTCGCCGTCGTGAGCCGACAAGCAGAGGCCGCAGTGCCGGCTGTAGTGAAGGACACTGCTAAGCCAAAGCGCGCTGCAGCATCCAAGAGAGTGTAGTGTGTGATAAGTTGTTCCATGCATTGCAACCAGTTACATCCGACCAGGTAACCATGAGGTAGTCAAGTCACCGCCAAATTTTATTTATTTTATTTTATGTAACCTGCCCCCATATTTATTTAATAAAGTATTTTCTTTTACCCGCCCGCTCACTAATAATTATACGTTTCTTTTTATTTGTTTACTTTGTTGTAGGTACCTAATTTGGTTGGTGAGTGTGACTGACATTGATTGACTTTCATAGACTGACAGTCGGCACAATGACACCTGGCGGCTTGATATTGATACCGTATTACGTTCCATTCCACAATTTGTTATTATTATTTCTTTTTTAAATCTTTTTGGGTAAATTTTAACTTATTTTCTGTTAATTAATGTTTAGTATTTTTAGGTATAAAATCTGGTTGGATGAGCTGTCCATTTCACATTTTGTTAGGTGTTTGTGTTGTAGTTTAGCAACATTATGTATTTTTTTTTATTATTAATTATAATTTTTCACAATCCTGTAAAGCACAACTGGCAGGTGGATATTTATAGTTGGACAAAAGTTATAAAGTAGTTATTTATTAGGTTTTTATTATTATCTTCACTTTATATATTTAGATAATTATTTAAATATTGTTGTTTATTACATTATACTATGTCTCTTGGCGAAAATGATTCGGATAGTGATGAATACCTTTCCTTCTCTGATGGTGAGTCTGGCAGTGATGATAGTTTCAGTAGCATACCTTCTTTATCGTGCTCAATAGGTTCATTCCTTTCTGACGTTCCAAAAAATCTCAATATTCTACATATAAATGCACAGAGTATTCCGGCACACTTTCCTGATTTGTTAGCGTCTTTTGAACATAAAAATATTCATGCAATTCTAGTGTCTGAATCCTGGTTTAAGCCATGCCTTCCTTCCACTTCTTATTCTCTCCCTGGTTTTAAGCTCATCCGAAACGACCGCACTGGAGTGGTTGGTGGGGGTGTCGCCATATATCTCCGTTCGCACATTCCTTTCTCCATAATTAGTACGTCGGCACAACCGCCGCCTTCCAATGCGGGTGAACACCTTTTTATAGAAATTAGCCTCTTCCATATTAAAGTTTTGCTAGGGGTATATTATTGTCCTTCCTCTAATATAAATTATTTTCTATCTCTTGAAACACTCTTAGAAAATTTAGTTGCATCTTATGACCATACTATTTTAATGGGTGATTTCAATACGTGTTTGCTTAAACAAGACTCTCGGTCAGCTTCATTAAAATCTCTTGCAAGTGCTTGTAATTTATCCATTCTGCCTCTTACTGCAACTCATTTTTATCCTAACTCAATCCCATCTCTTCTAGATCTCATTATTGTATCTTCTCCTGCGCATGTTGCCAAGCATGGACAATGTGCAGCGGGAGCCTTTTCCTACCATGACCTATTGTATCTCTCGTATAAAATACGACCTCCTAAAGACAAGCCCAAAATTATTCTTCAGCGAAATTTTAGTGGCATGAAGCTAGAAGATCTGCAACGTGATGCCGATTCTGTAGACTGGTCGCCAGTTTTCGATGAATTAACAGTCGATGGCAAAGTGGAAGCTTTTAATGCACTAATTATCAAACTGTTTGACCAACATGCACCACTTAGGGAGATTAAGCTCAAGCACCTACCAGCTCCTTGGATTACACCTGAACTAAGAGCCGTCATGCATAAAAAGCTAGTAGCAAAGGCAAAGCTCAAAAGCCGGAATTCCGATATTAATAAGGAAAAATATATCGAATGTCGTAATCGCTGCAATAGAGTGTGTAGGGACGCGCAACGCCGTTATATTCATAAATCAGTCGAGGACTCTGATCCTGCTAAGGTTTGGAAGTTCCTCCGGTCTTTGGGAATTGGAAAGTCACGTCAACAAGATAAAATTCCTCAACATATTAATTTAGATTCATTAAATCAGCACTTCACATCATCTTCTAATTTCGACGTACACGCGAAATCACAAACATTGCAACATCTTTCTTCTATTCCAACTCCTGACTATTCATCTTTCAATTTAAATCAATTCACTGATTGTGATGTTAAGAAGAGCATTGCATCTATTTCGTCTAATGCCATCGGCAACGACAGTATAAGTCGGAATATGATTATTCCTATCCTCGATCAAATTGTCCCAATAATCTGTCACATCCTAAACTCCTCTATTACCAACTGTGTTTTCCCTACTTTCTGGAAAGAAGCTCAAGTCACTCCTCTCCCGAAAAAGAATAATCCAGCTTCTTTCTCAGATTTCCGTCCAATCTCTATTCTTCCTTTCCTATCCAAAGTCCTGGAACGTCTTGTTCATAAGCAACTGAGCACTTTTCTTACCAGGAATAATCTTCTAAATCCTTTCCAATCCGGTTTCCGTCCAGGCCATAGTACTGTTTCAGCATTAGTTAAAATAACTGATGATATACGAGATGGCATGGACAATGGAAAAGTAACAGTACTATCACTTTTAGATTTTAGCAACGCTTTCAACAACGTTGACTTCGAAATTCTTCTTGGTACCCTGCGCTCTCTTAATGTATCTCCAACAGTGATTGAGTGGTTTCACAGTTATCTGAACGGGCGCCGTCAGCGTATACGCATTGATGATAGTTACTCATCGTGGTGCACGATATCAGCTGGTGTCCCTCAGGGTGGCGTTTTATCACCTCTTCTATTTGCAATTTTCATAAACTCAATATCCCAACAATTAACTTCATCCTACCACCTCTATGCAGACGATCTTCAAATTTACACACAAGATACAGTAGAGCGGCTGCCTGAAGCTATATATAGAATAAACCTTGACCTAGACCGTATTCTGGACTGGAGCAAGGCACATGGTCTTAGAGTTAACCCACTCAAAACTCAAGTAATCGTCGTTGGGGGTTCTAGGATGATAGCGAGGATAGACTGGTCTTGCCTTCCACAAATTACATTTGATGGCACCTACGTTAAGCAGAGTGAGACGGTGAAAAATTTAGGCGTTCTCATAGACAGGCAACTGTCATGGGGACCTCAGATATCTGAAGTCAGCCGTAAGATGTTTGCCTCAGCGGGTTCTCTTAGGAGATTGCGTAACTTCCTTCCGACTGCCACTAAAATTTCGCTCGCGCAGTCTCTTCTTCTCCCGATACTAGACTATGCTGATGCTTCTTATCTAGATCTCACTGAACAGCAACTAGATAAACTTGAGCGCTTGCAAAACTTTGGCATCCGGTTCATCTTCGGCTTGCGGAAGTATGACCATGTGTCCGAATTTCGCAGTAAGCTCAAGTGGTTACCCATACGCCTTCGCCGGGATACTCACATCCTTCAGCATTTATATAACATCCTGTTCAACCCTTCCTCACCTTCCTATCTTAAAGAACGCTTCCATTTCCTCTATCAATCCAATCCTCGATCCTTGCGTTCATCTGACACACTCCAACTCAGGACACCTGTACACTCCTCCTCCTACTTTGATAAGTCTTTTACAGTGCAGGCTGTCCGGTTATGGAACGCGCTGCCGGTGGCTATCAGATGTGCCAAGTCACTTGCCATTTTTAAACGTATGCTCAGAGAACACTATCTGAGTATTTGTCGCTAAATATATACATATGTATTTATTATTAATTATTTGTTTCTTAAATAAGTCTAAGTATGTATCTATGAATTATTATGAGTAGTTATTATTTAGATTCATGTAGTTTTCATTTATGCAAGTTTTATATTTTTTTTTATTTTTATATAATTAGTATTAGTATGTAAGTACATGTAGTATGTCAGGTACACCCCAGGTAATGTCTACACAGTCAATTCCATCCAAAGGTTGTCTGGTAGAGATCGCTAATTAGCGATAAGACCGCCAATTGTATCCATAGATTTACGTAGTTGTTTTTTTTATATGTATTTGTTTCGTGGTGTGCAATAAAGTATTATCTAATCTAATCTAATCTAATCTACTAGCAGAAACTACATAAACTGAATCCGATAATTCTAGACTCCTTACTATATTATTAATATTCATTTTCTATGACATTACAAGACTTGATGTTTTCATTGAAGACTTTGGTAAAAACCTTACAAAAACAAATGGTTTTTATTCTATTTAAATTCAAGGAAAAGTATTTATTTTCTTTGATAGAATAACTCCTTTTCCAAAGTGCTCTTTAAACACTCAAAAATATAAGTTACGTTTAGATAAGTAAATAAAAATTTCCTATAAAATGTTATCAGGAACCAATATTTCACGAAAACACACAAAAGCAAAGACAATCTTCGCGAAATTCAGCAAAAATTCACTGGGAGTACGATACATAAATCATGTCCGTGCTATCTTAGGATTTTCCGCGAAAACCTTTTTGTTTCGAAAGTTTGTTGGAGCGAACAGTGTGACCAGATTAAGTGTTTATTTCTTTTTGTGTTTTGAGTTTGGGTTGCTCGCAAAAAAGGAATAATGTATGGTAAATGTTACTCTCTAGATGGTTATATAATAGGTTGGGGTAAAAGTCTTTTCGCATTATAGTGTGTATGAACTTGTAATAAAATCTATTTGTATCTGGCTGGTTTTGGTATCATTCAAAGTTTAAATTTTAAAGAAGATAATTCTAAATTCAAATTCGGAAAATGTGTGATTATTATTTGTTTTTCGTACTGTAAAGATGAGTGAATCTAATGAAGAAATTCGATACATTTTAAAATTTTACTACAAAAAAGGTAAAAATGCAACGCATCCGCGAAAAAAATTTGCGATGTTTATGGACCTAGTGCAGTGTCTGTGAGAGTAGCACAAATTTGGTTTAAGCGTTTTCAATCCGGAAATTTTGATGTCAAAGATGCACGTCGCTCTGGCCGCCTTATTACGGATAAAATTGATGGCATTTTTGAAAAAGTGGAGCAAGATCGGCATATCAGTAGTTACGACGTAGCTGAAGAACTGGGAATTGACCACAAAACAGTTTTGGCGCATTTGAAAAAAACTTGGTACACAAAAAAGCTCGATATTAGGGTACCCCACGAGCTCACTGAAAGAATCCTAATGAACCGTGTACTCATTTGTGATTCTTTATTACGACGTAATGAAACCGAACCATTTTTGAAGAAGCTGATAACTGGTGATGAAAAGTGGATCACGTACGACAAGAACGTACGAAAAAGGTCGTGGTCAAAGGCCGGTCAGGCTTCACAGACTGTGGCGAAACACAGGTTAACTCGCAACAAGGTGATGCTGTGTGTGTGGTGGGATTGGAAGGGCATTATTCATTATGAGCTGTTACCACCAGGCAGGACCATCGATTCTGAACTCTACTGCGAACAACTGATGAGATTAAAGCAAGAAGTGAGAGAAAGCGGCCGGAATTAATCAACAGAAGGGGTGTGGTTTTTCATCATGGTAACGCTAGACCTCACACATCTTTAGCCACTCAGCAAAAATTAAGAGAGTTTGGCTGGGAGGTGTTAATGCATCCGCCGTATGGTTCTGACCTTGCACCTTCAGATTTCCACCTGTTTCGGTCTCTTCAGAATTCTTTAGGCAGTGTCAGGTTAACATCACGAGAGGACTGCCAAAACCACTTGTCACGGTATTTTGATCAGAAGCCCCAAAATTTCTATAGCAATGGGATCATGTCCCTACCTACAAGATGACAAAAAGTTATCGAACAAAATGGTACCTACATACTTTAGTTAAATGTAAAGAAACTATATTAAAAAATGTTTTGAAAATTCTTAAAAAATGCGAAGAAACTTTTTCCCCAACCTAATATGTATAGTTTGTTTGTATACCTACCTACTTTTAAGTAAAAAAAAAAACAAATTACTTTTGTGTTTGGTTTTGGCATACGGGCTCTTGTTATAATTTTGTATTAGTTAGTGTCTTGTTATTAAGACACGCATCAGATAGAAAGATATAGCGATAATTTTTCTGCGTGGGTAACTCTGCAACGTAAGTATCTAGGGTAAAGTTTTTCAAAATTATTACAAATATGTAGCTTAGTATTTTTAAAGGTTCTTCTTCTTTCGTTTCTTTTTTGCCATTCAATTGCGTTGGGCGAGGCTTTGTTGAGGTTATCCCTTGGGCAGGTGCAAAGGCACAAGGGACAGAAGAGCAGATGAGACATGGACTGAATGGGTGCTCCGCAGTCGTATTCAGTCCAAAAGGAATCTCTTATACCCCATTTACAAGGCTTTGTCTGCAGCGGCCAATTTGGGTCCGGAGTCTGTTCATTCATTCATTTTATTTGTAATAAAAGATTTGTATTCGTATTTGTATTGACTTGTGTTGTGTGTTTGAGACATTCGTTTTTCTGTGAAAAATTGTACACATCCCATAAATCCACGCACCCTGACCAGCTTAGCGCGGTTGTCATATGGTGGTGCGTTACGTACATAAATTTGATGAAATTTTCAAATTAAGTACCTATAATGTTATGGTGTTTTAGAAGATTTTAGGAATTTTGAGATTTAAAAAACACGTACCATGCGTACTTTATACACTTCCACTATTAAAATAGCCAACTAATAACGGCATCGATTAACTACCATACTTTTTGTGTACACGTCGGTGGCTTGATTGATATCCTGAACGGTGGAATGACGTTATGTCATTACGACGACGTCGAGAAGCTAGGATTACTTCGAGATGCGTGCACGCATGCACTAAGGGCCTGTTCAGACACTTCTATTCACAACCACTCCGCAACCAGAAAAATTCAATTTTGTTTTTTGTTCAAGTATCAATGGTGTTCGTATTGAGTGTTAACCCAAAAATATCAAACTAGATGCAACCCCGTAATGGCGATAGATTTTCAGCGTTTTTATTAACTTTAGCTGTTAACATCTAGAATGTTGATGGCTCTGAAAATGATGTCACATGTTGTTTAAAGACGCCACCGCAGCCGCTACTACAACATAACTATCGTGCACCGGAGTACTATTTTTTTTGATAGCCCTGACTAGAACAGAAGCTAGGGTGTATTATTTTATTACAAATTGCCACTATTTGTGGTTTAAGAGTGACGTGACTGGTCAGGCCCTTAAACGTCTATAGGTGGACTATAGGGAAGAAAAACAACAATTAGGTTGCAGTACGAGGATAATTCTGTGCTATTTTGTGTTTTCAGCCAGTTCTCAACTAAATGCGAAGAAGCTAATTTAAAAAGTTAAAGTCAACCGTCCGGTAGGTAATTGTATAGACTGCAAGTTATTGCCAACGGCTATAAAGGAACTTTAAGGCTCTGTGAGAACTTATGTTTTTGTTACATAAATATATGGGTACCATTATTGTGTTGTACGCTATTTCGTACTCAAAGTTTAACTCAAATTACCTCGATCACCTGACGGCCATCGACTACGTACTGGAAAACGCAGCGTTGGACGACCCTCTATAAGATAATAAGATGACCATATATAGGTTGCTGGGAGCCATTAGGTGACAGACCTCATAAGAACGGTCACTCTATGGTTTATGTTCAGTAGTCGACGTCCTGTTTTATGATGATCACGGAATATATGCCTTTTTCTAATCGATCTGTGACGAAAGCTCTGTGCAATATTAGGACTGCAATAAACAAGTATTTCTAGCAATATTATAAATTTATTGGTTCAATTCGTGAAACTCACTGAAACATTGGTGGCGATTCTGTTGTTTACACTGACTAACTGAAATTGTGCAAAATATGAACTGTCTTATTTTGTTTAAACTAAAGATCAAATTAGAATGACATATAAAGTGACATTTCTAAATTTAAGTATTTTTAACTAAGAAGGTGTGTTTGCGGGCTAGTTTTAGTCAACACCAATTTGGTTGATCACTAAAACTAGCCCACAAACATGCCATCATAACAAAAATTACTTAATTTTAGAAATGTCACTTTAAATTTCATTCTAATTTGATCTTTAGTGTGAACAAAATAAGACCGTTCGTATTTTACACAATTTTAGTTAGTTAGCGTAAACAACAGAATTGCCACCATTGTCCATCGAAACACCGATAAAATGGTACGTGATACATCCCGTATTCCGTGGTTGAAATAAATCACAAAAGTTTTCTAAGTAAACTATTTCTAGACCTCCATATGGCCTATTTCAGAATATTAGGTAAGAGTTTCCCACGCTGATATTGTTCCGTGAATCAGGTGCGTCCACAGCAATAAATTTTGATTTACAACCCGTTTACTGCGTCCCCTGACACCATACATTCGCACTATAGCCAATAAATAACATTTAGGTGAGAGCTTCATTGAATATTGATACAGTGGATTCATAAGTCCCGGGGTGGTAATGTTATCAAAGCTAGGGTTGACATAAGTCGCATTATTTGTTTAGATTATTAGATTATGTGGTCGCGTACCATGAGGTTCCAGAGGAATTTCCTCCCGCGAACACTTCGCTTGTGGAATGGTCTCCCTGCCGAGGTTTTCCCCAGGGACTACAGTAAGGGGTTCTTCAAAAAGGGTGTTTAGAATATTTTAAAGGGTCAGCAACGCGCGAGTAATACTTTTGGTGTTACAAACTGCTATAGGCTATGGTAATCGCTTACCATCAGGTGGGCGGTATACTTGATTGCTACCTTAGTAGTATAAAAAAAAAAAAAAATTGTATCGGGCTCAGTGGTGTACTTGGGAGAGATCTAAGTCCAGCAGTGGGCTCTATTAGTCATATTAGGTTATATTGTATTTTACTATGGTAAGCATTTCTTACATGCAAATAGTTAACTAAAGAGAAATGTTTTGTGTTACGCTTAGGACAAACGTTGTAAGATTTTTTAATTGTATTTATTTTATAAGTATCTGTTTTAAATAGAAAATATAAAAAAACGTAGTACAGTAGATACTACTCTAAAAATGAACGCCCTTTCACTGCATTACGTCAAAGCGAAATGTTCATTATTCGCTGTGTTAACAAGGCTCATTTTGGATTGTCTTGCAGTGGCGTTGAAGCACAGTAATGAAGTAATTTGTAGAGTAGACGGTACCTAGTTTTAGGTCAACCCACTGCCGACCTTGCAAATTAAAAAAAACCGGCCAAGTGCGAGTCGGACTCGCGCACGAAGGGTTCCGTACCATTATCTATAAAAACGGCAAAAAAATCATGCCTGTTGCATGGGAGCCCCCTTAAATATGTATTTTATTCTGTTTTTAGTATTTGTTGTTATAGCGGCAACAGAAATACATCATCTGTGAAAATTTCAACTGTCTAACTATCACGGTTCATGAGATACAGCCTGGTGACAGACGGACAGACAGACAGCGGAGTCTTAGTAATAGGGTCCCGTTTTACCCTTTGGGTACGGAACCCTAAAAATGAGAGTTGGTCACTGGCTGATTTGACAAACTTGATAGCATTTGACAGTTCTAGGCTCCTAGATAAGCGTTTTACTTGTCAAACTTTGTTCACGGGGTGATTGTCAAGATAAAGATAATTACTGCTGGAGTTATGATATAGGGCTATTATTTGCATCCAGGATCTCGTGTTTTGTTATGTGCGACATTATATAAAAATGCGGGTAGGGCTAATGGCTAGTATTGTTGTAAAAAAGCTATTTTTCAAATTCATTATCACAGAAATAATATAATAAAAAAATAATTTTTAAATAACCTTAAAATCAAGTCCTAAAATATCAATGAAGCAGTCTGTATAAAATAGGTAAACAAATCATATTCATTCATCATGTAAGTCTGTTAAACTGACTAAGCTTCATCGTCACAAAGGCGCCGCCGCGCCGCCGAGTAACGTTAAAAAATGTTTATTGGAAATGTATCGATTACTGGATAAATATTTAAGCTACCGGTATTAAATCATCTCTAAAATCAGTTAATACGAATTTGGATATGTGTTTTAAATTAATGTCGTACATAACGAAACAGGCTGTGTAATGTAATGTTGGGTGTATAACTAATTGATTTATTTTTATTCAAAATATATAAACACGTATGTATTATATATATTCTTATATTATATATATGGAATGTATATTTATTAAAGTCACAAGGATCACTTTGAAACGTCAATTTTACTGCCTGTTCCTTCGCGACCAAGCCAGGAAAGAAAGTCAAAATAAAACTTATAGTAGTGATTAAACACATCGGTGCATTTTTGGTAGCGCACTAACCTCCACCCTAGGTTTGTGTGAGGACCTGTGTTGAGGAGATAAATTCTCTTCCGTTCAGCAATGGTACATCTAGATAGTGATGTGTAGTTATTAACAGTTTCTGACAGCCCTGATCTAGTAATACCTAGGTGAGCGTGTAATATTGCTTCAGGGAGACGAGGTAAGAGGGTATCTCGTGTGTAGTTTACGATCGAACGTGAAAGTGGTTTCTTATTGCGGCTATGAATGCATGGAGAAAGGAAGATGCTTCATTAGATCTATTAATTGCTGTTAGGACAGAGTTCTATGAAACTAACCTTAAACACCTTTTCATACTCTGAAAGTACATCATCTTAACTCGAAAACTTTACCCAAAATGCGATTTCTGGCCTTAAGGCCGAAAGTTTATTTGAAAAAAGAATGAAGCTAATTCATTATAAGAATTGCTTTTTTATACCCTCACATTCACAATAATAATTATAAATATTGCTGGACATTTCAAACAGCGCTATCTAGCCCCAAACTAAGCAGAACTTGTACTATGGGAACCAAATAACTGATAGAATACTTACATACTTTTTTTTTGTAAATACATACTTATAATATATAGAAAAACAACCAGACCCTGAACAAATATCTGTAGATCATGCAAACATTTGTTCCGCGGCGGGAATCGAACCCTCCTTCGTCTCAGCCGGCTATTCGCCCACTGCGCCACGGAGGTCGTCATCATCATTCATTCATTCATGATGAAAGGTTGTATTATACTCGAGTGTAAGAAGATAGAAAATATCTTTGATGTAATTGATCGCTTTCAGCCCTTGTACAACAATATACTGTTTCCCATTGAAGTATTAAACCAGAATAAACTTATAGTATTTTTAAACTTTCGCGATCACTGAATAAAATTACTAATATAGGGTATTTATCGCGTATTAACTTTTTATTTATCATCCCGACGTTTCGATTGTTTTGCAACAGCCGGGGTCTATTGGAATCTTAGTCGTGCTCCGTTACTTCAAGGAGCTAGGATGGCTGGGGTCAGGTTAGAAGGGGAGTAATGCACAATACATCCCAATTCGGGACGTCAGTGCAGATCTTATTCCCCCCGCCCTAGACTTACAATTAGCCGTGGTCGCGGGCAGACGTATCTTTTTAAAACCTTTTATTACATCCAAATTAGATCTTATCTTATCAAGCACCTTTCGGTTAAATTACGTAATATTTGTAGAACCATAGGAGGTAGATTATCTTGTCTTAACTCCTTCCTTATCAGGCAGGAAATGGAGCTTTATTTACCTGATAAGGATAAGATAATGAATGGGAGTCAACGACACACGTGCTTCTGTGTGACACGTGTGAGATCTTACACATTTGGTAGACAGTATCTCAACCCAACGTTCTGGAACTTTGGTAATTCAGTGGTCTGTGTTCTTGGAGAACCCTACGTCACATTTTCTGTTTATGTTTATGTGTCTGTATGAAATTATCCAATGTATGTAGTTTCAGTGTGTTTGCTACTTGTATTGAAATAAATGTTATAAAAAACGTCCCGTTCCGTTGCTCCAGAATGCACTTAGACCTAAAACTGAGATAACCTGTTCTACCCCGGTTCGATTTGAAAACCCGATTTTTTGCCGAGAATTATGTGGTTTAGATGGTTACGTAGGGTTGACTACATTGGGTGATACCCAGTACTATACATAGATGTAGCGCCGGGTTAAATACAATTACACCAATCCGTTTAAAACGAAAAAAACCGTTTAAAACCGAAATAAACAATTTTTTTTTTAGTTTAAACCGTTGGTGTTGATGACTATGTTTTTTTTAATTATAACTACATTTTCTTGTTTATACCGAAGTAGGGATATAACGGGGTACCTATAAACGGTGTAAAGATTTTTTAAATGTGTAATATTCTGATATTGATATACTTAGCGGTATACTTAACGATACCTACATACTTAAGCTTTCGTGTAGTAGGTAATGTAGATAGGTACTTTCTATTGATTTTCTATAATCTAATTAAAACGAAACATGACGTCAGGTGAGCAAAAATTGCACATAATGAAGTGTAAAACAAAAACACAGTTCTTTTATTTTTGTAGGCAAGTTTTCAACTGTTTAAAACGATTTATTTAGGGTTTAAAACCGCAACATTTTATTTAAAACATTTTAAATCGGTTGTTTTACATTACCCAGGACTATTAGATAGAAGGTAGAAACTCGAATTAAATTCAGCCGAATTTGAGATTCCATTTATTGTCGATACCAGTCAATGCAACGTTAAAATTACTAAAAAGGCAATCCTGCCTTTATGTATTGTAACGTAACCGAAACTTGAATAAGTTAACACAAGAATTGGAGGGCATAATGGAGGTCAATGGCAATACAATACAAATCAAAAGGTTGTTATAAAGTTGATTTTACGTATTGAAATAAACTAGTGCTTCGCCCCGAACTGAGATCTCGCGAGTCTCCGATTAAAACAAAAAAATATTATTTGTAATCTTTGACAATCAAAATAAATTACCAACTAAGTTGACCTACAGTTTCATTCAAATTACAGGTAACAGGAGTTCATGTAATGTGGTTACATTTTTTTGGGGTACAAATTGCAGTTATTCTGCTTTTCAGACTTTTTCCTATATTTGTGTCACTTAACCTACACGTACATATACCAAATTACAGCACTGTGGGATCAGTGGTGAAACCTGTGAATTTTATCAAAGTTAAGTTTTTATCATGGCTAATAACTCAAAAACGTTAAAATCTTTACTAAAAATAAAAACGGAATCCAAATGTACTAATAAAAACTTTCATTTGACGTCCCACCTGACCTAATAGTCTCATTTTTTTTACCCCTCTTGAACCCCAATATCTCAACTACCCCCACAAAATTTTTTGCTCATTTAGTCACACCAAAATTGTGCCACACACCAATTTCACGAAAATCGGATTAACATTTCGAAAGTTATTCTCGGACAAACAAACATACATACATACAACGCCGTTGCCCAAGTTGGTTTAGAGATCTCGCTTTGCTCGATCAAAGGAGGAGGATTACAAAGGATTTTTCATATAGATCGGCTCTTGTTTTTTAGTACTCGCCTGTCTAGCCATGTGTATCGCGAACTTTGACCTCAAAGCCCTTCAAATAAGCTTCAGTTCAACCAACTTGAAACTGCGAGATATTAGATTTGAATACATTTTCTATATTATGCTATGACATTTTAATAAAACGTTGTACCTACATAAGTAAGTAGGCACTTTACGACGGTAACTAATAGGTAAATTTGTTTGATGTTTCAGGAGATATAAAAATATTTAGAATAATAGTACCTACCTACTATCACTTCCTACTATTATTTATGTACTTAAATTATGAATTTCTGAGTTAACTAAAGAAGCAGTTAATATGTTATTATTATTACAACGACAAAGTTTATAACAAATCGAAATACCTATACCAGTAACTAGTTTATTAAGTATTATGTGTAAATAAATCTACAAAAAATAATAATGTTTGCTTCTTATCATTATTTTCTCAAAGATTTTCCTATTGTTTAATCAAATAATTAAATTATATCGCTGATTATATGATTATGATTATGAATATCAGGGGTAGGTAATTTAAACCAGACTATCATAACAACAACTTACTGTTGGGTACTTTGTAGTTTTCCAAATAAACTCATAGCGCTCTTATTACACGGAGGATGTTTCAAGCAGTAGTGACTGAAGATTGACGTAGTCATGCCATCAAGCCATTACGTTTCCGTCCCTTATAGGTCAAGAACCAGCGATCAAAACATACCCATGTACCTATCTAAGTAGAAAAATATAATATATCACAAGCAATACCTAAAACATAATAAATACAAATAACCTTTAAAGAAAAATATAAACGACTTCAGAAAACAGAAAATCGAAACTACATAGTTATTTTGATTTAAAAACCAAACTTCAATTCCGATTTTGATGAAATTTCTGTAGATCTAATCTGAAAGTATATCCTTTCAAATAAAAAAATAATTTTCTAAATCGGTTAATAAATGACGGAGTTCTAAGTTAACAAAATAAAACCTCCTTTGTTTTAAGTCTATAAATTAAAAAATATAGTTATAAAACTAGTACAAAGGCGAACTTAATGCTAAAGAGCATTCTCTTCCAGATAGATAACCTTTGTCTATTGTAGATAAAGATGTGTAGGTAGTGCACAGAAAAGGGAACTAATAAACATTTGCACAGGACTAATAAACATAGCATGATATAGGTATATACTACATAAATATTATAAAAAAATGTGAAAATTTGGATGTTTGTTTATTTATTTATTTGTTACTCAATCACGTCGTAACGGCTGAACCGATTTAGATTATAACCTGGATTACCAGATAATTTATCTTTTATCCCATAAATTAGTTCCCATGGTATAAAAATGGGGTGCTAAGTCAAGTTGCAACAGCGAGCTTAGCTTTTTTTCTAGGTTACCTACACACTTAGTAGTGTAACGCGTACGAAGTCGCGGGCAACTGCTAGTACTACATAAATAAACAGACTTAAATTAAATACACTGTATAATAGACTAAACTATACCACTATCAAATAAAAATACATACTTAACAATAGAAGAAGTGATAAGGAAAGATTAAGTTGCTCATTTTTGGTCGGTTTGACCGAGAAGATAGATTCTCAATCTGAATGCTTCCACTGAAGTAGCCTCGAAATAGTTTGGTGGGAATTATTTCAGATACTAGTAATGGTATGTTATTTGGTTTAAATTATATAGGATGTTGGAAAAAATGTAAATACTTATTCTATTGGTTGTTCCGTATCGGGATAAGCGAAATCAGTGGTTAAAAATCAAGCAGTTTGAAAAAATCGCTAAATAACTACTAGGGAAAAGCGTAGCGACTCGTAGCAAATGTAGCACTTGTGGGAGTAAGACTGTGATGTAAACAATTTTGCTGTTGACTCCGCAACTATTCTCTAACACCAGAGATGTGATATCTAAGCACGCTATCTATTGTTAGAAACAACTGGGGAAAGTTTCACACGTTGAATAAAAGTGGATGGCATTTAGCCAGGGAAACGAGGAAGAGAGGAAATTGAGAGGTGATTATTTGTAACGATCAAGATTATCGGAAGATTTAATTAGAGATACTGAACGGAAACTTATTTATTGGGTACTTAATAATTCACTAAGAATTATTTTATTGTGCAGAAAATACTTATAAATGTTTTTTTTTCATTTTACTATAATTACGTTATAATATTTATTTATTTTATGCAACTAAACCTATGAAGAATTATGTTGTACCTAAATTTAAAGGATGTTGATAAGGATACTGCTTGTCTATACTATATCTTATCTCTACTATATATAATTCTCGTGTCACAGTGTTTGTAACAAACCTCCTCCGAAACGGCTTGACCGATTCTTATGAAATTTTTTGTATATTTTCGGTAGGTATGAGAATAGGTCGTAAATAACTTTTCACCCTCTTATCCCCGCTCCCCATTTCTAACCATAATTTTAGTATTTTTGTACGAACAATATCCATATAATTTAACCGTCGTTCATTAACGTGAAGTCATTTACATGAAGTGTCGCGTCACTTTGACATTTTATTCTGCATTGATTTCTTTGTTATTTTATATGGCAGAACAATGTTTGCGGGGTCAGCTAGTCTTCTGAAATGAATTTATTATTTTTATTAAAATTATTGATTTAGGGCATAACTGGTATTATTAATTTTATTGCAATTTTATACTATTGTGGTTATGCACCTGTAATTAAATTATTGTTACTTTATTTATTAAAACGCGATAGGTAGTATAGTAACATTGTACACTCGGAAGAGTAATTTGTGATTGGACAATTTGGTATTTTTTTTCTATAGAAATAAGATCTGTATCATACCACATTTACAATGAATAAAATGGTTTCAATGGTTTCAATGTTTCTAATATATGAAATTCCCGTGTCACAGTGTTTCTAACAAAATTCCTCCGATACAGCTTGCTTGACTGATTCTTATGAATTTGTTTGTGTATGACCGGTAGGTCTGAGAATAGGACGTAAACTATTTTTCATACCCCTACGTGATAAGGGTGGTCCTTAAATTTAGTTTTTGGACAATTTTTTTTATTTTTTATGATTCGGCAATAAAAATACATATAACCATACATTTTCACTCTTCTACCCCCAACTCCTATTTTTGATAGCAATATTAGTACTTTAATAATTATCTACTTTGAATATAGAGATAGTTGATTGTAGTGGATACGTGCACAGAAAAGGACATTGAAAAAAAAATTAACTCAGCTTAGCAACACAAAATTTATTAATTCTATAGCGGTACGAAGTTCGCGGGGTCAGCTAGTAATATTATATAAAGGAAAGATTTGTATGTTTGTAACGAATAAATTCAAACATTACGGGTCCCATTTCAATAATTCTTTCACCATTAGAATGCTACATTATCCCGGAGTAACATAGATTACCTTTTACTCAACTGCGCAGAAGGAGGATTATGTTGTTATTGAAAAACTACGAATGCGAAGCTGCGGATTGGTCAGCTAGTGTTTTATAAAGATCGCCTATCGGTTTTAATCTCCTTATCACCTTTATAGGTAACCACAGTATAAGGTTTGTGGTTTGGGATTTAGAAAATATAAAACAAAATTAAGGGAAATTGTAAAAAGAAATATATATAAATATGCATAACGCCATCTATGAGGAAAGTATTCATTCTTGTTATGCTATAGTTTACTCAGGTTTTACTTTTCTGCACACTCCCATTGCTGTGCTCTGAGTAGGTACGTGACTTGACGATAGATGTCGCTCATAGAGCAGCGCCACCTCGCGGTATGACGACTAACTATTTACAAAGATTCTTAAAGGTGTCTCTACCATACAAAAAAGGTTCTCTGGTTTATATGAAGCCCTTAGCCAATTTTTTTTTATTTCAAAGGTTCTACAGATAGAGCAAAGCTTACGGTATATCAATCTTTCTCAAATATCTTCTAATGGATTTTATAAAAAAAATATTTAAATAAAAATAAAACCAAGGAATAGGATTTCAAAATTATAATAAGAACAATAAATGTATCAGTTCAATAATAAATCAGCGATTTAAGTACTCTACAAAATAATAACATGTCATGCATTTCTTAAATAACATTCTAAGAATTATAATTAAAATTCTATGGAACTCGACGTCTATGTATTATCACTCGTTAAAACACGAAAGATAACGTGTAGCAGTTAAAAAAAAGACAATACAGGTCTTTCGAAATATGTATCATGAATATAGGTTATTACGAAAAGGGGTCGTTATCTTTCCGAGAACAATGTTTATACAACGATTATCAAACATTTTATTCCGACTCCATTTTAAGCAATTTAATTAAATTAATTAACAATTATGTATTTAATTAATAATGTATTCGAAGGAACTACATATTTAAATTCCCAACATAATATAAATATATTTTCAAAATATGCATATAATTTAAATTTAATTTAAAATTAAACAAGTCAGCCACACACAAAGTCATGTAGATATCATTAATTAGTTTGACTGCATCGATAATCGTAGAAAATAATCGTATGTATAAAATACTTACCAAGGAAAAAGATATAATATGTATACTTCGTATATATACTTTGTATAAGATAGAATAAGTTTATCTATGTAGTTGTAGTGCTTGCGGTCCTAATAAGTTCTATATCGTGAGTTTACTATATTTTTTTATTGAATATAAAGCTTACAACTATTGCATATATTGATTTATTCCTATATTCACCTCAATTTGATACAACAAGCAAAATTTCTGTTAATTTAGGTTCATATTAGAATATCTTAAAAGCTATCACAGAAAACAGATCATTTTTGATGTTATTTACATACATTATTTTGTTAACTTCAAATCAAAAATAATATTTAAAAAACTATGCATGCAAGTGCTTACCTTAACTCAGAAGTAAAGTGTTTTTTTAATCGATTCTACATATAATAAAATAAGTATATAAAGTTATTTGAATGTTTATATAAAGAGTTTATTATTGACTACAGACGTCCCTAATCGTATATATCATTAAATTTAAATATTTACATCTTTTTGTATCTAAACATCACTATAATAATAGTTAGGAAATCTTACAAACCAGAAGTAATCTAATTCTTATCTTTGGGATCATCAGTTTATGTATCCTCTAAACTTGAGCTCATTAGGGTTAAAATTTCAGGTACAGATTTAAATTGGGTTTTAGAGTTTTTAGAGTTGTTAACTTTAGAGTCAGCGTCAGAAGTTGGTTAACAAATTATGGTCTTTAAAAAGTCGGAGGTTTTTAAATCTATTAAACTTCAGAAAAGGCCTGAGTACTTAAAAAAAATACAACGCAGCAACGTTTAGTACTGTTGCGGTTGGGGAAAAGACTCAATTGTTTTAAGTTTTAGTGCCTGTAACCGCATTTTGAGATCCTTTAAACCTTTATAAATTTGAAACTAGCAGTACTGAAATCAAAAAACCGGCCAAGTGTGAGTCGAACTCGCGCACGAAGGGTTCCATACCGTTATCTATAAAAACGGCAAAAAAATCATGTCTGTTGTATAGGAGCCCCAGTTAAATATTTATTATATTCTTTTTTTAGTATTTGTTGTTATAGCGGCAACAGAAATACATCATCTGTGAAAATTCCAACTGTCTAACTATCACGGTTCATGAGATACAGCCTGGTGACAGACGGACAGACAGACAGCGGAGTCTTAGTAATAGGGTCCCGTTTTACCCTTTGGGTACGGAACCCTAAAAAAGGATAAAAATTCCTGATCCATATTTGGCAAAGAATTTAAACACGCTTTAAACAGTGTTTTACTTTTTTGTATCAAAATATTTAAATTGTTCGTTTGTATCAAAAATTGATAACCAACTTTGTCACTTTGTCTACTTAGTAGAAATATCATTTTTTTTTTATACAATTTATTTCGCGAATTAGGGATTGTAATCTGCTCGTTTCCTATAACAACAACTATGGCACACTAATATTTATTATTTATGGTACATAATATTACAGGATTTAGCGATTTTCTAATCCTAAATTACGCGCCCATATCATTATTACAATCATTGTAATTATTTTGAAACATTTGTGAAAAAAGTTAAAGTGGCGCAGTGATCGTTTTTAGACGGCTAACTGTGCGCAAACTTTTAGTGTACATGGTACATGGTAAAGGGCGCGCAAATTTAGATTAAAATATTTCCACCTAAAAGAAGAAAGTCATGGCTGCAAATGCGTTTGATGAATTTTAACCTTATTTAGGTATCCTATGATAAAGCTTTGAGAATTGTATGGCTACTAAGAGATAGCTGATATATTAGTACATTATTTATAATAGAAAGGTGCAAAGCGAATGTGATAATAATATCTATTGATAAAATTCCATAAACAATTTACTGATAACAATAACAATAAAAGCTATTTAATAGCAACATTCAATTTATTGCCAATTATAAATTATTTTAAATAAAATCGCTCGCTTCAAATTTTGTGGTTATCGATTTAGATTTTTTTAATTCTTGTTAGCATGCAGTATTAATTATTAGATTCAGATTTACTCCTCGTCATTTAGAAGGTCTGTGCACGATTTTGCTTTGGTAGATCTGAAATGAAACATAAACATAATATTTCAGTTTTCACCATCTGCAGATTATACAAAAACAACCTAATATTTTGACTAACTGCGCCAATTACTCGACTCATCTGTTTGGAAACTACGATGCATGTGGCAGACACACAGACATACAAATGTTTTTATTGGGTTTTAAATTGTAACACCCTTCTTTGCGCCCTGGGTTAAAAGCTGCCTTGTAACTTTTACAGGAGTTCATAAAAGGTAGGTATATTGATCTAATTGCCTTGTCACCAGGTTCGTGTATATCTAATACTCGTATCGTTGCTTCTAACGTAATAATAATCTATGTGACTAAGTATAAACAAAAATATACAATTTTATATACTATGGACCGCCACTTGTATTTCCGCGTGTTTAGTTAAATAATAATAATAAATATTGCTGGTAATTTCACACAGCGCTATCTAGCCCCAAACTAAGCAGAGCTTGTACTATGGGAACCAGATAACTGATAGAATACTTATATACATTTTTTTGTGTAAATTCATACTTATAATATATAAAGAAACAACCAGACCCGGAACAAATATCTGTAGATCATGCAAACATTTGTTCCGCGGCGGGAATCGAACCCGCTACCTCCTGGGTCTCAGCCGGCTATTCGCCCACTGCACCACGGAGGTGTCTAAATACGTATATTTCAAATATTGTATGTTTGAGTGTGGCGTACAATTTAATTAATTAAATAATAAATTATCTCAATATTTTCCAATTATGTAATGGATTTAAAATAATATATGAATATTATAAAAATGATATAATTTATATCTATCATATAAAATGTTATATTTTGACTGCCTCCGTGGCGCAGTGGGCGTATAGCCGGCTGAGACGCAGGAGGTAGCGGGTTCGATTCCTGCCGCGGAACAAATGTTTGTATGATCTACAGATATTTGTTTCGGGTCTGGTTGTTTTTCTATATATTATAAGTATGTATTTACAAAAAAAAGTATATGAGTATTCTATCAGTTATCTGGTTCCCATAGTACAAGCTCTGCTTAGTTTGGGGCTAGATAGCGCTGTGTGAAATGTCCAGCAATATTTTTTTATATTTATTATTATGTATTTATAATTTAATATGACATGTAATTTGCACGCTGTTATGGCGGAATATGGTGAAACTATTTATTATTGCAATAATTGTAAAATTCTACCCATGTTCTAGCAAATAAATAAATCATTAATCTGTAACATTTTTACGACTAAACCGCTGGTCCGGTCTTGTTGACCGGGGGTGTTGAAATATCCAGCGATGTTTATTTATTTATTATATTTATCTATCTATGAGCCTGTAATGTCCTACCGCAGGGCAAACCCAAAACTAAGCTTATTTTCATTGACTCACACCAGACACTCCAAATTGTAATACAATTTTTTTCCTGTTATGTGTCACTAGCATAACGTATCTTCTTTACCTTTATGGTATAAGTAGGTACTTAACTATAACAGTTTAGGGCCAGTACCCACTGAAGAGATTTACAAAATCATGTAATAGAATCTAGTTCCATTACGTCATCCATGAGCGTTACTATTGGTTGATTTTACAGCTTCAGTGTATACCGGTCCTATCGATAAAGGGATTTGGACTTACTGTGAGTTCTTTACCCTCCTAACGATCCTCAGTTCGATGGATCCACTCCGTACCGCCTTGAAGAGAGCCAGCGCCTCAATATGCGCTAGTTCATGGCATGCTTGTCCGTTTACCGCCAGCACTTCGTCACCTGATAAAAACGTAGTTCAAAGTTTATTTCTTACCGAATTTAATAACCGATTTTGATAGGTTTCACTATTTTCAAGGAATCGCAACACAAGCTTTCAAAAACTAAATCTGTTTATCCTTTTGGATGGTATTGAAGAAACTGGTGACTAACTCTGGTGGCGAAGTTTATAGGGCGCTTGAAGGCCTCCGATTTGGCTTGACGTCAACTTCTGGAAGCAGTGATATCACAGACAGATACAGGGTTTAGACTTATACTATGCACCATGTGGTGTTCCTTGAATACGAATTCTTGATGTTATGAAAGCTCAAAGTCAGGAAAATGAAAGAGGAAACCCGTTAAATGAGGTAAAAAGCAGCCGAAATGTCAACAGAAACCGTACGTTATATTTTAAATACGTCATACTGTTCTATGGGGAACTACACTGGGAACCACTTAATTTATTATAATTTGAGTCATTTAATTTAGGCTAATTGACTACAATTATGTATAATTTATAAAAGTAGCAAAAAGGTCAACACTTCTACTTACCTATTTATGTGCGATACCATTTGATCCAATAATTTCTTACTTTGTTTATTGTAATACATTAATCGTCTTTGTAAACAATCATTTTATAATAGACATGCACATCATGCGCGATGCCCTTTCCAGTCACAATTACAAGTTGATAATATGCTCTTTGTTGTTATGATGCTTCAACGAATGGATACAATACGGCCGCCTGCCCTTATCAAATTGCATACCACAGTGTTATGATTCGTGATAGTCGACATTACAACTATAGGTATATTACTTAAATATAACATAAATAATCATACCTGCTTTGAGTCTCCCGTCCTCGACTGCCTGCCCTTGTGGAAGGATGCTCTTTATAAAGATGCCAAGTGGACCTCGTGGTGAATCGCGTCCTCCCACAATGGTGAAGCCGAGGGGTTTCTTCCCGTGTCCTTTCTCGAAAGAAATCGTATGATACGTGTGCGTTGGTGCTCGCGGTCTCCGGGGAAGCGTGCAAAAGTTTGCCGCATTAGGTGTTTGCACATCACTCTCACTGTCATGATTGTCTTTAGTCCGTTCGTGTATTTGCGGCGCGTCTAAGTTCACTACGTCGCTAGCGCAGCTGAAAGTGAGTCCGTCCTTGTTGCCGGCGTAGCTGACAACCTGCCGACGCAGCAGCTTGTTGTTCATGCTGCTGTAGCTCGCGTTGTGTCCCTTTAGGAAGTGCGAGTGCGCGGCGGGAGCGTTGTCGGCCGCCTCGTCCGCTACCGCTGATAGCGCGCCACGATTACACGCTGCGGACTCATCCTGCGACCGCCGACGATCTAATTTGACGTCATATTTATCAGTCCGCTTTTCCTTTCCTAGTATGATAGCGTTCTCGTAGTCTACCGAACTTTCCCGCATCAAGATGGCACTTCTTTGCGACTGCCTTGGACCGGGAGCGGGTTTCCGTTGTCGGCAGATGACGATGTCGATCTCAGATGTGCCTGATTTGAGGGCTTCTTTAGCTTCGGACATAGTAAGATCGCGAAGTCGTCTTCCATTCACGTTGAGTAATTCGTCACCAATGCGCAGTGATCCTTCCCTTAAAAGTAAAAGAATATATTTATTGTTAATAGGTATAGATAGAATGTTGATTTTCTCGATATCAAATTGAACAGGGTTAATTATTATAATATGAGTATGTTATAGTTTCCCGATATTTCAAATATAATGAATTCAAAACGTAAATAACTTAGGACAAAGCTACTAAGGTTTTTACAGTCAAAAAAATAGAGAAAAAAAAGTCAAATATTTTTATTCATTAAAATCACAAGGATCACTTTGAAACGTCAAAGGATCACTTTGAAACGTCAAGTGTATTAATTATATGTATAAGTATGTGTTTTTTTTAAATAAATAAATAATAAAAAAACTAATGTACATTTAAAATGAATACTTTATTCAACGACTTTTCGAAACATAATTACTCATATTAAATGGATATTAATCACGTCTTTACCCTTTTTCAACAGTAATGGTAGAGCATATTTAAGTTTTCTATGAAATTAGTAAGTTTGAGTTAACAATTTTGTAACTTTGTTATTGAGACACAAAATCAATGGACCGTTTCTATTACACACTCTATATTATACTGAAAGTTTGTGAGTTGTTTTAATAAAATGTAACTTACTTTTCCGCGAGTCCTCCAGGCACAACATGTGCTACCAAATATCCGACGTGGCCTTCGTCAGAAAGTTTAGTTTTCGCGATGAAAATACCCAATTCTTCCGAAGGGTTTCTTCTTATTATTTTTACGACTTTAAATTCTGATTTATCTTGTCTGGCGCATCTAGTAGGTCTTCTGCAAGGTGGTATTGGAGGGATACCCGAGTCCCCTGAAGTCACGTCTCTCTGTCTCATTCTCTGTTTCTCAGTTAGTTGTAAGTACTGTGGTTCTTCGTAATCGCTATTGTTCTTTGGCATGCGCCTGAGTATCTCCTTGCGATCTAGAGATAAGGCTCTTTGGGTATTTCTAGGTCTTGGTTTTGGACAATCTTTTCGCTCCCTGCTCATTCTCCCAGATGTTCTCACTTTAATGTAGCTTTGGTCACCGGATACACTCCTGCCATGATATGGCACTTGGTTAATCGCCTGTGAAGCAGAGCTCTCACAGCGTGAGGAGATTCTATCACTATCAAAGATGGAAGAAGCGGCCGACTCATTGACTAGAATACCCGAATCTGCATCTTCGCAGTCATGTATCAGAACATTTTCATCATCGCACGAGACTTGATAAACGTCGTCGTGGAACACAGCGCTTTTCTGAAATTCATCTAATCCGGGTAGTGCGCCATATGAAAAACTTCTCAGTTTTGCTTTCACCCCTCCTCTTTTCTTACGACTTTTACTCGCGGGATTTGGAGGTTTTGAAATGTTTTCAGCACAGCCATCTACCACATCCACGTCATTTTCATTTTGTTTGTAGAGTTTTGAAATCAATTTGTTTGTCGACGATTTTAGATATCTATCTGACATTGCCCTTATTTTTGCCGAAAGACAGGAACTAGGTCCTATAGAATCCTTACCATCTTTTATTTTAAACTTATCAGTCTTCTTTTGAGATTTAACAGTAATTGGGGTGTTGTCATCATAACCTTCGTAGTCGTCGTTAAAAATTTGATCACTAGATTTGGATAGTTTAGAGCCCGCTTTGGGTACAGCGTAATACCGATCGCACTCTGATCCAGAGCTGTAGCATCGAGTACCTCTACTAAGAAAAGATTTACCTTCCTTCCACTGACTTTCGACGGGACTAGTGACACTCTTAGCAAAAAAGACTTCATCGTCGTAATTGGGCATTTTTACCCACGGGTTCTGATTTTCGAATTCAATGTGTGTGTCGTGGTAATTGCTGGCGTAGCGACAGTTAATGTCCTCTGCGTGTCCGAAGCCACTGCAATCGCTACCAGAGGTCGAAGCCGCGTCGTCGCCATGTCGTAAAGGACCGTTAGACTTAAAGCATGACAGTTTCGTGTTCTTAACTTTATCGAGCAACGGGTTTCGCTTCTCTCGATATATCATGTATTCTTTTTCCAACGAGCCTCCGCGGTTTTTACGAGTGGCGCTGTAATGGTCCTGCGGTGAGGTCGGCCCGTTTTGCAGCGATATACGGCGAGTGTTGGGGGTTTCGGTGCCGACTTGGCGATGCGGGGACTTTTCCACGATTATAATCTGATCGCTGAGATTGTAGAAGTTTGTTTCCACCGAGCTGCCGCTACTCTTTCGATTTGGGTAGCGCACCGGTGACATATCTGGAAAAAAATGCGTGTTTCGTTAAGATAAATTGCGAAATCATTTGCAGTTACACAAAGTTGATTGCAGTCAATATCTGAGCATGATTGTACGTTGTTCATTATTATTGAGTGTTGGTTAGCCGTTGATTTCTCTAGATAATCGACACTCGAGTAAACAGAGACGTTGATACATATTCATGGTATTATGTTGCCCTAGGGAAAGTGAGATTTCCCTAAGTAGAAGCGAGATTTCCCACAAGACGGACATCATATAATCTTATAGATAGGGATATTGAGTGACAAGACATCCTAACGAGAGCCATGTTAGATCCTACGTGATATACAAATGTCTGTCAACGCAAACGCTCAACGGTCAGTTAGTTCTGAGAATAGTGACATCAGCAATCTACCTACCATCATTGTTATGCATAAGTTTATTTCTTGAAAACGCTAACGCAGTATTATTTGGTTTTTTTACCTTTAGGTAATGTCTAGAGTCTAATAAAAGAAAAAAATACAGTGGTTGTTTATTTCAAACGATTTAACGTACACTTACCTACTTAGTTTCTGTTTTAAATATCTCTATTTTCGGCTTCAGTTTATTGATTGTATCAGCCCCTATTCTCTATTGTAAAAATCACTCATTTGACAATTTTTTATACATAAACATTTTATTGATCGAGCGAAGCGAGATCTCTAAATCAACTTGGACAAATTGGCGTTGTATGTATGTATGTATGTTTGTTTGTTCGAGCATAACTTTCGAAGCGTTTATCCGATCATCGTGAAATTTGGTATATAGGTCGTGGTGGTGGTGTAGTGATGGCACAATTTTGGTGTGACTAAACAAGCTAAAAATGTGTGGGGGGTTGTTGAGAAATTGGGGTTCAAGAGGGGTATAAAAAAATGAAAGTCAAATGACTAATATATTTTATATATATTTCATTAGTAAATTTAAGCCCGATTTCATTTTTAGATTAATCCTTGCAGTTTTGAAGTTATTAGCCACAATAAAAACTAAACTTTGTTGAGATTCACAGGGTGCACCAGTTACCCCACAGGACTGAAATTTAGTATCCGTGTAGCTTTCGTGACACAAATATAGGCAAAAGTCCGAAATCCAGAATAACAGAAATTTCTAGCCCAAAAAAGGAAACCAATTTATATGAACTCCCGTTATCTGTAATTTGAATGAAACTGTAGGTCAAGTTAGTAGGATACGCATTTCGTGGTACTATTTTGATAGTTAAAGATTTGGTAGGTACAAAGAATATTTTTTTGTTGTTATGGGAGACTCGCGAGATCTTAGTTCGGGGCGAACCACTAGTAATTACTGATTTAAACGGGTATTTAGAGGTACCTCTTTTATTTAGAGTCTGTCCGCAACCACGGCTGTCCACCAACACTCAGTCGAAACGTCGGGATAACAAATAAAAAAGGTACATACGCGATAAATACCCGTTTACATCAGTAATTATGTGCATTTATCGTGAAAGTTTGAAAAATACTATTATAAGCGTTTTACTTCTCAGATATTGGATAATGGGTGATTTTCAGGGTACAAAATCAATGACTAATTCACATTATCGACACTGACATCACAATTCAAACCACAAGTTAGCACCTAGAAGTCGTCAGTGCAGTTCTAAGGCTAGAAATAATCTTGTTTAATCAATACCAGTAACTTGAATATTCGGTTCCACACCCGCAGTTGCATAAAATTATGCTAAATATTGCATAAACTGACAAGCATGCTGTTTAAATTAGTGACAGTTCACAAGCAGTGCGTGTTGAGCTCACGTGCATAAATTATAAAAAATAATAGCTACAAATTACTTTGTAGAGCAGTTATTAGTTTTGATTCATATAGTTGATGTATTGAAAGAGGATGTTGCATTATCGGTAAAGTGTTTTTGAATAAACGAAGACTTCCTCTCCTTAAGCATTTACGTTGAAATAACAAACAAAGTTATTGGTTGTGTTTTTAAATCGCGTGTTTGTTACATTAAAAGAAATATGATTTAACTAATAAGAAACAGGAAGATAATTAACGTATGTAATCGTAATTTTTTAGAGTTTATTTACCAAGACCTAACGAGTTCTACGTCAATTTTGTTCAACAATCCTCATATTTAAAATTTCCTCATTACCCTCATTTAAAATTTTGGGACTTTGTATTAATGGGAATTGATTTAATAATTTGAAGGCCATAAATGCGTTTTTGACGAACTCTACTCTCATTTTTGTATTTTGCTCTTTGTACGGACAACACTATTTTCTGGTCACTTTTCCCCGTTTTTATTGATCGAGCGAAGTGAGGTCTCCAAATGAACTTGGGCAAATGGTATTGTATGTATGTGTATGTTCGTTTGTTCGAGGATAACTTTCGAAGCGTCGGTCCGGTTATCGTGAAATTTCATATATAGGTAGGTAAGTAGTGTTGGCACAATCGGTTGGGAAAAGTCTGAAATCCACAATAACTGTATCCTACCCCTAAAAAGAGTAAATAATTAACATGAACTCCCCTTACGTGTAATTTGAAAGAAACTGTAGGTCAAGTTATTCAAGCTATGCATAACCAACGTATGTTTATGCATTTGGTGGCACTATTTTGATAGTCGAAGATTACAAATAATGATTTTTTTTATTTCTTATAGAGACTTGCTAGGTAGTTCGGGGCGTACCACTAGTTATTTTTGATCTAAAATATATGTTTGGAATTACTTACCGATTCTAGATCGTCGTGTGGACCTAGGTTCAGACTCTGGAGAGACGGCGAGCAGCCGGGGCGGCTCGCCTTTTTTGAACCACCGCATTTTGTCCTCTACCACTTCATTTTCCCTTCACTGAAAAGAAAGAAAACTACAATGAGTCAGATCCCTAATGAATACAATGAAAAAACGCTTTTAGGGGCTTACATACTGTATTAGTTTAATCCCAAAAAAGTTTATTGTGGCTGACAATCCGAAGTCAGTCGAACAATTTCTTAAAACATGTGTGTTCTCGACAATTATCATTATTTTTCTTTTATTTAATATTTTTGATGACCTCCGTTATGCAGTGGTTGAATAGCCTGCTGAGACGCAGCAGGTTGCAGGTTCAACTCCCCCAGCGGAACAAATGTTTGCATGATCTACAGATATTTGTTCCGGGTCTGGCTGTTTCTCTATATATTTATCATCAGTCCACTGCTGGACGTTGGTCTCTCCGAGGGTGCGCCATTGAGCCCGATCCTCAGCTATTCTCATCCAATCCTCTGTAGCCACAGCGCGCAAATCGTCACTCCATCTAGCCAGAGGACGTGGTCTCAACTCCAGAACACGTTTACTCTAACGATTTATCGATTCTGCGGCAGATATGACCGGTGCACTGCTACTTCAGCTTGCTGACTCTGAGCGATATCGATCACCTTGGTTCTGTGTCGGATAACCTCGTTTCGGATTATATCCTTCAGAGAAATCCCAATTATCCCTTTCCATAGCTCGCTGAGCGACTTTCAATTTGTTGACCAGTCTCACCGTAAATGTCCACGTTTCAGTTGCATAGGTCATCACTATTCTCGGCTCTATATATATTATAAGTATGCATTTACAAAAAAACGTATATCAATAGTCTATCAGTTATCTGGTTCCCATATAGCTTTGCTTAGTTTGGGGCTAGATGGCGCTGTGTGAATGTCCAGCATTATTTATTTATAAATTATTAATATTAAATAATAACAACTTTCGCGACCACTATACATATTAAACGTCTGTAGCAACACAGTCAAAACGTCGGTATTGTAAAAATAAAATGGTATAAATACCTGATATACCTGTTAGATAACAATCGTTTAACTACATTGTACACTAATTAAATAAATTGTTAAAGTGGCAAATCGTTTACTAAAACTAAGAAGACATACATAAGTTGGCGTCTAAGCCTTATAACTTACAGCGTCTCTGTAATGACTGTTACCTATCCGAATGACCAGTCATGTGCGCACGGTCGACAGCCATTTAACCAGTAATGTTGCAATGCTTGGTTTTATTTAAGTGGTGACCATTGAACACCTCAAAGTCATTAAGTTTCAACTGGTTTCGAGCCTGTCCGTCCCCTTTTACGATGCTATTTGCACATACCGGCATATTTCTACACATGGACGGTGGGACTTGTGACTTGAGGTTTGAATTGATCCAAGGTCATCTGCCGGTGGAGTAGTAAATTAAGAATCATACCTAACGAATTTAAGAGGAAATCTGGGCTGCGTTTCGCCCATACAAACGTAGTCCCCTGTTTCCTCTCTGGATAGTGATACTAGAGCAAATATTTTTTTACCATATAGTCTACAAGTACCACGGTCATGTCCCTACGTTTAGTTTTTTACATAAATTAATTATTATAAGAACTAGGAACCTTCTAAAGTCACAGAAATTGCTAATTTTTACTGCCCCTTTTCAGACATCCAGCAAACAAATTTGACAAATATAAATAAAAAAAACGAAACGTACAAACATAGCCAAAGCCCTTTTTATTACATATTTGAAAAAAAAATTAAAATCGGTCCAGTTTTGGAGGAGGAAACAGGGGACTACGAAACAGTGATTTCGTCTATTTTATATAGGTATAATCAGTCCGACCTGCAGTTGTCTCTATCGCACGCACATAGAGCATATAGGGCACAGCGCGACAGCAATATATTTGTTAAACACCTATTTTCCAAATGTCTTGCTTCCCGGATTTCCTCTTAAGTATGCGCCTTATTGATTTACTTAAAAGATAAGTAAGGAATGTTGTCCCCCTAATGAATTAAAACAAAGGAAGCACGTCCAACGTGCGTTTCTTTTGTTTAAATATATCGGATATTGACGTTATTTATTTGACATTAGTTATACAAGTATGTCCAGCAAGCGCCAGTAACTTTTTTTAAATAAATTTTAGGCTAGCGTTTGACCACGATCTCGCCTGATGGTAAGCGATGCTGCATGCTAGGTTGACTAGGGCCTAGGGACCAGGGTCTAGGTGACTTGGTAGATAGAACTTTACAGTTTTTGAAACTTGGTGGAATTACTCATTGTGTAATGAATTTTACTTATTGAATGCTCACTGATAGAGATAGGTAATAACTGTGCCAGTGACTTATTCCAGTTCAATGGTTTTGTGAGGAAACTTGAATAATGTGAATTATGTTATAACCTGTTGTTTTATTATTTCGTAATGTGGTTTGTAGGTAGATTTAAACCTACGCTATGGGCTGTATGCACTATGTGGAAATGCACACAATGATTCCAAGATCTCAGTGGTGATCGAAATTCCAAACCAGTTTACGTACCTTCTGAGGAATTAAATATAGGTAAGTATCTATTTAAACATTTGTATTATTTTAAACTATAGCTTTGAACCCCGAGAAATAAATAAAAACTAAAATTTTACTTGTACCTATATCGAATTTGTGAATTCTGTCTGGTGTAGTGAATAAAGCTGAGCTGGTACACACGGCTACACCTCAAGCTATAAATTTCCAGTATAAGCTGACCTCGCATTGTGTAGGGTTTCCGTACAATGAGAGGTCAGCATAGACTGGAAATGTATAGCTTGATGTGTAGCCGTGTGTACCATGTATACTGGCCATTTAGGTACCCAGTTATTGTTAGAATAAGATGGTTCTATTAGTAAAATGTGTGTTTGAAGTAGTAAAAATCGTACAAAAAAAGTTAGCGCTAACAGAACAAATTTTACCCTACGTTACTCAAGTTTAAGTTTAATTTTTTTATGTTGTTTAATGTTTTTTTTTTGACGACCTCAGTGGTGCAGTGGGCGAATAGCCGGCTGAGACCCAGGAGGTAGCGGGTTCGATCCCCGCCGCGGAACAAATATTTGCAAGATCTACAGATATTTGTTCCGGGTCTGGTTGTTTCTCTATATTTTATAAGTATGTATTTACAAAAAAAAAGTATATAAGTATTCTATCAGATAGCTGGTTCCCATAGTACAAGCTTTGCTTAGTTTGGGGCTAGATAGCGCTGTGTGAAATGTCCAGCAATATTTATTTTATTTTATTTATTTATTAGACCTTCAAAACTCATAATTATATAACCATAGGAAGGTATTCAAGCTATGAGGCGTGAATAAGTTCTTTTTTATAACTGAGAGGTTAAATGGATTCTACAGTTCCTCATTCCTCTTAGGAAAGAATCAATTTGTTTAAACAAAGTGATTGCATAACCTTTAAATAGGTTATCATGTGTCAGGCTTATCAGATTGTGATGCAAGTCGGTATCTAAGTATCACTTAGTACATGATACGGCACGGGATGGCCGATTGTTTTACTTTGAATTTATGAGGCAATAGGAAGTAACATTTATTAGATGACCCATGATATTATGCTGAAGGCTTTACCCATTAAAATACCACGTAAGGAAACCAAATACTGCCAAAATGGATATTTTTATGCAATATCAACTATTAAAAATCAGATCCTCCGCGTTTGATTGCCAGAAATCACGTTTCTCCATTTACAATCAATTTAATTCCGATATGGTTGTAAGTTGTCACTTTAGACGTTCGTTAAATAAGATGTAGGATTGATTTATTTTCTAAATCAAGACAGAATCGAATATAGGCATAGTTTAATATAAATGTAGGTGTGCTGCAAACTTCTCGCACAATATATGGCATATTATTCATAGTAAACCATAAAGGGTTAATTCACACTTCCATAATAGCAAATTGGCATATTTTCCCTAATGTATCTTGGACATGTTTATGAGGACAACACATATATAAAGCTTCATACAAGGTTCTGTGAGGCTATAAGTATGTAGTACAGAGGGTCACACGTTTGTCAGCGATGTGATTGCAACGTTTCCGCATACAAATCACTCAGGAAGTTATGGAGGAACTAAAGATAATGCGATTACTCTCATGTGTGAAAACGAATTGCAAACTGCAGAAATGGCAAAGGTGAACCTATCATTCAATGTTTTGCGACATTGTGACTTCAAAATATGCGGTGTGGGAACGCTAAGGGGAAAAGATTCACAAGATTTTTATGGCCTCTCTCGCTGGCGAGCTTTTTCCGTCAGTACGCAGTGATCCTTTCTTTAAACCTAATAAACTTCTTTTTTATCCTACTAACAATATTTTTTAAGTAAAATTTTTTCTGTGTTTATTAACAAAAATTATGGATCTCTGTCTGGTCTGAAATACATTTTTTTAATTTATTTATTTATTATAAACAAAGTGCTACTACTTCTACAAATAATATAAATAAGAAAATCCAGTTGGTTTGATATTAAAGGATGTTTTAAAATATTACGTACGCAGTAAAAACTGAGGCTCTTAAACCTATCAATTACTGAAAATTATTTACACGGTGGCAGCATTCAACAGTTAAGGACGCAACCGCTATAATGCTTGATACCGAATTTCTAGTTGGTGTACGCAGTGTTTCTAGTTGTGTTAGAACCTATACTTCTCAGTTTATTCAGCTTAATCACCCAAAGAATAAATACAAATTTATTAACACATAGAATATACAATTATTTACAAGACAAAAATATATAAGAAACAGTTGAATTATCTAAAGACTAATGGCAAATGATCTACAGATAGCTCAACTGCTCCTAATCATTACGGCGGAAGTATCTCCAAGACACTGACCGCATTGCCCCACTCTATTGCAATGCTTACCTATACGTTGGCCCAGATAAGCACCAGCTCTCAGATCACACGTCACTTCCACCAGACGCCCAGAAATATTTTTTAAAACGCGATGGGGCCCGGTACCTCATGGATCCAAGGTCTCGACCCCAAATAGCTCAAATACGCTTTCATATTTAGATTTTCGGCTGAATTTGCCGCCGCACCGGCCCTAACTGGTAAATCAGGCAGATAAGATGGCGCAAGGGTATTAACGCACTTCTCCCAAGGTACAAGAGTCATACCGTCAGGCAGCTCACCCTCGTCACGTATCAGGCCGTTCAGTTCGAGAATGGGTGGAATATTGACGCTTGAAAAAACCCGGCGTATGATATCATTAAGGCTAGCGGCGATCCTGGTATACGATAATCCATGGTAACCAAGCAGTTCGACTGAAAGAATAAAAATGAAAATACTAATATTTAATATAAATTAATACTCAAAATTCGAGAAAAAACGTCTTCTAACACGTAATAGTGGTTATGTTACATTTCTAGGGCTATATTTGTAGTAACAAATGATATGTTGTTTGAAGCAAACTTCTAAAACCTCTGTGTAGCAAAGAAATATACCTTTCGATAAGAGAACAATAGGCACTCATTTGATCTATAATAGTCATTTAAGTGTATAGAAATGGCACGATTCCGCAAAACTTTCTTTTCATCTTTGCGATTACATTACGTAACAATTAAATAGGAAGTCGATAACACTCGCATTCGGAAAATATAATGAAGATAGATATTGTATTAAATTAACATCTGTAGATATAAATTATGCGGCATCAATAAATCGAACTCATTAGACTTCACGGAATTAGACATAGACTAGGCTTCTACATATGGTTATGTATGTATGTATGGTTATGGTTTTTCCCCTGAAAACTATAAGAAAATCATCGGAAAGACTGAGGGGTTTTCTTTCCTATACTTCTAGGCAAAGAATCAAGTACTTTCTACTATATTTTTAACATTAAATACATTAATTAATTGAGGATAGAGCTCGTGCCACGGAACGATTATTTAGTCTTCGTAATTATAAGATTAGACGATCAAATTCTACAACTAGATACACGAAGCTATGAGACTACAGAATCGTTCGTGCGTTCAAATAACTGCACTTTGATTTAATAATTAAGTTTATAATTGCTTCTCTTGATTTTAATTGTCAATGTTGGTGGTCGTTAGGTACAGATATAATTTTATATATTATGTATCCTCGTGAGAACTTTACATAGAAGTTTTACCCTATACGGTATGGTATATGTAGGCTATATACCCCTTAATTTAAAATTAATTATAAAAAAAACTGGTTGCATATTGTCAATAGTGTCTTGAAAGCCATGATAGGTGTAAGTTTGTCAAGACACAATGATTCAGGGTTCTAAAGTCAAAGTCAATGTCAAATTTTTTATGCATTAAAATCACATAAATCACTTTGAAACGCCAATTTTATTGACTGTTCCTTCGCGACCAAACCAGGAAAGAAAAGCAAGAAACAAGGCTGGTTGTTTTTTCAATGATCCTTTTAGAATACATAACAATAAAGAAAATAAATTACGTCTAAATTGTAATATTTTTGAACGAGATGGAGCAATTTCAATCCCAAGCTTCTCTATCATCTAAATAATCCGATATTTTATAGTAGGCTTTTTTATAAAGATTTTGTTTAATTTCGTTATTTTATTTGTTAATCGTAAATTTTTGTACATCCCTCGGGAGTTTGTTATAAAAGCGTACACCTTGCCCTTTAAACTTTTAACTTACTAACTTTATGGAGTGTACAAGTGGCAACAGCGAGTTTATCTTTATTTATAGTATTAAAATTATGATTATTGCTATTTTTCTTTAACAAATCTCTGGTGTAAATCAGTGTAAATCTGGTGTAAAGTAGAAGTAACTTTAGACCTACTTAAAATAGCCAGTAATATAACTAGTGGTTCGCCCCGAACTGAGATCTCGCGACTCTACCATATAAACAAAAACAATATTATTCCTAATCTTTGACTATCAAAATAGTGCCATGAAATAAAAACCAACCAACTTGACCTACAGTTTCATTCAAATTACAGGTAACGGGAGTTCATGTGAATTGTTTACCCTTTTTTGGGGTGCAAATTACAGTTATTCTGGATTTCAGACTTTTGCCTATATTTGTGATACATAAGCTACACGCATACCAAATTACAGCACTGTGGGGTCATTGGTGTACCCTGTGAATTTTGTCAAAGTTTAGTTTTTATTATGGCTAATAACTCAAAAACTACAAAAACTTTACTAAAAATAAAAACGGGGTCGAAATGTACTAATGAAGACCTTTCATTTGACGTCTCATTTGACCGTATAGTCTCATTTTCATTTTTTTTTACCCCTCTTGAACCCCAATATCTCAACAATCCCCCATAAATTTTAGCTCATTGAGTCACACCAAATATATGCCATCATTACCTACCTACATATCGAATTTCACGATAATCGGATAAACGCTTCGAAAGTTATCCTCGGACAAACATACATACATACATACAACGCCGATTTGCCCAAGTTGATTTGGAGATCTCGCTTCGCTCGATCAATTATGAGCATAACTAATAAAGCTACATCATGCTCATTGATGATCCATCAGAAAACGAGCATACCTAGAAAACTGATCTTATCTGATAATGATAGGTATCAAATATACGTTACTTTAAATCTCAGAATGATGAAGCATCGTTACTATCATTGAGCAATCGTGATCATCACATAAAAAGTGGTCAAAGTCGTGTTGCCTACCAGCTTTAGCCACATAAAGTTATGGCTACGTGTAAATATAAACTTCATTTATGTATGTGGGTGTGCTTTATCTTATTACGCCACATTGTAAACATCTATGTTTATGAGTATTTTACTGTCTTGGATCCGAACGTGGGTTCGTGCATGAAAAGTCAAAAGGACCGGTATGACGCCACTAGCACTGTCAATCGTAAAGCTAATACACAGTGGTAATACCAGTAATATAGTGAAGTCATTTGCCTTTATTAAACTAGTGGTTCGCCCCGAACTGAGATCTCGCGAGTCTCCGATTAAAACAAAAAAATGTTATTTGTAATCTTTGACTATCAAAACAGTGCCATGAAATAAAAAAACAACTTACTTGACCTACAGTTTCATCCAAATTACAGGTAACGGGAGTTCATGTAATGTGGTTACTCTTGTTTGGGGTGCAAATTGCAGTTATTCTGGATTTCAGACTTTTGCCTATATTTGTGTACTTAAGCTACACGGATACCAAATTACAGCACTGTGGGGTCACTGGTGTACCCTGTGAATTTTGTCAAAGTTTAGTTTATATTATGGCTAATAACTCAAAAACTATAAAGACTTTACTAAAAATAAAAATGGAGTTTAAATGTACTAATCAAGACTTTTCATTTGACATATGTATCACTTCACCTAATAGTCTCATTTTTTTTTACCCCTCTTGGACACCAATATCTCAACCCCCCCCCCCCCACATTTTTAGCATATTCGAATCAACGCTTCAAAAGTTATCCTCAGACAAACAAACATATATACATACAGCGCCGATTTGCCCAAGTTGATTTAGGGATCTCGCTTCGCTCGATCAATTATAATTCCGTATACGACAATGTCATAAATTGTATCACTCATTTGCATTTACCGTACTGATTACGATTGGTGTTTACTGTTTTCGAGATTCGATCTTGGGAGTTTCGTCTAAGAAAAAAATGCCTACTGAATACTAAAATGTAATAGGAGATTACCTACTTATTCTTACTTTAAAAAAGCTTACAAAGTAGCTTCATTTCTTACACAATATTTTTCTACACTCGACACAGAATACTAGTAGGTAATTTTGATTTCTGCTTCTGCGTTCTAGTAATTTTGAGATCCATTTAATATTACTAAACTAGTGGTTCGCCCTAACTGAGATCTTGCTTGTCTCCCATAAAAACAAAAAAGATATTTATAGCTAATCTTTGACTATAAAAATAGTGCCACGAAATGCATTGCAAACTAACTTGAACTACAGTTTCATTCAAATTACAGGTAACGGGAGTTCATGTTAATTGGTTGAATTTTTTTAGGGTAGAAGTTGCAATTATTCTGGATTTCAGACTTTTCCCTATATATATATTCCCTTTATATTTGTGTCACTAAAGCTACACGCATACTAAATTTCAAAACTGTGGGGTCACTGGTGTACCTCGTGAATTTTGTCAAAGTTCAGTTTTTATTACGGCTAATAACTTAAAACTAGTAAAAACGGGGTCGAAATGTAATTACAAAGACTTTTTATAAGACGTGCCACTTGATCGGCTAGTCTTATTTTGTGATTTTTTTACCCCCCTTGAACCTCAATATCTCAACAACCCCCACATTTTCAGCTCATTTAGTCACACCAAAATTGTGCCATCACTACCTATATACCAAATTTCACAATGATCGGATAAACGCTTCGAAAGTTATCCTCGGACAAACATACATATATACGAGTACATACAACGCCGATTTGCCCAAGTTGATCTAGAGATCTCGTTTCGCTCGATCTAAAAACGATTGGCCGTAGAACGACTAAAGCGCATAGCGAGTAATTAATGCCAAATGCTTAGATAATCGAAATGTTATCGCTTTTAATAATAAGGTATGTCTTAATCTACTTATTTTACGATTTACGTTCTATGTCTGATGGTTTTTGGTAATACTGATTGGATTTCTACAAACATAGGAATGGTCAGTGATAGACTAGCATAATTATTGATAGTGCAATGGTTTCCTAATAGTGTAGTAATGTGTTGTCTGTCTGTTATAATGGTGACTGTTGACAGCATTACTATTAATGGCCCGTACGTTTGGATTACGACATGCTCCTAGCATGCCTCGAGGAATGAAAATTATTCATTAGTAGGTATGCTTACATAATTATGTAGCTACTTATTTCAATATCTTGTCACTCTTCAGAATCAAGTAATTGGTTTTCGGGTCTAGTGAACTATTATGGATAACCGTTTAAATTTTTTTTAACATATAGAGTTTGTACAATAACTGTATCCTCTTCTTTTGTTTAGTAATATACTAACGATATTCAAGTGATGGTTTCTCAAAACATAAAAAGACTTCTGGAAAAAAAACTACTAGTTTCATTATCAAATTTTAAAGAAAATCGACTAAGTTGATGTGATTAATTCGATATAAACTTACTGACTACTCTTGCAATCGGCATCCAAAAATAAAGGCCGATTTGATGTCTCTTTCGGAAATGGCTGCGGGTTTTGGGTTAGAAAGGGACAACAAGAGATATCTCCAGACGTCACCAATACAGTATCTGTGGTTTGAGGGCAATCATTATGCAATAGCACATTTTTACATGCCAAAATAAATTTCACATTTCTATGTTTACCACATTTCACATATTTTATTTATTATGCTCATCAAAATAACCCATTTCATTTTTGTGCGTATATTATCCAACATCCTATTTAAAGAATGGTCCATTTTACTAATATAGTATTACAAAATGCCTAAATTGTAATCTTAGTTGATAGCGTAAAATCTAAATTGAAATTTCCAGTGAAGTTTTTAATTAGAAAATAAAACGCCTACGTAACGAAGCAATGTTTAAAATTATAGCGCCTCTATAAACATTGGCCCAGTTTATAACGTTTGCTTTAATAAACGTTTTTGATAGGCAATTATTAAAATATCGAACTTTGATGTAAAGTGTTAGAAAAAAACAACCGATGTTTAAAGTAATTCAGATACTTTAAAATTCCTTACATGATTATCTGATTCTTTTATTCAGAACTGAACTGATATTAATCATAACGTGAAAAATAACAATTTGAGCCGAACAGTACGTACAGACGAACTTACTTATTCCGCGCGTTTCTCCAATTTTAAATCAGTTTCGAGTGAAAATGCCTTATTTGAGGTTAGATGTCACGTTCTTTGTGATCAGTATTGGGGCCACAGCCTGCTGTATAGAATACAGAAGTGGCTGGAATACGGATGCGAATGCATGACTTCAATAAGTGAGTTGAATTGGGGGTTTGACGGCCAACACTGTCCTAGCGCCCATCCTACTTCCACGATTGACATGTTTTCTTATTTTGAAGTTATTAGATCTATCAATCGATATCTGCCTCCCATGTTCATAGATCTTGTCACTGGACCGACCCACAATTACGACGTATCTATAAATAAGTAAAGTACGAATAGAACTCGCGCACCGAGAGTTCCGAACTTAAAAAAGTTTATTTAAGTTTATTATGCAGCGCCATCTAGTTATGTGACAGTAAAGCAAGAAAACTTTTAAGACTGTTCTAAAAAACAATTCTAGATAGAGACTTCGTTATAATTTTGATGTATTATTTGCATATGTATATCTATAAATCATATTAATTTCAGATTTTAAAATTCACAAACTTCGGAGAAAGGGGAGAGGGGGGGGCTGTATTTTTACATTTTTTATTATAACTCTACAACTGTTCAAAATAACAAACAAACCGGAACTCTAAAAACCACATTTATTTGGAGACATAAGACTTTGAGGTCACGGCCGGCATATAGTAGGACAGCAAAGATAAAAATATAAAACTAGATAAACACATTTCGGCAAAGAATGTTATCACACGTATCTGTAAGTCTATAAATGTGAAATGTATTGATGTGCCTATCCAAAGATTCTTTGACATGGGACGATGGGTATGGCCTGATAACTCCGCTGATAGGAGATAGTATTTAACCCATTTTACTTGTTCAAGGACGGATATAAAAACTGATACTCGTATGGAACCAAATCAAGAATCATGTAATACTATCATAAAAAACAATACTCCGTGATGTTTTAGATTTCGATTTGGAAATAAAACATATAAGATGTTGTAATTTAAACTAAAAATAATGATTGAGTATATTTTTGAGACCCTAAATATTAATGTTATTTTTGAAATCCAAATAACCTATTTGTTTTTATGCCTAACATGTAAGTACTTACCGCCCGTCCAGGCGTACGCACCGTATGCGCTCTGTTGACTGGTTGGGTGCATTAACCGGGCTGGGTTATTGAACGATCGCAGTGGTTGAACGCCTCGTAGTAACTTTTTAGTAATCTGTGGCATCCTACAATTTACCGATTTTCTCGAGATTTTGATAATCAAACAAGAACATTTTATAGATACATTTCTTTTTTGGTTTTTGTGTAGAGACCGTCCCTACAATATAAATAATTTAAATTGCAACATATTATATACTTTTGAATTCGTCTTTTTCAACAGTGGATATCTTTGGAATACAACAACGTGAGAGAGCAATGCCTCTATATAGTTTAAAGTAAAGTTATGACAAATATTGTAACAGCATGTCGATCATGCAACAGCGTAAATAAGATCATTGACCATACAAAATACATCATAATGAGAGAAAATTCAACTAGCACCGTGCATATTTGCCTACTCAAGTATGCTAAATTGCTTGCTGTAATTCTAGGCACAGCAAAAACTGTGTTTTCACTAGTATTTGCATAAATGGTTTATGTAAGATCAATACTTTTAGTAGACAATGTATGTAGGTTGAATAAATCCGTTATACGGGGTGAGAGTTCACTTGTAAGCTTGGTTTACATTTACGACACTAGATCTAATAACGATATCTAAGTAAGGTATGATGTTCTAGTAATAGTGTTGATGAGACCTAAAGGACAAGATTACAGGATGATACCATTCTATTACAGAAGGGATTTTCTGAGACTGAGGTTTACTGTCCTATTTCTATTGCTTGACTCAGCTTGGCTAGTATAATTTAAGACTGATGCCAGTGATTTGTTTCTAGGAAAAAGCTGAAGCGGTAATTATTAATTGTATGGCGAACCCATAACGGCTTTGCATATTTTCCGACGCTCTCTTTTGGTTTGACTCTACAAACTGACGGTATGAATGCACCTTTATCAGCTAGCTAAATGCGCGTAGTCACACGTTGCGTCTCCTAGTTTGAAAGGGTTTTTGAAAGGATTGAGATAATCTATGTAAACTGTTCAGTTTGGAGCGTTGCTCCTCGCGGGGGATTACATTTAATGTGGAGCTTGCTAAAGTAAATATCACTAGCTTTTCCGGGCTGTGATTACAATCGATACTGTTGAAAAAAGAAATTAAATTTTAGTGTGAATAAGCCTTATTCATTATCTGGCTTCAAGAAATGAGGAACTATGCAATTTGTTTGTGTTCATGTACGAGGCAAAAAAAAAAGATGAGATGATCTTTGATTCTTTTTTTATTCAAAAAGGCCGGTCCCAATGTTAGTTTTATACAGTGTTTGGTAATATACTGACTATATACAAGTGACGGTTTCTTAAAACATAAAAAAGACTGCTCGAAAAAAAACGACTAATTATCAAATTAAAAAAAAAACGAAAAGGAATAGGAAAATCGTTTAGGTGATTAATTTGATAAAAAAAACTTACTGCCTACTCTTGCAATCGACATCCAAAAATAAAGGCCGATTTGATATCTCTTTCGGAAATGGCTGCGAGTTTTGGGTTAGAAAGGGACAACAAGAGATATCTCGAGACGTCACCAATACAGTATCTGTGGTTAGATGGCAAGCATTATGCGATAGCACAACATAAGTTTAATAAAGTCTTTGTTTTTACATGCCAAAATAAATTTCACAATTCTATGGTAAACTTTTCACAAATTTATTTATTGTGCTCATCAAAATAACTCCTTTAATTTTTGTGCGTATATTATCAAACATCCTCTATAAATTTCGTGAAGATCTTATAAAGATCTTTGGATCTGAATAACGACAATAGCATATCTCTCGTAATAAAGTAGATTTTATTTTTAACTAGCTTCCACCCGCGGCTTTGCACGCGTGGTTTTTAATAAAAAGTAGCCTATGTGCCAATCCAGGTCACAATCTATCGATACATCAAATTTGTCGAAATTGGTTCCACCGTTATGACGTGATTGAGTAATAAATAAACATTCAAACTTTAGCATTTATAATATTAGTGTTACGGCCTGTAACAAACTGGGTATGGAGTACAATTCGTAATTTAATTATTTTAATTTTAATCATGGAAACAGTTCTTATAAAACAGACAATGACCATAAAAAGGCAAATTAAATATTATAAAAGTCACGTAATAGCTAGACAATTACAATTAGTACTGTGATTATTGCAGAGTGAGTCAGGTAGAGGTCACCACGTCACTGCGTCTTGAATGGCTAAGATTAGCAGTGACGCATACTAGGTTCGGTCATCAGCCTTTACTTTACCATATTATTATCTGCAAACATTATCTATTGTAAAAATAATCACGTCGACCAACTAGACAAGATGAACATAGACAATAAGACAATTTGGTTTTTGATAGCATTTTGTTTGTGATAGCAAATACGAGTCAGCAGCGTCCCAAATTTTTAAATGTATTCACGAGATTTTTTTAACAAAATATAACAATTCTTCAGCATTTAAATTCAGATCAAAAAATTTTTTTTTTAACAAATATTTACAATTTTGGTTGAAGCTCCTGAACTAGCATGAGCTGTCTTCCCAAATTAAATTACAAAAAATACTTAAGTGGTTCAAAATACAATAATCACAATCGTATTAGCAATAGACTAAAAAACTCATTATCGGTCAGTAGCATAAAAATGTCTAGATGTAAATGTCCGTTATTAGTGTTGATAAGCCGTTATTTCGATTTTGGAAAGAAACACTTACAATCTTTGGAAAAACGTATAAAAGCGACGCCAAGGGTCTCTGAAGATGCGTACACAACTCCCTGTTTTATAAGACCGGATTTCAATAGCATCTACTGTGACGTTTAGACAGGGCCGGTCCGTTAAAATTTAGTAGCTTTGGGGCAAAACATAATATTTTACAAGAAAAGTAAGAATTTATTTTCTATCATTTTAATCATATTTCTTACTTGAAATTTGCCTAATTGTCAAAATTATACGTCGGTTCAGATACTTTTTAAATAATGCTAAAATTAAAAGGAAGTGGAAGTCATCACTTTGATTTTCCTTGTAATAAATAATGCCTGAGATTGTATGGTTGGTGGTTAAGATGATTTTTTCCACCCCTACAGCTATCCTTAATTCAAGTCTGGACGTAGGCTTTTTTGCCACGTTTAAGCTCGCTCTGTAGAGCTCAACCGACTTAGGCTTTTGAGAGCCGGAAGTCGGAACACAGCCTTTCTTGCCTTCTGATGAGGGGGTGACTCTGAAGTGTCGAGACGCAATAACTTGTACTTGGAATTGGTGCTAGGATGGTTTTACATTGAAAAAGTTACAATCAACTCCAATTTACTTTTATTGCTGACGACCTCCGTGGCGCAGTGGGTGAACAGCCGGCTGAGACGCAGGAAGTAGTGGGTTCGATCCCCGCCGCGGAACAAATGTTTGCATGATCTACGGCTATTTGTTCCGGGTCTGGTTGTGTTTCTATATATTATAAGTATGTATTTACAAAAAAAAGTATATAAGTATTCTATCAGTTATCTGGTTCCCATAGTACAAGCTCTGCTTAGTTTGGGGCTAGATAGCGCTGTGTGAAATGTCCAGCACTATTTATGATTTATTTATTGTTTAGTTTTACACTTACCGTTTATAGTTAAATCGTTTGCAATTACAATCGCAATAAATTTTGTTGTCTATGTCATTAACGTAAATTGCGTTCTTACTTCATTAAAATTTTCATTTATTTGATTCATTTACTCTTGTTTTTCAAGCTTTGTATGTATGTTTGTCCGGGTGGAATTTTGCAACTGATTTTTGAACCCGTTCCCCGAAATTTGGAATACATATGTAACTTCGGTGACAATGCAATAATATGGTACAATGGAGGTGGTCTCATGATGGAGACGGATGCTAGACAACGGAACTTCTGAATGGATTATAGTAGGCTACTAGTGTTTGGGCTCATTTGAATTTGCTTGCGGTTCCGATTATGAATTTTGTAAAAGCTTGTTTTGAAAAAGTAATTTTTTAACAAAATTTTATTATATTGATGAGCCTAGGCATTCATAAACTATATAACTATTTTTTTTACATCCAGCAGATTACCTTCGGTGTTTATCTAAAGCTATTCTGGCAGGAATTGGTTTGTTACATAATTATGCAAAAATATGACCCCTATCCTACGTTAATCGTCAAGCCTTTGATAATATTACACAACACCACAGATAACTAACTAGTAACAATACAGACAAAACAAAGAAATAGGTAAATTAGTTTACTTACTCGGGAATTGAATCGCTTATGATAGGGACCTCTTTGTTTAGGCTTTGCGTAATCTAATTAGCTGTTGTTGCCAAAACACAATAAAAATAAAATAAACAACAAATTAATTATAACTTTTATACGGCCGCGTCTCCATGGGAAGGCATTCTTTTAATTAACTTTTTTGAATACGAAATTTGTTTGTCTTCAAAAAAGGTATGCATTGAGTGCCCATAAATGAAGGTTGGTTTTATGAAAGCTCGGACAAAAATATGGTTTGTCTTTACATAGTATAAAATGAAGTCGCTTCCGCTGTCTGTTCCCTTAGATCTTTTAAACTACTCAACAGATTTTAATGCAGTTTTTAACAATAGATAAAGTGATTTAAGAGGAAGGTTTATATGTATAATACATACATCACTCTGTTTGTTTGTTACCTTTACAAGATTAAACGGCTGAACGGATCGTAATGAGCAAAAATGAGCAACTTAATATTTCCATAACACTTCTTCTATTATTATGTATGTATTTTAATTCGATATTGGTATAGTTTAGTCTATCATATAAAGTATTTAAGTAGGTTTATTTAAGTAGTATGTACCTATATTATGCTATATTTATTAGTCCTGTGCAAATTTTCTTTTTTACCTTTTCTGTGCACTACCTACACATCTTTGTCTACAATACACAAAGGTTATCTGGAAGAGAATGCTCTTTAGCATTAAGTTCGCCTTTGTACTAGTTTTATAAGTGCAATAAAGTATTTTCAATCAATTAATACAATTTTGCAAAGAGAGATTATTATCTTGGGAAAGGAGATAGGCTACTTTTTAGTCAACTGCGCAAAATAAGGGCAATGTTTTATTGAAAAACCACCTGTACGAAGCCTCGGCTAGTTTAAAAATAAAATAAAGACAATTATTGTCTGTGACAATTACATCCAAAGGGTGTCTGGAAGAGATCGCTTTCTTAAGCGATAAGACATTATGCTTACATTTATTTGTTTTCTTTTTTTTATATCTGTTGTATCTAGCTTGTGAGGTATAATAAAGAATTTTCATTCATTCATTGATTCATTAGGTGGTTGTAGATGGTCTAATAAAATATAACTCTGAACAGATGAGACAGTGTATGTGAACAAAAGAGTACCACATGCTTTTATCAATTGCTTTAAAACTGAGACAAAGTTAGGTTGTTTAGTATTTACCAAAAAAATCGTTAAATAGTACAGAAGATAGAAAACATAAAACGTAAAGAAATTCGGCGTGATTTGAAGGTTTTCTAAAAGCGGCGTTCTTCTCTCTGGTATGAATATTCATGGATAAGTTTTTCAACCTTTTGTCCGAGAAAATCTTCGGCAGGTAAGAAGTACAGTTGCTTCCACCAAATCATGAAATATGCAATAGCTCCTTTGTTACAAAATTGTGAAACTTCACGGCAAACATGGGAATTAAGAAGATAAAAGAGCCTATGTTTCTGAAATTAAACATGTTTGTGGTTCAAAAGATGATGAGATATTCTGAAACGTAACATGTTTAAGCACAAAAGATGTATGTAACTTAGTGTTTATGGAAAGCAAGTTGTTTACAATGGTGGCGATTCTGTTGTTTACGCTAACTAAAGTTGTGTAAAATACGAACGGTCTTATTTTGTTCACACTAAAGATCAAACTAGAATGACATTTAAAGTGACATTTCTAAATTTAAGTATTTTAAATAAGAAGGCGTTTTTTCGGGCTAGTTTAAGTCAACACCAATTTGATTGATCACTAAAACTAGCCCGCAAACATGCCATCATAACAAAAGTTACTTATTTTTAGAAATGTCACTTTAAATTTCATTCTAATTTGATCTTTAGCATGAACAAAATAAGACCGTTCGTAATTTACACAATTTTAGTTAATCAGCGTAAACAACAGAATTGCCCCCAATTGCTCAGAACAGTCAATCCAATTTAAAAACTGTAGAAATGGCATTATTACCAAACAGAGACTACCTACGATAAAACGGTACGTGATAAATCCTGTATTTATGATAATGATTGAAATAAATCACGAAAAATTTCTAAGTAAAAAAGACTACCTATTTAATAAGATCCTAATAATCATTTTAGTATCATAGTCATCTACAACCAGACTTTCCCACTGCTGGGTCCCGGTTTCTCTTGTTTATGCAATTCGTCATTGACATATTTTCACAAATCAATCTACTCCGTCTCTATTCAGACCTCGCAAGTATTAACTTCTCGACTTGTCACTGCAAGAGTGCCATATAATTTAGAAAATACTGAGAAGCGATTTTACTTAATGAGTGCAATAAAGTTTTTAAATTGCGATTTGTACGCGACATAAAGAAAGTTTCTTTCAATTTCTTTCCATGAGCACCGTGACAACCGATTACTTGGGTTACCGATCATACACGGGTTTCAACAATACGTTCTATTGCATATTTTTAAGGTTATGGTTATACGTGTTCATGGGTTAAAATCTTAAAAGGTAAGAAAATACAAAAACAGAGATAAGTCTAAACTAATAACGTTTGATTTAAGATGAAGGTTTTGGCGAACCCAATGCTTTAGATATTCATAGAAATGCAGGTCGCATATATTACTCTTTACGAACTGAGCTGCATTCTTATTCCGGTAACATGTGGATTTTAAAGCTTTGTTTGTAGAATAAACCACTTCATCCATAACTAATTACCTAACACTTGATCGTGAGTTGATTGTGATCCCGTATCCACAGCTCGGAACAAATGAGGAATGAATGATCACTGAGCAAAGTTCACTGCACCGTATCCAGAGGTACCCATTCCTATCTCTGTTATTCATGAGACTAAAGAACCCAGATGATGCTAACATTTATGATAGTACATTTTGGTTTAAGGTTTTCGTATAAACTTAAAGTGGAAAAAATGCAAAGTTAATAAAGTAAAATTATTTGTATTAAAACTTTTCACACTACTGTGTTCTTGGAAGATTTATACTGGGACAAAAGTATTAACAACGATATTTGGAATAATAAACGGGAGATGAAAACAAAATTAAGTATACCAGAGTGTAAACTAAGTAAGATTATTAGATTGTTAAATCTTAGACTTATTATAGATACGTCAAAATGTCTCTTTTTCAGAAATCAGAACGCTTATGTGCTCGAATATACATAGGTACATGTTTCGATGTTACACTTTGTTGATCCTTATATATTCTACCATACAGGTGTGCAAATATAAATATATAAATCAAATTTAAACTAAGTGAATGTCAAATAAAATTAGCAATGTCAAACAATACAATATAAAAAACAAATGTCATAGTATATTCAATTAAAAGTCATTGGAATGGGTTAAATATGCATTAATGCCAGAAAAACAATAGTGTGCCAACCATTTTGTCAACTTTGCTTTGAAGACATTGAATGGTAATTCCTTAAATGCATTTGGCAATTTATTATACACCTTTATGGCACACACATGAACATTTCTTTTATAAATGTCCAGTCTGACTTTAGGTACGTATAATTTATGTGGATTTCTGGAGGCACTTTTTTAATAACTACTTCTGATTGCTTCTTGAAATATCCAGGGTACCTTGTAACAAGAATGCACAATTCCCTGATGTACATGCAAGCCAAGGGCAAAATATTGTTACGCCGAGGCTGTTACACAATAGGTGATAGTCGAAATTTCTCGATGGCTCTCGGCTTACCTGCTGTGTCACGGAATACGTAATACTTGGTATGGAATATACCTGCATGCTGCGTTTTTACCTGCAGTTGCGCAGAATGGGGAGTGGTCATTCTGTCGAAACACCGACCCTTTCCTGGAATAATCGAGATCGTTCTAGTGTAGTGAATTGTGCGCGATATAAATAGGCCGGAGAGATGGCCGGACAGTCAGTCTGGATTTGGCTATACGTGCGAACATTTCGGTGACTTTAAGTGTTTTATTGTGCAACAGTGGTGTGAATTAGTGTGTTGTGATTACGTGTGACCAAGTTCGTGTATTCATCGTTTTAGTGTTGAATAAAAGTGTTATTTTGGTTGGATTAATTTTCATTATTTTATCCCGAACTCTCGTAATAATATTGAGCTGTTTAAAAGTGGTTTACAACTATCCATGAACCAAGCACCAAGACAGCTCTCACGCACTTTTTCTGGACTCTGAAAGCTCTACTCACCTCTACAGAGTTACCCCACAGTAATAAACCATACGATAACACAGAAGAAACATATCCGTGATATGCGGTAATAGTCTTCAGACTCTTGAAAAACCAAAGTTAAATAATTAATCTAGAATTTAAATTCAAATCGAGCTGCCCGTCTCAAATCGTCTTATCCGAAAGCAGATACGTTCTAACCTAGTTTTAATTCTAGACTGGGTTCATTGAGGTTACGGGCTAAATACCTATTTGCCTAACACACATACGTATAGTTTACACTTTTATTGAAGTAGGTAATATAAATAAATGGTAGATTTGTCTAGTTTATCTATGAAGCACGTTTTCCACCTGTTTCAATAATCGCAAACTTGCTAAAACTATTCTTTTTGTAAGTATTGTTATTGAATTCAGTCTTGTATTTATGTCGTAAATTAAAACATCAATGAAAGTCGAATAGGTAATCAACATACATAAAGTATATTAGCTTCTGTCCGCGGCATCGCACGCGTGGTTTGTCAATACAAATTATGTATCAATCCAGGTCATAATCTATTTATACATATACCAAATTTTATCAGTAGGTTCAGCTGTTATGATATAAAACGTAACAACAGACAGAGGACAGAGATACAGAGTTACTGTCGAAGTTATAATATGAGTGTGTTTTTGAAGTACAACTTCTTTACGCACGCTTGACTTGGGGAATAAGCTGGTGAATGCGTGACTAGAGCATTACGAAAAGTGTGATCAGGCGAGGCAAACGGAAGTTGAGAGGGAGATATAAGTTAGTGAAGATAGAAAGAGAGAGAACTATGTTTCGTATATTACTGTAGGGGCAAGTGAGAGAGAGGTGCGAGCACACATTTTGTTTCTCTCTTTAATTTAACATATATATATATATATATATATACATACATATAGATGTAGCTAAAGAAGACTTCAGTCGTGTGGTCTACAGCACACTCGTTTTTTTATGTAAACATCATACGTAATTAAAATATTTTAAAGATCGAGACGAGAGGGAGAGAGAAAAGTTTGAGCTACATAATGCTAACTATGGATATAAAAAGTGGAACGAAAAAATTAACCTGTCCAAAGGGAATGCACCAACTTTTATAAAATAAAGGTTTTTTTATGTTTTACCAACTTCAATATTTAGGGAACTTTCTCTCAGATTCGTTCGTTTCTCCCACCTTGTAGAAAATAATCAAGATGGCTTTATCAACTAAATATCATTATTTTTGGCTCCATATAATATTTGAGACCTAGATGTTACTAGTATGGTAACAAAAATACTCAATACTGCTTTCATATGGTGTTACACAAAGTTCACATATGAACCCTGGCAAGTTATATAGCAACAGGAAGGCAGACCATGTTTTTCGTAAAATTATCACTTTTTGAATTTTTATTCAAATCACATATTGAAAGATCTCTCAGTAAGATACGCAACTAATTTTAAAAATGTGGCATCTATGTAAATCTAAAATAAACTATGACAGTCACGCTATACTAGCAAGGTCAAGTATTTTAGACTTGATTATTTATTTACACAGATCTAATACACAGTAAACGAAATCACATGTCCTAGTTCACATAAAAGCGGAAGCATTTAATGTTGTTTTAATGGGTCAGGTAAAATAAAAACAGACAATCTGGCCTAAATACGAGTAAAACTAATACGGCAATACGATTACTGTAATTCAAGGCAGTGAAGATTAAATGGTTTCATTTGGTAATCTGATGTCTACATTGAGTTGAATATCTCATTAACAATAGAAAATATAAGTATTTATGACCGCAAAAAGACTTTTCTATAGCAGATGATAGATGATAAAAATGTCGATGTAAACAAAGAAATTGATAGAGATGTACTCCATCAAGAAGGCTTTGATAAAAACGAGACGATTTTGTAAAATAGTTGAAAAAGTGAGGTGAATTGTCACATGAAATTGTAGAAATAACCTGTAGATAAGATTATTTGCAGTATTTCGATTCTGAATCATGTGTACTGACTTAAAGGAAGCAAGAAATGGGTAATTCTGAGTATTTCTGACGAATAGTTGTCAAGGAACTCCGGTTAACATTCCAATAAAATGACAAATAAGTAGATTGTGTCCAATGAAAAAGGCTTCCACGTTCTATGAGTAGGGTCCTGCGAGTCCTTTATATCGACAGCTATCTATCCTAAAGCGTAGCGTAGCTTTGCATGTTAATCAATCTATTTGTTAGAGAATATTGGAGCTGGGCTTTGTTTGAAAACCAAGCTCATGAATATTTTCACTAGGTTTTCTAAAATTAACCAAATTGTCCTAAGCTGGATCCGAATCTTTACCGAAAAGATTAAAAATGGAAAGTTAATTGCTGCCCTTCCCCTGTAGTTTTGTGCATAAGAGCAGGATTTAGGACAGTATTCATTGGTTGTTTTATTTATTTTCTCGTTAATTATGTATGTATAAATTTATATTTATTATATTTATTGTATATGAAGTATTTTAAAATGAACTCATGATGCATTATTTATTTATTTTATAAAATACTTTATAAATTAGCTAGTGACCATTAAAAGGTAAGGAGCATTAAAATCTCAAAAAAAGTAGAGGAGTGTTAATTTAATTACATAATCTATACTTATTGATTATACAATATTGATAAGTGGGTACTTTAATATTATAATAAATTAAGCCAATAATTAAATTAATTTGGTGTCCCTGTAATTTTAAAAATACGCCCGTTAATGTTTACATTTAAATATATGAAGTTTCAAATTGATTAAACTACTTTACGTAGCTGATTGTTTGAGAACTAATTAACTTAAATGAGGCATAGCAAGTTAGTTAGGTAATGCATTATCTAATTTATTAATACTAGTGGTTCGCCCCGAACTGAGATTTCGCGAGTCTCCAATAAAAACATAAAAATATTATTCGTAATCTTCGACTATCAAAATAGTGCCTTGAAATCGCTTGAATAACTTGACCTACAGTTTTATTCAAATTATAAGTAACAGGAGATCATGTTCATTGGTTATACTTTTTAGGGGTAGAAATTGCAGTTATTTTGGATTTCAGACTTTTCCCTATATTTGTGTCAATTTAGGTACACGCATACCAAATTACAGCACTGTGGGGTCTCTGGTGTACCCTGTGAATTTGGTCAAAGTTTAATTTTTATTATGGTTAATAACTTAAAAACTATAAAGACTTAACTAAAAATAAAAACGTAATCTAAATGTACTACTGAAGACCTTTCATTTGACATCCCACTTGACCTAATAGTTTCATTTTCATTTTTTTTAACCCTCTTGAACCCCAATATCTTAACAACCCCCCAACATTTTTAGTTCATTTGATCAGACCAAAATTGTGCCATCACTATCTACCTATGTATCAAATTTTACGATGATTGGATCAACGCTTCGAATTTTATCCTCGGACAAACAAACATACATACATACAGCGCCGATTTACCCAAGTTGATTTAGAGATCTCGCTCAATCAACTAATAAATAAAGTAAATAATTCAATCAAATATTCATAGATTGCTTGTTAAAATTACAAGAACAGTAGGTACTTACATCTAACAAGAAATTTTAAACACTTATTACCATTTACTTGTTTTCGCATATAACGTATAATTATGCCTTATATGTTTAGCTTAGTTAATAATCATAATGGCTACATACTGCTGACTTACTATTTATGACACAAGTAAATAAATAAAATAAATAAATAAATATTACTGGACATTTCACACAGCGCTATCTAGCCCCAAACTAAGCAAAGCTTGTACTATGCTGGAACCAGATAACTATATACTTACATACTTTTTTTTGTAAATACATACTTATAATATATAGTGAAACAACCAGACCCGGAACAAATATCTCAACAATCGGAACAAGTAGAAATTATATACAATATTGTTAAAATTTAATAAACATTTGCTCAACAAAATATCCAACTCAAACTTTGACAGAGGCGTACAACACCTTTAACATACAAAGACCTTGCTACCTTTAAAATACAAAGATTTCTTACTTACGCAAAATTACAATATCCAATGAACAATCCTTATCACAAAACTAGAATACCACTTGAGTTATTCACTTTTTCATTTACACATCGAGAGTTAGACGAGGTTTTAGCGCCGAGTGTCTAAAGCGCGTTTTAGAGCGTTCACATCGAGAGGAATGCTCTACGGAACTAAAGTTATTTTGTCGAGACTACGGTCATCGGTGTTCTTCGAACGCGACTCAGCGTTAGAAAAGATAAGGAAGGCGACCATTACTGATCTTCCCACAAACACAATGCTTGCCACATCTGACAAAAACGGCAATGGCAAGCGTTCGTTATAAATTCGTCGTTTCGTAGCAAGCGGTCGTCTCAAAATACGTTGTCAAGTGGGATTTTTCGCACGTCAGTAAACGAATTTGATTCAAGAATGATATTATGGTATCCCGGTAAAATTGTGGGTAAACCGGTAAACCTTAAATGCGAATAAACGTACAAATTGGTTTTGAAATATCACTTGATTGAAGATTTTTTCCTTGATTCTTTTGTTCATAAACTCCTGCAGTATTATTACCCTAGTAATAAAAAGTAAAAATATGTAGTTATTCCGACCGTTCTCAGTGCGGTCTCGTGAGGAAATACACGACGGAGACTGAATTGACACCACCATAAAAGATTTTAGTTGTAGTACGTACCACTTTGTACTTACCGTATTCAGCATTGTTGGAACTTTTAATTAATAATATTTTGTTTATTTGACATGGTTTTCAGAAATGTGTTGATCGAACTACTGGTTACGAAAGTACGTAGTAGGCGTTCGAGGAATTATTAAAATGACACAGGTTTGTTACGAAATGCCCGCGGAGGTATTCGGCTCATAGTTGGGTAATAAATTGTATTGATAGTTATTATTATTATTATTTGGAGCCTGTACTGTCCCACTGCAGGTCAAAGGCCTCCCTTCCTTCCTTTCACTCCACTCTATCATACGCTTGTGTAGTCTTCCATATACGAGTCGAGTTCGTCTTTCCATCGGCGTCGCGGTCTGCCACGTGGTCGTTTTCTGTCTTTTGGGATCCACTCGGTGGTGGATTTTGCCCATAACTCCTCCGACATGCGGCAGACGTGTCCCGCCCAGTCCCACTTTAACTTGCCTACTTGGTGCCCAACGTCCGCGATTTGTGTTTGGGAGCGCAGTTCACTGTTTCTAAGGCGGTCTGTTAGTTTGACTCCTAGGATACTGCGCTCCATGGCTCGCTGACAAACCCCGAGTTTAGACTTTTGTTGATCTGTCAAAGACCAGGTTTGAGCGCCATAGGTAAGGATGGGGAGAATGCACGCGTCCATGAGCTTGCGTTTAAATGTGAGTGGAAGGTTACCCTTCATCATATTTTTCATGGCCCAATAGCCCTTCCAGGCGTTTTCTGTGCGTCTTGTGACTTCAGCATCTTGCCTGCTCTGGTAGGATACTATTTGGCCTAGGTATAAATACTCACTGACGTATGCAATCTCCCCACCACTTACCTCCAAGCTGTGTATTGATAATATATTACATAAATTTTTAAATTTTCTACTTTGGCAGATCTTGCGAAGTTTATTCTGAGTTTGATAGGTGTGATCATCTAATTATTAGTCGTAGTGTAAGTCCCTACTGAAAGATTGCCTCAACAATATGTAGGTACTGTAAAAATACGGCTTGCTGGTAATTAGACATGGTAATGATAATAACATCATCGCACTACAACTTCTACTAGGTACCACTTCTTTTGTTTTGCTATTTAAAAATGTACAGTTTTTATAAAGTAAATCATACGTACCTAAATAATTGTTTTATTTATTTATTTTTATTTAGGTGGAGTGTAGATGGACAGGTCACATGATACGTACTAGGCAAGACAAATGGACGCAAATTGTCACCAACTGGTATCCACGAGATGGCAAGAGGAGCCGAGGTGGTAGGTCAGAGTAGTAGAGTTTCTTGTGAAAGGGCTTGTCCAGGGAAGAACCACCATATTTATTTCTGCCACCAAACAGCGTTGCTTTGTTTCGGTTTGAAGGGTATGGTTGCCGGTGAAATTACAGGCACATGAGGCTTTACACCTGTATGCCTCGAGTTGATGGCAGTGCATCGTCGGGCATGTTTCCAAGGTGCGTGACCTATGAGGCAACACTTTGTTATAGGCGATGGTTACCACTTAACATCAGGTGGGCCATAGGCTTGATCCATCACCAGATGGTATAAAAAAACGGTGGATAATACCGGAGATGGGAAGATGAGATCAAACTCACAGCGGGCCCCAACTGGAGAAGGGTTGCCCGAGATAGATCCCAATGGAAAATGCTGGAGGAGGCCTTTGCCATGAGGCCCACTGAACTGAAAGACTTATTATAACAGATAAAAAAATAAAAATCGGTCAGGATACAGGAGTACCTAATAATAATAAAAAAAAATTGTTTTGTATTTCGGAGTTAAAGTTGTATTAATCTAGTCTATGAGAGCATTGATAAACCATAAATGTTAATACTGGTTCCTATCGAATATCCTAGTGCACCCCACATTACAAAGCTATGTTTATGACTGGATAATCGCGAAACGGAATAAGCTCGCGAAATACATTTGTATTTTCTTCCAGAAATCCACTTACCCGAGTCAATTACAACGCAAAGCTTATCGTCTCATCCTCTTTCCTGTTTTCGACTTTCTTCCGTACACGAGAAAATATAAATTATACAGGATGGAAGGAGACCATGTCTAAAACTTCAGGAGCCACAATAATCAATATCAACCACTCTTGTTCTAAAACTTCTTAGCGCGAAATCTCCATTTCACAGAGAATGGAAGTATCAGCTGATCGCTACCGGGGCATGGCGTATGTTTTTTTCCAGACCTTTATAACCTCGCCTTCAAGTTAATAACAGCTTAATTTGTAGGCGTGCTCCATATTTCACGATATCATCATTTACCATCGGGTGAAGCAGTAGTGAAGGTATCAAAAAACATTTTTAAACACAGTGTTTGTTTCATAGAATTTTTTATAAGGCACATAAACCATTTACCACTGAAAGTTTTTACAAGCTGTTTTATTACACCCTGTATAGATTGCTATAATAAAAACAACACTCAATCATCTATACGTATATCCTGCTAGCTCTCCGAGATAATATGTGCGGACATTTTCCTGAGATATATGGAACGTAGGAGCGGACGTACTCCCATCTAAACGGGGGGCACTTATGGGGGGAAATACGACAAAGTAGACTGTATTTATTTTAAAATTCATTATACTTTTAACTTTCATTTATTATACATATAATTATTTAGAACAAGATCGTACAATAAAAACAAGTCGTAATATACATTTTACTATAGAAAATACAATGAATTTTTTTTAACACGCCCAGAATGACTGGAAAAATGCTTTTAAGCATGAAGTCCTCCTACCATTACCATTTTTGTGTGAACGTATAAAATAGCTGATGTAGGGATATTTTTTTAATGATAGGGAGACAAGAGTCAACCGAAATGGTGAGTATTGTAAAGACTCATTTACTCGGAGACACATCGAAAACTTTAGCGCAGATCTAAACTTTTGCAGCGTTAAAATTCGGTAGGGATTGGATTGATTTTCTTCTCCCTGTCTTTAACTTTAGAAAGAAAAGTGAGTGCGGCGGCTAAACCTAAGGTAAAGTTACCAGCTTCGTCCCAGGAATTATGCCTCAGTTCGCCCACAAAGGCTCTGCTACCGTTGGAATATAGAGAAAAGGCTTGTTAAATCCACTCTTCCGTAGAGTGGGGTCACTTCCTGAAGTGTCAGAGCAACGGCGCAATACGATTACGTCTACCTGTTATAGATTGTTTTGTTCTGCAGTAGTTTATGGCGTTTATACATTATTCTTTTAAAGTACTCTGTAAGAACTGAGATAGAGGCGCAGGAAAATGAAATTAATAGAACAAATCTCATAAATTGAGCTATATATTATGATACTTTTACTGGAAAAAGTGCTATATCTACGAAATGGTCGGCAAACCAAACACACGAGTCACCGGAGAAACTTGTCTGAGAAAACGTGATAGAAAAACTGCTTGGAGAAATCTCTACTAGGTATATCCAAGTAATCATACTTAATAACGTATAATCTCAATAATTTAACGACATGAGTATTTCTCAAAAAAAATTGAGTAGACTCCTCACATACATTTTGGAGACAGTCGTTAAAAATATGTGTGATTGTGTTGTCACTATGTTTTTAATTTTACCAGACTCTAATCCTGATTTTGTATTATCTAATCAGCTAGGACAGTACTTTATCTGAGTAGTTAATGGCTAGTTATAGATAGGCAAAAGAAACCCAGAGCATTTCAAATTGTTATTGAATGAGTAACATTTTACCCTCGAAAACAATAAACCATCTGTCTATTTGTAAAACAGTTTTGACACCTGTTACACGCTCGACGACGTTCGTTTCATATCTACTGATAAAAAACGAATCCAAAACCACCTCGTTACAATATTATAGCATCAAAATACCATTCAAAAACCTATTACGACTTGAATCGCGATGTATGAGATCAGTTAATGTAATTTTTCTGCTTGTCAGCCTGTCAGATGAAAGGATAAATTACACGAATGATGTTATAATTTTTTAAAACAGCTCTCGAAAACTGACTGGCAGAATTTTAATTCAATGTTTACTGATTTAATTCCCTACAATCAAAAATTAGACAGTTTAATTACTTGGAATTCTTATACAAATCTCCTACAAAAAATTTTCTAAATTACCTTCTTCCCGAAGTACATTGTAGCCTAATCAAGTTGTTCGGTGTTTGGTTAATGGTATCTCAAACAATACTATTAGTTTTTATGCCTCTATTACAAGACGAGCGTTCGTGAATAAAAGACATAAAGCCGTCCGTGAGTTATTGCCATAGGTACCGTCAATATGTTGCTACAACCTTGAACCGAACATTGGATTTTAACAGAAACCATATTCCTGACGCAAAAACCAGCGCGGCAATGCAACCAGTATCTTGGGGACGCTTCCACCGGGTAGTGGATCTGGAGCATTTAAGATAGATCGTTTGCAACGGTTTTTAGATGAGACAAATTTTTTTTTGGTATTTTTAGAGAGATGTAGCTAAATGTTTTGTTGCTATCATTACCCATAATTTCCAAATAAGTCCACTTTCGGCCACATTACGTTTGGGTTGCATAGACCGACATCGAGAGTAGATAAAACCTTCAATTGGACTAAGTTTAGTTACAAACTTTGCCATTCATGTAATTTTAAAACACAATTCACTAGTGGTTCGCCCTGAACTGAGATCTCGCGAGTCTCCCATAAAAAATATTATTTGTACCTAATCTTTAACTATAAAAATAGTGCCACGAAATGCATAACCACCTAACTTGACCTACAATTCCATTCAAATTACTGCTAACGGGAGTTCATGTAAATTGGATACTATTTTTGGGGGTAGAAATTGCAGTTATTCTAGATTTCAGACTTTTCCCTATATTTGTATCACTAAAGCTACATGCATACCAATTCAGCACTGTGGGGTCACTGGTGTACCCTGTGCATTTTATCAAAGTTCAGTTTTTATTATGGCTGATAAAATAACTTAAAAACTAAAAAGTTTAAACTAAAAACCAAAACGGGGTCGAAATGTAATTATAAAGACCTTTTATTTAACGTGATATTTGAACGGATAGTCTCATTTTGAGGTTTTTTACCCCTCTTGAATCCCAATATCTTACAACCCCCCCATATTTTTAGATCATTTAGTCACACCAAAAGTGTACCATTACTACCTACCTATATACCAAATTTCACGTTGATCGGATAAACGCTTCGAAAGTTATCCTCGGACAAACAAACATACATACATACATACATACATACAACGCTGATTTGCCCAAGTTGATTTAGAGATCTCGCGTCGCTCGATCAATTATCAACTTTAAGACTGACATCACACATTTAATGGTTATATGTAGGAAGATATCTTATTTATTTCTAGTATCTTTCTCACTCTAGATTAAGACAAATTCAAGGAAAGCAATGACTAATATGGTAACGGATGCCTGCCCCTCTATTGGAACATATATCAAAGAGGACGGACGTGTGGACAGTAATAAAGGAACTTGATCGGAGTACTTGACACTTCAAGGCCAAGTATAACTGTGTGTTGGAGCCGTCTATATGGTAATGCTCCATTAGTTATTGTTTTATTGTCCGATAGGAAGAATGCTATTGCATATAACCATTTTTGATGATTTACTAAGACTTAAATAAATCTGGATGTTTCACACAACCAGCATCATCTAGCTCCAAACTAACCAAAGTTTGTATTATGGGAACCAGACAACTGATACGAATTCTTTTATACGTTTTTTCTTTGAGAATACATATTTACAATATATAGAGAAACTGCTAGACCCAGAACAAAGAACAGCAACAACATCTGTAGATCATGCAAACTGGTGGTGGGAATTGAACCCGCAACATCCTGCGTCTCAGCAGGCTTATCGCCCACTGCATAATCCGTGGTGCAGTAGGTGGATAGCCGAGATCATCAAAGTCTTAACCAAAAAGACGACCATGAGGTCATCTTTTTAATTTCGATAATTAAGATTAGGTAAATTTAGATCTCTATTGAAGTGTTTTTCTGAACTTATGATTATGGGAAAATGAGACCTGTAACAAAATGATTACCGGGTCCAATACTTATTTCAAAAATCTTTGGCAATATCCATTATTTTTCTGCACTGCTGAGACGCAGGAGGTAGCGGGTTCGATTCCCGCCGCGGAACAAATGTTTGCACGATCTACAGATATTTGTTCCGGGTCTGGTTGTTACTCTATATATTATAAGTATGTATTTACAAAAAAATGTATATAAGTATTCTATCAGTTATCTGGTTCCCATAGTACAAGCTCTGCTTAGTTTGGGGCTAGATAGCACTGTGTGAAATGTCCGGCAATATTTATTTATTTATTTATTTTACGGTTGAGTTGGCTGGCGTAACTAAGTATTTAGATATTTAACTTTTAAAATTCAAATTTATTGTTTAGTGTAAACTCTGTCTAGTGGGAAAAAATTTAGACCTTTTTAAAGTAAAAGCTGCATAGCATTGTAAAATTCGCTATTGTCCTCCAACTTTATCATTCGCATGAGGTAAGCGTTCATAGAATGTGACTCAGTAACATTTTACGTTGTAGGTACCTATGGACGTGCATGGTATGTCAACCAAAGTGCTACGTAATTAGTGCAAAAACCTCTAACAAGGGAGTAAGGGGTTTTGAAACACCCTTAGTAAGGCGCCGCGTTGCTGAAGGCTCAGTGTAATGATAAGTAGGGAGTACAGTCGCCAACGTAAGTACGTAGCTTACTTATTCAGATGACCATCGACTATAATTGACATCCGTGGCTCAGTGGGCGAATAGCCGGCTGAGACGCAAGAGGTAGCGGGTTCGATTCCCGCCGCGGAACAAATGTTTGCATGAGCTACAGATATTTGTTTCGGGTCTGGTTGTCTTTCTATATATTATAAGTATATATTTACAAATAAAAAAGTATATAAGTATTCTATCAGTTATCCGGTTCTCATAGTACAAGCTCTGCTTAGTTTGGGGCTAGATAGCACTGTGTGAAATGTCCAGCAATTATTATTTATTTATATTTATAATATTGTCTTACAATCGTGGCGCCATACGTAAGTAGCCGTTAAAGTGCAAGAGGTTTTTTGTCATTAGAAAAAGTCAAGCGCTTGACCACCACCTCACCTGATGGTAAGTGATAATGTGGTTGATAGAGTACGCTTGCCTAAAGATAATATGTTCACTCTGGAATAGGAGACTCCAAGTTGAGTTCAAATCTGGATACAAAAATGACTTTCATTCGGAAATGACAATTTACACACAACCTATAAAAAAAATGGCAGGAAATTCTAGAGTCCCGTTTGATTCCAAGAAAAGGAATGTTATAGTTAGATGAATGTCTAACAGAATGTCTAATAGAGGAATGTTATAGTAAAGATTGAGAAATGGTTACTTAAAGTTTAATGAAAGTTAGAGGAATTAGTAAAGATTGTTCTCTGGAAATCTACGGGAGAAACATATGTCCATCAGTGGGCATCCTATGGTTGACATAATTTTGAGCCTTTGACCTTAATGTGTCTGTTCGTGGCATTGCAATTCCCGTGTGGATTATCGTTTTTAGGCGTTTGCGTTAGAAAGAAATTGATGCAACTGGGTCAAAGACGAACAAAAGAAAATCGATAGTTTTAAAATTAACTTTCTTATTTGATGCCGACTGTACTAAAGCTAGGGCTCAGGATATAATGGCCCTCAGGCGACCTGTAATGATGACTGTTTATTGTGCCCGTAATTACAGGAGGTTCTATTTGGCTGATGTTTTGTGGTAATGATTGTTGGATAATAGTGGGTTCCGACTCCGCGGTTTGTAGGATAAAAGTGAGGATTAAACTGGGATAAGTTTTATTAACAACAGGATAATTGGAGTTTATAAGATAAAAGTCGGGATAAAACTGGGATAGCTGTTATATATTAACAGGATTAACATAATAAATAAAAAGTATCCGTGGCCGTGGTCTTTGCCTACCCCTTCGGGATAAAGGCGTATGTAGTAAACTAAATGTCCTGAGAAAAAACATAATGAACGCAACAGGATATAAACCCAGTCTATAATATATATTTGTGATTGAAAACTTCCCTAATCTACTGTTACCACTCACCATCAGATGGGGCATATGTTGTCAGTCATCTTAGTGATATAAAAAACACACAAATCGAAATTATTTAGTGAATGATTAAGAATCGTTCGTATTCCAGCATTATTCCGTCGTATTGCACCTAAAATAGTCTTGTCACTTCGTAAAAGTGCAGTGGCTTTCCCGAAATAAAACTTGGATGCAGAGGGGACGAATTGCCAGTATAGTCTTTACTTTGCAATCTATTTAGTCTGGTGAATCATAAGAAGTTACTTAGCATTTAAGTATGAAGTCAACTTCAAAAAAAGTTTATCTACCTCAATTTAAAGGCAGATAGGATTTGACCAGAAGATACGCTAAGTATCCACTTATTTACGCATTAAAACACTAAAGACATTATATTACTAGTTAGTGATTAACAAGCTAAAAAAACTTCGGCTTGGTAAAAGATCAAAGTGTTTCTCAAGCCTCAACATAAGCATAAAGCTAGTTACATTTTATAGTAAAGGTTCCGTCTTCATCGAAAACCAATTATAAGGCAATTTCTCGTCTGATGACTAGCAAAACTTCAAAATAAGTATTAAATATTTTAATAAATTCCTCTGATGGGTAGGTACATGAACTATGAAGTTGTTTAGTTTTTGCTAGAATCTTTTTACAGAGATTGCATCATTGGTTTATTTTTATGTGTTCATTAGAGGCGGTTAACGAGTTTTCATGGTTTTATGTGGAGTCAAAAGGCAGAGATTGAGGTTTTGAGTGTTGCGTGATATCTATCTTAAGAGTAATTTGAGACTGTCAGAACAGAACTAATGGCCGTGTGAGTGAACCTCAGGTGCGGACAGAGCCTCGACGCTCCACAAAGTTCAGTGCTCCTTAATAACATGGTTCTTCCACTCGGATATCAACCTTATAGTCCACACAACATGATTGAATATAGTTTAGCTGGCTAATCATTTTTATCCTGACAAATCATTACATAATTTTTATTGACGCCAGGAAATGGGACCACCGACGTGGAAACAAGCATCGAAAAGACGATTGCAAGAAATATGGACTAAATTCTGTTATAAATGAACCGGTGCAGGTCTGAGGTCATTGATGGGAGTGTGACATGTGAAGCAAGTGAAGTTTGGAAACTTGTAGACATGTCGCCATACTATCGTGCTAAGAGTTGCCAAGTCTCGTCTATATGGCGCAATTTTAATCCTACTAGTAATGTTTGTTTGGCACTTAGGTATAACATGTTATCAAATGACCACATAAATGACACTGCACCTGCAGATTTGTCGAGTACGTAAATCGTGTTAAGCTTAGATTTATGAAATTGGAGTAAAACCTGCAAATATCAGAAGAAACATTGATAGTGAATGTTCTAAATACCAGCAGTAGATATTTTTAAAGAAATCAAAATAAAGTCATCCATAGATTGACCGGATCGATCTAAATTCCTATCTAAATAATGGATTGAAGGCAAAATAGTGGTTCCATTGTACATTGTATCGTCTATACCTACCTCTCTAAAGAGTGGGCGAGTAACTGACACGTCTGCATCAGTTAAGTCTTTAAGAGGCGATGAAAGAGGGTTAAATTCCCTCTGCGGCTAAAAAATTTGGCCAAATATAAAATTGTTTGATTTTCCCGTAAGTTTCTATGTGACTGTTGGGTGTTATCATGTGTTATTTATAACCGTACCGCAATATACCAAACCTTGATCGATCGATATGTCACGACAGGATCCCGTCTTGCTGAATATCAATATACCGTATGCTAACTACTAACCGGTATTGCACGACACACCTGTATCTAAGCATATTTCGTATCCTCCGACTACCGAGAATCAGCGAAATAGGTTGATAAACAGAATATTATGATTTTTGGATTGCGTTCCTTTGCGTAGCTTCTTTCTGCGATGCAAGTAAATCGAACTCTTCAATGTTGTTATCGATATGAATGAATTTTTTATACTCTAAGATCAATATTAAAGTCAGTTCAAGTAATAGTAATCTGCCATCACCAAATCTGGCCAAGTGCCAGCGCAATACTGTAATTGACCGAGCGAGCGAAGCGTCTCAGTTTCGAGATTGGCCAAAAAATGCTTTTGTCCGCCTGTCAGTCTGTTCTTGCCTACAGGATGCATTTTACAACCGATTTTGATGAAAATTGGCACACAAGTTCCTTGATTTATTTAATTTTTTTAGTTGATCGCGATTTTAGATTGGGGAGGGGGGAAATGGGGGGGTGGGGTGGGGGGGAGAGGGGGAAGTTTGCTGTGTATATGTATATATGGACGGATTTAATACCGATCAAACTAGGCAGTCCTCTCCGCCTTCACGAGACAAACCTGTAGACACCAGATTCGACCTCTTATAATTAAGGAAACGCGAGTAATTACTAAAACTTGGAGTGTCCGGAATAACTGCAATTTCTACCCCTATAAAGATTTACCAAAATATATGAACTCCCGTTATTTGTAATTTGAATGAAACTGTAGGTCAAGTTATTTGGTTGTTCATTTCGTGGCACTATTTTATTAGTCAAAGATTTTTAGTTATTGGGAGACTTACGAGATCTCAGTTCGGGGCGAACTACTAGTTATAATTATGACGCCATGTGCCTAGGTAAGAAACAATCTCGAACAAAACGTTCAGTTTTATTAGGGTTAAGAAAATCAATTTCTTTTTACAAGCTTTTTATTAACTTGCGATGTATGTATGTTTGTCCGGGTGGAATCTTGCAACCCGTTCCCCTCAACCGATTGAGCTGAAATTTGGAATACATATGTAACTTCGGTGACAATGCAATAATATAGTACCTTGGAGATGGTCTCATGATGGAGACAGATGCTAGACAACGGAAATTCTGAATGGAATAGTAGGCTACTAGTGTTTGGGCTCATTTGAATCTGCTTCCGGTTTCAATTATGAATTTTATAAAGGCTTGTTTTAAAAAGTAATTTTTCAACAAAGCGCTTATATCAATTCTAGTTGCTGAATATAATATTAATACGTGATTGTATTGAATTTTCCAGTGCATAGCGGAACGTCGTTGTTTCCAAAAGCCATGACGAGTTATTTCTGGTAAATCAGTACACGTTGTTTACGAACAAGCAGAAATTGTAACACTAAGTTCTGAAATAACTACCATTTGTGTCCGTAATTTTGCAGAAGTAAGTTTAATTTAAAATGTCTACAATAAAAGCCAGTGAAAGCTACCGACCAGTCATTAAAAAGATAATAAAAGCTTATCAGCACTCGTAAAGTTTGTTGGTCGCCAAATCATTTATGTTTGCATAGATACCAGTAATTAAATGTGCAATGTAGATTTAAATTATTTAATTTTATCTCATATTTATGTACTCGATGAAGATACGCCATTTTTATTGAATACTTTAGTTGAAGATAGGATGATTACTTATTAAAGTGAAACTTTTATTACATCGTCTCAAAGTTTTTCGTCTGTGTGTTGCATGTCGCGTGACGGTCGGCCGCGGAGTAGGGATAAAGTGAAAGGCGCTCGTCAGAGCAGCCGAGGCCAATATGGTGGCGCCTATACTTCGCATCAGCTGACCGTGTAGTGTATAGACTATTACTCATTTGTGCCAACGAAAATTTTCAGTTAAATGTCTATAATGTGAAACAAAGTTTCACTTTTACCGTGGTTTCATAACACCACACAATCCTTTTTTTTATCTAATTAGAGAGTCCTTGGAGAACTAAAAGACAAGGAAATATCAAGTCACCGAATTCAGCCCTAGATTGTATAGCCGTGTGCTGACAACTGTACATGATATTGTATGCGCTCGTAATTTAATTTAATTTAACATTGTTTACTCACATGTGAGAAGGTAAAGACAGGTGTGTTAATGGATACGAAATTATTTTCACCTAACGTACCATTTTCATTTAGGTATAAACCTACTTTTGTTTAAATTTTGTTTATATATATTTTTTGACATCAGTTAAATCTATGGATTTATCGGATGCTTATTTAAAGACGGAAACATCCTTACTGAATTTATTTAAACTAGTGGTTCGCCCCGAACTGAGATCTCGCGTAATCTTTGACCACGAAATCCATAACCAAATAACTTGACCTACAGTTTCATTCAAATTACAGGTAATGGGACTTCATGTTAATTAGTTTTTGGGATACAAATTGTAGTTATTCTGGTTTTCACACTTTTGCCTATATTTGTGACACTAAAGCTAGACACATACCAAATTTCAGTATTGTGGGGTCACTGGTGTACCCTGTGAATTTTGTCAAAGTTCAGTTTTAATTGCTGCTGAAAACTGAAAAACTGTTAGACATAAACTAAAAACAAAAACGGGGTCGAAATGTACTAATGAAGATCTTTCATTTGACGTCCTATTTGGCCTGATCTCTTGAACCCCAATAACCCCTTCAACATTTTTAGCTTATTTAGTCACAACAAAATTGTGCCATCACTACCTACCTATGTATCAAATTTCACGATGATTGGATCAACGCTTCGAAAGTTATCCTTGGACAAACAAGCATACATACATTACAACGCCGATTTGTCCAAGTTGATTTGGAGATCTCGCTTCGCTCGATCAATTATTACTTACGTTACAATATAGGTTAGTAAAAAAAAATAGATTACATACATCAAGAGCCATGTTATGTTTTTAGTATTATTCTGCGGTAAAACCACAAAATTATGAATAGTAGAAGCATACATAGGTATATCAAGAAATAAATAACTTCTTATTGTTAAACTAACAGATTTCGAAAACAAGTTATTTATATCTAGATACCTCAAATGTCCTGATTTACTAAATATTATTGGTAAACAGAATTCACTAGAACATGAAAACAATTTATTTTGAGCACCCGCATGTGTATTCGTAAATACATTGTTACTTCACTTCCGATATCCGATATTTTAAAACACTTCGCTCGAAAACATTTTAGCTAATGGATAACACACTGAGGTGTCCAATATTAAACTACCAATGTTTTGAGAAGTGGATTTGTACCTATTAGTCTTTCTTCTTCGATAAAGAAAAGAGAGACACGCAAAGTATGGAAAGATAATTTTAAACATTAACGGGGTACAACTTTTAGGATATGTAAACTCCCTAATAAAATAAGAACAATCGTGTGGAAGATATTCGCAAGTCGTTAAGCTTGATTGCTCTGTAAATTGTTTTACAAAAAGATCCAGAAGTGTCTATAAAATCAAAATACACTTCATTTGAATGGTCTCCAAATCATAGCAAGCAGATTTATAATGATTAAAACAGCGTTGAGCAAAAAAACATTTGTTCTGCATTATACTGAGCCATACTCCTTTTTCGTAAATAAGACCATGCTCGTATAGTGACTAAGTATGAGTTTAATGTTTTGATTTAGTTAATGAGTCTACACTTATGTATTTGTCCGTCGTTTGTAGTATTATGTCCTTACTACTTGTGTTTAAATAAATGTTTCTATCTATCTCCAGCCCCTAAGAGCTACTTGCTTTGATGAATCAAACCGATCGCTATAAAAAAACCAGTATTTCCTTCTGCCACGGCAACGTACTGCAACTCGGTCAGGAAACGACCCGGTGCCGATTTAGAAGATTATTTATATCGCTCGCTACCCAACCCCTGTGTCAGGTTATGTTTTAATGTCCCCTTTGTTTGAGAACTTAGGCAAATGACAATCGATAGGTGAAGGGCAGTTGTTGTAATCACTTTTGTTACTAGCCTAGCTTCCCGAAAAGTGTAGTTGATTGCAATAAAATATAAGATTTTTTTTGGGAATGCATTTGACCACAACCTCACCTGATGGTCCACCAATGCTAAGTGCAGGATGCAGAACAGGCACCTACAGCTGCCTAATTCTGACCTTCGCAATTATATCAAAAACATAATATAATTATCGCAGTTTCCACAATTTTACTCATAGCCTGTTCTTGAACCTTTATCTACGCCATATCGTTTAATACTACACACTCCTATGTCCCTCTAGTACTCGAATAAAATATATCTGGGAGTTATTCCAAGTCAACTAATATCGAGTAACATAGCCAATACAAACATTGAAATCTATATAATATTAAGTAGAATTTCTGATAGTTGACGCCGGATGTCTCCAGGACTATTACCCTGCCTTATCAGACTCCTGCGCACTTCACGTGATGTATTGTCTCCGACAGGATGTGATAACATGCTGACAATTAAAAGGAGATGATAAAATGGCGGTCCTTAAGAAACAAATGACCAATAAAGTATACATGTTATGGACTTGGCTGGTCACTTTTATGATCTGAAACGGATTGATAAATAATTATTTAACTCGTTGAAAATATTAAATTTAATAATTTAATTTAATTGAATGTTATTTTTAGCAACTGTCATAAAAAAGTAACTTGAAATGGAAATGGAAAAGAAAGGAAACGAGGGTAGTTCCCTCTATTTTTTATAAAAAACTTGTGTTTGATAAATAAAAATAAAAAATAAAACTTTGTTGATGTTTTTAAGGTAAAGTGGTTTATGGAACCAATTACTAAAAAATACTAGTGGTTCGCCACGAACTTAGATCTCGCGAGTCTACCATAAAAACTAAAAAAAATGTTATTCGTAATATTTGACTATCAAAATAGTGCCACGAAATAAATATCCAACCAACTTAACCTACAGTTTCATTCAAATTACAGGTAACGAGAGTTCATGTTAATTGGTTATCCTTTTTTGAGGTACAAATTGCAGTTATTCTAGATTCCAGACTTTTGCCTATATTTGTGATACTTAAGCTACACGCATACCAAATTTCAACACTGTGGGGTCACTGGTGTACCCTGTGAATTTTGTCAAAGTTTAGTTTTTATCATGGCTAATAACTCAAAATCTACAAAAATTTTACAACACTAAAAACAGAGTCGAAATGTACTAATGAAGACCTTTCATTTGACGTGTCAGGTGACCTAATAGTCTCATTTTTTTTACCCCTCTTGAACCTCGATATCTCAATAACCCCCCACAATTTTTAGCTCATTGAGTCACACCAAAATTGTGCCATCATTACCTACCTATATACCAAATTTTACGATGATCGGATAAACGCTTCGAAAGTTATCCTCGGACAAACAAACATACATACATACACACATACAACGCCGATTTGCCCAAGTTAATTTGGAGATCTCGCTTCGCTCGATCAACTATTAAAAATTACTACGATGACGACATTTTATAACCCAAAATTACACGAACAGATCAACGGTCTAACCAAATGGCCACGTTGTTGCAATGTCAAATGGCCTAATAGACATTAACATTGCATTTGACCACAGTCAACGTAACGATGATACTAATGATGATGTCTGTATCAAACGGTTGGTTATTAATAGGTAGTAACGAGGACTAGTCCAATATTTGTTCCGATAGTAATTATTGATTTTCAGACCGGGTGGAAATGTAAACACTGCCGGTAGCAACAACCAATAAATGCGGTAGGTTTGTTGATATAATATCATCCAAAACAAATACAAACAAAACACTTGACTAGATAATATGGAAGTTCAATAATTTTAATACATATCAGAGGAGTTCTAACGGCTTCTAAACTACAAACCGCCAACGCGGTCACTAGTTCATACGAACATACATAATTGAATGTCATTAGCAGTATTGCCTTACAAGAAAATACAACTAATGTAAGTAGAAACCAATTTTTTTAACAGGAATATATCACATAATTTTATTTATCATATAAGCCATTAAGCTATCTCTATAAATCATTGCAACCGATTTATGACCGATATTTATACCCCAACTGCGCAAATAAATACTAAAAAATAATAAATATAATAATACTAGCTTCCACCAGCGGTTCTGCACGCGTTGATGGTCAACAAAAAGTAGCCTATGCGTTAAATATGTGTTATGTGTTAATTAAATCTTATTTGTACTAAAAACGGGATATTTACCATGATTTGTGAGTTCTTGAGTGTCCCGATATTTCGACGCAGTTGCATGCGCCATGATCACGGGTAAACTGAAGTCTTTGCGAGTGGATAGTTATTGGCAGATATAACGATCTACCCTCTTTCTTAGTCTCTTGCTAGAGTCTCTTGCTTAGAGGGTAGATCGTTATATCTGCCAATAACTATCCACTCGCAAAGACTTCAGTTTACCCGTGATCATGGCGCATGCAACTGCGTCGAAATATCGGGACACTCAAGAACTCACAAATCATGGTAAATATCCCGTTTTTAGTACAAATAGTGTTAATAACCATGATAGTTTCAAAAGTTATAATTAAATCTTATGTTCTATTTATGTATTATAAATAATAAAAAAATAATATTGCTGGACATTTCACACAGCGCTATCTTGCCAACTATCAAACTAAACAGAGCTTGTACTATGGGAACCAGATAACTGATAGAATACTTATATACTTTTTTTTTTGTAAATACTTATAATATATAGAAAAACAACCAGACCCGGAACAAATATCTTCAGATCATGCAAACATTTGTTCCGCGGCGGGAATCGAACCCACTACTTCCTGCGTCTCAGACGGCTGTTCGCCCACTGCGCCACGTATGTCTTTTTGTTTTTGTTTTGTCCTGTCCATCTAAAGGTTGTCTGGAAGAGATCGCTTTAAGCGATAAGACCACCCACTGTACTTACCTTAATTTTTGTGTATTTTTAATTTTGTTGGTGTGCAAAAATTGTTGGTATTCTATTCTAAATCGGTTCAGCCGTTACGATGTGATTGAGTAACAAACAAACAATTATCCAAACTTTCGCATTTATATTATTAGTGTGATGTCCTCCGAGTCCTTCTCTGATTGCTAGTTTCGAAAAAAACGAATGAAAATTTTAAATACAGGATATTTTCGAGAAATGATTTTGTTTCCAGGTTACATAATCTTATCTTCGGGACTTTAAAAAAACCCCACGTGTAGACAATCAAACAAAATCCAAAGTAAATTTTGAAGTTAGAGATTTTGACCGTTTCTCATACTAATATTATAAATGTCAAAGTTTGTTTGTTTGTTACTCAATCACGTCGTAATGGCTTAAACGATATCGATGAAAAGTGTGTTGATAGATTATGACCTGGATTCAAACATAGGCTACATTTTATTGACAAATAACGCGTGCGAAGCAGCTGGCGGAAGCTAGTGATCTACACGTAAAAGCAATCAGAAAGCAATTATGAGGAATGTTACTAGAATGACTTGCGTTAAGGTATTTTGGTGGAATTTGGGGCAGAAAGTGATACAAATTAGTTATTCATACTCATTTTATGATCAACTAGCTGTTGCTCGTGACTTCGTACGCGGTACACTACTAAATGTACAGGTAACATAGAAATAAAGCTAAACTCGCTGTTGCAATTTGGCTTGGCACCCTAAACTTATCCTATGGGAAATGATTTATAAGATAAAAGGTAGCTTATGTGGTAACCCAGGTTATAATCTACGTATACACCAAATTTCATCGAAATCGGTTCAGTCGTTACGACGTTATTCAGTTATAAAAAACAAACAAATAAACAAACATACTAACTTTCGTATTTATAATATTAGTGACATGACTGATCTTAAGAATTTTTTTTTAGGTACTCAATTCTATTTATCAATAAATTTAATTATTACCTGTAGAGACCGTATGCTCTTGTGCTAGCGCATTAAATACTGAACATGAGCTCTCATATAGTACCTAGCTAGATTCATGCAGTTTTATTGTCTTCCTGTCTTAAGAGTAAATCGGCCTGTTTCGTATGAACCTAAGCATCAGTGAAGCATGCTTTACAAATAGAATTAGTGGTCACTGCGTCTCGCCTCGCATTGTACGTGTTAAATCCAGTATTTATTAATCGAGCGAAGCGAGATCTCCAAATCAACTTGCAGAAATTGGCGTTATATGTATGTATGTTTGTTTGTCCGAAGATAACTTTTGAAGCGTTTATCTGATCATTGTGAAATTTATGTAAGTAGTGATGGCACAATTTATGTGACTAAATGAGCTAAAAATGGAGGGGTTTGTTGAGATATTGGGGTTCAAGACGGGTACAAAAACATAATGGGACAATCTGCTAAGTGGCACGTCTAATTTATAGTTTAAACTTTGTAGTTTTTAAGTTATTAACCACACTAAACTTTGTCAAAATTCACAGGGTACACCAGTGACCCCACAGTGCTGAAATTTGGTTTGCGTATAGCTTTAGTGTCACAAATATAGAAAAAAAGTCTGAAATGCAGAATAACTGCAACTTCTACCCCAAAAAAATTAAACCAATTAACATGAATTCCCGTTACCTGTAATTTGAATGAAACTGTAGGTCAAGTTAGTTGGTTATGCATTTAGTAGCACTATTTTGATAGTCAAAGATTGCAAATAATATTTTTTTGTTTTATGGGAACCACTAGTTACCGATACTGATTGAAAGTTTTCTAAGTAAAATAGAATTAGGAGTGTCTATTCACTAGTAACCATAGTTTATTACTTCAATCGTTATATTTTATCACTATTTTCCAGAACATGTATAGTGAATTCTGTGAAACCAATCGCCCAGACGATGTAAGTCTGTTAATTAATATCCGCCCATGGACGGAAGCAGTCAACTTTATCTCAACAGCACTATACCTGGACATAAACCCCATAAAGAACTCCAGACAGGTTATTAAATAATAAATCATAGTAATCCAGCAAAATTTAGATCAGCATTCCTGGTACAGTCAACGCCAAAGGCAATAGAATATGAATACATTAGTATTTTCATTTTTATGGTGTTATCCGAACACATACGGAAAATTCCAAGATTTTAAAAACATCTAAAAAATTTCAAGCCTAGAAGGGACCTTCCTCTTGATACGAGATATTTTTTTTTATATGAATACATATTTATCCTGTGTTTTCTATAATTTGGTTATCTACTAATATTTACTTATTGGTCTGTCCTGTATATGTCAAATATATCTCATTCTTACTGTTTTTTTATAATTCATTTTTCAAAACTCACATATTTATTTTTTCTTGTATGCTATAATTGCTACAAAAATTCTTAAACATGAATGTTGCCTATTTTACTGATTTCAGAAGTATTTTTAGTGGTTTTGTGTAATTCGATAAAGACTTATATTTCTACCATATCATAAGCCTATAAAAAAACTCTTGAAATCCTTCTTCTTACGATAATATGAGACTTAAGTACTTATCTACCCTTAACCATTTTGAATGTAACCCTAGGTACTGCATACCCATAGGTATATAGTCTGGCATTTTTGTAGTATAATCCTACTTCAGCGAATAAATACATTATTTACAATAATAAGGTAAAAACATATAATAAAACATAAAAAATAAAATTAATAAAATATAATTATTTGAAAAATATTAATAATGAGGTAATCTATTGCCAATAATAATGTATTGCAGGAGGTTGCGGGTTTCAATCCTGCCTCGGAACAAATGTTTGCATGAGCTATAGAATTTGTTTCGGGTCTGGATGTTTCTGTACATATTACAAGTAAGTATATAACTACAAAAAAAACCAATTATTGTTTTGTTTCTATCAGTTTTATCTGGTTCCTATAGTGTAAGCTTTACTTAGTTTGGGGCTCGATAGAGTTGTTTAAGTTTTTATTGCTGACTGTACATCTTTGGCTAAATTTATTCGTTTCCAGTGAATTGTGTAGATACTACTCGTAGGATAAATTTATTGAATCGGGTTTTCAACCGGACAGATTGCATTAGGCACGCGATAAGCTTCGAAATCAGACTTGATTATTTAATTAATACCTCTGTCTAAACTATTATTTCATATTTAGATACCACAAACTTAAATCTTAAATATTATGACAAAATAGATTGGTACTGAAGTTAAGTTTAATACAACCGCGCGCGTATAGGATCTCGGATCAAGTCTTGATCCGAGTTCTGTTTTCGCTCGTTATACTAAGAATAACTTCGGTACCTATTTCTTTTGTGCTATTATTGAGTATTAACCTATTTACCTACTAGTAGGTACTTACCCATATAGAGTGAATTTGTAAACAGTCGACTTAAGAATCCGCTCTGTTCGTAATCCAAATCAATAATCTGCTTTTATTTCCATCCAATAATTGCAAAATTTCAAGAACAATATTGGATTGAATTAAGACCAGGGCGCCGACCACAATCTTTTAGAAAACCATCATTTTTCAGGAGCGTATTTTTCCAAGCTTGTAGCAACATTACTTCGATTTGAACCATAAAACTTTTAAACCTCACTGTTATGATCCTAATAATGTTGTATATTTAGTGCTTACACTACGTTCAGTATAAAACGTTGCGAAAATAAACCCGATTTACTTAATTTTTAGGATAATTTAACGCTTTATTTGAGCTCTAACGTGAAACGTTTTGAGTGAACGATTTATGGTGTCGTCACCAAAACTGCTTCGCCTTTACAATAACAAAGTAAGGTTACTAATGGAGGGTCATGGTACGAAATGTCAGTGTAATATTATTTCAATATTACGAGATTGAGGTTGGCCTCCTGAGCTGTTTACAAATTTTACTGGTTACTTTGAATTTTCTTTTATTTATTCAAAACATATGAACTTTAAATCGAAAACTTAGTCCATTTAATAATGCGTATGCATGACCTTCTAAATAAAAACAGCTGAAAAGAAGTTATATACAATAATAAACAATCCTTTAATAGACCTTTTGATAGTCACATTCCATTAAAAAGTTTGATAGCCTTCACTCAAGATAAAGATAAACAACAGGACTATCTTAGCCATTAGAAGTTTTATTTCAAAAGCGGTGACTGCAAAGGTCAAACTTGATTTTTCCAAGAAAATTGGACAAGGGTTGCTTTTCTGTAAAACTTTGTAGGTATTTCCAAGAATATATAGATTGAAATTGGCAAAACTGTCACAAGAATATAGACGTAATCAACGTACATATCTAAGTATCTACTGTTTACAATGTAATACTTGGTTCATTTATTGTTTCCAATGAGAACCCGACAACAGGAAGTCAGCCTACTAACAGTTCATCTAAAAATCCCAATTAGATAGATAGATAGCTAATTATTGATTTTTTCACCAAATTACAATTACTATATCTTGAAAACTTAAAAACTAATACGTGGTGGTAGAAAGGGCAGTCTTATCGCTTAAGGCGATCTCTTCCAGGCAACCTTTGGATGGACTGGATTTATAGATAAAGGTATAAACAAAAAAACTATATTAGGAACATTAACATTAGGTATCCGATGGAGAGCGCGATTTTTCTCGTCCGACCCCCAATACACCATCATCTCAACAAGTAAAAGTTAAATACATTTATTTGGGACAACAAAATACAGCACAGACAAAACAAAATAATAAATTAAAACAAACATATACATAATTCGATAAAGAAACAAATAATAAAACTATAAAATATCTATCTCATAATTTTTGTAGATACAATCATATCTACTACGAGTATACCGTATTAGTTTTTACTTATTAAAATGCTGTTAGTATATAAGAACCAATACATTATTATGTAGGTACTCGTTTCCTGATGACGAACAAAGATTTATTATTATTTTATTTCCTATGTCTAAGGATTAGCATGCTGAAGTGGCGGTGGGCAGGGCACATAGCTCGAAGAACTGACGACCGTTGGGGCAGAAAGATTCTCAAGTGGTGACCGAAAGCGAAATCATATCGTAGGACGGCCCCCAACTAGATGAAAAGACGACCTATTAAAGGTTGCTGGGTGCTCTATGGGGCCTATGTTCAGCAGTGGACGTCCTGTTAGATATGATGATGATTACCTATGCCCGGGTTTTTTAATATAATGGTTTATCCATTATATTAAAAAACGTAAAGCGGGAGGTGATCGCATCTTCCACGATACCAGTTTGAGAAAAAATAATAACAAAATCATCTGAGCAGGAACTGGTTTGGACGGATGAGCGGCCGTAGTTACGAGTAAACACGCAAAAGATATAACCTTTTTATTAGTGGCCAACGGGGATATATAAGATTTTGGTAGAGAGATATAAACTGGAAGGTCACTTGATTTTAATGTTATGGATCTTTGGTTAAGTGAGGGTTTGTTACAAAAAAATAAATAAACAATTTTAGGTAGGTACCTATGTTTTGCGATGTTATTTCCTAAAGGATTCGGGTTGGAATACGGATCAGAAACATAACACCAACACGTTAATCAATAATTTTGTATAAGGATGAGGATAAACCAGTTGATATATGATAATTTGAAAGCAATACTTGCGCTGAGGAAAAAGATACAAACGTGATATTTGCAAGAAATTTGTAAAAATACCCAAAGATACGAAGGATATTATAATACTATATCTTATTGTATTTAAATAGTAAAGCGTTTAACAACAACAGTAGGTATTGTATGAGAAAGTGAATTTTCAATTCAAATATTTGATTGAAATAGTGGTACACACATAATTGGTTTTGATTACAGATAGAACCGTTCCTTAAATAATTTTCGGTTACGAATTCACTTTATACACATTGATAAAAATAAGCCAGGAATCTAGGTACTCGTAACTATAAACAAAAAGTCTTGCTTACCTCCACGAAGCTATTAGTGAACCGGCGAACAGCAAATACAAAGTTGAAGCGTGCAATCCTCACCAAAATAGCACAATCCAATTTATTACTTGCTTACTTGCACTACTGAACTTAGGTTAAAAATAGTTTAAAATACAATTTTCACTCCGCTTGCAGTCACAAATATGTGACGAAGAGAATAACTTGAGTACGCGGGAGCGCGAAGGAGACGTTTAAATGCGACGATTATTCGGTACTGACTGGTCACGTTGCTTCACTTGCTTCGTTTCGACGCGGCTACCAAGTTACCGGCAAACGTTGGAGGTTCGATACTGCTTCTCACTGTTTATTGTAGATTCGATACTAAATTGAACTTCAAAGCTACAAGGGTAGGCTCGGTCGAAGCTTCTGCTTTATGTAGTTCAAAAGATTGATTAGTTTTTAATGTTACTCCGAAACAACGATTATAAAGTTTTGTACATTAGCGGCGGACGATCACTGTCTACCCAAATTTATGTCATTAAATTTCTTGTAGGTACCTACTTACTAAAGTTTTTAATCGGCATACAAAAAAAAAATATTTCTTATAATCTTATCATAAGTTTATACTCTAGTATTTATTACCTTTCGTAAAACATGCGTATCGATTTAACTAAAATTGACAAAACTCACGTTTTTTTATGATGTATGTGATGGTTTTTATGCAAGAAAATAAAATAAACTGCATCTGCCGAGGGATTCCTTTTTAATTTTTTTAAAGACGTACTTACTGTGAAAAAACTTCAACTACACATCTGTGTGCTTAATCCACTTATAATTAACTAGCATCAGCCAACGGCTCCGTTTACGTTAAACAGTAGCATAGGTTGCAAGCGTTCTACAAAAAAGTATGAAAAAGAAAAAGAAGTAAAAAAGTTGTCGGTGGGAAATCCAATATGGCGTCCGACATGACGGCCGTGGGGCTATGAAAGCGATGAATAGGAAAAATGTAATGGATTTTACATGTGGATGGATAAATGAGTGATGGGCTTCCGTGAATACTATAATCTGGCCAGTAGTATTTGTATAGCCTTCAACGATATAATTCAGCGAAAAGAAATTTCTAGGCCTGAAAGAAACAAAAGTCTAGGCATTTAGGTACTTTTACGGTCATGATTCATTGGAAGCTAATGCGGGTGGCAATTACGGACTTAATTTTCGTTTCGCTGAAATTTATTGAACTTGACCTGGAATGGTTAAATTTTCAAATAGTCATAAAGGCTTCCAAGTTCCAACTCAACTTTCTATCTACTTCGCCGATTCCTTTGGGAAGTCCCACTAAGCGAAGTCCGATACTTTTCAAAGACTTGCTTCGTTTTTGTGGCAAACAAAGTGGCGAAAGTAAATATATTTCAGTAAACTGGGCATATTTTTATTTTATTTATATTGAACTGTTACATAACTGATGTATAATATTTGTTAAATAATTTTGCATGCTTGTATGCTGGTCATGGCTGTATCTAGATTATTTTAGTACCAGCTGATGTAACCCATGTATCGCTAATAAATGAATTTTTATCTTTTTAAACATACCACACACACAACATAAAAATTATGTAGGAAATGACAGAGATCACGATACCCGTCAAAAATGCGTTTTATATTTTTAACAGTTCAACAAGGCGCCTTTTTACAAGCTTTTTATTAACTTGCAATGTATGTATGTTTGTCCGGGTGGAATCTTGCAAGTGAATTTTAACCCCGTTCCCCTCAACCGATTGAGCTGAAATTTGGAATACACATGTAACTTCGGTGACAATGCAATAATATGGTACCATTGAGTACCACTCATGATGGAGACGCATGCTAGACAACGGAACTTCTGAATGGATACTAGTGGCTACTAGTGTTTGGGTTCATTAGAATCTTGCGGTTCCGATTATGAATTTTATAAAAGCTTGTTTTGAAAAAGTAATTTTTCAACAAATAACTTATTGACTCTGGTGTTACAGACGCCCATCCATAAGCTACAGTAACCGCTTACCATCAGATGCCGTATACGAACGAGTACTTGTTTCCCATCTTAGTGGTAAAAAAACAGAAATTAATGAGGGTCGTGTCTAACCGGTGGAATACCTTGCCTTGCATACTCATCATAGCTTTACTGCCAGTGGTAAAATTGTGAATTCAGACAATATTCCAATTATTTTGTGGACGTTATGCGCAACAATATCTAAACGTATTTAGTGGCTAAATATGATTTAAGAAGTTACACACACAAATACGTCGAATTGAAACATGTTTAGTCGCTAAATACGTTTAGGGACCGTTGTGCAAGCCGGGCTAAGGATGTTAATACAAAAAAAAATACTTAGCGTACGTTTAAAAAAATCATTGAGATAAATTGGTAATATATATTTTTTATAACTCGTAAACAGGAGTTTAACTTTTATGTGGGAGGTAGGTTTGTGTCCCTTATCTGTGGCTTCATTCTCAATGTCATTGAATGGTATTCATTCTCTTACAATAAACTTCACCAATTTGCTCACACTTAGTACACGCAGTTTATCACACATCACATTATCATGTTAATCCAGACTAAAATTATAAATTCGATTGTTACTCTGTCTCTTAATTGATCTAGCGAAGCGAGATCTCTAAATCAACTTGGGCAAATCGGCGTTGTATCTATGTATGTTTGTTTGTCCGAGGATAACTTTCGAAGCGTTGATTCGATCACCGTGAAATTTGATACATAGGTAGATAGTGATGGTACAATTTTGGTGTGACTAAATGAGCTAAAAATATTTGGGGGTTGTTAAGATATTAGGGTTCAAGAGGGATAAAAAAAAATGAAAATGAGACTATTAGGTCAAATGGGGCGTCAAATAAAAGGTCTTGATTAGTACATTTAGATTGCGTTTTTATTTTTAGTAATGTCTTTATAGTTTTTGAGTTATTAGCCAGAATAAAAACTGAACTTTGACAAAATTCACAGGGTACCCCACAGTGCTGTAATTTGGTATGCGTGTAGCTTAAGTGACACAAATATAGGCAAAATCTAATCTAGAATATCTGCAATTTGTATCCCAAAAAATATTAACCAAATTACATGAACTACCGTTACCTGTAATTTGAATGAAACTGTAGGTCATGTTATTTGGTTAATTATTTCGTTGCACTATTTTGATAGTCAAAGATTACTAATAATATTTTTTTATTTTAATCAGAGACTCGCATGTTCTCGGTTCGGGGCGAACCACTGGTCTATCTGTCTGTTTGTTACGTTTTCACGACTAAACGGTACCGACGTTTTTGCGCGAATATCGAAGTGTTTAGTCGCCTAATTTAACATCTTAGGTTTCTGACATTGTTCAATACATTAAAACAATAGAACAATATTTTGTATTTTTTAATAATAAATAAAAAAATATTGCTGGACATTTCACACAGCGCTATCTAGCCCCAAACTAAGCAGAGCTTGTACTATTGGAACCAGATAACTGATAGATTACTTATATCCTTTTTTTTGTAAATACATACTTATAATATATAGAAAAACAACCAGACCCGGAACAAATATCTATAGATCATGCAAACATTTGGTCTGCGGCAGGAATCGAACCCACCTCCTGCGTCTCAGCCGGCGGTTCGCCAATACAATAACAATAATGTAACACATTTACAAAAATGTATTTGTTAACTTTGTGGTGATTCATCTCCCACAACTAGTTTACTGAACTGAATCAATTTCAGACTCCTATATCTATTATAGCACTTCTAAATCTATCTAGTATCTATCTAGATGTTCATAAAAATATTCCGTGTAATTAAATAAAATTTTATCAACTCGATAACCAAAATCACGGTTGCGGTTTGGCAACTGAATATTGATAAATGGAAAAGCCGCAAACCATGTTGCAATATTATAATAGCAATTTCATAAAAACGCCAAATTGGCAGGCAATTGCTGTCACGAATCAATATAAAACGTACTTATAGCTATGTTTGTAAATTATAGTTATGTAATGTAATGTGAGTACCATACTAACCAGTTCTTAGGAAGCTTGCTTCCTATCTATAATTGGTATAAACTCTACATACAACTGAAAGTTATTGGCAGATCTTAGTACCAACTTACCAATTTGATCCCACCATCCCCTCTACCATCGGACAACCAGATGCTTCTCGGTACGCCACAAAGCGGTACTCTTCCACCTTCCACCTCTTCCACCGCCAAGGAGTGGAACGCCTTGCCTGAGTCTGTGTGTCTGATAACTACAACCTAGGTGTCTTCAAGTCGCGAGTGAATAGATTTCGTCTAGACAAGTGTTTTCCATCGTAGACTTTGCTTCACATCAGGCAAGAACGTGGTCAAAAAAAGACGTGGTCGGCTGAGACGCAGGAGGTAGCGGGTTCGATTCCCACCGCGGAACAAATGTTTGTATGATCTAAAGATATTTTAATAATAGAAAAGTATTTTTAAAAATTAGAAAAGTATGTAAGTATTCTATCAGTTATCTGGTTTCCATAGTACAAGCTCTGCTTAGTTTGGGGCTAGATAGCGACAGAAAAAACCTTATTAATTCATGATGCAAAAATAAGGCTGTTTTAAGTTTGACGCCTATGTCTGTCTGTCTGTGGCAACCTAGATACCAAACGGATGGACCGATTATGACGTGGTTTTTTCAATTGAAAACTAATTTAACTGGGGTTTGCATATCTAAAGATTATGAGCACTTTTGATTGTTGGTGAAGGGATCTCAACTGTAAATTGGAGATTTATTACGGATGTTTTATATACATGTTTAACAGTCACGCATTAGGCCCTTAAGTTCAATAGCAGTTTAAACCAAAATTCTAAGCTCCATCACTGTCAAAGAAAATTTTTAGTTTAAGCTTAGAATTTTAGTTTAAACTGCTATTGATCTTACTCAACCCTAGGATCCCCTGGTCTTGAATATCAGGAACTACGAGTTCTTACGTACCGCACCCAGACTCGTGACAATTTTTTGCAGATCATGGACACGTTTGTCCTGCAGCAGGAATCGAACTGTCAATTCTTTGTGTTTTATCCGGTTACACACTCAACGCGCCCTATTTATATTTGATTCCATTATTGATGGTTTTTGTTTCATCCATAATTTTTATTGTTTTCTATACGTTTGGCTTCACTTCGTTACAGACAAGCCGACCACTACTCTTCTTTGCATGATGCAACTATAGTTTTCAAATATAGTCAATTAATGGCGTCTATAGTTGTTTTCTGTTTGTCTTACTGAGTTATTAGATTACTGACGTCATTCATGCTACAAGCCCATGTGCTGAGAAATGCATCTCTTCTTTTTATATAAAACAAAATTGTTATTCTTTTTTTTAACGTCATCATCTGGTTCACGAGCGTATACTAGTATCTTCGATCAATAATAAAACCAGATATATAGGTTTAGCAATAACGCCACAGTAATGTTTTTATTTTTAAAGATCTTTATATAAATGCATAAGTAACAAAATATCGCTAAACACAGTCTAGGTATTTTAAACATCTAAGTCAAAAGTCAAAGTCAAATATTTTTATTCATTAAAATCACAAGGATCACTTTGAAATGTCAATTTTACTGCCTGTTCCTTCGCGACCAAGCCAGGAAAGAAAGGCAAGAAACAAGGCTGGTTGTTTTTTTAATGATCCTTTTACAATACATAATACATAAAATAAATTACGTTAAATTCTAACATTTTGAACGAGTTGGAGCAATTTCAATCCCAAGCTTCTCTATCATCTAAATAATCCGATATTTTATCGTAGGCTCTTTTATAAAGATTTTGTTTAATTACGTTTTTAAATTTGTTAATTGTCAATTTTTGTACATCCCTTGGGAGTTTGTTATAAAAGCGTACACCTTGCCCTTTAAACGATTTACTATCTTTATGGAGTCTTCAAGCGGCAACAGCGAGTTTATCTTTATTTCTGGTATTAAAATTATGATTATCGCTATTTTTTTTAAACTAATTAATATTTTTGTGAACATACACTAGATTTTCATAGATGTAATCTAATAATCCACTGACTCGAGTATAAAGTATTTTGACAAAATTATTATTTATAACTATTTCACGTTGTAAATCTAGAATTAATAATATAATGCTTTTTATGCACTTAGCTTATTAAACATTATTTTATGCGCACACATTTTTAATTTTTAGTTGTAGGCACAATCACTTTTACTCAGGCATTGAGGTGATCCCTGACGTGTTAAATATATTGTATTTTAAAAATTAATCGTGTATTAATACATACATCAGAAACGCTATTTTATCACAAATCTAAGGGTACAAAAATGTAACTGCGAACGGCTTACGCGGCGAACTACCCGCACAGAAAGTTTCACCCGTTCCTAAACAACAGCGCATATGCAGTAATGGTGGTTCTATTTTAAAATGGCAGAGTCCGTTTGCGATTCATCAAATTTAACGTATTAAATTTAATAGAGAGCCGGCAATGCGCTAGTGATCTTTTGGAGTTTCAAACGTCAATAGGCATTAGGTAATTGTATCATTAGGTAAGGGCCTAATAGGCCGTAAGCTTGTTTGTCACCGTATTGGTATAACAAAAAGTTTATCAAATACTAAAAAGCTTTTAAGGTGTACGTACATTATCAAGAACTTTGTTCAAGCGCATGCGTTTTTAATAAAATAACTATCAAAATTCTTGAGTCTCCTTCAGAATTAGAAGTTTAAAATAAGTCAGAGCGGACCATTTTTTTTATCTTATGTTGGTATGTATGGCTTGTATATATACCGTTATTTAATTTACATTGTTGATAGAGGACTTTCATTTAAAAGAAACAAAATTCCTAGTTGCCATGTTATTTCCATCATTAACCTAATAGCATGCGTGACAGAGTTTCTACATTAATGAACCATTAAACCTAACGTAGCAAATGATTAACCACAAAAAGAATCAGGCAAAGAGTTCTTCCCATCAAGGACAATAGGTGAACTCCATTAATGGAGCAACAAAAACACGGATGCAAACCATCCGCTGGGGTTTTATTCATCTTATTGTTTACATCAATTACTTACGTACGAGTAGCTACAAATTGTCTTTGTGTGATTTTAAAGATGAAATAAACTTGATTGATGTAAGGTCGCGTTTTTGGGGAGATGTAAACGATTAGTTGCCCATGCAGTACAGACCCTCAGACTATGGCACACTTACTAGTCCTATACCTATAGGCCTTACCTATTGTGTCCTTATTCTTGCACCCTGAAGGATATTTGCTCCGCCACAAATAACGCTGTTGCAGTGGCCAAGTATTGGCAAAACAACATTTGATGTTTAAAATAATTAATGATCAAACGAACTTACCCTTACGTGAAGTTCGATCACAATTATGTGAACAGCTTCATTCGATGCGATTTTGATGTTTACTTATTGTAGTAGCGTTTCCACGCGTCAGCCTTCAACACGATGTTTAGTTATTTATATATATATATATTTATTTATTTAAATATAAATATATTTATTTATATATTTAAAATTATTTATAATTTTAAATATTAAAAAGTGCATATTTGAATACTACTTCCGTTTTTACCTAGTCTCTGTATTGACTAGCGGACGGCCGCCATTGCCTGCGCTTACAATTTCTTGTCATTTTGTTTAAAGTATAATACTATCAGTTAATTTCACATTTACAATGGGATGGGAAACAAAACATTGGGCGGGTGTGTATAAATCGCATCGAATGAAGCTGTTCACATAATTGTGATCGAACTTCACGTAAGGGTAAGTTCGTTTGATCATTAATTATGTTTCACAGCTTCATTCTTAGCGATTTTGATGTTTACTTATTGTAGGATGTTCAGAGAATATAAATAAATGTGAAATTTTGTTACATACTACTAGAGGCATATTAAAAGTTATATACTTTTTATAACCAATCAATCACTTATTTCATATAATTTTACTCATGTTTCATTACAATCGAATCATTACGTTAGAGTCGATCTTGCAAACTCATTGGCATATAATTTCTTTATTATAAAATCTAGCAAATATAGATGCATTTTGACTCCAACCAGCAGTTTTTCGAATTACATCGAGATTAACTCCGACTCTGTTAGCTCTAGGCGTGGCAGCATGTCTCGTGCTATGTGCACTAAACATGTTGGTGTCAATGCCACTGCTCTGTAGGGTATCTTTGATCCAGTGACTCAGTCGCTGGGATGATATTTTTGAATGAGGTCTACGATAACTGATAAACAGAAAATCATTGTTTGGTAAACGTAATGTTCTAGTTTTGTTTCTAAGCAAGTGGTTGGACATATTTCTGGCCTTTCACTAAAATACGGTAATTTTAAAATAGGTTGCAATGAGTTAGGGCCGGATGTTTTTATTAAATCCGGAATTTTGATAGAAATTTGGTTTCTGCTGTGCACTGTTATATTACATAAATATTTTAATCAGTGAAAATGTTTGTACTCTATGAGCAGTGACTAGAGCCAACAGAGTAATAGTCTTTTTTGAAAGTGTTTCTAAATTGAGGTCTTCATGGGGTCATTTAAGTGCTAAATGCTCTAACACGATTGATGGGTCCCAAGTAAAATTGTATCTAGGTAAAGAAGGTCTCAATTTATAAACTCCTTTCATGAAACGTTTGATTCTGTCGTCATTAACGACACTGCTGCCTAGCAAAACAGATAAAGCAGATTTATAGGTATTTACAGTTCCGTACTTAGCACCTTTATGAAAAACATCCGAGAGGAAATCTAAAATAATCGGCACGGATGATTCTAAATGATCACAGCCATGGTTTCTGCAATATTGAATCCACGCTTTAATACAGACATCGTATTGTTTGTATGTGTTCTGTGACAGTGAAGATAACATTATTTCTACTGTGCGCGGTGAAAATTCCTTAAGCGCTTGCCGGAGACTTTCGCGGCAACTAATTTCAGGGAGCTGTGTAGGTTGTGAGCGAATCTGAAAGGAGATTTGAGAAGTTTAATGTCAGGCTTAAAATAAGTAACTTCAGAGATAACTAGTTCTTGGAATAACGAAAACCATGGCTGAGATGACCAATTTGGAACAACAACGATACCCTCTGCTTTGTTCGTAACAATTTTTTGCAGCATTTTTAAAATCAGAGAAAACGGTGGGAAGGCGTAAAAGTTTAAATTTAACCATGAAATGGTAAATGCGTCTATCGCTCAAGCTTCAGGGTCGATTTTCCAGGTAACATAGGTAAGGCATTTTGAATTACTTCGGCTAGCGAACAAATCTATTTCAGGAATTCCAAATTTGTGTTTTATTTCACTAAATGCATAATCACCCAACTCCCATTCAGTATCATTAAACTTTTTGCGTGACAAAGAATCTGCCTCACAATTATCTTTAGTATTTATGTATGATGCAAAAATAATTATTTAAATGTGGGTATTGTACACTACCCATTCTGTTAATGCAAGCAATAGCTGTAGTGTTATCAATGCGTAATAGAATTTCACAATTATAAAAGTCGGTATTAGCATAAACTTTTAGAGCAAAAAAAAAGCTGCTTTTAATTCCAGTTCATTGATATATAAAGTCTTTTCATCTTCCTTCCAATAACCATAAGACCTTTTGTTATTACAATAAGCTCCCCAGCCTGTTTTTGAGGCATCTGAAAATATTTCAGCCTTAAAATCATTAAATCTAAAAGGGTTAAAGCCAAATCTTATATTTTTTAGCCACCAATTTAAATCCTCCTTTATTGTATTAGAAATGGAAATATACTGTTCATAGTTTGGATTTTTTTTTTTATAAGTAGTGGTACTTATGGTGTTCTAGTACTTTTGTATACATCCATGAATATTGTATTGCTGGACAAGCTGATACTAGCAGTCCAATTAACCGAGCAAAATCTCTAAGCTTGCACCTTCGTAATTTAGAAAAGCGATAAAGATTATCTAGAGTTTTATTAATCTTAATATCTGGCAAAGTCAAATACATTTTTTCGGAATCAAAAATGAATCCTAAAAATTTTTCACGAGTGGATGGAATCAAACGGCTTTTTTCACGATTTAATATAAAACCTAGACTTTCTAATAAGTACTTTGCCTGGTTAACATTATCCAAACACTCCTTATATAAATATCCTATAATTAAAATATCAACAAGATATTGGACTGAGACTATACCTCGTGATCTAAGATCATAACAGGTTTTATAACCTTAGTGAACACGTATGGTGCAGTACATAAGCCAAATGAGAGACAGTTAAACTGATAAAGATCTTTGAAATATTGAAAACGTAAAAATTTCCTTTGAGACTCTTCAATAGGTATTAAAAAATAGGCATCTTTCAAATCAATGGATGCCCTGAAACAATGTTTTGTTATAAGTTTGGAAGCTGTACGATAATCTTCCATTTTAAAATGTATTGTCCTAATATATTTATTAAGGCATTTTAAATTTAAGATAAATCTTTTGTCTCCATTTGGCTTAGGTACTAGAAAAATACTGGATAAGAACTCATGTTCTTCATGGTTACACCTCGATATTGCGCCAATTGATAGGAGAGAGTCAATAGATTTTTCAAAATCAGCTGCATCTTGGTTCCAAGGAATCTTAGCGGTATAGTGGCTATTTCCGGATGGAATTGAAGTAAATGGTATGACATAGCCTTTTATCCATGATAAAACTGTAGGATCAGATGTAATTTCAGACCATTTCTGTGTAAACCATTTGAGTCGACCGGCGTATCTTACCCCTTGTTTAGCTATCTCCTGTACGAAGTCTTCCTGGGCGGCGAGCGGGCTCGTCCCTGGTACTGCTGATTCTGTGATCTGCTGTTGTACCTCGTCGTCGGGCGCTGAGATTGCTGAGGCCTGGCTGTTTCTGCTCTCGGCGCCTGTCGAAGCATAGCCCGGAAGTTTAAACGATTTTTAGGCACATTATTTGTATTGGTGTTTTTAATAAATTGTTTTTTATTAAATTGCTGTTTTGGTGCGACTTTTATTAAACCTTCTCCCGATTTTTGAATCGTCTGGGCTGATTTCAACTGATCTGTCAACTTTTCACTAAAAAGAAATTTGTCTCTAACAATATTGACAAGGGTTTCTTTTAGGTCTGGCTTCACTGATGATACGACAAAGTTTCGACGAGTTTTTGTGTCTTGATAATGACTGTCATACAGAAGACGACATGCGTCGCTAAGAGGCTTCAAAACCTTTTCTGGTGCCTCTTTAGAAAGTAGTAACTCTGTGGCTTGAGCAAGAGCTGCTAACGCGGTACCAAGCTGTTGTTGTTTTTGAAACAAACTCTGGTCTCTTTTTATCATAAAATCGGTCATTGACACCTTTGCCTCAGGATTAAGCGTCGGACTACTAGCAATTCACAATTTCCAGGCACTAAATATTCTTGTTGCATTTTATCCTTGGATTCTTTCGTTAGGCCCTTAGATAGGACATCTTGCCAACGAGATGAAATCGCCACGTGTATGTTTTTTCTAGAAGGTGTCTGCGTTTTAGGAGCTTTACCCAACAAGTTGAGAATTTCCTCGTCAAGCTCTATCTGTGCAGTCTCAGCATCATCGTTCTCGTCCCTCAGTGTAGGCTGTTCCTCCATCGGTATAGGTGGTGCCGCAATCGATGTAGATGGCACTGCACAAGATATACCCATGGAGCCTTCTGGCTCGTCCTCGGGTAAGGGGGACGAGCGAGGAACCTGTTCCATATCAGGCTCGGAACTTGTAATGGAGACATTTTTCCCGATTAGAATTTCTGGTTAACAGAAATAGATCTGATGATGGGTTCATCAATAGTGAGACGAAATACGAATCCTTAGAAACAAAGTCTACGATTAGAATTCCTGGTCAACAGAAATAGATCTGAAGGAGATTACCAAAAAAGGTAGCTCACATCACTAATCGGTGTTTCAGTAACGTAGAATTATATACAGTCCTCGATTAGAATTTTCGGTCAACGAAAATAGATCTGAAGGAGACAACCAAAGATGGAAGACTCGCAACACTAATCGACAAGCAAGTATTATTTGGTAATACTGCGATACAGGACAAAACAATAAAAATATGTTATGTACTCACGTGTAGATTCGTCTTCCGAAGTGTAATAAACAATAATTCTGCGGCGTGGTACTTTTAACTTTTCCTCTAACCTCCTAATTTTTCTTCGTATCTGGCTACACTTTCATTTTTTACAAATATAAACCACTTTTAGCGCAGAGACGTGCGAAGGCATGAGCACGAAAACACGTAATGACAAGAAATTGTAAGCGCAGGCAATGGCGGCCGTCCGCTAGTCAATACAGAGACTAGGTAAAAACGGAAGTAGTATTCAAATATGCACTTTTTAATATTTAAAATTATAAATAATTTTAAATATATAAATAAATATATTTATATTTAAATAAATAAATATATATATATATAAATAACTAAACATCGTGTTGAAGGCTGACGCGTGGAAACGCTACTACAATAAGTAAACATCAAAATCGCTAAGAATGAAGCTGTGAAACATAATATGAACCATATCGACACGAAGAGGAAGAAGAACGGATGCAAAATCACTTCAGGTTAAAAAAAAGTAAATATAATCACCAGTGGGCGAAGACATAGCTGAGAAGAGGTTACGGATTTGATTCCTAACGTGGAACAAATGTTTGCAAGATCTTCAAATATTAGATCCAAGTGTTTCTCTATATAGGGTGTTTGATAATATACACACAAAAATGAAAGGGGTTTATCGATGAGCATAATAAATAAATTTGTGAACTGTTTACCATAGAAATGTAAAATTTATTTTGGCATTCACAAACACTTTATTTAACTTATGTTGTGCTATTGCATAATGCATGCCATCCAACCACAGATACTGTATTGGTGACGTCTCGAGATGTCTCTTGTTGTCCCTTTCTAATAGAAAACCTGTAGCCATTTCCGAAAGAGATATAAAATCTGCCTTTATTTTTGGATGTCAATTGCAAGAGTAAGCAGTAAGTTTTATATCGAACTAATCACCTAAAGTTAGTAGATTTTCTTTAAAATTTGATAATATAACTAGTAGTTTTTTTTTCGAGAAGTCTTTTTTATATTTTTAGAAACCGTCACTTGAATATCGTGAGTATATTATCAAATGCCATGTATAAGTAATATAAGTAAGTATATAACAGAAAAAATAATAGTATTCTATCAGTTAACTGGTTACTGTACTAATAGTCCAAGCTGTCATTAGTTTGGGACTAGAAAGAGCAGTTTAAAAAGTAACAAAAAAACAAGTTGTAATATTTTGGTCATCTCAAAATAGACTAATTCAATAGGTCAGCTGATTTTCTAAGTAAAATATCACTACTAAGATTCAGAGCTAATTTCAAACTGAACGGTCTATTACTGGACCTTTGACAAGCAGGCATAGTGAAGATTCTTATTTAATCAGCCAATATATCGACTCTCTGCGAACGAATGTAACTTGCTTAACCAAGTATAACTAGTTTTAATTACTGGGAGATATCTCAATCTACGTCTGAATGGATGGGTTGATGGCTGGATGGTTGGATGCAAGTGGTATCATTAACTGAGGCGCTCGAGCGTGGAAATCGAGAAAATATCGTTCACATGTGACGCAGTCTCACACAACTCGTAAGTATTTCTACCCATAGTAATTTTTCGGGGTGGGGGTGGGGGGGGGGGGGGGGGGGTGTCCACTTCTAGTACGTGGTCTTCACTCTAGAACCTTTCTGCCCCAACGACCGTCAGTTCTGCGATCTATGTTAGTTATATGGAACCATTATTCCCTGACGGTTCGCTTCGAATCAGCTTGCGACAAGTTTGCAACAGATGGTTTGGTTTGCAAATAATAATAAAAACCATGGACAAAAATAACCATAACATCGTTTATGTCAGACACTCTGATGTTATTGGCATTTAAGAGATGAATGCTACTGTCATTGGCTAATATTTTTCCTAGATTTTTAAAACCATCTCAAAAATTTTCAAGCCTAGACGGATCTTGGAAATCTTTGTTATTTCCCGCAAAAGTTCGGATAACACTATAAAAATAAAAATACTATTTAATATTTTTCGTGCCATCGGGCGTTAATCTTGCAATCCATACTAATACTATAAATTTGAAAGTAACTCTGTCTCTCTGTCTGTTTGTTACGTTATCATAACTAAACGGTTTGACCGATTTCGATGAAATTTGATATACTGATAGATTATGACCGGGATTGGGACATTGGATACTTTTACCCGACTGCGCAGAAGGAGGGTAATCATTTTATTGACAAACCATGCGTGCGAAGTTGCGGGCAGCTAATATTTAATTTAAAAAAAAAACAATTTTAGTTTACCAATACTCGCAAACAGGGCCTTAATTTATCTCCGTGGCGCAGTAGGCGTATAGCCGGCTGAGACGCAGGACGTAGTGGGTTCGAATCCCGCCGCGGGATAAATGTTTGTATGATCTGCAATATTTACAAATATTTGTTCTGGTTCTGGATGTTTTTCTATGTATTATAACCATGTATTTACAAAAAAATGTACATAAGTATTCTATCAGTTATCTGGTTCCCATAGTATAAGCTCGGCTTAGTTTGGGGCTCGATAGCGCTGTGTGAAATGTCCACCAATATTTATAATTTATTTATTTATTATTCAGGCCGCATAAAAAACCAAGTCAGACATCTTTGAGTGGTCGTGTACTGTGGCGTTGGTGACTGGCAGTCACATCAATTTTTCGAATATAAAATTTATTGATATTTCACCCTGGCTGGTGAAAAAATAAAATAAATAGCATCGTTGTGTTAATCATTCAACCACATACACAGGGCTGACTTCTGAACCAAACTAGGATTCCTTGTGTTAGACAGGAACTGCGAGTACAAAGTACGAGTAGGTACTTACAACATAAAAAAAATTTTACAAGCAACTTTTAAACAAAAATGTAACCAACTTAACCAAACTACTTAACCAATTTGGATAAAATTTATATACGACCGAAGGACCTAATCTAAAATAATAACCTATCAAAAAAAAAAAAATTTCTAAATCGGTTAATAAATGACGGAGTACTAAGGTAAGAAACATAAAAGAAAATTATATAAAACACTATATGCGTCCCTATAAAATATGAGGGTTGTCCTCGATTTTTTTGGGATCCCATCATCAGATCCTGGATTTGAAACAAAAAAATAATATCTCTAATCTCGAAAAATAAAAAAAGGTTCCGACGAATAAACCTCCTCCTTTTTTGACGTCGATTAAAAACACCCTACGCTCTTTTTTGCGTCCGGGACTAACTGCCATAGCTAATCTACTCTGACTAGCTTTCTATTCAAATAAATCGCGTCCGTATCGATCCATCCGTTTGGGAAGTCAAAGTCAAAAGTCTAATTAATAAAATTAAAAGATAATTAATATAAAAATATGTAAAACCCATAGAAATTTATGATAGGTGGTCTTTTAATTTAAACCAATTTCTCCCGGACCAACTTACCTAGGACTGAGAAGACTTTAAGGGAAGTCAATGTCAAATATTTTTATTCATTAAAATCGCAAGGATCACTTTGAAACGTCAATTTTACTGCCTGTTTCTTCGCGACGAGTACGGTGACACAGACAGACATAGCCATCAAATTTATATTACCACTATTTTTGCGTTGGAGGCCTATTATAAGACAACATATTATAGCAGATTATGCAAAAATAATATTTGGTCTGCGTTATACGTTTTCGTTAGCACGAAATTAAAAAAATATCGTGGATTCGTAATAGTGCGTTAGTATTATATGTTGAAAAATAACTTATCCAGGAGAATCTTTTATAAAATTCATAATCGGAACCTCAAGCAGATTTAAATGAGCGTAAACGCTAGAAGCATACTGTTTATATCCATTCAGTAGTTTCGTTGTCTAGCATCCGTCTCCATCATGAGACCACCTCCATGGTACCATATTATTGCATTATCACCGATGTTACATTATGATTACCTCCGTGGCGCAGTGGGCGAATAGCTGGCTGAGACGCAGGAGGTAGTGGGTTCGATTCCCGCTGCGGAACAAATGTTTGCATAATCTACAGATATTTGTTCCGGGTCTGGATGTTTTTCTATATATTATAAGTATGTATTTACAAAAAGAAGTATATAAGTATTCTATCAGTTATCTGGTTCCCATAGTACAAGCTCTGCTTAGTTTGGGGCTAGATAGCGCTGTGTGAAATGTCCAGCAATATTTATTTATTTTATTTATTTATTTATGTATTTAAAATTTCAGCTCAATTGGTTGGCGAACTGGTTTAAAATCCAGTTGCAAGATTTGACCTAAATAAACTAATAAACTTGATACTACTAAAAACAATGTGAGTTGATTGTAAAAAGTTTACGCTTACGTATAGGTATAATTTGGGATTCTTCCCGGTAAACTATAAAGCCGGTTTTCAGGGACTTTCGTGCAAAACTATCTTGCTTCTAGGATTTAAAATTGTTACTAATTTACGAGTACTACTTATTTTTCTTTTTCTTCTTCTGACTTACAATGGAAAACCATGAACTATTTTTGAATTGTATTTTGCCATATCAATAGGTTTGGGTGTAGCCTTGTTAGATCATCCCTTGTGCGGGACATGGACTAAATGGGAGCTCCACAGTCTCATTCTATCCAGAAGAGTCAATTTCTCAATTGTTTCTTATTATGAAAGCAGAAGGTAATTAAGTTGCACTTTCATTGCAGATGGGTTCCTGGTCTAGTTTCCGGAGTGTGAATACTCTTCACATCATAAAATATATGTTATTAATAGTCTGGGAATCAATGAACAGAGAAATCGATACGTGCGAACATTATTTATTGTGTTTTCTACAAATTGTTGAGCTGATTATTCTACTAGGCTAGGCATCATTACAATCATATCGTAATATAAGTTAGAGCTTTTTTGTGACATTCGCAGTATGATGAGGCACACACTATTTAATGTTATTTTTATGTGTTTGTTTTGTTCACACTCTGCTAGTGCTGTAATAAATGTTTTTGATTTGATTTTATAATCATTTTTTATAGCATTGAAGCAGTAGTTGATTATAGCATTATAAAACGTTTTTACTGCGGTATTTTCGTTCACCTTAATACCTTTGACGAATTCCTAAAAAAGGGTCCTGTGGTTTACGACAACACGTAAAACAGTCTTTAATTTTGTATTGTAGATCCAGACTAAAATAGGTCGACTATAAACTCAGAGCATGTGTGAGGTATTCGAGTGAATGGTAAAAGTTTAATGACATGGTTTTTATACCACTTGAAAGTGCCTACGAGATCAATGAAAGTATTACCAAGCACGCGATAGTCACAACAGTGCCTAAACAATATATAACCTTGACACACCCGGCAAAATAACAATTCTTCTTCTTAGCGTGTTAAAAGTTTTGATTTATGTATGCTATGTTGGACAAGTGTTTGACCACAACAATAGCATTAGGTGAGGTGGTTATTAGGTCCTCTATCGTGCAGGTGTTCGGGTACAAAGGCTATATTAGCAAGTGCTGCATTGACTGCGCAGGATCACAGCAGTCGCACTGCGTTAAGTTAGGGTCCCTGAATCCCCATTTGCACATATAAATCTGCAGCGGCCAACCTGGGTGCAGAGCCTGATTAAGGACTTCGAAACTGGCCACGGCAGATTGTGCCCGGGTGGTAACTGTTCCTGTGGGGTGGTATAATCAGGCGGTGGAGAGTTAATTTTAATCCACAGTGTGTGTACATAATCCTGATTCCACACTAAGATTTTCTGTGAGTACCAGGAACTTGAGTATCTTGGTGCCAAAACGTCCAGTCACAGTAAAATTTGCATTTCTTCCCTAAAATAACAATACTTACATAATTCCTTATTACCCTTCCTTCTAAATATGACGTAATATTATTTACTGACCTTTTAAGTGGATTGCTTAGCATTCTGCTATCGGAATACATAAGGCGGCTGAGTCAATCCGACCTCAATAAAAGCAGTCTGATAACTATGAGGAGAAAGTGATGTATCGCTGTTACGCAATCTCACATGGCCTCCAATAGCCATGATGTAAGAACAGAGCTTCCTAAGTGGCTCAGAGCCTAATTAGATCGAGCCACTTATGAGCTTATCTGAGATTGTTTTTGTTTAGAAATGTATTAGGTCCATGACACTTTTTACCCTACATTTTAATCACCAGTGTTCCAAATGCAAATTTGAAGTTATTTATTTTTACTCGACTGCGATTAAGTTGGGTAATATTTTAAGGTTGTATGAAGGTACATATATGTTTGTGTGTCTGTTCATTTGGCTTAAAGGGCTTGACGGATTTTGACAAATAAGGTATACCTAATAGGGATCGTCAGAAACGGGGACTATTTACCGCAACTTTTATATCATAACATCAGTTATCTATAGTCCCCGTTTGCGATTATCAAAATTAGCAAGCTTTTTTACTTATTTTCAGTTCATTTTAGTCGTGCTTTTTATTTGTTTTTCGAAATAACATATTTTTTGAAATTCTTATATTGAGAACCACGTGAAAGTGTTATGAAATCGTCATGGTTTGATAAACACTAATAGAACTCACGAGCCATAGTGGATGATCCATTTGCTGTTACCCAAGACAGGTGAGAGATATTAATACCAATATCAGCTGTAAGGACATTATAAATATATAACTATAAAAAAACAACTGTACCATAAGTACATAATCCTGACTCCACACTAAGAATTTCTGTATTGTGGGTATCAGGAACTTTGAGTATCTTGGTGCCACAATGTCCAGTCACAGTAAAATTTGCATTTGTTGCAGCGAGATTCAAACCAACAACCTCTTGCATCTCAATCGACTCTCGTATCAGATTAGTAATTCTTACTTCTTCTAGTTCTAGCTTCAGCCCGCGGCGTCATTCGTCAGTAAAACGTAGCCTGTGTTTTAATTCAGGGCATACTATATTTCTGTACTTTTCACCAAAATCCGTTAAACCGTTACGACGACGCGACGGTAACAAACAAACAAACTCACTTTCGCATTCATAATTTATTAATATGATGATGATTAATGATAAAGAACTGATATGCAAGCATTGGTCTGGATTGCAGAACGTTTCCGGTTTCATCAATTACCATCTTTGAAATTATGTAAGTTTGTGTGAACTCAATTACGTCAATACGTTTGATAGCAGATGAAGAAACAAAGGTGTAAAGTGTTACGTGCAGTTTACGATGGGAAATAGAGACCTTTGTCCGGATTTCTAGGCCTGGAAAGGAGATGCTATTATTTTATTACTTCCTAACATTGGAGTCAAATAGACAAGTATCGCTGGAACAATATAATCGAAGCTGATCTGCGTGACCTGTCGACAACTGGCAAGAGATGGCAATGGACTTAGGAAAGTGGCGAGTTTTCGTATCAGAGGCTGAGACTCACTTTGGGTTCCTGCGTCAATGAAGTATGTAATGTTGATGTTGATGGGATGAACGCTGACTTCTGATCCGATGATTTCCAGTACGTTCAATTCTTGATGGAACACTAACTATAACAGCGAAGGAAAATATCGTAAGAAAACTTGCAGCTTAGTGAGCTCTGAATCTTCTCTACACGTATTGGGGCGTTAGCTTTTCTGATGATGAAGTATGACTAAACTGAGAAGATGATATAGGTTCTAAGCAATATAATTCATTAGAGACAATATAATTCTTGATAGCTTTTTACTTGACGTAAATATATCCCCCTGTGTGAAGATCCTAGTCACGAGTGAATAGGTTTCTTCTAGGCAAGCGTGTACCATCGTAGACTGCATCATCGCTTACCATCAGGCGAGATAGTGGTCAAACGCTAGCCTACAATTTATAAAAAAAAAAAAAAAATACTTTTTATCGTATCAATTGGTATCGCATTCATAAATTATTTACTGCCTCCGTGGCGCAGTGGGCATATAGCCGGCTGAGATGCAGGAGGTAGCGGGTTTGGTTCCCGCCGCGAAGCAAATGTTTGCATGATTTACAGATATTTGTTCCGTGTCTGGGTGTTTTTCTATATATTATAAGTATGTATTTACAAATAAAAAAAAGTATATAAGTATTCTATCAGTTATCTGGTTCCCATAGTACAAGCTCTGCTTAGTTTGGGGCTAGATAGCGCTGTGTAAAATGTCCAGCGATGTTTATTTATTTATTTATTATAAATGTGTTATCCAGAATTTGAACCACCCTATCTGATGTTTGTTGAGAAATATTCTATGAATAGGTATTCACACAGTACCCAATATCCATGTTTCATTCCACGTCCAATACCCAGCTACGCAAACCTCACCTCATAGGCATTCACCACATCAAAGCGCTGAAGCGACTCAACAAATAGGTACTACAAAATACAGAGATTACAAAAAACCAGCTTCGTATTCTCTGAAGAAAGGATTCGATTTTTAGGCTTATTGGCTAAAGTAGGTTAGCTTAAAGCAGAAGCAAACGCCACAATAATAAAATTTGTTTTCCTCGTAATAGGACTGCTCTTTATAACAAAAGTGCTATCTGTATGGCTGCCAGTATATATAACAAACTTCCAAAGTCTGTATTAGATGCTTCAAATCTGAACGTATTCAAGGCAAATCTGAAAAATACGCTTGTAGGAAAAGCTTATTATAGATGTAAGATAAGATAAGATAAGATAAGATAACTCTTTATTGTACACCAAAGTAAAATACAGAACATAATTTTTAGGAACAGATTTAGTACAATGGGCGGTCTTATCGCTAAAAGCGATCTCTTCCAGACAACCTTAGTATGGACAGGATTATAACATATCACATGACGGCGGTGCATCTATATAAAATTAAAAACATACCTACATACTATAAACCTAAAATACTAATAATAACACAAATTTAATTATAATAAAATAAGCAACTATAAAAATGGTTATGATGAATTAACAAGCAGCGACAACTTCAACGCAGGGACAGATAATGGGTGTGTACTTTTGTTTTAAAATTACTAATAGACTTGGATGTTCTTATAGAGAAGGGCAAATCGTTCCACAATCGTACGGTTGTTACAGTGAAGGATCGACCATAAAACTCTGTCGTATGGACATGAGTTTTAAGTTGAAGGGAATCTGAAGAACGCAAATTGCGATCATTAGCCTGGTGGAGAAACTCAAAACGCTCCTTAAGATAGAAGGGAGAAGAAGGGAATATTTAAATGACAAGGATCTTGTTTAATAATAATTAAGTGTAACTAACTCAATAATTTTGACATTGTTATTAAGTACAATTGTAATGGAACCTAATAATTAAACTCGACATTGCGCATGCGTAAATCGCTGAATATGTCTGCACTTATACTATGTAACACTAAACACCTTGTACCTACCCATATTAAGCAATAAACTGATTTGATTTGAGCTTTTTCGGATGTGAGCAGAAGAATGTTAGTTTTTGTACATATTGAAAAATTAAGGCCGGACTGTATATCACTTCGATGTAATAAAGCGTTCAACGACAACGTCACCGTAATTCATTACCGTTACCGTAATTGAAATTCTTAAATTCAGTCCGAAAAGGTTAATAACGAGTACTCAAGCTACACCTGCAGCTAGGTTTTTAAATTTATTCGTAGATAAACGTTACCGTAAGATATTTTAAACCAGTCTTCTGTACTCTGTTCATTCTGCCTACCGACTGTTAACCGAAACCTTGCACTTGTGTCAATATTGTCCCAGCAACGTTCAAGTGTTACTATGGCTTCAGGGACATGTAATTTAAACCTCTTTCCTGGTGGCATTTGTTACGTACGACTGCTGTAAGTCCATAAGTCCACCGTCTTTAAGTTTCAAGTTCTATGGTTTTCTATTCACTTATTAATTTCTGTTTGTATTTTAACAAAAAGGTCGTATGTATCTATAAGGTTGACAATGCCTTGGAGATTATGAAATTCAAATTTACGTTTGCGGTATTTAGTTTATCATCTTATTGTCTTTGTTTCGAAATTGTATATGAATAATGAGGAAGCATTTTATTCTTTCGCCATCAATTTAACGGTAACCCTCAACAATCACATCATACAAAGGTATTAAATTCTCTTTTATTTATCAGCGTACTGCCGCAACAGCGAGCATATAATTTTGGGAGGCGTGGCATGCCTGCAAGCGAAATGCAATCCGATCAATTTCTGAGGTCATCCGATAAGATGGTTCATATTCATAATCTGGGGCATCTTTAATGGGCTGGCTCGTTTTACCGTTGACCTCAAGAATACTTATTCGGCGGTATGTAAGTGGGCCTAGTTTGACGATCTATGTCTAGTATGACTATTTGTACTAAAAACGGGATATTTACCATGATTTGTGAGTTCCTCCGTGGCGCAGTGGGTGTATAACCGGCTGAGACGCAGGAGGTAGCGGGTTCGAATCCCGCCGCGGAAAAAATGTTTGCATGATCTACAGATATTTGTTCCCTGTCTGGGTGTTTTTCTATATATTATAAGTATATATTTACAAAAAAAAAAAGTATATAAGTATTCTGTCAGTTATCTGGTTCCCATATTACAAGCTCTGCTTAGTTTGGGGCTAGATAGCGCTGTGTGAAATGTCCAGCAATATTTATTTTATTATTATTAGTTCTTGAGTGTCTCGATATTTCGACGCAGTTGCATGCGCCATGATCACGGGTAAACTGAAGTCTTTGCGAGTGGATAGTTATTGGCAGATATAACGATCTACCCTCTTTCTTAGTCTCTTGCTAGGAATGAATTCACTAATACTATCACTACTACCGGTTTCATTCTCAATCATAACTCGATTCCGACACACACCACTTCGCTTCTTACACTGAATTCCAGGCTCCAGATAGTTGAAAACCATCTTCACGATTGAAATTCTTGTGTTTGTTAATCTCAATTGCCTCTTGAACCAGTCTTGGGATGTAATGTCGCTCAGTTGAGATTACTTGTGGGTTGTGTAGCTCGATCCAGTGGTTTGAGCCTGAGTCCAGCAGATGTTCCGCTATGGCAGACTTTTGTCTGTCAACATTTTTTACCGCCCTGGTATGTTCCTTCACCCGACATGCTATTGTGCGTTTGGTTTGACCAATATAAGAACTCCCACAGCTACAGTCTATTTTATACACTCCTGGTTTTTCTAGTGGAAATAAATCTTTTGGTGAGCGCAGGTAGTGTGCAATTTTCTTTAAAGGAGTAAAGATGGTCTTCAGTGAAATTTTTTGCTGAATATCCCGTTTTTAATACAATTAGTGTTATTAACCATGATAGTTTCAAAAGTAGTATGTCTAGTATGGTTACTTAATACGGGTAAACAAGTATGTACCTGATTCAAATCTTTCCATCAAAATTCATCTTTCGGATCAAAATCTACATACAGAATGCATATCCGAAGATTGATCAATCTTGTCTGACCTAATACAATTGCCAGTTTTTGAAAAGTTAAAGATTTAAGATTTATTTATTAGCCAGAACATGGGTAGAATCATATACATATAATGCGCGAACTTACATAAATGTAATGTAGTTTTACCAACCGATTTATCTGTTTTCTATTAGAGGCTTATAGTTAATGCCATCTACATATCAGTGATTGACTAAAAAAATTACAAAAATTCTCTTTCAAATTATCTTCTCTAAGCTTCTTGATATATTTGGTTCTTATTTCAGAAATTTCACTAAATTCATTCACAAAAAAAGGCAGTTATTTGTTGGTTGTATTAACCTACCCGCGCGTGCGATACCGTTTTTATTGGCATACGTATCCCTTACATAAGCTTGTTTCAAACATAAAGTTTAATTAGCTACAAGCGCGTGTTGGAATTGGTCATTTGCATGTCGCCGGTTACAGTCGAATGTGAGGGTCGCGTGGGTCTTCTAAGTCCCGTATGTATAGGGGCTACTGCAAAAGTTACACAACATACATGTTAGTCATAATGAAAAGAAAGTTTTGACTGGAATTTGGTAAACTTAACGTGAAGTACAGGAATAATACAGGAGACAGAATACACCCGCATTCATAGAAGTCCCTTGTAAGAAGTCCCGCCCACAGCGTCGCACGCGTTGTGTGTCAACATAAATAATAATAAATAAATATGGCTGGACATTTTACACAGCGCTATCTAGCCCCAAACTAAGCAGAGCTTGTACTATGGGAATCAGATAATTGATAGAATACTTATATACTTTTTTAAAGTGAAACTTTTATTACATCGTCGTAAACTTTTTCGTCTGTGTGTTGCATGTCGCGTGACGGTCGGCAAGGGATAAAGTGAAAGGCGCTCGTCAGAGCAACCGAGGCCAATATGGCGGCGCCTATAGTTCGCATCTGCTGACCGTGTAGCGTATAGACTATTACTCATTTGTGCCAACGAAAATTTTTAGTTAAATGTCTATAATGTGAAACAAAGTTTCACTTTTACCGTGGTTTTATAAAACCACGCAATCCTTTTTTTTTGTAAATACATACTTAAAATATATAGAAAAACATCCAGACCCGTAACAAATATCTGTAGATCATACAAACATTGGTTCCGCGGTGGGAATCTAACCCGCTACCTCCTGCGTCTCAGCCGGCTATTTGACCACTGTACCACGGAGGTCGGCAAACATAAAGTCGCCTATCTTGTAATCCAGGTTATAATTTACGTACATACCAAAATTTTATCGAAATCGGTTCCGCCGTTACAATGTTATTGAGTAACATACAAATCATCCAAACTTTCAAAACATCCAAACTTTCGCATTTGTAATATTAGTGTGATGTGATATGCTATTTTTTACTTGGAGACGGAACAAGCTTATGGCCCACCTCGCACCTTACAGACGTGCCCTACGATGCACTTCCTTGCGTCCATTAATTTGAGGCCTGTAATTTCACTGGCAACCATACCCTTCAAACCGAAACACAGTAATGCTGCTTAGTGGTAAAAATAGCTATGGTGGTAGTACTTCCCCGGGCGAGCCCTTCCACAAGGAACTCTACTAGTCTTAATTACCTCATAAATGTTAGTCATAATGAAAAAAGTTTTGACTGGAATTCGGTAAACTTAATGTAAAGTACTGGAATACTGGATGATACAGAATACACCCAATTTTTCATAGAAGTCCCTTGTAATTAAATAAATGCAGTGAACTAGTTGGAACTAAGGGTACTAAAAAAGTTAAGTAGTTTTTCTTTTTCTATTATTAAGTTTATTCTTTTTACACCTCAGCCAATCTTCAATTATGCAATGATCCTCTCCATCCAAAGGTTGTCTGGAAGAGATCGCTTTGTTAAGCGATAAGACCACCCATTATGCTTACATTTATTTGTTTTTTTTTAATTTGTATATCTGTTCGGGTTTAAAATAAATAATTTTGATTCATTCATTCATTCATAAAGGGGGTCACCAATTGCCTTGTCGTTAGCAGATCTACGATGTTATCTTAACTAGAACCTAACTGGGTCTATTTTGACAATAATATACACCAAGATTGGAAATAATTGTAACAATAATATGATTATCCACTGATGGGATTTTAATTCCTATTGGACAAATAGGCATGCTACGATGTACTAGTGATGTGAGTTCTTCCCTCAGTGTTATTAGCATATTTTTATGTGTCGTAAGCATTTTTTTAATACATTATAGGCTTGCGTTTGACTACGATCTCGCCTGATGGGAAGCGATGATGCAGTCTACGATGGCACACGCTTGCCTAGAAGAAACCTATTCACTCGCGACTTAAAAACACCCAGGTTGTAGCTATCTGGAAATACAGACTCTGGCAAGGCGTTCCACTATTTGGCGGTGCGCATAATAAAGGCCGACGAGTACCGCTTTGTGCGTACTCGTATTTCAACCATGTAGCGGTGGAACACCGCAGAGCGTCTGGTTGTCCGATGATAGAATGGAGATGGTGGGATTAGGTTGAAAATTAGTAATATATAAATGTATATATCGTTTTTTATATTTTAAATAGCAATGGCGACTTTTGTGAGTTTCGTTACACAGTAGACCCCTCTACGCATCGGTAAGCGGCTAACATTCAACCGTTACACGCGTCAGCTTGCAAGTGAATCGTTACATCCCTTGATAATATGATACGCTTCACATGCGTGCTAAGTATGGTAACATTATTGTTAAAGTAGTCTCTAGTACGATATTTCAAGCTAGAGCTATGAGACTAAGGTTTAGGCTTAGCGTGGCGATTCTGTCTTCTCTTACAACGCAAAGTTTTTTCCATACAACGTTGCATAAATTGTGCTTTTTGTTCGACCATAATCATCCTGGAACCACACTGGAATGTAGAACAACCTTTGCCCAGTTTGTAGGATAATCGTGATAGTTTTGAAATTAGGTTTGGTAGGTGGTTCTTGACTTAAAGGTTTACATAAAAAACTTTAAACACGTTTAAAAATATCAAATAATTCAATTATTAATTTGTAGCTGGCCTCAATGCTCGCTCGTGGCGGGCTACTAAACTCGGTAATTACACTATTAAAACGCAGTACGGGTTATAAAAACCGAACGAGCCTAACACAAGCCATTACTATCCAAACCCTAAAAAACCTCCAATCTCTTTTTATTTGAACCGGTTTTGAGGTATTTGCATCTGCAGTACGATAGGAATCTGCGCTCGCGCAGCCTTGATCAAGGCATTCCGCTCAGCTGATTGCGGTGTACTGGCATGGCCGTAGTAACTATCACATAATTTATGTACACTTAGTGATAGTAACTACTGTGTTATCTGTGTCAGCTGTATGCTTTATTCTTACCTAATCTGTGTATTGGTATTTCGTGACCCGCAATTACTTGGCTGCGGTTAGAGTAAATAGATATGTAGGTATGTTGATTGAAATTAAGTAGATACCTACTCAGTTTTTGACGTTTCAAAGTGATCCTTGTGATTTTAATGAATAAAAATATTTGAATTTTGAATTTTTTTGAAAAAAGTTGGATAGATAAGGTAATGGGCTCTAAGTAATGGGTTTTAAGTTTTAAATTAAAAATTTGATAAACACACGTAACACTGATTTTTGTTTGTCTAGGTAAGTAAGTACCTATTTCTAATATAACTCGGGTAACCAAAATTGTAAAAAAATATTAAATTATTTTTTTTATGTACCATTTTTTTACTTATTAAAATTGATTTGGAAGTAAGTTGTAAGTATAATAAGTTTTTTTGTTGAAAAATTACTTTTTCAATACAAGCTTTTGGATCCGCAAGCAGATTCAAATGAGTCCGAACACTAGTCGCCTACTATAATCCATTCAGAAGTTCCGTTGTCTAGCATCCGTCTCCATCATGAAACCACCTCCATGGTACCATATTATTGCATTGTCACGGAAGTTACATATTTATTCCAAGTTTCAGCTCAATCGGTTGAGGGTAACGGGTTTAAAATTCAGTTGCAAAATTCCACCCGGACAAACATACATACATTGCAAGTTAATAAAAAGCTTGTAAAAGGCTTCCAAGTGACTACTCATATTCCAAAGCGCTTATTCATGACTGCTTCCTCATTTATAGATTATCAAAACAGCATCAAAGAAAGAAACCCCACTAGTATCATTGATCGAGCGAAGCGAGATCTCCAAATCTACATGGGCAAATCGGCGTTGTATGTATGTATGTATGTTTGTTTGTCCGAGGATAAGGATTTTGATGTGACTAAATGAGCTTAACTAGTGGGGGGGGGGGGGGGGTTGAGACATTGGGGTTGAAGCAAAAAAATTTAAATTAAGGTCAAATAGGACGTCAAATGAAAGGTCTTCATTAGTACATTTTGATTCGGTTTTTATTTTTTGTTTAAACCTTGTAGATTTTTGATTATATATAGCCGTACTTAAAACCCCACAGTGCTGAAATTTGGTATGCGTGTACGAAGCATGCCTTTTAAGTTTTGTCGTTTGAAGAAAAAAACACATCTAGAACCTTATAGTACTTTTTATTGTTTTTCAAAGTATTCACAACGTAGCTTAAAACACTTTTCCATTCGCTCAAACCAGTTATTATAACATTTATTCCACTCTAAAGTGGGGTGTTCAAAATGGCTGTCTTGAAAGCGTCGACTGCTTCTTCACCGGACTGGAACCTTTGACCACGAAGACTTTTCTTAATTTTAGGAAATGTAAAGAAATCGTTAGGGCTTAGGTCAGGACTGTATGGAGGATGGTCAAGAATTTCTACTTTTTCCTGCTTCAAATACTCAATCGTTTGACGAGCGCTGTGTGAGCTTGCGTTGTCGTGGTGCAGGATGATGCGTCGCTTTGAGTTAGATTTTCGAAGTTCGGCGATGACTTGTGGTAAAAAAACTGTAGTATACCACTCTGCGTTAACCGTTCTACGATTTTCAAGTGCAATAGTCGCAACATGGCCGGTTTTTCCAACGAACGTGGCCACCATCTTCTTTGAAGTGCTTCGAGAACGAACAACTTTAGTCGGCTTTGGCTCGTCTTGAAAGACCCAGATTGTAGATTGTTGTTTGGTATCAGGATCGTAGGCATAGATCCAAGATTCGTCACCACTTATGATGTCGTAGACGTGATTTGACTCCCCTCGGTTGAACCTTTGCAGAGTTTTCTTACACCATTTGACGCGGGCCGCCTTGTGATCGTCGGAAAGCAGATGCGGTATCCAACGGCAAACTAGCTTTCTCACACCAAGCGCTTCATGCAAGATCTTCTGAATGGTTGTCCCTGAGATGCCTAATAGAGCCTCTATCTCTCGATACGTCACATGACGATCTTCGAGAATTAGTTGTCTCACAGCAATGATGTTATCTTCAGTGAAGGCGGATTTTGGGCGTCCTTCGCGAAATCTGTCACTAACACTAGTATGTCCACGCTGGAATTCTAAATACCAGCGTTCGACAGTCCGCAGACATGGGGCTACATCACAGAACACAGATGTTAGCTCTTCTAAACACTGAAGCCGTGTCAGGCCTCTTCTAAAGTTGTAGAAAATTATTGCACGAACATTTTCCTTAGAAAGATTCATTTTCGTACGTGACCTGACAGATTCAAATCGAAACTGTGACTAAACAATAGCATTAATCCTAATACTTTCAACTGTTTTGAGATTCAAAATGTAAACACATTCGAATATAGAACAGTTCCAAATTCAAAATTGCCGGAAAATATGGAAACGACAGAACTTAAAAGGCATGCCTCGTAGCTCTAGTAACACAAATATAGGGATAAGGTTTAAATCCAGAATAACTGCAATTTCTACCCCAAAAAAAGAACCAATTAACATGAACTCCCGTTACTTGTTATTTGAATGAAACCCTAGGTCAAGTGATTTGGTTATCATTTCGTGGCATATTCAAAGATTACAAATAATATTTTTTCGTTTATATGGGAGACTCGCGAGATCTCAGTTCGGGGTGTACCACTAGTATCCAATTTGATAGGCACTTTCACATACATCATTACGGATAAATCATAACCACTCTAATAGTATAAAACAAAGTTGCCATCTGTGTCTGTCTGTTTATATACGCAACAGATTTTGATACGGCATTCACTATCATATAGATATTTTTTTCGAAAGGTTTATATGTAAAACACATTCATATAATATGTATTGAAACTTGAGTAAAGTCTATATTTTCCTATTGTACGAAGTTGCGGCAGATACAGCTATTTTTCTAATAAAAAAGCCTTGAACACGACCTATCAAAGGCAATCTCAAGTATTCGTGTCAAGTTAAATAGTTCATCCTACGCACATTGTTACCCAAGACATAACTCCGAGCAACTCATGCTTATTCTGTTCCCACGAATAATAATCTTCAGAGGAAAGTGCCTGTAATTATGGGAATTCTCTTACAACAGAAAAAGAGTCTATCGGAGTCGGGTGGGAACACTTCGAAAGGCTTCGTCTCCTAACCGGTGGAATAAGGTTCAATCTATAGTTAGTACATTTTGTATTAAGTTTTACGCCTTATGTTTCCTTTAAAAACGCAACTGACTGTAATTTGACGTGGTCAGATCAGGTTGAAGACGTATGTGTTAAATTGAATCGGTTCTCGTACGCTCTTTACATGCTTGCCAAAATAGTAAACCAGAAAACAGTCCTAACAGCTTACAATGCTTATATCACATCCACCCTACAGAGGTAACGCTACAGAGAGAGAACGAATTTTCAAAGCACAGAAGAAATGCTCACGAGCCGTCTGTAAATTACGACAAATTGATACATGTAAGCCTCATTTCCAGCAACTCAACATATTAACTTTTCCCTGTTTATACATATTTGAAACAATTGTATTTGTCAGACAAAACAAAAGTAAATTCGTAACATTGGGCAACAGACGTCAAATTAATAAAGTACAAATGCCTCCGCATAAAACCGCTCTTTTTGACAAAAGCGTAATGGGTATGGCACCTAGGTTATTTAATAAGTTACCAAAATCAATTTTAGAAACGGATAATGTACATATGTTTAAAAATAAATTAAAAAATTTTTTAATTGAGAAAGCCTACTACAGCATTCAGGAGTATTTACTAGATAAATGAATATTAATATTGACGTAATGTATAATTAATATTGCCTGACATCTGAATTTGATCAATTGATTTTGTTTGACATTTATTCTATTTTGGTTGTTTGTGTTAGTTTTATTAGTTCTTATTTTGTGATTTGTAATAATTTTATTTATGTTTTAATAATTTGCATGCCTCTGTGCTAGAAATAAGTTGGATCTATAATAATTTTAAGAACTTTGTTTAAACCCTTATTTGATGCAAATAAATGATTTGATTTGATTTGATTTGCAAATAATTTTATTTTTGTTCGAGAGCTTTTGGATTATTTTTTTATTTATTGAATACTTATACCTAAAATATGCTCTTTTGTGCTTTGGCATTATCTACCATCATTCTGGGCATGCAAAAGGAATTATCTAAATCTTATATCATTACATATCCAAAACATTGTCAGTAAGTATCGCACTCAGGGTTTATAAAGACGTCAAGTTCTTTCCTTCAAGTCCGGAGAAGATCGGTTTAAAGACAAGGCGAAGGGTTGATCGATGATACGACACGAAGCGGTCTCAATCCTTTTAAGATTATAATCATAAAATGACTTGGCTTCCGATTCTTGAAAAAGACGTTTAGAATTAAATGTTTAGGGAAGATACATTTTTACCCTACATTCTTTCTGACTGGTCATTTAAAACTCATCAACTTCTAGTGATATTTTAGCTAAATCTCTCACCTGAGTACGATGTCTCTTTTAGTTCCTGAGTCGGATTCCATGACTGTGTTCGCTTCGGTATGATGGGTAGGATGCCGGAAAAACTACAGATAAAGATTTTGTATCACAACGCTGGTCTCAGGGTACAATAAATCGGCTAGATTTCGTTCCCTGAGACTAACGTTTTGATATCAAGGTCAAGGTAGAAATGTCTTCCAGTTGTAAAGGACAGATGGCTACGACTAACCAGGAGGACCATCTGTCAGTTCTGTGACTTACTAAAAAAATATCACATTCTGCACTGCGTGTAATTGATAATGCAAAGGGAACTTGTATTTATTTTTCTATAACTTCGATGTCTGCCCTTGGAGTACTACTTTTCCTATTAAAAGAGTAGGTACTTATTACAGACAAGTCTGTTCTGTAAATAATCAGACAACTAACCCAGATCCATGTCATCTTATACCTCGCCCTTACAAAGGTAGCCGGATGGAGTCGCGTCCTCATTACTCGATGCATCAAGTTACTGTGGCCTGCACAGTGCATACTTCCTTTGTCTAGATAGTTGTACCCAGAAGCCGTTAAAAGTGATAGAACTGTAGACTGGTATCTAATGTTTGAGGTGGACATTGTTAAAACAAATAATAATAGTGCTGTAGCATGGTAACATGCAGTAGAATAATGCTGAGCCAAAGGGCCTTTCACCACCACACTGAGCAGTAATTATCCTTCTTTTTATAATCTAAAGGTTTCGTTTTTTAGTAATAGTTATGTATTTGTAGCTTCAACCAATATTTATCAATATTTTTAATTGACGACCTCCGTGGCGCAGTGGGCCAATAGCCGGCTGAGACGCAGGAGGTAGCGGGCTCAATTCCCGCCGCGGAACCAATGTTTGCATGATCTACAAAATTTGTTTCCAGGTCTGGATGTTCCTGGATGTTTCCATGAAAGCATGTATTTACAAAAAAAAAGTATATAAGTATTCTATCAGTTATCTGGTTCCCATAGTACAAGCTCTGCTTAGTATGGAGCTAGATAGCGCTGTGTGAAATGTCCAGCAATATTTATTTATAAAAAAAAAAATCTTTATTTCTTTCTTTATGTATGGGTATGGCAGAGTTCTTAGCCATGGATCAGCCGATTAATTTACTGCAGTTACACGTGTACGTACATATGTCAATGAGAATGATGTTTTTATTAATGTATGTTTGTTATTTAAACTATCGCAGAAGTTCAATGTTATATTAAAGGTAATGGGATCATCAGTTCCAAAGCTGGAGTAATGGATACTCTAGCTTTGCGTAACTAAGTAGATGAATATGAATATATAATTTACCAGCAATCATCAGCAAGGCAGTAAACAGCATAACCCTTTTCAAAAAAGCCCCACGGCTTAACGCTGTCTCAAAACTTTATAAAGTTCTTTAAAATTTCGAAATATCATGCCTATAATTCTGTAACAACGGACAAGGTCAGACCGGAGTCAAACAATTCCATTATTTTGTCTCCAAATGTTCTGCAATCACGAAACTGTAGTAACTTTCAGCAAATTCATTTCCATTTTCATTTTCGTCAAGGTCGATTTACCTCTACCATGAGTTTTGCAATGACAACAACTCAACTCGTCTGGGCAGCGATTAGGAAACTACCGACTGCGCGTCCAAAATACCTTAGTGCCTAGGACGAAAGTCTGATCAGAGTGTGTTACCAGTGATAACATAGAAATGGGGTCATTTACAATGGGCCTTCCAGGCTCAAGGTCGCTCAGAAGGCTATGCTTGATATTTGTACTAAAAACGGGATATTTACCATGATTTGTGAGTTCTAAATAAATAAATAGTAAATAATAATAGTAATAATAACTAAATAGTGTTAATAACCATGATAGTTTCAAAAGTTTTATGCTTGATATGTCTCTACGAGATCGAATCAGAAATGAGGAGATTCGTAGACAAATCAAACTCACTGAGACAAATCCTCTGGGATTAGCAAGCTGAAGTGGCAGTCGGTGGAGCACATAGCTCGAAAAACTGACGGTTATTCGGGCAGAAAGGTGAGATCACGAACTGGAAAGCGCAGAGTAGGTTTAGTGGAAAGGTTGATACCACATAAGATCGATCACTCTGGAGATCTATGGCTGAAGCCAATATTTAGCAGTGGACGTCTTATGGCTGATATGATGATCATGATGGCGATGAAATGGACGACATTCAAGCATTCTAGAACCTTGGCAGAACTGAACTCGAAACTAAATTAAGGCACAAAAATAAATCTAAACCTTCGCTTGAGTCTCGATTAACACTCTATTAGCGAGTTCATAACACGCTCAGTTTTCAAAACTACCATATAATACCAAAAATATAATGATTGATATTGTTTTGTGAATTCCAACTATTTCACTTGTTATTGCGACACCTCCTGAGTCGCCGCCATCCTCGCCATCTGCAGTAGATTTGACATTCAGCATTACCATTCAGAACCTGATTTCTTTGTTCGTACTACATGCTTTATTCTATTGCGCTAATCTAACTCAAAATTCGGTATTTTAGGTACTATGAGTCGATTCATCTCTCTGCTAGGCATTCCATTTTCCTATCCCTAATTTGTACAACTTCTCTTTAAATTCTCTAATAACTTGCTAACGACTTTAGTAAACTCCTAGTACGGGTACGATTAATCTGTCTAGAAAGTCTTGTCTTGTCCTTGTCTATTTTAGTGACCAGTAAACTTAATTGGTTCAGTTTACCTCGAATTTTAAATACTTACCTGGTTAATTTATAAGTTGAATAGATGTAAGCACCTGTTTTTTATTGATTGACACCTGTTGACCTAAAACCCTGTTTTCAAGGCTGCATCAATTAAACAAAAAACTTGACATGTTTTATTGTTCATTTGTTACTCGTTCTAGGAGAGCAATTATTTTTTTTCGTTGCGATGTTGCCATATTCGTATATCGAAGTAAAAACACTTTTTGGCACAATTAGCTAGTAATATATATTCCATGCTTACATTAGAGATTTGTAACTTATTCTTATGTTTACAATTAATAAAGAATGCTTAGGTTTGACGTAACTAGGTATAGGTAGGAACTAGGTGGTAGGGCTGTGTGAGGCGCACAATTTTAGTTTAACGATCTACGGCTTGCTATTTACGAGTATTAAAACGGGTGATTCGGAACATAAAAATTAACACTTCTCTGAATAATAAATAGTTTCAACTTATGGACGAGTTGAAATCTCTTCAAGGCACTATCCTAGACCCCACAAAGTAATGAACTTTACATAATACTCGTAACTCTTAGGTATATAGTTCCATACAAAACTTACTATGCTCCATAAGTCCATAAATTGATATTTTCACTCGGTAGACCACAAATATGGGGCACGATATCTTGGATATGCAACTTACAGCCATTAATAAAGGTTTTAAAATTGTAAATTTAAGATGCAGTGTGGTAAGGCATGTTTTAGTAAATATTAATTTACTTTGTAAGTTAAGATAAATGGAAAATTTACAGCGACGTCTCCTTTTCAGTATGAACGAAATAATTATCATGCATTTACTACAAGAAATAGTGATTTTAATTGCAGCTATTTCGTATTATCAATCCAGTCCATCCAAAGGTTGCCTGGAAGAGATCGCTTTGAGCGATAAGGCCGCCCATTGTACCACCATGTATTAGTCTAAGTTTTCTAGGTTATGTTATTGTAATTTGATATAACAATAATTATCTATCTATCTATATACCTATTTCCTATGTTTAATTTCGCTTATTAGAAACACTGTTTTAACGCACAACGAAGTTTTTATTCATGCTAGTAGGTAGGTATCTGGCTTTGTAAACGCTACACTTATATGTTTAAACGTTTGCCCTGCCATCTATGAATAACGTAATGCAACCGGTTGAACGCTATCCTCCAAGTTAATCAGATGTTTAGTCTTGTGCTTTTCGTCCTAACCAAAAGTTTCCATCCAAGCTAATGTCTGTAGTAGTTTCACAAAATTTGGTTAGATGGCGCTGTATTTATTTTAACAAGATTTTTTACTTGAACCATTAGTATGGAACATGCCTTTAGTTCTATAACTTCCCAATATCAGACGTCCATTTAATAAAATATTTACCACAGTATGATTATATGCGGAATATAATTTAGCTACATGCAGTGTTTCGTAATTTCAAACACAAAATACAAAGCATACGAAAAATTACAGTCACTCTTATATTATAAATGCAAAAGTTTGGATGTTTGTTTGAGTTTGATTGTTTGAATGAATGAATGAAAATTCTTTATGAGTAGATTATACCTTACAAGCTAGACACAACAGATATAAAAATAAAAAGAAAACAAATAAATGCAAGCATAATGGGCGGTCTTATCTCTTAACATCGATATCTTCCAGACAACCTTTGGATGGAGTGGATCATTGCATAATGGAAAATTGGCCGAGGTGTAAAAAGAATAAACTTAATAATCGAATAAGAAAAATTACTTAACCTTAAATACTAATAATTAAATATTAGGTACATAAATAATTGTAAATAAATAAATATCATATAAAAAATAAATAAATATTTGTTTGTTTGTTTGTTATTCAATCACGCCGTAACGGCGGAACCGCTTTCGATGAAATTTGGTATACCTATTTGTAGATTATAAACTGGATCACCACATTTTTTTTTCTTTATTAATGAGCTTAATCACAATGGCAATTATGTCGCTCAGTTGTTACAACAAAAATACATTACTAACGAAACAAATAGGTAGATAATCTATTGAATTAAAGCTCAACTGAGACCATCAATGATCTGAGTTGAACTTCAACTCATAAAGCATAACTAAATAGGATCACCACATAGGCTATCATTTATCTCATAAATCAGTTCCCATGGGATAAAAATGGGGTGTCAAGTCAAATTGCAACAGCGAGTTTAGCTTTAATTTTAGATTACCTACATATTTAGTAGTGTACCGCGTACGAAGTCGCGGGCAACAGCTAGTAGGCTATAAACACCAAATAATTTTGAGTTTATGTATTAGAAGCTAAGTATTTATTTTCTTGTTATTATTTTCTTTTCTTTTAATATTTATTTAGGTTCGTAGGTATGTATATTTTTTTATAGAAATTTACTAGAACATAGTAAAATATTTTTAATATCGATTGTTTTTTTTTGTACGCGGACCCACAATTTTATTCAGCTATTTTTATAACCATCGCCTATAACAAAGTATTGCTTCGTAAGTCACGCACCTTAGACATCCTTCGATGCACTTCCCTGTGTCCATCAACTTGAGGCATACAGGAGGTACCCGGGTGATCCTTTTCACAAAGAACTCGCACTCGAAAAACTTTCTTCCATTCTTTCATTCTAAATGTTGTCACAGACTGCCAGGGACCTTCGTTCCCTGTCCAAGTCCTCGTCAGCCCACAAGTCAACGGTGACGATGTGCCCTAGATGACGAAAGCTCGAAACATATTTCAGTGTGTTTCAGTGATAGCGTGGAAGGTGAACTGATAGTGGAAGCTCCAAACACCATAGTACTAACATTATACATCAAATCATGACAGCTTGCATAACTTTAGCAGATAGTAAGAGGAAGTTCCATTATCGAGGGGCTCAACAAAACCATATCGTCCGCTTACTGAGGTTATTCATACATTTCCCATCAATATGACATGTACCATAAAACTTTCTAAATAAAACTTTTGTCTGCAATGTACTTGTGTACTATAAAGATTATAATATAACATGCTTAAGAATTATCCCAAATAAATTCTTGATTTGTTATTTTTTGGAAAACTTACTAATAACCAGATTTTGTCTACTAAATTGTTTAATGAAGTTAAATAAAACTGTGAGCAAGCCATCTACAATAAAAAAACCACTGCACAAAGAAGAAAGCTCGAATACTTTATCTATCTGACGCCGATACGGATTTGTAGACTGAGTATTTCTAAAGAGACGAGAAATAACGAGTAATTTTTCGCATCATTGGCATTCCCCGCTAAATCTAGGCAAAATGTTCTTGGCCATTTATCACGGCGACTATAGGAAAAAAGTGTACTATTTTTTACTAAGAGGGATTCCTGATTTTAAAACTTTTCTAAAAGAATTACTGAAATTTCTGTTGTATGATGTGTGGGTGAATCTTTGTTGTTTCTGTCTCGGTTTTCAAAGTCTAATTGTCTTTTACTTACTACGATAATTATCATAGATGACTATTGTGACGTGGAGAGCTCATAGTCATCTAGTATGTACGAGTTTCTGTTATAGTGAGACGAATGTTTGCATGATCTGCAAATATATGTTTCTGGTCTGGGTGTCATGATCTAATAATACTAAATATGTGATACTATTATTATAGTATCACTTTATGGAACTTTAAATAATTAGGTGATGCTGGATATTTCACACATCACTATCTAGCCCCAAACTAAGTATAGCTTGTACTATGGGAACCAGATAACCGATAAAATACTGTTACGAGCTGAGGGTTCGGGATAAAATAATGGGAATCGATCTAACCAAAATAACACTTTTATTCAACACGATGACGATGAATACACGAACTTGGTCACACGTATCACAACACACTAATTCACACCACTGCTGCACCACTTAAAGTCACCGAAATGTTCGCACGTATAGCAAAATCCAGACTGACTCGCGAACAACTACTGTTCACGCGAGACCCTGCTCCACGTCAGTCCTCCAGGGCCTCGCTGAGACTCACTCACTCAGACTGATTGTCCGGCCATCTCTCCGGCCTATTTATATCGCACACATTTCGATTGTTCGAGAACGATGTCGATCCTTCCAGGAAAGGGTCGGTTCCTCGACACAATGGCCACTCCCCATTCTGCGAAACCACAAACAATAGCAACAATAACACAGCAACACAAAAGCGTTCGAGAAGGTTCGATTATTACTCATTGTTTAACAGCCTCGGCGTAACACTGCCCCCTCCTAAAAAAATGCTCGTCCCGAGCATTCTTAGCCCCATATCGCGGCAGCCGATCAATACGAACAATTTTAGGCGCACCTCGCGCTGAAGATGTAGCAACTAGAGGAGCCACATTGCCGTCTCCAGTACTTCAGGACACCCAGAGTCCCTTTCTCATCAGCGATCCCAATTCCAGCCTCCAAAACACGGCTCTCATGATTTCTATCTGTTCTTTCACTTCCTGGAATTCCTTTCCAGATGAACCGAACGATTCCCTCATCAGTCGAGCACGCTCTTATGGCCAACGTCGCTGATCTTCCTGTTGACGACGCTGCTCTTCTTTATCCTGACGTCGCTGTTCCTCTTGCAACCGAGTCTGCTCCACCTGTTCATGTCGCTGTTCCTTCTGCAACCGAGCCTGCTCTTCCTGCTGACGACGCTTCTTAATGCTGACGGCGTTGTTCCTCCTGCAACCGAGCCGGCTCTTCCTGTTGACGACGCTTCTCTTCTTTATGCTGACGGCGTTCTTCCTCCTGCAACTGAGCCTGCTCTTCCTGTTAACGACGCTGCTCTTCTTTATCCTGAAAACGCTGTTCTTCTTGACGACAAAGCATTGCCATAATAGCAGCAAGATCGCCTGTCACAGGAGCTTGCCCCACGGATGATGATGATGGTGCTCCAAATGATTCGGTGGCGGCTGATTCCATCTCCATCGGCTGACGACTCTGCCGAGCTTCTTGAACCGGAGACTCCCCAAACCGCCTTTCATCCATTTCCTGTTGTCGTTGACCTCTCGTCCTGACACCGTCCAAATTCTTTGGTAGAACCGGCATTATTTTATCCCACTTCTGACACCAAATTGTTACGAGCTGAGGGTTCGGGATAAAATAATGGGAATCGATCTAACCAAAATAACACTTTTATTCAACACGATGACGATGAATACACGAACTTGGTCACACGTATCACAACACACTAATTCACACCACTGCTGCACCACTTAAAGTCACCGAAATGTTCGCACGTATAGCAAAATCCAGACTGACTCGCGAACAACTACTGTTCACGCGAGACCCTGCTCCACGTCAGTCCTCCAGGGCCTCGCTGAGACTCACTCACTCAGACTGATTGTCCGGCCATCTCTCCGGCCTATTTATATCGCACACATTTCGATTGTTCGAGAACGATGTCGATCCTTCCAGGAAAGGGTCGGTTCCTCGACACAATGGCCACTCCCCATTCTGCGAAACCACAAACAATAGCAACAATAACACAGCAACACAAAAGCGTTCGAGAAGGTTCGATTATTACTCATTGTTTAACAGCCTCGGCGTAACAATACTTATATACATTATTTTTTTGTAAATACATACTTATAACATATAGAAAAATATCCAAACCCCTAATTTGTCAAAAGCGAGAATCGAACCCGCAACCTCCTTTTTTTAGTTTCAGTATTCGCCCTCTGTGCCACAGAGGTATTCTTCTATTGTAGGTATTCTTAAAGTTCCTGATACCCATGCCACAAGAGTTCCAGGACTAAGTATATTATTGACCCGTGAGTGTTTTTAATTTTTTTCATTCCTTTATATCAATTTAAAAGAGATTACTCCGAACGCAACCCAAAATCGTAACCCACAGAAAGCGGGCTATATAATTTGCTATATTACCAAATTCAATACGAAGATTCGGCATGTCAACCTCGATGTAAAATTTGTGTGTCTATCTAGTTAAGTATTTTAACACTTGTCTGAATTCTGATGTTCAGTTTCTTTTCTGTCTGAGTATTACAAGTGTAAAGCCCACCTGAGATGACTAAGATTAGCTATAATTTCGCTCGTAGTTTTTTTTGCTATTCTTTATGTCTGTCTAAATTTAGTGCAATACATATTGCCAAGTGTAAAAGCCCGCTTCACGGACTTCCTGTTACTTACATTTCCATGATAGACTCAAACAAATAAGGAAATTGCAAGAAAGCTCCGAAAGGAATTGGATAATTCAATCACCAACGCCGCTAATAGCTGTTTACAGGATTGGATTCAAACTCAATCAACTCTGAGAAGAAAAAACATTTTCACCCCTAGCTCCTGAGAATACAGTTCAGTTTAATCTTGTAATCACAACTAAGACCAAACACTTATCTGCTCTTCCTTCCCGTTAATGACATTATCGGAAAAATAAGGTGCAAATTGTAGAGCTGTTTTGAATAACACCGTAACGTGTTATTTGTAAATGAAATAAAATAAACAACAATAAATGATGAGAAAGAAACAGATTTTTATACAATTAACTTTTCATAAGTTAATATAAGTCTCAAATAGGTTGTACCTACCTAAATTGTTCTAAAACACTACTTAGAACAGATACCCTATACATTGAAGAAATACGTAGGGTACGTTGAAGAAAATTATGCGTATCCACCGTCAAAATGAAATTTGTAGATTTTAATAATTCCATCTCATTTTAATATTTTCTCAGTCAACGGAAACGCGAAAGTCTCGGTAATTCTGCTATTCTTACTACCAGATGATATCTACGCATTTAATAACGAAGAATTGATTGAAATATTGGTAAAAATACGGAGTATTGCAATGCGCCAGTTTTGTATTAATACCTAGTATGGCCTTATTTGTAACAATGGTGTCGTACACAACAAGACTCGTAATATAAATGAGCTCATCGATAGGTGTTTATTACAAAAAAGTAAACACGGGCTAAAAATGCTTTAAAAAATCCTAAACAAAATTGGTAAGGATTTCTTTAAACACGCGTTAAACAGTGTGTTTAAGAAAAACTAAGTGCGCATACTAATCTGTGACCTTTGGTGTCATGAGCTCTAGTATTCAACGACTCTACGCCGGGAGTGGAAATCTTTTCACGTATCGGGGTAATGCTGAATAAATATTTATTAAAAATTATGTGTGCTGCGTATTTTCAGTACTTGGCATGTCACAAAACTCTGAGAAACGCTAAATCACTGGATCTTGAGTTGAAAATAACTATATTTTTAGAGAGGTTTATTTTTCGAATCAAGTTATTATAATCATGTTTTTATACTGTATGGAGATGGAACAAGCATGGCCCACCTGATGTTAAGTGGTAACCATCGCATATAGCAAAGTATTGTCTCATAGGTCACGCACCTTAGAAACGTACCCTACGATGCACTGCCCTGCGTCCATCAACTTGAGGCATACAGCCTCTCGGCTTTTTAGAGAATACTTTTCGGAGAGTGTGCTGTGGAGCTTTTCAACCTGAGCCCACCATCCCCATTCTATTATCGGACAACCCAACGCTCCGCGATGAGCCACCGCTACATGGTAGACATACCTTCCATACGCACAAAGCGATACTCTTCCACCTTTATTATGCGCACCGCCAAGGAGTGGAACACCTTGCCTGAGTCTGTGTTTCCTGATAACTACAACCTAGGTATCTTCAAGCCGCGAGTGAATAGGTTTCTTCTAGGCAAGCGGGTACCATCGTAGACTGCATCATCGCTTACCATCAGGCGAGATAGTGGTCAAACGCTAGCCTATAATTTATAAAAAATAAAAACTTTCGTGATTTATTTTAGCCATTATTAAGCCATTATAATATAACATAAAAAAATAAAATAGAATAAAATAAAATAAATAACATTTGCAAAGCCGAGTTTTAACCTAATAAGATAAGATAAGATAAGATACGATACGATAAGATAAGATAAGTTAAGATAACTCTTTATTGTACACCAAAGTAAAATACAGAACATAATTAAAAATAAGGGTTTTCTTTATGCAAACCTTGGAAGATACCTAGAGATAGTTGATCCCATAATCAAGGTACCTAGATTGTTTTCTGTACACGTAATAGAAAAATAAACTTAACTAATTATTTAACAATATTTATACATTTTAATAATAATTCCTACATACTATGTATAGGTAGGTACCTAACTCACCAAACCTTTTCCTTTTAGTTATTATATAAATAATACTACGTATTGAAATCCTACATAATAATTTTAAAAAATCTAAAATAAAATAAACAAGCAAAATCTACTATAAAAATTATTTTGGTAAATAATTCACAACGCGTTCTACTTTCCCACGCAATGCTGATTCGTACTCATATAGGCGCAAAATCGCTTCAGATAAGCACCTAGTGAATACTCGGTGCGTTCATATAAAGGGCTCAAAACGCTTTTCTCGTAGTGTACAGAAAATATTTCATTTGCCCTGTGATCCAGTAAAGCTTAGCTGATCCCTTTTATGAGCTCTTGTGCTTCTTATGAGCTATGAATGTCGCTTGGTGACGTTTATGTAAGTAAAGATATTAGGTCATTCGTAGAAGTCTGTTTTTTTGTGGACAAGATTTGCTTTATGGAAGAGATAATAAGATTAAGGCAAGTGTCTGCAATCTAACGAAGTACTTTGTCTAATTTTGTGCTACTGGTTCTTTGGCTGTCCAAAAAGGTCTAGTGATTGCAATGATAAAGTAACTAAAAAAAAAATTTTACTTCATCTTACTGGAAAAAAGTGTGGGAATAAACTAAGTGTGCAACTGAAATCACAGTACCCACATTTAAGAGTTGACTGTACCTCAGCCTAAACTCGAATTTCACCCCCGCTTCTCCGCGTGCCGCTGCACGTCCTATCTCGCCGTGGTTCATATGTTTGCCGTTTTTTTATCATTCCTTCATTTTCTTGTTGTGCTTATTTCTCATTACTGCGTCTTTACAAAAACCAACTTAAAATAAATTCTACCTAAGAGTTACGTGATCGTTTGGAGCGACAAGCGTCACGGATACCCGGTCTGGAAGCCGAGGCCAGACTGAATCGCGGACCGGGTGTCCGTCCGTTAGTGCAAAAAGTTAGGTATTTTCATTTTATGGTAAAATTAAAAGTTATTTGGAAAATTTAAGACACAGGTGTAATTTCTGTTGTGTAGAATTACTGTATAAAGTTTCAAGATCTAAATTGAAGTATTTATGGCATAATAACGGTTTTAAAATAAATTTGGAGTCATCTTTGGATTTTTTTTTGTGAAAATTTTACGGTATCGTTTTTTCACAGGTGATCTAGCGCATTATATTAACTATAACATATATGAATTACAAATTAAAAGGACAAAATTTGTTGAACAAAACAACATTGTTTCTCAATAAGCGATTTATCGTCTCCCCAGGTATAGTGCGCTTTTAAGTATCCATAGGAAACTGTAGGCTACGCATACGTTATATTCACGATACTACCATTCTTATACTAACTGGCTTCAGCACGCGGCTGCGCTCGCGTTGTCTGTCAATAAAAAATAGTCTTATCCAGGTAATAATCAATTTATACCAATTTGCACTAAAAGCGGAATATTTACCATGATTTACGAGTTTTTGAGTATCCCGATATGGCGCATGCAACTGCGTTGAAATATTGGGATATTCAAAAACTTCCATAACCATATAAGTTATATTTATACCAAATTTAATCACAATCAATCTAGCCGTTTACTCGTGAAAACGTAACAGACAGACAGATAGACGGATGGATTCCTATTCTGAAAACTTATTTGGTTAGATTCGTTTTCAATTACCTAGCTTTGAAAAGTGAAAAGGTATATTTTCAACAATTTCTCCCAGAGTAACACTCAATTTGAACTTACAGAAATATAAAAAGTACTGAAATCTTTTGAATAAAATATTTTGGGCTGAAAACTTCAATGCTCCTAAATGGGCATACATAAAACATGAGTCATGATTTTCTTCTCAAAATATTGAGTGTAAAAAGTTTTCCACCTAATTTCATTTTTACTGTGGATTTGTGAATTTCCTTAGTGAAAAATGTAGAAATTAATAATAACATATGTTTTTTGCCGCAATTGTGGGTCGCCGCAATCTTTTCTGACCATATTTAGGAACTTAAGACAAAAAAAAATCTCGAAAGAGAAAAATTAAAAGAAGAAACAGTTTTAAATCGTACTAATGCCCCAATAATCATTATAAGCTTTTTTAGCTTTCGCCCATCTTTTTTCATATAAACTTTAACTATGGAAAATCTTAAACTCCTCCGTGCGCGCAATAAGCTTGAAAAGGGGTACAAAGTTTTCTCTTCACTTAAGATATATGTTATAGTCAAACGTCGCAGCTCCGGCGCTCCTAGGTTTGGCTAGTCAAACCTGAGGTCTGACATAAAGTCTTGGTCAAAGTCCAAACCAATAAAATTTGAAACAAACCTTTGAATACGATTTTTTGTCTAATCTTAGGAGAAACTATTTGAACAGTCAAACACTAAAACTCAATTTGATGAAATAGGGGTTTGATCAGTCAGACCTAAATTAGTTTGTTAGATTAGATCAATTCAAGACGGAGCACCCCGACTAGAGTAGGTTAGGTTAAGAATGAGTGGCAGAACTGGCTCAGTGCACCCCGGATTGAGTAGGTTAGGACTAGATTAGTGGGAGAATTGACACTCCGACTTTAGGCAGTGTTGTACGTGATGCCCTTAGAGTGTTATAAAAAAGCGCGGAGCCAGAAGCTTGCGTGAAAGGTCAGGGGCAGCCACGAGAGACTTCTGGTGAGAGCCCATCTCAGAAAACTATAGAGACAGAATCGAAACTGGCCACCCAGACTTGAATAGGTTAGGTTCAAAAAACAAATTAACACTTAGTTATTAATTTATTATTATTAGGTATATATGTAATTATTAATACTAACAACTAACTAATTTAGGTCTGACTGGTCAAACCCCGATTTCATCAAATTGAGTTTTAGCGTTTGACGGTCCAAATTAGTCTCTCCTAGGATTAGACAAAAATTTGTTACTCGAAGGTAGAAAAATGCAAAGTCAAAGGTAGACTTTGTGTCAAACCTGAGGTTTGACTAGCCAAATCTAGGAGCGCCGGAGCGTCGATGTTTGACTATAACATATACATGATAGTGTTTAGATACAGGTAAATAATTAGACTGTTGTAAAACTATGATCGTTTGCCGCTCGGAACACACTTGTGCGCCCCCCCCCCCATATAATCAAAATCAAGCAACTCACGTACCACCAACGTTATTCAAATTTACGAATATTCAGTGCTCTTAACTCACACAGAGCTCTCAAAGTTAAGCCCAATTTATAGAATATAGGAAAATAATAGTATATTTACTAGCTGATCCAAAACTTCCTCGCAAATATTGTAACCAATTCAAAATAAACTCTTTGAAGCATCTAATCCCGAACTAAAATCTATAAAACATGTTATTATGTTGGTTTCTCGTAGACGATCTAATTTTCCGCTCGACATGCCTCTAAACCAATAGAGAAGGAATAAACCTACGTTCTGGATAAACTTAAACTGATGCTTAAGATCACATCGCTTTGAGCTTCGCAACAATCCGTATTATTTACCGCTAGTTATTCTACCTAATAGTTCTTTTTAGAGTTTTGTTATCTTAAGAACTTGAATTGAGTTTGTTGGAAATCTTTTTGCGTGCTAGTTGTTTTAAAGTTTTTGGTACAATCGCGAACGTTATTTATCATGATTGGTATTTGTCTATAGTTTTTGTATAAAGGCGCTTTTATACCAAATTAACATAGAGCTAAAGCTAGCACAAGAGCATACTTTCTCAATCTTTTAGTGTAAACGAAAGATTGTTCTTAGCATTTTCAACGAAATAATAACGAGTAAGAATGAGAACCAAGAACTAGAATTCTTGCACGATAGATATTTAGATCAGCCGAACGAATGGTCATGAGTATAATATATTCACAAGAACACTTTGAAGAGACCACTCCGGGAATCGAGCACGTTCAAACACGCAAGAATACTCTAACCAACTGTTCGCACACTTTAGTACCGTTCACATCAAGCGAGCGAGCATTCTTAGAATATTCCATAGAATTTTTGGAAACGCAGACAAAACACCAAAAGAATGTTCTACGTCTATTTACACTAAAAGAATTTGACAAAGTGGGGATTGAATGAGCATTCGCTCGTCTGATGTAAATAGGCCTTAAGATTCAGAACCACTTGATGTTGTGTGGTTACCACTGCCTATAATAACTGCATTACATCGCAGGTAATGTCCTACTAGGTACCTACATGGCCTTAATGGCGTTGCATATCATTGAAAAATTCTCATGTGCCTGTATTTTCACCGTAATTTGGCATTCTTATTTTCAGTGTCGATACTTTATAAGGATATATTCTCTGTATATAATATTATAAGTATGAATATAAAAAAAAAAGTACATAAGTATTATATCAGTTATCTGGTTCCCATAGTACAAGTTTTGCTTAGTTTGGAGCTAGATAGCGCTGTGTGAAATGTCCACCAATATTTATTGATCGAGCGAAGTGAGATCTCTAAATCAACTTGGGCAAATCGGCGTTGTATGTATGTAAGTATGTATGTATGTTTGTTTGTCCGAGGATAACTTTCTAAGCGTTTGTCCAATCATCGTGAAATTTGTTATATAGGTACTCTTCCACCTTTATTATGCGCACCGCCAAGAAGTGGAACGCCTCGCCTGAGTCTGTTTCCTGATAACTACAACCTAGGGATCTTCAAGTCATGAGTGAATAGGTTTCTTATAGGCAAGCGTGTACCATCGTAGACTGCATCATCGGTTACCATCAGGCGAGATAGTGGTCAAACGCTAGCCTATAATTTATAAAAAAAATATATATATAGGTAGGTAGTAATAGCACAATTTTGGTGTGACTAAACAAGTTAAAAATGTGGGGGGGGGGGGGGTTGAGATATTGGGGTTCAAGAGGGGTAAAAAAAAATTAAAACGAGACTATTAGGTCAAATGAAGCGTCAAATGACAGGTCTTCATTAGTACATTTCTACCCCGTTTTTATTTTTAGTAAAGTTTTTGTAGTTTTTGAGTTATTAGCCGTAATAAGAACTAAACTTTGATAAAATTCACAAGGTACACCAGTGACCCCACAGTGCTGTATTTTGGTATGCGTGTAGCTTAAATATCACAAATATAGGCAAAAGTCTGAAATCCAGAATAACTGCAATTTGTACCCCAAAAAATATTAACCAATTTACATAATCTCCCGTTACCTGTAATTTGAATGAAATCGTAGGTCAAGTTTGCTGGTTATTTATTTCGTGGCACTATTTTAATGGTCAAAGATTACGAATAATATTTTTTTGTTTTTATGGTAGACTCACGAGATCTCAGTTCGGGAGCACTAGTATTTTCAGTGCCGATACTCTATAGAAGTTATCGATTTGTTCTCACAGTATAAAGAGACGAAGTAGTATCATCGCGGGTTATGATCTCATAGAGTTATTTTACGGACCACTTACGTGGACACCCGACTGAGTTTTATAGACGTCTGTGCACAACACGTGAGTATAGTGTGTATATCGATATAATTAAGAGGTTCAGGCGCCATAAGCTTCAGCGTTCGATGGCTATATTTTATTACATTTATACGGCCCCGATACTTCTTTATTGCCAACGTAATTAATTTCACACGTTTCGCGTGACTCGCGGCTTATTCCCCAGATTGGAATACTGACTTTTACTGCCAAGAGTATAAAGCACCAGTAAAGCCTTGGTTCCCAACTGAGAATCGACCGTTATACATACAGGGTGTACAAGGCTGTTTAGAAGATGCTGGTAAGTAATACGTTTACTTTGGAAATACCATGAGTAGTTGAAGTATTTTTCTTACTCTTTATTTAAACAAAAAATACGGAGCTAAGAAATTCATAGAATTTTCAAGTTGTAGATAGAATTGAGAGTATATTACAGCCATCCGTCATATTCGGGTGCCGTTTTTCTGGAAGCCAGAGATTTAGCACCTAAAGTAACTATCGCTGTTTTCATCACTGCCATTGGTATAAGTACTAAAAACAGGTCTATGATACTTTAGCTAGGAAGTAAAGTAGTATAATAATTCCATTTGAATGTATGTCTAAACATTGCATACCTAGACATAGACAATCATTTATTCATTACATTAGCATACAATATACCATACAGTTACATTTTAAAACAGTGAAAATACAAAAAAAAAAGAAACAAGTAAAACATAAACAAAAACAAGGGAGAACTTAGTTAATACTGTGTGCTACAGCAGTAAATGGGACTCGACTCAGCAAAAAGGCTCGGATTTCGTCTCACGCGCCGACGAAGCCGGCGTGATTTTTGGTAGTGACCCCTGCCTGCGGTGCTCTTTTCGCACCCCGTTAATACGGGGCGGTCATTGTGTTCGGCCCGGAGGCCTTCTTTCTTTTGAACGACGTGGTCTTAATCACGGACTTGCCCCGAGGTGGGCAGTCCGGTGTTCGGTCCACGCTTGGTGTGAGGTTTGGAGGTATTTTTTGGGATTTGGGAGTCGTTGTCTGAGAAGGAGGAGGTAGAGCTGGAGGGGGTCGAAGTGGCGGCTAGGTCACGGGGGTAGGCTTTGCTCCTTGGGATCTCCTCGTGACCCCGAACTAGGTGCTTGATGTGGTCATAGGTAGAGCCCTCGGTCCGCTTGTACATTCTCCTGGCAAGGCCAGTGATGAAATGGTCCAAGCTCTCTTTTTTCAGGTCTCTCTGGATCGTGGTGTTTCTTATGAGTGGTTGGGCATCAACAATCGACCGAAGAGTGAGATGTTGCTGCGCTATGAGACTCGTTCTTGGAGTTTCGGCCAGGAGCCCGAACCATGCTGGGGCGGAGTAAGTGAGTCTAGGCCGGATATACATACGTCTTGTATATTCCGACCTTTACCTTCAATGATATTTTGGATTCAATCAGTGGTTTTAGCAGGTTGCGGGTTACCCTGGCCAGATTCACCGCGTTGGCGCAGTGCTGCCTCATGGTGAGTCTCTGGTCGATTGTGATCCCGAGGTACTTGACCGTTCAGGTCCATTTCAAATTCTGGCCTTGTAGTGTAGGGCTTGTGGGTGGGCTCTTTGCCGGCACAGCAGGTAGCCTGGGTCTTGCCGACGTTGACCGAGAGGCGCCATTTGCTGAGCCACTCGGGGAGGAGGTCCAGCGTCCTCTGCATCTTCAGTGCAGCGTGGCTTGCGCTCATGGATGTCGTGATGTATACAGCGTCGTCTGCGTACAGGGCTAGCATCGCTCTATCTGCTCCTGTGGGAATGTCGTCCGTGTACAGGGTATAGCAGACCAGTGAAAGGCAACTCCCCTGCGGAACGCCAGCCGCAATGGGGTACTCGTCAGATAGTTTGCCTTCCACGGTGACCCGCTCAGTAATAAGCCGGCCGTAATGCGCTGATATTCTGTCGAGACCGCTCCATTTAGACACTGGACTTTGAGAGTATTGTCAAATGAGAATATTATGTGTCATGGTAGGTATGTCATGTTGTGTCAAAATATAATCTATGTATACGTATTGTTACGAGCTGAGGGTTCGGGATAAAATAATGGGAATCGATCTAACCAAAATAACACTTTTATTCAACACTAAAACGATGAATACACGAACTTGGTCACACGTAATCACAATACACTAATTCACACCACTGTTGCACCACTTAAAGTCACCGAAATGTTCGCACGTATAGCAAAATCCAGTCTGACTGTCCGAGCAACTACTGTTCACGCGAGACCCTTCTCCACGTCAGTCCTCCAGGGCCTCGCTGAGATTGACTGTCCGGCCATCTCTCCGGCCTATTTATATCGTGCACAATTCACAACACTAGACCGATCTAGATCGTTCCAGAAAAGGGTCGGTGTTTCGACAGAATGACCACTCCCCATTCTGCGAAACCGTAGGCAATAACACAGCAGGTACCTAAGACAAAAGCGTTCGAGAAATTTTGATTATTACTCATTGTTTAATAGCCTCGGCGTAACAGTATTAAAGGCTGTGTCCTGAATGACTGATTGACGGATCAACGCACAGCCTAAACCGCTAATTGTAGAGACCTGAAACTTAGAGGGATCGGATAAGAAAGGATTTTTCGAAATTCTACTCCTAAGGGGGTGAAAAAGAGGGGCAAAGTTTGTATGGGACAACGTGATTCCTTGGTCCAATCTACTTCAAATTTTGCATAAACTTTTTTAACAGAATTGATGGAAGACGTGTTTCGTATTTTATTTAAATTCATACTCTAACGGGATTAAAATGGGGTAAAATGTTATATCAATACTCCTTAATGCTTTTGATTTAAATTATATTTTATATTGACACATGTTTGAAAAATCAATCCGATTTTATTCAAAAAAATTGAACTTAATTAAAAACATAAGCAAATACTCATTAAACTTGGAATGTCTCGAAAATCACCGTACTATATTAGTACCTCATTTGAAGGTTTCTAAGCTTAAAGAGGTAATGCACTTTTAGCACACAGCCTCAAGGGACGTGGAGTTCGAAATTTGAAATGGTAAGGACTAGAACATTTTGGTCAGAAGACTATAGTTTTCTTTTAGTTTGTCTTAGAAGTTTAATTTAGTATGTATTGTTTCTCGCAATTTTTTTACATTGCACTAATATTATAAATATGAAAGTTTGGATGTTTGTTTAATTGTTTGTTTGTTACTCAATCACGTCGTAACGGCGGAACTGATTTCGGTGAAATTTGGTATATACGTAGATTATAACTTGGATTACCACATAGGTCACTTTTTATCCCATAAATCCGTTGCCATGGGATAAAAATGGGGTGTCAAGTCAAGTTGCAACAACGAGTTTAGCTTTATTTCTAGGTTACCTACACATTTAGAAGTGTAATGCGTACGAAGTCGCGGGCAACAGCTAGTATATGGTATAAAATGTCAAAATAGTATATTATGTAATAAAAATAAAAAAAAGGATTATGTGGTTTTATGAAACCACGGTAAAAGTGAAACATTGTTTCACATTATATTTATTTATTATAATATTATATTATAGTCTATACACTACGCGGTCAGCTCATGCGAACTATAGGCGCCGCCATATTGGCCTCGGCTGCTCTGACGAGCGCCTTTTACTTTATCCCTACTCCGCGGCCGACCGTCACGCGACATGCAACACACAGGCGAAAAAGTTTGAGACGATGTAATAAAAGTTTCAATTTAATAAAGTCCGACATATATATAAATCGAAATAACAAATTGGTTAAAAGAATACCCCAACTAAAAGAATATCTAGGGTCTTTCAAATAGAGCGGGTCGATGTTAATAATCTGTGGCGGCCATTTTGTTTTGGCGGCATCTGTCAAATCTGTTTTTTCTTATTCAGTCACTGATGCCAAATCACCATGGCAAGTTACACGGTTGAGCAGCATGTGCAAATGATAAAACTTTATTATCAAAATGAGTGTTCGTTAGTGCAAACGTTGCGCGCATTGCGCCCATTTTACGGCAGACGCGGTGGCCCTTCAAAGTCCACTCTCCAACGATTGGTGACTAAATTTAAAACGACCGGTTCGGTAAACAACCAACCAACACCTTTACGTCAAAGGAACGCCAGATCGGCCGAGAACATCGCCGCTGTACGTGAGAGTGTTCAGGAGACTCCGAGGCAGTCGATTTCTCGCCGTGCTCAAGAACTCGGCCTTTCGCAGACCTACAGATCAATGATAAACAATTTATTTTGGCTTGAATTGAACAATATGGACGTGAACGACATGTGGTTCCAGCAAGATGGCGCTACTTGCCACACAGCGAACGACACAATCGACATTCTGCATGAACGGTTTGAGGGTAGAGTTATCTCTCGCAGAGGTGATGTGAATTGGCCACCAAGATCGTGTGATTTGACTCCGCTAGACTTTTTCTTGTGGGGTTTTCTGAAGTCGCAGGTCTATGCCAATAAACCACATTCGACCGTTGCCCTGAAAGCCAACATAACGCAGGCCATTGCTCGGATTCAGCCGGATCTATGCAGCAGAGTCATTAAAAATTGGACCTCTCGGATTCGCGCCACCATACGAAGCCGCGGCGGACATTTGAACGATGTCATATTCCATCCATAATGGAATAAATAGGCCTTTTAAATAAAAAATAAATTTCGTTAATATCTCACACACATCTTGTTTTATTCAATTTTAACATCGACCCGTCCTTGTTGAAAGACCCTATATTAGGGTTTCTATTGGTATTTCTGTGGTTTTTGGCTAATTTCCTGCATCTAAATCTTTTTATCAAAACACTTTTATAATACCGATATAGTTATGAAAGGCACGCAAAGCTGGTCATCTCTTATTTAGCGACCAAATAAGAGTTCGGAATATTATACTGTTTGGTATAAGGAACATCATAGTTTGGTTTGTAATTTAATTTACCTACTCAATATCAACACAGTAATTGAGATAGTGCCGCAAGGGAAAAGTAGTAAATTGCGAGAAAACAATATCTCTCGCTAGTTGTAGAGTCATTCTACCCTGGATTGCTCCCCCGGGGGCTATTGTTTTGCCAGGCTTTAGTTTTAATAACCAACAGCCCTTCGAAAATGCTCGTAAATATTTATTAAAAGTACTTGATTCGGTTAACGATACCTTGGCTCAGATACTCCTCAATTCGCAAATTTGGTAACCGAATAAGTAATTTTCTTTATCCCGTTAAATTTTAGACACTGAAAACAATTTAGCAATTTAATTTTAAAGTGTTTGCGTTAGATAGAAATGCGTACTTGAGTAAAAATGCAAATAGGGTTCTAACAAAACTTTCTTCCATTAAGATAATAATCTAACAAATTATTGTGTAAAATCTTACAGGGGAATAAAGGAGAGGACGAGATTTCAATTTAGATCCCAAGTGTACCTACCTCCCTATTTAATTACGGCCTAACTTTTCAGTAACAATATTCATTGAACTGTTGAATTTGATTTGATCCCCTGTCATTTTCGATGGGCTTATCCTTGGAATTGCTTTGTTGTGGGAAAGTACCCTGTTGCATATTCAGTAAACATGTCCGTCACATTGTTAGTGCTGGGTCTGTATGGATAGGAAATATTATTTGTAGATAACCTTTTTCAAGCTCAACTTCCACTACATATTTATTAGAAAAATGTGGTTTTCTTGAAGACGCAGCTGTCTGTATATTGTTTAGAAGAGTGGTTTGTTTTTATTGAATTTTTAAATGTATTCTTATACGTTCGTCTAACCCATTAAGTAGTAGGAACCGCTAAAAAACCAGGCATCGGGCAGTCCTTAAAAAGTATATAGATATATAACATATTTTTAAAAATATCTCTGCGGGATAAAAATACTCGGCAACAGTTTTCCCGTTTTCAATGAGCAACGTCGATATGACTAAGTTAGTCATATGTACCTGACATTTTTTGCAAAGAGTGGCTCAAGAACAGCTCATGAATTTGTCATAGCCTTCTCTGCCTGACTCCTAGATACGCTAGCAGAATACATACGAGTGTATCAAATGAAAATACAGTTGGAAACTTTGAGGGAATGTTACTTTAGCTCCAGCGCAACAACTACATCCTATATTATGTTTACTCAGTACATTATTTTGCTGAAAACTTTTGATGTTTATGCATTAAAGAGCTAAAAGTCGATGTGTGTTTATTCCGTTTTATATTAACAAGTAGAACTTTTGCGACATCAATAACAGCTTAGCTTACCGTATTAAAGTATCTTGCACGTGGCGCAGTGGGCAAGTAACCAGATGAGACGAAAGAGATGTGGGTTCGAATCCTACCGCGGGATCTAAATAAAAAAATATGAAATTAAGGTTACGGGTTCATGTTATACCATGATACTTACTTGTACTTCTTTATATCTTTTTCGTTTCTTATTTCAAAGCTTTATACCTATACATACAAATACGAGTATTATCATCTAAACGCGAAGTAGTTCTTGTAAAAACCTACCAAATTGTTCAACTTACACAACCTTTTAAATATCTAATTCGATTCTGAACAGAAACAAACATAATCCATTAATACCCCCATTTATTGAATAAAAGATTGTTCGTTAAACCGATATTTTGTTTAGATATTAGTTGAAGTAACTTTTTCCCTTAGGTACCGAAATGAAATAACTTCTGAAACTTCGGTAATATTATACGATTCGAAGAGAGTGAGTGAAATTAAATTTTCACCGAGCATTATTCTGAAAAATGTTTTCGAAGAATTTCAATAAGCAAATAGAAAAATTACAAATTATCGTTTGAGAATTTCATGAAACAGGCCATATTAGTTTTGTTACCCCGTATGATCTCATCGACATGTATTACATAAAAATATATGGAAATATTATGTAATGTAAGAGAATTATACACAGATCGTCAGCTGATCCACTATACCCACTTAGGCATAATTCATATTTTTTACTGTTATATTTTTACTGTTAATAAATGTATCTTTAACTAAGAATGATATAAAATATATATAAATATATGATATGATATGATACACTGAAAGAAATAATAAGTTGTTTTAACCTTTTTTCAACCTATATTTTAGGTTGATTTTTGCACCTACCGAAATGATTTGTTTAATTAACAAAATAAAAATAGTTGAACTATAAAAGTAAATTTGACCTGATTATATATATTTAACTTAGTTATTTTGTTGACTCCACTTCGTTAACATGTTGACTTTTACTAAATTATCAGTTAGACTTACTTAGATTCGAATATACCAAAAATGTTGTGTTGTAATAACCTCTTTTAGTGGTTGGTTTAACCTATTAATTTTTAACAATCTAATTTTTGTAGAAATAAATGTACTATAATAGTTGATTAAACATAATATTAAGTTAACGCAACTTAAATGGAATCAACATTATGGAATTCAACCTATTCGTTTTTTCAGTGTATGTTATGTGTAATATCTTAAAATTTTTACTTGAATATAGCAATGTATTTCAAATGAAAATCACACTAATAATATAAATACGAGAGTTTGCATGTTTGTTTGTTTGATAAGTCAATCACATCGTAATAGCTGAACCGATTTCGATGAAATTTGGTACACCTAGATAGATTATGACCTGTGATGTGTGATATTATATTAAATTCATGCTTAGTTTGGGGCTATTCGTGCTTAGTTAGTGGCTAGTTGGCTATGTGAAATATAAACATTAATTTATCATTGAAACATAGACTACGTATCTTGATAAACCTAACGTGCGAGGCGCTTTTAGGGTTAATAATTAATAAAGTTTTTTTAAAATCTTGATATGCACTTATTGTGATGCGCTCATTAAAACCTCTACAACACAATCCCTGAAACTTTGAACCTTAAACTGCACGAAACTTTGCACTTGAAGCAAAAGTTTTAAACACACATTTGCCTGGTAAATCTTAACCGTTAATAATTGTCTTCCTTTCCGCTCTGTTCACGAAGCTTAGTTAAAATACTAAACTTTTTAGTAGAAGAAAATCTCAAGTTGTTAGTTAAATTCAAATTGGAAAACTTTTAAAATTTATGTGAACAGTCTTAAGACACCTATTACGATTTCTTACTTGTACGGCCACGTGTATAGAGTAAAAAGTTTAACGCCGCAGTGGCTTTGTGTAGTGGCCTTATTGGGTCATTGGATCTTTTTACGCTGGTATTATGTTGTCGCAGTTTCATTACCTATTTATTATGAAAGTAGACCTCTAGGACTAATTTTTGCAAGATATAGCATATTTTGTTTGTCAGCGTGGCTGGGTATATTATTGTTCGTGATGTAATAAGCCTGTATGATATTATTTTAGGAGCAATATCGTTGTTTATATGAGCTTACCAATGAAACCTTTATTAGAACAGTCTTTTGGGGCATAATATGAGAGTTCATATTTGTAATAACGTTGGTACAAAATTATGATATTGTTAGGCTTTTTTATTTATAATTAGAGTGACAGAAGCACCTCAAGTTTCGGTTACTTTAAAAGCATTAGAAAAATGGATTGCTTTTGGGTAAGTATGATAGTTGTCTATGTAGATCTTTTAGACTGGCAATTTTTTTCTAGAATTAATGATAGTACAGTAATAGCTACCCCGTTTTACGTGAATTTGGAGATACGCGATTTTTCTATTTGATGGGCGCGCGCATCAGCTCCCCCACTCCGCCCTGTTAGTATTCCGTTTACGACAGGTTAGAACGTGTTCCGCGTACGTTTTAGGCTCGGACTATATGGCATCCGTCCTGACCAATCCGTCGCACGACCAAACATTTGAATTTTTCCTGCATCGACTACATACGATCCGAGGCCATCCGACTCCGATTTTTACCTGGAAGCAACCGGGACATGCTCCGGATTCGCAGGATCGGGGAGACCCGGATGCTATGTAGTCCGAGCATTGCGTTTTATTGATAACCTTTATTTATGTCATCCAAAAGAACAAAAAATGCATATAATTGGTATGCAAAGTTGAACTTCCGCGAATTTGACTTACACGGTTATCGCTCGGTCCCACCTATCGCGTAAGTCCGGGTATTACTGTAGTTTAAAATCGTGCTTACCGCATATACGCTTATGGCTCACTCTATATTAGCTTGCTCTAGCCACAATAATCCACGGATGACGTAACAATGTTGGACAGAGGGTGTTCTTCGCCGCTAATCTCATTAAAAATGGAGCGCTTCTTAATTTATAAATGGCTGTCCGACGCTTGATGAGGATACTTGTCTCAGTTTAATTATGTCAGGTCTTGTAGGTGGTATTTTTTGGGAAGTCCTTAATATTTAAACGCTATGCCACAGTAAATAGAAATGAAGGACAGATATCATACTATCAAGGCTAGATACATTGTTGTACAACGGGCGTAAGCGATCAGTTGTACCCGAGATATTTTGGCATACGAGCGAACAAAGCCAAAGTCAAACATTTTTATTCATTAAAATCACAAGGATCACTTTGAAACGTCAATTTTATTGCCTGTTCCTTCGCGACCAAGCCAGGAAAGAAAGACAAGAAACAAGGCTGGTTGTTTTTTTAATGATCTTTTTACAATACATAATACAGAAAATAAATTACGTCTAAATTGTAACATTTTGAACGAGTTGGAGTTGGAGAACAACGATCAATAAAATACTGAGATTATAATTTCTTTGTTGGAGAATGAAAGAGAGCGAGAAGGCTATGAGTTGAGGGTGCTTTTGATCGCTTATACCCGAGTATAATACATAACTTATCATCACGAATACGAGGAAATTAAATAAACTCGATATAGTTTGTTGTAAAAAGAAAATATGCGTTCCCGGTACCTATCCATTGTTTTTTATTCACTACTAAACAGTGGCCTCTTTTATTTAATAGAAACTAGCTGTTGCCCGCGACTTCGTACGCGTTACGCTACTAAATGTGTAGGTAACCTAGAAATAAAGCTAAACTTGCTGTTGCAACTTGACTTGACACCCCATTTTTATCCCAAGGGTACTGATTTATGGGATAAAAGGGCATATGTGGTAACCCAGATTATAATATACGTATATAACAAATTTCATCGAAATCGGTTCAGCCGTTACGACCTGATTGAATAACAAACAAACAGATATCTAAACTTTCACATTTATATTATTAGTGTGATTAGGATTTGTCATGGAGGTTGTATTTAATTTAAGCACAATTGTGAATGCAATGAGCCTCATTCTATTTCCAAATTTACTTACGCCCTTAGGGGCGTAAATCGCATTTACGGATCAGGTATCTAGTTAACAATGACCAACTTTCAGAGAGTGATGAAAAGAGTATTTTATGTTTATTGTCATGAAGGAATATTTGTATCACAGAGTAATACCTAACCCTCAACGTGGAGTATCATGGATGCGTTGACGGTTATGAGATGTGGTGCTGGAGATGGAAGTTATGAATTTCTAGAAGTGCGAAGAACTTTACGATACTCAAGAAATTCAAGATTTAACCATCTTCCATAAAGTTGATAAGTATGTGGGGTACTTAAAACACAATGGCAACCTGGTTAAACTAAAAAAGAATTTTAAAATTGAGGGATAAGGTTAAGTGTTGGTCAGAGCAGATACACACCACTCGTTTCTATAATATTAGAGTTAAAATATGATTTTACTTACTAATAATAAAGTTTTTATTTACAACATCATTTATTCGTTATAAATTGTTTCTTGACGCTAACATACACCGATGGCACAACAAAATATAGGAAAAATACTCATGACTACAGTACACATACACAAGTTTCAACATTGATGAACACCTCTTTTTTATACCATTAAGGTAGCAAACAAGCATACGGCCCACCTGATGGTAAGCGGTTACCGTAGCCTATGGACGCTTGTAACACCAAAGGTATCACTCGCGCGTTGACGACCCTTTAAAAATTAAAAAAACGCTAATTTGAAGAACCTCATACTGTGGTAAAACCTTGGCATGGAGACCATTCCACAAGCGAAGTGTTTGCCAGGAAATTCCTCTGGAACCCCAAAGTATTTCAAAATATGTTTAGATTCAGATTCAGATAAAACCTAAACCAGTTAGTTTACGTATTCAAATGTTTGTCATGTTTGCCTTATTGCACCGACAGGTATTTTGTTAATAAAGTTTAACCTATCGGTTTCCTATCTATAGAAAGAACCTTACCAGTATTCTGCAGCTGGGCCTTGTTCTACGAGAAATCCAATAAACGATAAAATCTATAAGATACATTTTAAACATACTCGTAAAAACTAGGGTTTACATTACAAAAATAAAGATTATATAATACAAATTACACCACACAGCATAATTGTTACCTGAAAAACATGCAACTGGTATAATCAGTAAATGCAGTGTTTCTCATTATTTCAGTAACATAACCTCGCATTAACCTTTCACTGGTATTGAAGGGAATTATAGGCCAGTTTATTGAAACACGTCGATTTTGGCTTCATGAGGAAAAAAATAGTATAATTATGGGCGGGGTTGGTGATTTCATGTTGTTTTTCAGGAATTTAATCGGCAACACCCATCAACAACGAGGGATTTAGAAAATCGTGTTTTAGCGTAGATTTACGACTGCTACGCAATCCATTAGAGCATTTTACCGCGTTTAGTAGCTCGTAACAAAATTAGGATTTTAACCAAATAAGTTACTGGCTACAGTGAGGATGTGTGAGGATGCATTTCAAGTGGATAAACACGTAATCAACAACACCACTTTTTGTTCCAGCGGTGGCATTGGCTAAAACTGCGAATGAACTAGAAATATGCAATTGCAAATATCTTGATATTTCCTTAGTCATATTTTTTTCTTATAGAATATTTTCCTATAGGTTTTCAAAGTTTTACGATATTTTAAAGAGATAATGGACGTGATTTTGAGTTCAATCTGCCACAAGTATAAATTAAAGATTCTAAAAACCCTAACATTTAAAAAACCCGTAATGTAACGTATACTCTTTTGTTTGTTAGCAGATAAGTATAACATATTTATAGGTACGTACTTAATTATTAATATTTTGTTTTTCTGTATTTCTTTGTTATGTTGAATAAACACATTTTCTCTTTCTTTTCTTAATAAATTTCGATTTTACGCCCTCTGGCGTGCTAACACCTATCTAAAAACCATTGCCGATGAATCATAAACCTTTTACAGAAAACCGTATCTAAATCTGTCAAACTGTTTTGGAGATAAATAAGGACATTAGCTTTTTGCACACACACAAACAAACAAACAACCTCTCGCCCTAGACGGATACACTTCCGTTCCGTTGTGGGTAAAACGAATACTGCACTCAGCAACTTCAGGCGATTGTTTCTTACTCATCATTATAACATTTAATCATTTTTCGTTTGTGTGCGTGATCAACCAGCACTTGGTATTTTCCTTGGTTTTTTGAAGTGTAAACTTCTTTAGGCGCATTGGGCATTTTTTGAGGTGGGAAAAAAACCATTGAACTCACGGCACTGTTACGATACCGTTACCGACACCTCTGTATATAATTATCTGTAGTGTAGTCTTTTAAATTTTTATACCCAAACATTGAGCGCTAAATTTTTCAATTCGGTCGGCACTCCTGGAGTGACACTTATTGTGTCTTGCTTCCTGTTTATAATTCTCACTGACAGCTTAGGTGATCGCCCATCTTGTACGATTGTGCAACTGTGGCAAAACTAGCTTTTAATTTCTCCGTAGCACATTTAATTATAAATAAAGAGTCCTACACTCGTAGAGCAAAATAGTACCTAAGTAAAACGTGTAGTCTCTCCTTGAATAGTGTTATAGGGAAATAACACGGCTCTTTAAGACTATTCGAGTACTATAATCATAATAATATCTGGGTTTTTATGTCATTATTTCCAGACCCTTTTCTAATGCGGCGTGAACTCAAATTGTCTCGGACCTACTAGTATAATAAAGATAATGCTTGGGACACCGTTGTCACCCATGAGCCTGTTTTATTTACGACAAGGAAACCTTACCGAGGTTTTCGCTTGATATTCTTACAAAAATATAAGCAATCTCACAAGCTGATGCCTAGGAGTCACGTTCGACGGCTACCGTGGCGCAGTGGGTGAATGGCCGGCTGAGACGCAGGAGGTAGCGGGTTCGATTCCCACCGCGGAACAGATGTTTGCATGTTCAACAGATATTTGTTCCGGGTGTGGATGTTTTTCTATATATAATAAGTATGTATTCTATCAGATATCTGGTTCCCATAGTACAAGCTCTGCTTCGTTTGGGGCTAGATAGCGCTGTGTGAAATGTCCAGCAATATTTATTTTATTTATTATTTATCAAAGGGTTATTTGCGTCTCCTCAAGTGTCATCCTGCCTATATTATTTTTCTGTGCTTGAGGTGCAAAGCTTTGAGGCTGGCAGGTAAAATAAGCTTTTAGCGTTACAATTATATATTAATAAAAATTGAAAAGTAACTATCGCTTTTTTTATAGCATACATCAAGGTACTAAGAAAATCCCACTAACTGTTAATCAACACTAATCCCTGACCCTCCATTTTGCAACGCAATCTTGCCAAAACTGCCCAATTTAGATGAATGTTAAATCTTCAGACACGGTCACATAATCGGGTAATCTCATTACGTATTCGCTGGAACCCGTCCGGAGTAGGGCAATGATCATATAAGGCCTCACTAGATTTCAACTAACTTCGAGCGGAGCTGCCTTCCAAAGGGGCTGAGTCCTTAGTCCAGGCTTGACATCGACCCATGCCACTTCAACACATTTTAATTATTCTAAACTATGTTCTATTGATACCTGCACAATGATTAACAATCGGCCGTATTTATTTTTTATTTGAAACATCTATTGGCGCTGTTTGGGGGTAAGACCGACTCGTATGCCTTTACGTTCTAACGGCATGCGTCCAATAAGATAAAAATACTATTTTTTTGGTATTAACCATTGCATGTTTTAGCTGTTCGTAAAAGCATCGGCCACCATTGAGATTTATTAGCTCATATCGAGCTTTGCATGGGATTCATTATCTACCCTTGCCATCGATATACATATATGTACTAAGCACTAGATATCGCGATCCGAACACTCACTCTGTTCCACTGAACTGTACTGCAATCCGTACACCTTACTTTAGTGTGGCTTCGACATTCACACAGTTTGGACGCGTAGGGAGCGGCACTATTAATACGAGAATTCGAATCAAAGTATGAACCTGGGGTATAAATAACAATTCAGTAGTCAAGTAAGTAAAATTATTGGTTGTTCAAGTTAATAAATAGGTAATAATATCATAATACCACAATAGAACCAAAATGTTTAATATAATGCCACGCCATCTAAAATCATAGACTAATATATGAAGATATTCCATTACAAAACCGGTTGTAGGTAAAAATATGTGACTAAACACGGACTTGGCGTGGTGTTTTTAAGAAGTGTTTTAATTTGTTTAAGTAAATGTTTTCTAGCCAGTTTGATATTTTGTAATATTTATTTTAAATCCTTTCTTCTTAGTATATAATATCTATCAAAGGTCAGAAAATATGATGACGTGCGTAATTCGATACTGCAAAAATACATCAAGAAATTTCAGTGAATCATCAGGTGTCAGTTTGATTCCAAACTATTGTTAACGTACTTGAGCTTAAATAAACGCATAACAATTCATTTTCTTTTACTTATCTACTTTACCATATTTTCAATTATTTAGCTACCTATTCAAAATTCAAAACATTTTGAAATAGAGTTCTAATGAAGTTTTGTAGGTACAAAAGCTGTGTCACGTCTGTGGTGTAATATCTATAGGTATGACAGGTTGTTACACTATGTTGAACGGAACGCGTAAGCGCCATGAATTTCATGGCGCTTACAACGTTTTGGTCGTGAGTAAACTAAACTCTATAAACGATCTAGCGCTGCATGTTTTAATAGTTTGGTTAGATCACATAAATAATGTTTTAGCGCTGCAGCGAACTTTAGTTCTAACTCACCAACATTTGAACAAACTTTTTTCAAAAATGTTCTTGTCTATCGGTAGAATATATGTCTATGACCCTTGCCTAAAAAGTACCTTGAGCCATTGCCCAATATCACCGTTGTATATTAAAGCCATATATTATAAGCCGACCATAAGCCGTCTACATGATAGTGAAACTCCAGTACGTTAGGAGCCACTACTATTCCTTCTGTGCCTGTCCCGACTTGAACAGGACGGATTAATCCTCAGGCCCAACGTGTAATCTGACGGGTGCAGTTTCAGTATACGTATCAAATGTTTCATTACCTTGTAATCCTCAAACAGGTGAGCTAGGGTATTCTATTAATTATTCTCCTATTTAGTTTAGTTGGTATCGATTCGAATAATTAAATAACTCTTAAGACCCTACATAGATAATTACTATCTGATTTACTTATAGATGTTTGCAAGTTTACGCTGATGGTCCCAATAAAAAAATCGTATCATTGATATGTGTCTTCTTTTTTTTTTTACAGTAATATTTATTTCATAAAAGTATGTTTGTAGTATACACGGTGCAGTGGACGAATAGCTGGCTGAGACGCAGGAGGTAGCGGGTTCGATTCTCGCCACGGAACAAATGTTTGCATGATCTACAGATATTTGTTCCAGGTCTGGTTGTTTCTCTATATATTATAAGTATGTATTTACAAAAAAAAATGTATATAAGTATTCTATCAGTTATCTGGTTCCCATAGTACAAGCTCTGCTTAGTTTGGGGCTAGATAGCGTTGTGTGACATGTCCAGCAATATTTATTTATTTTTTATTTTTATACATGCATATTTCCTAGTGTGTGTAAGGAGGGGTGTAAGGAGGCCCAAACACCATCTCTTGGGTCTCAAATCAACCTTACCTGCAAGCGGTACGCCCTGCCGATCAACGAACAAGGCTCTGACGAACTACCCGCCAACACGCAACTGGACCAGCGTGGCGGGTCATGGTCCAAACCCCCCCAAACAACATGAATAGTACAACAATACAGCCACGGCCCCAAGTGTCCGGCGACTCCAGTGGCTGTGCTGGCGTTGACGGGCACCATGCCAGTCCTGGGGTCCGGGGTGCTAAGAATCTCCGGGCGAGGTCGAACCGTCAAACAACCCTGGCTCACGTTTTAAAGGACACCGACACGCTTAACGTTATGACATACAACGTTTGTACCCTGATGAAAGACGAACGACTCTTAGAACTTGAAAATGCATTGAAAGTAATCAAGTGGGATATAATAGGTCTTGCGGAGGTCAGACGACTGGGTGAAGAAACGGTGGAACGAGACGATAGTATATTCTTCCACTTTGGGGAAATTCAGGGACTTTACGGTATAGGGTTTCTAGTTGCTAAGAAGTGGAAGGAAAATATTATTGAATTCATCGGCTACTCGGAAAGAATCGCAGTACTCAAATTTCAACTTAACGTAAAGAACACTTTGACTATAATACAAACATACGCACCAACATCAGCGCACTCTGATGAGGCCATTGAAGACTTTTACGACCTCCTTAATAAAGTTTGTGAGGAGAACCGAGGGTCGTGGACCATAGTTCTCGGCGATTTCAATGCGAAAATCGGTGAGAAACAGGCAAACGACAATACAGACACTATTGGAAATTTTGGTCTAGACCAACGAAATGACCGAGGTACACGTTTAATCCAGTTTGCTTTTGGACAGAATATGTTTATCTCCAATAGTTTCTTTGCAAACAAACCACAAAGACGCTGGACGTGGGTCTCACCTGCTGGCTTCAAAAACGAAATTGATTATATACTCTCTTCCAGTAAAGATATAATCAAAAACGTAAGTGTAATAAATAGAATTAAATACTCATCGGACCACAGACCACTACGAACTAAATTAAAATTCAATTTCAAAATTTTGCGATCCATACTTTTTACCAGAAAAGTTGGCAGACACTCAAAACACACATTAATGAATAACCAAGAACAGTATACTCTAGAATTAACCAATCATTTTGCCGCACTTAACATGAAGGACTTAGATGACCCAGAAGAACATTACAACAACATTGTTCAAGCCATAAACATCTGTAACAAAAAAATTACTTCTGGCAAAAAGAGCAAGTTCAGTTTATCGGAAACAACGTACAAACTAATCAAGTTGAGACAGGAAACCGTTTTAAAATCAGAAGAGCATAGGAAAATAGATAAAAAAGTCAAACGCAGCATTCGATCCGATGTCCGAAACCATAACACATTTCAAGTAAGAGTAGCACTAGAGAACAACAGATCACTCCGAGTAGCAAAACAAGGCATATCTAAGGGGAAAACTTGGATAAATAGCTTGCAAGATAGAAACGGCAAAAAGCACAACAGTCGAGTAAAAATTCAAAATATTTGCACAGAATTTTATAAGCACCTTTATTCAGATCCATCTAAGCCCAACTTTTCAGATACTAATACGAATTATAATTGCTCCGACACGATCCCTTTCATCACAGGACGCGAAGTCCATGATGCTATAAAGAGCATGCATTATGAAAAGAGTCCTGGAGAGGATGGTGTCACAACGGAGTCATTAAAAGTAGCAGCTCGAGTCCTTTTACCTCATATTACTAATTTATTTAATGCCATCCTACAAACAGGAAAATTTCCAGTAAAGATGTGTCACTCCAACATTGTTCTTCTCTTCAAAAAAGGAGACAAGAGTAACATAAACAACTACAGACCGATCAGCTTAGTGACACACATATACAAAGCTTTCATTAAAGTTATCCTAAAACGCATCGAAGGTACTCTCGACTACCAACAGCCGCCAGAGCAAGCCGGATTTCGACCTAGCTATTCAACAACCGATCATCTTCATACATTAAATCAAACAATTGAGAGATATACTGAATACAACAAACCTCTTTATCTGGCTTTCGTAGACTATACGAAAGCCTTCGATAGCATCAGACATACGAGCATATTTTCAGCACTAGAAAGTCAGAACATCGAAAAAACATACATAGATCTCTTAAAAATTATTTATAACATTAGTTCAGCAAATATAAAACTAAATTCTTCTGGTATCCCGTTTCTAATAGAGAGGGGTGTTAAACAGGGTGACCCGCTCTCTCCCAAACTATTCACCAGCACTCTACAAGAGATATTTAAAAAACTGGATGTCTCGTGGTGCGCAAGGGGCATTTTAGTTGGTGATAAGCGGCTTACGAACCTGCGATTTGCCGACGACATTGTCCTTTTCGCTCAAAGTGCACCCGAGCTACAAATATTGCTACAAGACCTCAGCACAGCAAGCCAAGAGGTTGGTCTTCTGATGAATCAGTCGAAGACACAGCTCATGACCAATAGCACGAGACGTAGGGTCGAGGTAGACGGACAGCAGATACACTATGTCGATGAGTACATTTACTTGGGTCAGTTAGCATCCTTCGAAAACAGGCAAGATAAGGAAGTCGGCCGCCGTGTCGATAATGCCTGGAAGAGCTACTGGTCCATGAAAGCGCTGATGAAGGGCGACCTTCCATTGTCTCTGAAGCGTAAACTCGTCGATATGTGTATCCTACCTGTCCTGACCTACGGTGCTCAAACGTGGTCGCTGACGGAATCACAAAAGACCAAGCTCGGGGTTTGCCAGAGAGCGATGGAGCGCAGCATTTTGGGTATTAAGAGAACAGACCGAGTTAGAAATACCACGCTGCGCTCGAAGACTGGTATCGCTGATGTAGGTCGCAAGGCAGCCAAGCTTAAATGGGAGTGGGCGGGCCACGTGACCCGCATGGAACAAGATAGATGGGCAAAGGAAATCACAGGATGGATACCCGTAGACGGCAAAAGACGACGCGGTCGCCCGAGAAAACGCTGGCGCGATGACCTAGATGTCTTCAACAGTGATTGGGTAGAGTTGGCCAGGGATCGAGAGGGGTGGAAAGAATTGGGGGAGACCTTTGCCCAGCAGTGGGACAGTACAGGTTAGGAAAAAAAAAAAAAAAAAAAAAATTCCTAGTGTAACTTAAGTTTGCTGTTATGATGAATACATAGTGAAGTGACTACCCTCCGTACTAGTTTTCACTGTATGACGGCAGGACGTCGTTGCGCTTCCATACAATGCTATCGACTTGAATTTTAAATTTTTAGTTAGAATAATGATGTATGTTAAAGTCTTATAAATCTACTAATCAGTATTTATGTATTATATTTACTAGAATATCTGTTATATTATACGTATAATTACTACTAGTTGAGAAATGCTTCAATTTAACGAATACTTTAGAATATTTATCTTGTTATGCATCTAAAAATCTAAATAGTGTCTAAATCTGAAATTATCTTCTGTTGGTGTGCAATTAACTTCAATTATAATGTAGAAAAAGTATAATATTTAAAAAAAATGTTGTTATTTGAATTAAATATTATTTATTTACATTCAGCCGCTTATAAAATTTACAGCCTAAGCCAAACGTTCTGTGAGCTAGGTTAGGTACATTAAGTTACTTACACAAAAACTTATAAGTACACATATGTGAAAGTATGACACTCGTGTGGAATATATCTACATCACCTGTTTGAGTAATATTGTATTCAGTAATGTGAGTGCGTGTGCCGTTGGTGCGTACAGTGCAGTGTTCATTGATCGAGCGAAGCGAGATCTCTATATCAACTTGGGTAAATTGGCGTTGTATGTATATATGTATGTTTATTTGTCTGAGGATAACTTTCGAAGCGTTGACCTGATCATCGTGAAATTTAACACATAGGTAGGTAGTGATGGCACAATTTTGGTGTGACTAAATAAGCTAAAAATATTGAGGGGTTGTTGAGATATTGGGGTTCAAGTGGGGTAAACTTTGACAAATTCACAGAGTACACCAGTGACCCCACAATGCTGAAATTTGGTATTTGTGTAGTTTTAGTGACACAAATATAGGCAAAAGTCTGAAATCCAGAATAACTGCATTATTATCCAATTTACATGAACTCTCGTTACCTGTAATTTGAATGAAACTGTAGGTCAAGTAATGTGGTTGTTTATTTGGTGGCCCTATTTTAATAGTCAACGATTACGACTATTATATTTTTACTTATAAGGGAGACTCGCAAGATCTCAGTTCGGGGCGAATCACTAGTTTATTAAATATAAAATATGTAACATAATATAATTAAATGTACTATGACTTATTCTTTTCCTAGCATGAGCTTCGTATAAAAACTATTGTTGGTGAGCAAATATACGCATTGGCAATTTTTTTTGTACAATTTAGGCTTACGTTTGACCACGATCTCGCCTGATGGTAAGCGATGGTGTAGTCTACGATGGTACACGCTTGCCTAGAAGAAACCTATTCACTCGTGACTTAAAGATACCCAGGTTGTAGCTATCAGGAAACACAGACTCTGGCAAGGCGTTCCACTCTTTGGTGGTGCGCATAATAAAGGTCGAAGAGAACCGCTTTGTGCGAATGGGAGGTATTTCTACCATATAGCGGTGGCGCACCGCTGAGCTTTGTTTATGTGGAGTAGTTTTATGTGTACCCCACATATAACCACCTCGTTGGCACTCCGAAATTGGCCTTACCTATATTTTTACCTTAAGATTATATACAGCGCGGATGCCAGAAGTTGCAATGAGATGACGATACGAATACAGCACGAAGCAAGTATACCAGTAAATTTTAATACTCTGTTATACTGTAAATACTGTGATTTCATCTGTGGTAAGTGCTCGAGTTTCATAGGAACAGAACAATGAGTTAGTATACAAACATTTAATACAAGCTTTCATGAAATAAGACTTTAGAGTAGCGACGATGAGTATGAATGAAAATTGGTCCAAAATTGTCTTGCATTGTTTTTATCAGAAGCGAACATCCAATAATTTCCAAAAGACCTTTGTTCTAGCGAAGTATTTGAACATAAAAACACAAAACATATTAGTCTTATATAGAAAGTGCATAGGTACTAAGGCAGGTTTGATATTTTGTTTGATGTATCCCAAAACCATGAAACTGTTTGACAATTAAAAATACATACCAACATTTCTTCAGATTTAATATCTCTGTTATAGTATAATCTATCTCATCTGAATATCTCTGTCTTAAGAAATGTTTTGTGTTATCTAAAAATGTGTGTTCTATAGACAAATAAAAATTAAAATCGATGAATAAATTCGTTTGCAATACAAATTATCTTCAAGCACAATAAAATTATATAGGTAGTCCCAACAAGAGCTCCAGATTTAAATTGACCGCCATTTTGTTAATGCGAGTTGTACGGTGATTTTTTTTTACGTACACGACACGTACAGACCAAAATGATTTAAGAATATGGAGAAGCACTCACGTTTAATAATTGTAACAACACATTACAAAAATTTGAAAATTTTGCAAAAACAGTACGCCAATTACGGCAAGTTTTCAGTCGCAATAATGCGCCATATTAACTGACAGTGAGGCGTTTAATTACAAAATGGGAGACCAAATTTACGCTGATGGATCAGAAGCTCATTGTTCATCGTCGTCCTTGTCGATCACTCGAAAATATAGCCACAGTAAGGGAATCTGTGGCCGAGAATCCAGGAACTTCCATTCGACATCGTGGTCAAGAATTAAACATTTCCAGAAGCACTATGCATTGAATTTTGGTAAAAGATCTGCATTTGCACGCGTACAAGGTTCAATTGGTGCAAGAAATTAAGCCAAGGGACCATGTACAGCGCCGTGAATTTGCTGATTGGGTGTTGGAACATCATCAAATTAATGCGGATTTTTCGAAGAAAATCATTAAGCGTACAATAACATTAACATACAATAATTAAACGTTGTTGGCTTGAATACTTCTCCATATTCTTAAATCGCGTGGTCTGTACGTGACAACTGTCAAAAAAAATCACCGTACAACTCGTATTAACAAAATGCCGGCAAATTTAAATCCGGCGCTCTTGTTGGGACACCCTATATAAGTATTCCATCAATAATCTGGTTCCCATCGTACAAGCTTTGCTTAGTTTGGGGCTACATAGCGTTGTGTATAATGTCCAGCATTATTTATTTTATTTATTTATTTAATAGCAGGCTGTTAATACTTTCATTTAAAAAAGAGAATTAGGTAAATAAAACAGGTAAAAATAAATGTGTTTCGGTGTCTAAAGCTATTATGAATCTTGTATAAGTTTTTGGAATAGCGCAAATACGTAATTTTTGAAATGCTGTAAGTAATTGTAAGAATACGTTTCTTAGAGGAAATCGTTTCTAATATTTCAAGAAAAGCTGCCTTTGTAACGGAATAAAAATTATTGTATTTCTTAGTACAAATATCGTTCCCTTAATCGTATCAAGAGTTCACGTTTTATTTGAAGGACAAGGTAATTAAGGACGTATGGAGAAAACGAAAGGAATATTTGGCGATTGGTGGAGGATCGTAAGAAGATTTCGTTGATCGTTTTGTATAAAGCACCATGGATGATATAATGTTGGAATATTGGCGTATTTTTCTGTGTTCTGGAAAAGATATGTAGAAAATTGCTTTGATTAAGTAGGATATCGCTATAAAATAATATTGTGTAAGGTTATTGATTGTTATCACAGTTTTATGTTTCAACTTAATTTTCAATTTAGATTTTTATAAAATACAATACAATAACCTTTTTTTATACTGTGTGCCACCGCGTTTATTTATTTAAATCACAGGTAGGGCTGATGTCTAGTATTGTTGTAAAATAGTTGTTTTTCTTAATTGGAAATTTGGAAAATTCATGGAATTTTTTAAATTTTCAATCTACCTTAATTTCAAGTCTTAAAAATCAATAAAACACACTGTATAAAATAGGTAAACAAATCATATTCATTCATCATGTAAGTAGGTATCTGTTATACTGACTATGAGGCAACGGTTCAAGGGTGTTCCAATTTCCGTTAAAAAATTGGTTATTGGAAATGTACCGATTACTGTATAAATATTCAAGCTACCGGTATTAAACCAATATCTAAAATCAGTTAATACGATTCTGCATAATGTGTTATAAATTAATGTCGTGAATGCGGTGACAGACTCTATACATGTATATGCTTTTGTAATGTAGATACAATTTGGTAGTGTTCAGTATTATGCTCATTTGTTTATAATAGCCTAGCTTTTGCCCGGGGCTTTACACGAATGTTTTGCCAATAAAAAGTAGCTTGTTTTAATCTAGGTCTTAATCTATCTAATTTATCTAATCTAACTAGCCCATGTGATCCCACTGCAGGGCCTCCCTTCCCTTTTTCCATAATCTATCTTCATACCAAATTGCATCGAAATCGTTTCAGCCGTTAGACGTGAAAGTACTTACCTATTACATTGTTAAACTAAACTTGAGAGCAAAAAAATCGCACATTCATGATTTTTTGACATAACTAAAAAAAAAACAAAAAATATTATGTTTCTGTAATGCAGATTCATAGTCTATTTTAATACCTATCCAGTGGTATCTGATTTGTCTTTCAATCATTACATAAAAATGCTTTTGTGGATCAATAACAAAAATGCATGTTTAGTAAAAAATTCTTTATTCAAGTATTGGTGTCAAAGTTATGAAATTAAAAGATAAAATTAATTTAAAGTTTGTTATTAATACCGAGTGTTCCCTCCCCTAGCCTGAATCACTGACTCCATCCGTGTTTTCATTGATGTTACTAGACTTTTGATAAAGTCTTGAGGAATAGCCTCCCATTCCTCTGCGATCGCCTGTTGCAGCTCCTGTAGAGTCGATGGAGGAGCATCTCGGCCTCGAACTCTTCTTTTCAGCTCGTCCCATAGATGTTCGATGGGATTGAGGTCTGTCAAATGAAAGGTCTTTATTAGTAAATTTGAACCCCGTTTTTATTTTTAGTTTAATTTATGTAGTTTTTGAGTTATTAGCCATGATAAAAACAAAACTTTGACAAAATTCACAGGGCATACCAGTAACCCCACAGTGCTGAAATTTGGTATTCGTGTAGCTTTAGTAACACAAATATAGGCAAAAATCTGAAATTCAGAATAACTGCCATTTGTACACCAAAAAAATATAACCAATTAACAAGAACCCCCGTTACATCTATGTTAGCATTTCATGGCACCAATTTATTGGTCAAAGATGAAAGCCGGCATGCACAAAGATAACTAAACGTATTTAGCGACTAAACATGCTTAAATTTGAAGTATTTGTATGATTTGACAACTCCTGAAATCATATTTAGCCACTAAAGTTTACGTTTAGGCATCGTTGTGCAAGTCGCCCTAAGCATAATATTTATTTTGGGAGATTCGTGAGATCTCAGTTCGGGGCGAACCACTAGTTATTAAAAGTTGACATTATTTGATATAATAACTTAATTAGTTCTGATACCTGTCTGTTTGAGCTACTATAATGTTAATTTTATCACAATTGTTTTTGATAAATTCTAAATACGATGTAACTTAATGTTCTTAAATGTACCTACAGTGGAAAATAAATGAAATGAAATGAAAAACGGATGACGCATTGGCTATAAATATGCCTTATTGTAACCATAATGGGTTGATGTGTGTGGAGCTGTCGTTTTATAATAGCCTAGCTTTTGCCCGGGGCTTTACACGAATGTTTTGCCAATAAAAAGTAGCTTGTTTTAATCTAGGTCTTAATCTATCTAATTTATCTAATCTAACTAGCCCATGTGATCCCACTGCAGGGCCTCCCTTCCCTTTTTCCATAATCTATCTTCATACCAAATTGCATCGAAATCGTTTCAGCCGTTAGACGTGAAAGTACTTACCTATTACATTGTTAAACTAAACTTGAGAGCAAAAAAATCGCACATTCATGATTTTTTGACATAACTAAAAAAAAAACAAAAAATATTATGTTTCTGTAATGCAGATTCATAGTCTATTTTAATACCTATCCAGTGGTATCTGATTTGTCTTTCAATCATTACATAAAAATGCTTTTGTGGATCAATAACAAAAATGCATGTTTAGTAAAAAATTCTTTATTCAAGTATTGGTGTCAAAGTTATGAAATTAAAAGATAAAATTAATTTAAAGTTTGTTATTAATACCGAGTGTTCCCTCCCCTAGCCTGAATCACTGACTCCATCCGTGTTTTCATTGATGTTACTAGACTTTTGATAAAGTCTTGAGGAATAGCCTCCCATTCCTCTGCGATCGCCTGTTGCAGCTCCTGTAGAGTCGATGGAGGAGCATCTCGGCCTCGAACTCTTCTTTTCAGCTCGTCCCATAGATGTTCGATGGGATTGAGGTCTGGGCTTCGAGCTGGCCACTCCATAACGGTCACATCCACCTCTTGAAGGTACTCGATCACTATGCCAGCAGTATGCGGTCTTGCATTATCTTGCATAAACAGAAAGTTTTCGCCGATAAACCCAGCAAAAGGTACGACGTGGCTCTCGAGTACTTCCTCAATGTATCGTATGGAAGTCAATCCTCTTGATTGGCGACCAGTATTCGGTCCGGTGATGAAGGCAAGCTCGGTTTTTGCTTCCATAGACATGCCTCCCCAAAACATGATTGATCCACCGCCATAGGCGACACGTTCTGTTATGCAGCATTGGGCAAATCGCTCTCCCGATCTTCTATACACCTTCCCCCGTCCGTCGTTGCCATGCAAGCACATCCTGCACTCATCAGAGAACAGGACTGCACTCCACTGCTCTTCGGTCCAATTCAAATGGTCTCGAGCGAACTGAAGGCGGGCTTCTCGGTGGGCTGGGGTCAATTTCGGCCCGTTTGCTGGCCTGTGTTCAGTCAGGCCACCTTCTCTCAATCGTCTTCTGACTGTCCACCGGCTAACTTCTACTTCACGAACTTCTTGAAGTCGTTGGCCCAGTTGAACTGCGTTCAAACAACGATTTCTTAAAGATGTCGTTATAAGAAAGCGGTTATCACGCTCTGTTGTAGTACGGGGACGGCCCGATCCTTGTCGCCGTTGGTAGCTACCAGTCTCTTGATACCTCTGGTATACACGCCGAACGGTAAATCGGCTCAAACTCAATTGTCGAGCCACTTGACTTTGCTTAAGCCCCGATTCAACAAGGGCAACCACTTGAGCGGCTACTTCTGGTGTAGTATCCATTTTCGTGTTCCGTTTGAAGCCAATATCAATAGAGAACCTTTCACACTGTACGTTGGTATGCAAATGATGACCATTTTTTTTTTTTTTTTTTTTCGAATGGACTAATCTCGCTGTTGGCCGCTGAGGCCGTGACAGCTTAACCGAACTTTTGGCGAGCGCAGATGGCGCTCAGCCCAGTAAGTTTTATAGGCAACTAGCGCAAGGGCACCACTTAGGTACGAACCTCGGCTTGGGCTGTTGCTGGGATGGGGATAGGAGAGAAACGCCCGGGTACATGTCTGTACCTCGTATAAGCGGCGACTGAAGGGACTCGTCGACCTCGCCGGCGAGGTCGGTGTTTCTGTGAAGTGTTTGCTCTGTCTGATATAGATGACTCACCTTCCGCATTAGCAGAGGTGATTTCGTCATCCGGGTCTCCGAGAACGTGTCTCGGACGACGGAGGATTTAATGATGACCATTCCCTCAATATGCACTCTTTTATACCTGCGATAAATCCCGCCGCCGGCCTTACCTGGATCGAGCGACATAAGGGGGTCTATTGTTTTGTTGCTAATGAGTTGTTTTTAAAGGTAAATGTCAACCCTTTATCAGTTCTGCGAATGCCTAGATTATGCACTTTAATTTAATTTGATTTTAATTTGCTGTAAGCTCCAAATAAAAATAAATTTAACTTTTAAGTAAAAATGTGCGGATGTGCGATTTTATTGCTCTCAAGTGTAGTTCATTATGCTAGTTGGTTGATATGCTCGCTAATCTGGATCTGGATCTGGACCACCTAACCGAGTCTAACTATAACTATATACTTAGAAAAACCATCCAAGTAACATTGAAAAACTATGCGTGTGAAGCTGCGGATTGGTCAGCTAGTCTTAGGTACATTGAGAGCAGAGAATAAGCATCTATACTCCGACAAAAAAAATCGATTCATGTTTTTGACGTTTAGTGGGTTGCCACCACAGAATAGATAAAACCCCAGAAAAAGTGAACGCGCCTAATACTGAAACGTCAACATCTACTACAAGTAGAGTATTTCGCCATTAGTCAGTCTGTGATGGTCGTCATGCATGACGTGTTTTACAATGTTCAATTTAACTGGATTATGCCTTCTTATGTCGTCCCAACGTGTTAAAATTCAGCTGGGCTAAAAAAACAAGATGGGATCACATTTCATACGTAAGTAGCGCATTTAGATGATTCAATAATTGTTTATTGAATAAATTTTTCGGTTTGTAATTGTCGTAAATAATGATCCTCCATTTTGTTGGTGTTGCCAAATATCGAGAGTTATTATTCTCCCTACTCTAGAATTCTGAGATTAAAAACTTTTATTAGTTGTAGTTTTAAATTATACTAGTGGTTCGCCCCGCACTGAGATCTCACAAATCTCCGAAAAAACAAAAAAAATATATTTTTAAGGCGATTTGCGCAACGATGCCTTAACGTATTTAGTGGCTAAATGCGATTTAAGGAGTTCTCAAATCATACAAATATGTCAAATTTAAACATGTTTAGTCGCTTAATACGTTTAGGGATCATTTTGAAAACCTGCCTTGATATTTGATTCATAAAATAGCGCCATAGTTACATTAGTTGTATCTTACCAAAAACATTTACCCCAAAATGACTAAGCTAGCAACATTGATGCGCATTTTTGACATTTCATAAACGTTAAAATTATGTATTTATTTATTTGTCGCAGTATCTACAGATATCTTGGCGTTTAGTACGATTTGCCAAATAAATAATGCAATACAGCGCCTTCTAGTCCAAAACTTAGCGAAGCTTGTTCTATGGGAACCAGATAACTTTTTTTTTATACTACATGCAGATGGAACAAGCTTATGAACCACCTGATGTTAAGTGGTAACCATCGCCTATGACAGAGAATTGCCTCGTAGGTCACGCACGTTAGAAATGTGCCCTACGATGCCCTTCCCTGCGTCCAGCAACTTGAAGCACACAGGTATGCCTCATGTGCTTGTAATTTCATTGATAGAATACTTATTATACATACCTTTTTTTAATAACATAACCGTTTGTATTTTTCGTGAGCGCTTTTTGTTTTCTTGCATATATTTACCGACAGCGCCTATAAGTGACACCTGGCTACATATTATATTATGAACACTTCCAACAAACATATTATTTCGGGAGCTAGTTCCATAGCTGCTTCGAGAGATAACGAAGTAAACTGACAATCTCTGGTAGGTCCCATTTTGGGAGGATCAAAGTTCCGGACAGGGATTATAAGGGTCTATGATAAGCTCATTTTCCAAAGCCAAAATTTGTACTCTCCTACTTCCTTTGTTAAAACGCTGATGAGTTGACTTTTTTATGAATATTTTAGCTAAATAAATGGGCCTTAACCTTTTTACGGCTGATTTCTGTAACAAGGAGAAAACAAGCTTGTTTTACTAAAATTATGATATTTTTTATACTATTTAATACTGGGTTTTGTCATGATCCGCGTTTTGGTAGCCATAGCTTCCATCCAAGCTTCTACAACCCTCAGTTTTATTAAAAAATATGATATGTCAGTCCATAGCTAATTAAGGCATGTTGCGAACATTTTCAAATATGTGAAGATGGGCTTAAAATTGGGTTATGAGAAGATAAAATGACATGCATGTTTTGGAATCAGGAAGAATCCAAAATATTGGACATCCCAGCTGAATGTGAATTTAATTACTTCATAACAGAATTACGTATGACGAGGGTCGTATCTTGCCAGAACCTTTTACATGTGCGTTAACGTTAAGCTCCTCTTTTATCGTTTTTGACTTGATGTAATTTTTACACTTGGATGCTGCTTGAACTTTATGAAGCGAGTTTGATCAAATTTTAATTTTTACCCGTAATGAAACCGTCTTTTTAGGTATAGCTATATAGGATGAACTCTTTAAGAAAGAAAGAAAGAAAAATATTTATTCAGACCAACACAAATGGACACAGATACAGACAACAGGACAAATGACACAAAAGAAAAAACTATTATTAAACTTACTAAAATTATAAAAATTATAAGTGTGGTGGTGAAAGGGTCCTCAGCTCAGCATTTTGCCATACTGCAGCGCTGGTCTTCTGCTGAGGCCAGTGTTGGCCTCAAGTACACCCTGACATATTTAATTAACTATAAGATTAGGAGCATTTAGATTATATCTAGCATCTTCCAGATCGCAAATTCAAAAGTCATACGAACCATGACTGACTTCATACATTTATTAACAATCCGTGCCAAGCCGGGGCGGATCAGCTAGTAAATAATAACAGAGTGACGACAGAGGAATGTGAGTGGAGAAAGAGAGAGATTACTGTACTTAACACCAATTAAAAAACACAATACAAGAAACAAGATAATAAAAAACTAAAAACAAACGAAATGTTCAATGGGCGGTCGCTTAAAGCGATTTCTTACAGATATTCTTCGGATGGAGAGGACTATAATGAAGAAAACAAATATTAATATAAGGAGTTACACAAACTAAATGTTTAATAAGATACTTCTTGAATTAAACCGTGGGTAAAACTTATGTGAATTAATATTTTACTATGGCTTATTTGAAGTAATCAAACAAATTAAAACGCATATATTTTTAACTCTATCGAATAAAATCAATATCTCAAATGACGTCAATTTCAGACGTTGAAATTTTTATTTTAGTTCAGTTATTTGAATGCTTTCGCAATTTTATTAGGGGTTCAAGAATTTACTGTTTGTGTCAGACTCATAAAACAAAGGAAATATACCGTTTACGCTATTCCCGTTATACTACTGAAAGTCTTAGCTTTTGGTCATCTCTACATAGAATTTATAGAAGGGGAAAAGAAAATATGAGTTTGTAATTTTGAAGCATGGACTGTAGAAGTTTAAGGTACTTATTAAAATACGGTTACTATGATAATGTTAGTTAGTTATTACTCATTGGGAGAAGCTTTAAATGATGTTATTTTAATGTGAGCTGTTGAAGATATTTTTTTTATTCCATATCTTTTTTTTGACCATAATTTATTTGTCTTTTTACTATACTGACAAGGCCCTTTTACAGTCGCAATTTGTAACATGTAATCCTGTGAACTCTGTAATTTATATCATTTTATTTTGACAATTATTTTCTTTTAATTATATATTTTTGAGATTTTGCCATTATTATAATTTATCGTAATGACAAGGCTCCTTTACAGCCGCAATTTGTAAAATAATTTTTTTTGACATCAAAACATTATTAACGATTTAGTAGTGACATTGTTTAATTGATTGACTTATTTGACATTGTTTCGTTCTGTGTTTTAGTGATTTTTGTTTTATTTTTATTGATCGAGCGAAGCGAGATCTCAAAATCAACTTGGGCAAATCGGCGTTGTATGTACGTATTTATGTATGTTTGTTTGTCCGAGGATAACTTTCGTAGCGTTTATCCGATTATCATGAAATTTGGTATATAGGTAGGTAGTGATGGTACAATTTTTGTGTGACTCAATGAGCTAAAAATATTGGGGGGTTCTTGAGATATTAGGGTTCAAGAGGGGTAAAAAAATGAGACTATTAAGTCAAGTTGGACGTCAAATGAAAGGTCTTTATTAGTAAATTTGAACCCCGTTTTTATTTTTAGTTTAATTTATGTAGTTTTTGAGTTATTAGCCATGATAAAAACAAAACTTTGACAAAATTCACAGGGCATACCAGTAACCCCACAGTGCTGAAATTTGGTATTCGTGTAGCTTTAGTAACACAAATATAGGCAAAAATCTGAAATTCAGAATAACTGCCATTTGTACACCAAAAAAATATAACCAATTAACAAGAACCCCCGTTACATCTATGTTAGCATTTCATGGCACCAATTTATTGGTCAAAGATGAAAGCCGGCATGCACAAAGATAACTAAACGTATTTAGCGACTAAACATGCTTAAATTTGAAGTATTTGTATGATTTGACAACTCCTGAAATCATATTTAGCCACTAAAGTTTACGTTTAGGCATCGTTGTGCAAGTCGCCCTAAGCATAATATTTATTTTGGGAGATTCGTGAGATCTCAGTTCGGGGCGAACCACTAGTTATTAAAAGTTGACATTATTTGATATAATAACTTAATTAGTTCTGATACCTGTCTGTTTGAGCTACTATAATGTTAATTTTATCACAATTGTTTTTGATAAATTCTAAATACGATGTAACTTAATGTTCTTAAATGTACCTACAGTGGAAAATAAATGAAATGAAATGAAAAACGGATGACGCATTGGCTATAAATATGCCTTATTGTAACCATAATGGGTTGATGTGTGTGGAGCTGTACGTTTCCGATGACTACATCCGCTCGCGGCGACACAAGCTGTTCCATTTACTAACCTGATGAAGGAAGTGGCAATACTGAGAGCCCTTCACAAAATAAACAAACTAGTGAAGAAGATTTCGATCTGTTTATGATTAATCATCATCATATCAGCCACAGGATATCACTGATGAACATAGGCTTCCCCTACAGATTTCCAGAGTGATTCCCAGCAACCGTTATCAAGTCTCATGTAAAATCAAGAAACTTCATCCTAATTTAAATTGTCTATGTCTATGCATAAATTGAAGATAAAAAAACTCTACTTAATATTACACTAATTAACATTATGCAATATAAATAATATTGCTTCTTCTTAGTTAGTTATCTTAATTTAGGATAATTAATTTGGAGAATTCTGTTCTTCATAATCATATCACTAAATTGTAACAATTAATTGAACAAAACCAATCAATATTATTCTTGATGTAGGTAGGTATAACGTCAGAAAAGTGTTAATTATTAACCAATCGGTTGTATAACCCATGCAAAAGAGGAAGACTCACCAGTTCAAACGGCCGTTCTTAGGATTTCGGAGCGGTATCGCGATAGAAGCATGTACCTTACCTCCATCTTGTGGGCGACCTACGCAGCGCTTTCTAGTGCGAGCTCTCCACGCTAGGACCTGTTTATGAATTCTCGGAAGAAATTCACAGGAAAGGATAATAATATATCTTTTGTAATCTGTGAATACCTCATCAAAATGAGGGATTCACAGATTATTTATGTTTTATTCATTATTTACAACAAGTATTTAAAATTTTAAATATATGTATTTGTTTCTACTTAACGTCTGCTTGATTCGTAAGTTTATTTTAGCTGTATGTATATGTATTTATGTTGTAATCCAGATCAAAACAGCATTTTTGTAATCTTTAATTGTAAGTGGTTGTAATGTGTTTAGTACGTTTAATAAATCAAAAAATAGATAGCAAATTTGTAATATCGATTTAGTATTTGTAACTATTATTATTAAACTATTGGTTCACTATTTGTACCAAAAACGGGATATTTACCATGATAGTTTCAAAAGTTATAAACTATAGTGGTTCGCCCCAAACTGAGATCTCGCAAGTCTCCTATAGAAACAATAAAATACTATTTGTAGTCTTTGACTATTAAAATAATGCCACGAAATGCTTATCCAAAGTTCCATTCAAATTACAGGTAACGGGAGTTCATGTAATTTGGTTACACTTTTTTGGGGTAGAAATTGCAGTTATCCTGAATTTCAGACTTTTCCCTATATTTGTGTCACTAAAGCTAGACGCATATTAAATTTCAGCACTGTGGGGTCACTGATGTACCTACCCTGTAAGTTTAAACTAAAAATAAAAACGGGGTTGAAATGTACCACTAAAGAACTTTCATTAAACGTGTCACTTGACCGGATAGCCTCATTTTGATTTTTTTTTATCCCGCTTGAAGCCAAATATCTCAACTACTCCCCCCTCCCCCCCGTGTGCAATCACTACCTACCTATATAAAAAAAAATCACGATGATCGGATCAACATTTTAAAAGTTATCCTAGGACAAACAAACATACAACGCCAATCGATTTGGAGATCAGATCTCGCTTCGTTCGATAAGTTAAACAAATTGCCATTTGAGGTAAAAATGCTCTCAAAAGAACCGAAGTATGTTTTTTTTTAAATCAACTATTTTTCTTACAATAGTAAAAAAAATTAAACTTATTAATTAGTCTATTGAAAACTTATTTCTAGAAGATTGATTGCAGTAGCAAGTTCAAACTCAATTAAATTTTCACTGGATTCAGTTACGCTCTCGTTAAGGGTAACACAAAAGTGTTAAAGCAAGGTAAAAGTTCCTGCAAACGTTTTATGTTCTTCACTTCCAATTCAAGTTGGGTACAAACAAATTCAATGAACGGCTACAAACAGTTTTCATTACACGTACTTCCTACAGTAGCATTGTATACGTAGTGTTTACTTTACATAAAAAATTATAACATAAGAAAACAAAACCCTGACTGCAAAACGGACTTCTTTTTAGCGTGTCAATTATGTTTATATTATGTAGCTCTACTTATATTGTGTTAGATAGGTATTTGGCTACATTGATGGCGTCAGGAGAAGCCATTTTAAACATCTTTTTTTTATAATTTAACTCTCTCATTCTTATCTATTTCTTATTTCTTTAAAACGGACTTAAAAGAAATAATAGATCTTGCTAATTTTAATAATCGCAGTCATGGACTATTCATTGATTAAAATATTAAGATACCTCACTCGATAGGTTTTGATAAATTTTCGTTTCACCAAATCTAATATGGTGGCTTGCAACCGCCATCTTGGAACTTCATATAGCCTACGTCATATAGCATATAGTTCAAAGCTGTCTGTTTGTTTGGTTGTTACTTAATCACGCCGTAACGGCTGAACCGATTTCGATGAAATTTGGTATAGACATAGATTATAACCTGGAATATCACATAGTATACCATTTATTCCATAAATAAGTTCTCATGGGATAAAAATGTGGTATCAAAGTTTCTATACAAAACTGATTTTGGTAGTTGTTACCCTTCACACCAAAACTACTCAACGGATTCGGCTCATACTTTGCAGAAAATTAGTTCTAAACTTAGAATAACATATAAGCTACTTTTTATCTCCTAAATCAGTTTCCATGAGATAAAAATGGGGTGTTAAATTTTCTATAGAAAAATGATTTGGGTCTTCGTTACCACTTTACGCCAAAACTACTAAACGGATTGAGCTCAAACATTGCAAAAAATCAGTTCAAGACCCAGATTAACATATACGCTACTTTTTATCTCATAAACCAGTTACCATGAGGTAAGCCTGAGTCATAAATGTTTCTATAGAAAATATATTTTGTTCTTTGTTATCCCTTCACGCCAAAACCACTGAAGGGAAACTTGGTAAAAGTTTAGTTCTAGACTTAGAATAACATATAGGCTACTTTTTATCTAATAAATCAGTTCCCATGATCTATTATTATTGACTAACTACGCGTGTGAAGCCGCGGGCGGAAGCTAGTAGTTCATATAGTCTCGTGATGAAATCAGTCAAGCCGATTAGCCTACACGATACGCCAAATGAACAGACATACAGTTTACACTTTAAAAACATTATCCTTTTTCTTCGCGGTCTTATAAAAACTATAATACATGTCTTATTATTATGTTTTGTATTGAGCTGGATGCATCAACAAGTTGATGGTGCAAACAATGCAAATAATAAATTTATAAAAAGACTATACAAATTTTTTGATACATACCTACATATTTCTTCAAAAATACAACAGAAACACTTGAGTCATCTGAAGACCGTTGCAAACGATCTCTAAATTCTATTTCTAGCTTAACTGCTCCAAATCACCACCAGTCGAAAGTTCCTCAAAGATACAAACAACTAAAAAATCTACATTTACATTGGATCACTTGTTTTAGAAATATTTTTGAAATCGTCTGAACAAGATCTTCATTTTGATACAATTTATGCGGTAATTTTTTATAGGTACCCAGTTTATGTACCAAACTGTTAGTGAAATTTATACCTGCGATAGTAAGAAGACAGATTAGCTATAGATTTTACATTAACTGGTATCGCAGAACAACTGAATATCAAATGTATGTATGTATCAAACAATGGGCTCTTCGTAACTTAAATCTGTTGAGGTTCTCATGCACAATAACATGAAGCCATTGAGTTGATTTGGTTGAGTATATCTGTGTACTATTTCAAAGCTAAGTGGAACAGTCACACAGACAAGTTGAGCTGAGGTTAAGTTGATCTTAATACAATAGAAACCAATACATTTACACGTAGTAGCCAGGTACTTATGCATAGATTAACCAAACTCTGATGCATTCATGATTATAATTGAGAACCTATCTCTTTTAATATCTAATGGTTCTGTGAGAACAGAAGACCTCGCGTCCCAACTCCAAAAAGTAATTTGTGCAACAATATTAACCAAGAAAGTCCAATTCCAATCGAATTTCAGGTGCTTGAAGTTTCCAATAGACTTACCTATGTAGACTTTTGAGCAACATATTGGTTTAAGTTTTAGCGATTACTTGAGTTCCCTTGGTTCTAGGAGGTCTAATCTGGTGCCTACGGGTTCGTCTCGTGAAGGTGGAGAGGACTGCGTAGTCTGATATAGGTATGTATAAATTTTCCGAAATAAATTGATATTGAAATCCATCCACATATAACGTTACAGTAGAATCCCCCCCCCATTTTCCCCCTCCACTGCCCCCCGTTTGGATTTTTTTCGTGTAGACTTGTGTAGAATGAAGTCCTTATTGTGGCCTCTCAAATTTGATTGAAATCCGTCGATAAATAACGTTATAGCAAACTTCACCTCTTTTCCCCCTATTACCCTCTCCCCCCCCCCTAAATCAAAAATCGCGATCGACTAAAACATTTAAATAAATCAAGGAACTTGTGTGCCAGGTTCAGTGAAAATCGGTTGAAAAATGCGACCTGTAGGCGAGAAAGACAGGCGCATTTTTTGGCCAATCTTGAAACTGAGACGCTTCGCTCGCTCGGTCAATAATGTTTCATGTGGTGTACAAACTGTTATCTATTCTAGTTTTGATTAATTGCATAACCCAAAAGAAGGTCATTTATGAGCACAATGTTGGTTTTTGACTGTATATTAATGGTAAAAATAATGAGTTTTTGGCGCGTAACCCGAAGTTAAACTACTTGTGTCCTTTTAATTTAGGTAGAAGCAAATGATCTTAGAAGAAGGCAAGTAATTTAAAACCATGGTACATTTTTTTTAAATTGTTTCATGAAAATATACTTGGTAGGTAATCTAAAGTTGATTGCTCAAACTGACTCAGATTATGATAAAAACCATAGGCAAACGCTAGTACCTGGGATACGAACTGTGCATTTTGTGAAGAGACATCTCAACAGGATAACGTTAAATGGGACAGGGGGACTCGAGCCTTTCACACAGTTTACGGATTACAGGGCATTATTTCTTGTTGGTATTTTAATGAAAACGTACATTTAGTAAATAAAATATAATGTTTTTGGTTTTCGCTATCGTTACAAAAAGCCTTTTGGGTAGTCCAGATCACAAAAAATCTATTTCAGTGTAAATACGCTATGAAAATGGAGTCGAAGCCTCTAATCAAATCGATACTGATTAAACTTTATGATTTTATTTTTCAATAAAATATTATATTAAAATGTTTCTTTCAATTAACTAGTAACTGCAGGTTGAGGCACATTTTTGGTCCCTTCATAAATGTTAAGTAATCATAAATATACTACGTGTTTTGTTATGTATGACATTAAATGAAAACACGGGTATGGCTAATGGCTAGTATTGTTGTCAAATTGTTTTATTTTTCAAATTCATACCATAGTAAATTTTCAAGTTTAGATCAACCTTAATATTAAGTCCTAAAATATCAATGAAACATCCTGTACAAAATAGGTTAACAAATTATATTCATTCCATCATGTAATTAGGTACCTGTTAAACAACTAAGCGGCATCGTAGCAAAGGCACCGCCGATTTATGTTGGTAAATTATTTATTAGAAATGTATCGATTACTGGATAAATATTCAAGCTACCGGTATTAAACCCACATCTAAAAGCAGTAATTACCATTCCGGATGTGTATTTTAAATTAATGTCCTACATAACAAAACAGGGTGTGTAGACATAAAAGGAAAATTACAAGAAAAGTCTTGACAAATAAATTAGCGTTCACTGTTCACACTCACGCAGTCTGTGACCGAATCTCTCTTTGAGTTTCGAATTATCGACGAATATTTTTTGTCGGTTGATTGAAAATTCGTTTCAATCTAACGAGCGGGCCACAGTCAACAAGAAATCTGATTTGCTGTTCAAATTCTCGCACTGATTTCAATGGTTCACTCTACAGTTAGAAAAAATCTGTAATTTTAAATGCAGAAGAAATACTTAGTGATGAATCAAGGGATAGCTAAATAACGTTGAAAAACTAGAGCCATAAAAAGAAAAAACTTACAGTCCATTTTTGCTGAATACCAAGCTTTTCATTTCTAACTAGCAGCGTAAAGCTTCTTTCTCGAAGTTGGACTTACCTAACGAAGATCAGTCGACGAATCCAACTCGGCTAGGCAGCGTTCGGGAAACTTCGCGACGTTCTTGTCCAACATACCTCAATATCTGAAGATAAAGGAGATGACAATTGATGATATATGGTAGAATGTTATGACATAACGCTCAAGGTCATTCAGTGTGCTATGCAGAGGGCTTGGGCTTGCTTGGTGTTTTTCTACGAGATCGAATCAGAAATGAAGAGGTTCGTAGATAAGCCAAACTCACTGGCATACCACTAATGATTGCGCAACTTCCTTCTGATTGCCACTAAAATTTCGCTCGCGCAGTTGTTTTTTCTTACTTGACTATGCTGATGCTTCTTATCTGGATCTCACTGAACAGCAACTAGATAAACTTGAGCGCTTGCAAAACTTTGGTGTCCGGTTCATCTGCGGCTTGCGAAAGTATGACCATGTGTCCGAATTTGGCAGTAAGCTCAAGTGGTTACCCATACGCCTTCGCCGGGATACTCACATCCTTCAGCATTTATATAACACCCTGTTCAATCCTTCCTCACCTTCCTATCTAAAAGAACGCTTCCATTTCCTCCATCAATCCCATCCTCGATCCTTGCGTTCATCTGGCACACTCCAATTCAGGCCACCTGTACACTCCTTCTACTTTGATAAGTCTTTTACAGTAAAGGCTTATTATGGACGCTCTGCCGCTAGCTACCAGATGTCCCAAGTGACTTGCCATTTTTAAACGTATGCTCAGCGAACACTATCTGAGTATTGGTCGCTAAATATGTATGTATATATTATTAATTCATATGTTTCTTAAATAAGTCTGAGTATGTAATAATATATAAATTGTTATGAGTAGTTATTATTTAGGCTCATTCATGTAATTTTCATTTATGTAATTTCTATATTTCTTATTTTTATATAATTAGTATGTATGTACATGTAGTATGTTAGGTACATCATTACACCCCAGATAATATCCACACAGTCCATTTCATCCAAAGGTTGTCTGGTAGAGATCGCTATTTAGCGATAATACCGCCAATTATATGCATAGATTTACGTAGTTGTTTTTTTATATGTATTTGTTTCGTGGTTTATTATATAAGAATTATCTAATCTAATCGAATGGTTAGGAAGCTGACGTGGCAGTGGACAGGGCACGTAGCTCGAAGAGCTGACGACCGTTCAGGCAGAAATGTTCTCTAGTGAAGATCACGCACTGGAAAGCGCAGCGTAAGACGGTTCCCCTCTAGATGGAAAGACGACCTGATAAAGAATGCTGGGAGCTGTTGGCTGCAGGCCACACAATATCGGTCACTCTGGAAATCTATAGGGTGGCCTATGTTCAGCACACGTCCTTTGGCTGATAGGATGATGAGTATGAGCTATTAATTTAAAGCCTGAGGTAAGAAATTCTACAACTATGTTTACTTATTTAAAAAAAACTAACTAATAAACTTCACTGTTGCTTATAAATCATTCTGGAGAAATACCAATGAAGATACTATTTTCTTATTTGTGTTATGTGAGGTATATACTACAGAGCTCAGGAACTACTGAATTCACTGACTCATAGGACCTCTTGTTATAATCTCCGTTCCATTTGCATGAAGCGTTGGTTGGATCTGCATATAATTTCTATATAAATTTTTAGCGGTCCATCCGTTTGGCGACTACAATTCCACAGATAGACAGACACACAAACAGACATAGGCGTCATATTTATAACACCCTTTTTTGCGTCAGGGGTTAAAAATAGACAGTACCTACTGAGCATTGCCAGGTTTTGACGATTGGCCTAGTTACTCGGTATTTATTTACTTTATGGATTTCAGGATATTCTTTTAACCACAATGAGTGTAATATCGTACAATGAAAGAACAGAATTCGAGGAGAGGGGGAGAAGCACACTGTATAACAACCAATAGAAATAAGCTTTAATAATCACGTGATGGTGACTTGCGTGGATTGGTAGGATAATAACATCGTAAGGAAGAACAACTGAGCCTTGATTTTAGCGTAATTGCGAACAAAGTTAATATAAGTTTTAAGTGCCAGTAAAATTCCGGTCAATATTGCCCGGAGATATTGCCGTCTGTGGTTTTATGGCAATAAACATCGATATTGCATCCGAGGTGCATCCCTCAAATCCAAGCGTTTTCATAGAACGATCCAAAGTGATTTTTCAGACTTCGCTGTTTTAGCTCAAGCAGTTTTATTACCCTTTGAATCTCTGATTTAGATTGTGCACTTTATGAGGATTTTTATATATATACTATTACTAGCTGACCCGCCCGCAGCTTCGCACGCTTGAAATTTCCCTTTCCTGTGGGAACTTCGGGATAAAAACTATAATGAAACACTCTTGTCAAAATGATGTGACACTTCAAGTAAATGACTTCACGTCAATGAACGACGATAAAATTATATGGATATCGGTCATACAAAAATATTAAAATTGCGATTAAAAAATGGGAGGTGGGGGGGGGGCAGGCGGGGGACAAATACTTTACAACCTATTCTTATGCCTACCAAATACACAAAAAAATTCATTAAAATTGGTCAACCCGTTTCGGAGGAGTGCGACCACTAAAACCGTGACACGAGATTTTATATAACCTATATTTACCGATATTTATTAGATAGATGTACAGATAGATGTTTGTGGACGGGCTAGTACGAGTATAGAGGTAGTATGAGCCTGTTAAATAAATACCTAAATATATGCTAATGTTATAAAATTATGAGACCATAACGTTGTTTCCTCACAGAAGATTTTCTAACAATATCTTTTAGTAGCTTAATCTGTTCGTAAACGATGAGCTAGGTTTAACAATGTTCCGCGTGTTTAATAGATGCACTTATAACAGAGCACTATCATGCTTCGAGTACACGTTAAAATGTCGGTATTTTCTAAAAAGTCGAGCAGAAATTTTTATATATTAGATTATTATTATTATTATCAGCCCTCTGTATCCTACTGCTGGGCAAAGGCCTCCCCCCATTCTTCCCAGAAGCTTCTTCCAGGCGCCAAGATGGTCCAATCCGCTCGGAAATTAGTGAACTCGTCCCTCCATTTTTTTTTGGTCTGTCGCGACGTCTTTGGGTTGTGTCTTTTTTATATTTATATAAAAAATAAATTTATATTTATATCTTTAATATATAAAAGAAAATCGGGTTTGTTCGAACATTTATAACTCGAGAACGGCTATACCGATTTTGATTTTGATTTTTTGGATTTGTCTCCGCCCCGATTAACAGAATAACTATTAAAATATCGGAAAAATAACGCAAAAAGAAATAATAAAGATAATTAATTTTCTCATATAATTCATACATAGATGCAGCGGGTGACTTACATTGACAGCCCGCGTCATATGCATGTCAAGGTGGTACCAAGTTTGGTGGGACAGCTAGTAAATAATGTATAAACTATAATAATATTACTTACATAATTTTATATTTTTTACGGTGTCACTCTGGACCGTTGTGAATGGCGGAAATGGGAGGAGTCCTATGCCCAACGATGGGAGAACACGGGCTAATAAAAATAATAATGAGATAATTTTATTGAGCAATTCGCACACAAAGCATTAAGCAAAGTAAGGTTACATTACGATATCGAAAAACGTGTCAGCAACATGTCTAGAACTAAAACTCAATAAGATTTTTAAAACCATCTCAAAAGTTTTCAAGCCTAGACGGGACCTGAACCCGCAACCTTCCTCTTGAGACGAGGATGCACTACCAATTGTGCTACAGGCTCTTGTAACGTCAGGGTCGAAATTAGTGAGATAATTCAGATTACGACTAAAGCGCCGTTAGCTCCATCTGCAGGAAAACTTATATAGTTTTTTGACCTGCTCAATGCCAAACGTTGCAGTTTAGTAAATTGACAAGAGATGTCGCATTGCTTATTTCAAAGTGTATTTGTAAGTGATCGGATAACATTATCTATCTATATACATATATAAAACAAAGTCGGGTTAGTTACACCATTTATAACACAAGAACAGCTGGACCAATTTTTATGATCTTTAATTTGTTGGATTTGTCTGCGCCTCGAATAGCAGAATGACTGTTAAAATATTTGAATTATACACGCAAAAAAAATTATGACGAAAATTCATTTTCTCATACGTAGATCTAGCTAATGTTGACCGATTGACAATTCTACCGTCATATGCATATCAAGGCGGTACGAAGTTCGGCGGGTCAGCTATTAAAAAATAGAAATACTACTAAAACTCAATAAACTTGACAACTCAAAATTTAATGACAAAATGAAATACTAATCTAAAGATGACTAATCTTTATTCTACTTTTAGTAATAACTGTGGAAATACAATGCATTAAAGGCTTATTTTACACATTTATCAGCTTATAATACCTTGGGAACCAAGCACTGGAACTGTCCGTCTCTGGTAAAATAATTAGAGAGAGACGCAAGACCACGTCGACGGGGGTGTTGCGCAGGGACAAGATGGCATGCAATTTTTCTGAAAAATATGTCGAGGATAGAGTGAAGTTGAAGAAAAACTGCAGGAAGGCCCCACCACCAAGTGGGATAATTAGCAACGAAGGTGTAGATCAGCTTATAATACGATACTACAGTTAAGAATCAGTGTTCCTTTAATACGTGAGGTAATTACACTAATACACTAGTATAAGCTCTGCTTAGTTTGGGGCTATATAGCGCTGTGTGAAATGTCCATAAAAATAAAAAAAATAATAAAATAAAAATAAATATTAAAAAAATTTGGATGTTTGTTTATTTATTTATTTATTTGTTTGTTACGCAATCACATCGTAACGGCTGAACCGATTTCGATGAAATTTAGTATCTACGTAGATTATAACATGAATTAACACATATGCTACTTTTTATCTCATAAACCAGGTCCCATGGGATAGAAATGGTATGTTAAGTCAAGTTGCAACACCGAGTTTAGCTATATTTCTAGGTTGCCTACACATTTAGTAGTGTAACGCATACGAAGTCGCGGGAAACAGCTAGAATGCAATATAAATACGCGTGCCTGCAAATGGCGAACGGCAAGTGGCGCAACGGCCCAATGCCCCAACGTCCCAACGGTTCAACGGCCTTGGGACTTGACTCTCTTATCATACGGATGACGGCAACCGACCGGCATGTTGGGATATGAGTCTGTCTTAACCCCAAGGTGCGCCAACAACAGATGTTGTACATCAAAAAGATTTATAAGGGTTCAAACACCTTGATTAAATCTTTGATGTCAACAGTCTCTAAAACACAGAATAACTATCAGCTCTAAAACCAGTCATAGATAAAGTATTAGCGACTACGTCACTTTGATCTAGGAAGATCCCTCTTTCCAATATCCTCGATATTAAACAACTTTCTAGTGCATGCCTGAAACACTTTTACCGATTTATAGCAAGTTTATTTTGAAGCGGCAAAATTTTAAGTGGCTGTGTAGTGGCTGGCTGTGTATTGGCAGCAAATGGCTGCTCCTTTATTTGTAGAGATATTTTAGTTAGCACAATATTTTCGTACTGCTACTTCTACAATAATATCAAATTCATCAAGCTACTATGTACGTAGTATTCATTAATATAAGTGCTCTGGCATCAACAGTATCACAATGACAGAGTAATTATGTAGTATCGGTTCCATACTCTAGTTACACAGAGAACTCAATGGGATTCCATGTCCGCCGTTATTACCTGACTGGTTATTTAATTAATATATTTTTAATTCTGAACTAAATCGGTGTAGGTACTACAACCTATTAAACTGAAAAGATGGCTCAGTGTTGTAGTTTCCATTGGCATTAGTTAGCTCGTAGGTCAAAAATTATTGCCATAAGCGGGTTTTTTTAGCATTATCAAAAGCAGCTGTACGCCTCAGCTCTGGTTCTATGTTCTTAATGCCTACAAGCATTAAACAGTTTACCGTCATCTAATTTTCCTGAAGGTAAGGTAAGACTGAATAACACAGATAAATACTAATAGACTAAAGTGTCTCCGTGCTCCATTTTAGACCATAAGTATTTCTATGCTTAGACTTGCTCAGACCACATCTTCGCTAATCATCGGGTTAGATTGTGGTCAAAGTAAGATTTATTCGTGGTAAAAAATACAAAATAAAAACTTTCCGAACACTTTACACCAACATATACCATGTTGTCTGAACTCTTTTCCTATAATTTTCCGTCTATTAATATTCATCTATGTCCTAGACATTACTGGAGCTGTGCCCGCGTGTGTCTACAAGAAATTACCTTGTCTGTCCCTCGCTCAGTGCTGGAACTTGGCTGCAACTTATCACAATATTGAAGTACTCTGTGATGAACTTCAAGTAAAGTTAAAGCTTTGAGTATCCACCTCCCTGTGAATATTATTGTTCTGTGATCCAGACTGCAAAGGCTGTAAACCTTACTCAAATCTCTTTAATTTTGTTGACGTTTCATTTGGCATAAAGTGATAGCAAACATCTATAATATTTTTTATGGCAGACCTCACAAACATTCAATTTGACAATACAGCAATACAAGAACTGTCTGAAGATTTTTTTTGCCAAATAATATCAAGATGTTGAAACTCAAGACTATTTTGCTGAATGTAAGTCATTATCTTAAAATGCTTATCCAAAGAAATCTTATTTGTCGAAACTTTGTTGAGCCTACACATTGTGAGATTCTTTAGGTACATTGCTGGAGTACACTAACCACTGGATCTCGAATTAGTCTATGGGCTTAGATTAAAACTAAAAGGGAAGATACGGTACGCGCTTACATTGCTAATAGTCAAACTGGGCCTTGCTTCACTACATAGATAATCTCACGCACACATTTATAAAGTAAGTTACATCACGGTATTACGTGGAGTATCAATCCGGTGACCGAGACAGAGCGAAAAGCTTATGTTTAGTGCAAGCGAGAGAGAATCAAGTATCAGTTGCGGCGCCGAGTCGCCGCCGTAGTACGAGCACACGACGAACGCCGATTGTGACTGAAGCGAAATTGTGTGCATGAACCTAATTTGAGCTTCCCACTTGCTAGACGCTTGTGCCATATCTTCCCTTTTTACAAGCTTTTTATTAACTTGCAATGTATGTATGTTTGTCCGGGTGGAATCTTGCAACCCGTTCCCCTCAAGCGATTGAGCTGAAATTTGGAATACATATGTAACTTCGGTGGCAATGCAAATAATATGGTACCGTGGAGGTGGTTTCATCATGGAGACGGATGCTAGACAACGGAACTTCTGAATGGACTATAGTGAGCTACCAGTGTTTGGGCTCTCTTGAATCTGCTTGCGGTTCCGATTATGAATTTTGTGAAAGCTTGTTTTGATAAAGTAATTTTTCAAGAAAAAACTTATTGTTTTAATCTAAGCCTATAACTTAAGCTAATAAATACATCCATATTTAGTAAGTATCAATTAGTTTCTTATTCTAGGTTAGTGGCACAAAAATAAATTAGAAAACACACCTAATAAATAAACAAAAATACTGTTACGAGCTGAGGGCTCGGGATAAAATAATGAGAATCGATCTTACCAAAATAACACTTTTATTCAGCACTAAACGATGAATACACGAACTTGGTCACACGTAATCACAACACACTAATTCACACCACTGTTGCACCACTTAAAGTCACCGAAATGTTCGCACGTATAGCAAAATCCAGACTGACTCGCGAGCAACTACTGTTCACGCGAGACCCTTCTCCACGTCAGTCCTCCAGGGCCTCGCTGAGACTGACTGACTGGCCATCTATCCGGCCTATTTATATCGTGCACAATTCACAATACTAGAACGATCTCGATCGTTCCAGAAAAGGGTCGGTGTTTCGACAGAATGACCACTCCCCATTCTGCGAAACCGTAAACAATAACAACAATAACACAGCAAGACAAAATCGTTCGAGAAATTTCGATTATTACTCATTGTTTAACAGCCTCGGCGTAACAATACACTACCGGCAATGCCTTGCGCTCAGAATCTGCATTGTAATTCAGGATCTCGCCAAGACTCCTAAACTGTGCGACTCAAAAAAATCCTCTTCAAATAGACTAAAGGTTTACTCAGACTGCTTGTTCTTACTTCTAATAATCATTTATTTACTCTTATTGCCATTGAACCTCAAGCCGTGTAACCCAGAATATGACTCAAAGATACTGAGCAGTTTCCTCAATCCAGACGGTACGGACTCAGCAACATCATGTTTTAACGTTTTATATTTTTGTGTCAGCGTAAATTTTAATCGTCAATTAATATACCTACGTTAACTGAAATTAAGCATCAAATCGGCTTCCAAAAGCTTAATACTCCTAGGCCCATTCTATTCACACATCTGGTAAAATACTTGTTCAGCTTTTCTTTGTAGAGTCCTTTTTCTTTCTAACTTTGATGTATAGTCAAAGACGGCTTACGAATTTTATCACGGACTGATTAATTAATTCACTTCCCTTTGCCTCCATCGGAATCAATTCGATTAAGTGAAGAGTTGGAAATGAGAACCGCGATTTTCATTTTTAGACTCTGGCTTGCTAATTTGTAGGACGTGAATTGGAATTCTAACTTGGTTTTACGCAGATATTTTATATTAAACATGATTTTTCTGATGAAAAAGTCCAGAGAAATGAAAAAGGTCAGGTCTTATTTGTATCGGCTAAGGTAGATATTCCCTTAAGTGGGTTGGAGGTACTCGTTCTATTCTTGGACAGAAAAAAGGCTATCGCGTAGGGAATTCTGTATTTTAATATCAATCGATGTTATATTACTTTATTCCTGAACACAGTAGTACTTATAACTCCACAATCTACCAATCACTCTTTTATGCCACTCTTTTTTGAGAACAGTCAAATATTAGACTCACATGTTGGTAAGTAATGAGTCAATTGTGATGCAAAAGGTGGACCGGAAGCATGTTCCCACACAAATAAATAAATAAAATAAAAACTCGATCACTCTGGTCCTAAACATGTATAAAAATAGAAACTAGTTCCATTTTATAATACATCCGATTTATATTTTTCTTTTTGAGGAATTCCAAAAAAAGTACCAGCATTATAAACTCACTAAAGTAAATTCTAATTATATTTTACAGGTGGCTCGTTTTCAGAGACAAATAGCTACGACAAGTCTACGATCCACCGACGAGCTAAATGTACACAGAGACAGCTCAGACAACAATGCTAGTACCCCTTTTGAATTCACCGAGGCGAACATGATGGTAAGCTAAGAAAACCATTTTTAATTTCATTTGCATAAGGCTCAAAGTTCGAGGCCAATTTACTCTTTACTTTCACTCTTCGAACTTTGGTGTTAAAGGTTTAGAGATTATCTTTAGCATACCACAGATTAATACTAGCCTAGTAAATTTACCTTGTTTAAGGAATTATAAGTTAAAACGATTATCTCCATTCACATTTAAATGTACTTAAAACTTGATTTAAAAAATAATAAGTTCTACTCTGGTCACATAACAGCTTTAATTATATTCATACTAATATTATAAATTCGAAAATAACTCTGTCTGTCCGTCTGTTTGTTACGTTTTCACGGTACACAAGCTCCCACCCTAGGAGAACCTGGTTCTGGGTCAAAGTCAAAGTCAAATATTTTTATTAATTAAAATCACAAGGATCACTTTGAAACGTCAATTTTACTGCCTGTTCCTTCGCGACCAAGCCGGGATAGAAAGGCAAGAAACAAGGCTGGTTGTTTTTTTTAATGATCGTTTTACAATACATACCTAATACAGAAAATAAATTACGTCTAAATTGTAACATTTTGAACGAGTTAGAGCAATTTCAATCCCAAGCTTCTCTATCATCTAAATAAGCCGATATTTTATAGTAGGCTCTTTTATAAAGATTTTGATTAATTACGTTTTTAAATTTGTTAATTATCAATTTTTGTACATCCCTTGGGAGTTTGTTATAAAAGCGTACACCTTGCCAAACGATTTACTAACTTTATGGAGTCTACAAGTGGCAACAGCGAGTTTATCTTTATTTCTAGTATTAAAATTATGATTATCGCTATTTTTCTTTAACAAATTAATATTTTTGTGAACATTCATTAGATTTTCATAGATGTATTGACAAGGGAATGTCATAATATTTATTTCTTTAAACTTATTGTGTAATGATTCTCTGGGGCCCATATTATAAATTGCACGAACAGCACTCTTCTGCAGCACAAAAACGGTGTTTATATCTGCAGCACTCCCCCACAGCAGTATACCGTATGACATAATGATGTGGAAGTAGCTGAAGTAAACTAGTCTAGCTGTGTCTACGTCTGTAAAAAGACGGATCTTTTTGACTGCGTATGTCGCAGAACTCAGTCTCTTCGACAACCCATCAATATGAGGGCCCCATTGAAGCTTATTATCTAGGGTTATACACGGAGAAAAATTAATTTTGTGAGAACGAAAAAATGACAGTACAAATGATATTTTTATAGAACTTTTGTTAATATATGGGTTTTTACGCACACTTTAACGATAAACTGATATTTTTTACCGTTATAGGTATTGTCATGTTAAAATAAATTGCTACGAACAATAAATTGTCATGCTTTTTACCTAAAAATACCTTCCGATCTTTTATGTAATGGGGTAAGTAATGCTGGTTTATCAGTTTCCTGTTAATATTGTTACGAGCTGAGGGTTCGGGATAAAATAATGGGAATCGGTTTAGCCAAAATAACACTTTTATTCAGCACTAAACGATGAATACACGAACTTGGTCACACGTATCACAACACACTAATTCACACCACTGGTGCACCACTTAAAGTCACCGAAATGTTCGCACGTATAGCTTAATCCAGACTGACTCGCGAGCAACTACTGTTCACGCGAGACCCTTCTACACGTCAGTCCTCCAGGGCCTCGCTGAGACTCACACACTCAGACTGACTGAGACTAACTGTCCGGCCATCTCTCCGGCCTATTTATATCGCACACATTTCGATTGTTCGAGAACGATGTCGATCCTTCCAGGAAAGGGTCGGTCCCTCGACACAATGGCCACTCCCCATTCTGCGAAACCACAAACAATAGCAGCAATAACACAGCAAGACAAAAGCGTTCGAGAAGGTTCGATTATTACTCATTGTTTAACAGCCTCGGCGTAACAATATTTGCGTTTGGACGCCTAGTCTTTTTTTAAGAGGAATACCTCATAATTAGTGCAGAATCCCGCTTAAAACCAGGGGTATATTTTTCTCCGTGTACCTAAGAATACGGTGGTGTCCACAAGAGCCAACTCCTACTCTGTAGCTGGTACTCTTTCGCAAATGTGTCAAATTAAGTTAACTTCTATTAGGAGCATGCGCTAAATGATGGTATGACAGTTAAGATATGATAACAAAAATTAACTTACAGGAATACCTAACTAGAAAACAATAGTTAAACAATATGGACAAAAAGACTTAATAATAACTGGTGGTTAAACCTAACCTCAGTTCGGGGCGAACGGGGCGAGATCTCAATCTCGCGAGTCTCCGATAAAAACCAAAAAATATTAAAGTGAAACTTTTATTACATCGTCTTAAACTTTTTCGTCTGTGTGTTGCATGTCGCGTGACGGTCGGCCGCGGAGTAGGGATAAATTGAAAGGCGCTCGTCAGAGCAGCCGATGCCAATATGGCGGCGCCTATAGTTCGCATCAGCTGACCGTGTAGTGTATAGACACTCATTTGTGCCAACGAAAATTTTTAGTTAAATGTCTATAATGTGAAACAAAGTTTCACTTTTACCGTGGTTTCATAAAACCACACAATCCTTTTTATTTGTACTCTTTGTCTATCAAAATAGTGCATCGAAATAAATAACAAGATAACTTGAGCTATAGTTTCATTCAAATTACAGGTAACAGGAGTTCATGTAGTGTGGTTCATTTTTTAGGAGTACAAATTGCAGTTATTCTGGATTTCAGACTTTTGCCTATATGTGTGTTATTTAAGCTACACGCATACTAAATTACAGCAGTGGTCACTGGTGTACCATGTGAATTTTGTCAAAGTTCGGTTTTTATTATGGCTAATAACTCAAAAACTATAAGTACTTTACTAAAACTAAAAATGGAGTCTAAATGTACTAATTTTCAGTCACTAGTCTCATTTCCATTTTTGTTACCCCTCTTGAACCCCAATATCTCAACAACCCCCCAACATTTTTAGCTCATTTAGTTACACCAAAATTGTGCCATCACTACCTACCTATGTATCAAATTTCACGATGATCGGATCAACGCTTCGAAAGTTATCCTCGGACAAACAAACATACATAAATACATACATACATAGCCGATTTTCCCAAGTTGATTTAGAGATCTCGCTTCGCTCGGTGAACAATAATACTTAAACCTAATTAGTTCAGCTGTCAAGCAGCATTGCTGTGTTTCGCTGTTTTTATTTGTTTATTTATTACTCTATTGCACAAAATACGCATGAAATGTACAAAAGGTTGGCTTGATGCTAAGAGCATTTTGTTAAAGCTCATGTCGATTAAGAAATTTGGTAAATATGAATTTTCTTTTTTTTCTTTTATAGAGAATAGCTGCACTGGTCCAGAACTACCCTGAAGGATCGCATCGATCTGTAGTAGGAGCTGCTCTGGATATAGCACAGCGGCAGATAGGATGGGTGCCGATATCAGCCATGCACAAAGTGGCAGAGATCCTGAGTGTACCCAGAGTGAGAGTCTACGAGTACGCTACGTTCTATAGCTTGCTCAAAAGGTGAGTCATATAATTTGAAGTTACATATTGTCTCTACTACACTACGTGATTGTTATGTACAACATTAATTTATAACACGCGTCGAGGATTGTACTAACTGATTTTAGAGGTGGGTTTAATACCGGCAGCTTGAATTTGAATTGAATTTTGGATGTCGATTGCAAGAGTAGTAAGTTTTATATTGAATTAATCACCTAAACTTAGTTGGTTTTCTTTAAAATTTGATAATGTGACTAGTAGTTTTTTTTGTGAAGTCTTATTTTATGTTTTGAGAAACCGTCACTTGAATATCGTCAGTATATTACCAAACCACGAACGAACCACCACGAAGCCACTGGCACCTGAAACACAGTTTTTTAACTAGTTCGGGAGCCTATGGATTCAAATTTGACTATGTTATACTTAATTATGTCAATAAATAAATTTTTACTTTTACTTTACTTTACTTTAAAAACACTTAGTATAAAAAAATATTGAAAAAAATCATGAAAGTTTTCTAAGTAAAATGTTTATGACTTATTTATTATTTCAAGTAGTGTAACTTTATCATGCGCTTAGTGAATGTAATACATATTTTGTTAAAGGCGTTTCCGAGGCAAGTACCATGTGAAAGTCTGCTCAACCACCCCGTGCATGCTCCGTGGCTCAGACATCATTCTCCGTGCTGCAGAAGAAGCGTGTTGCTGCCGTGTTGGCAGCGTCTCTTGCGATGGCATGTTCGGAGTGGATATCGTACAGTGTTCAGGCGCGTGCGTCAATGCACCTGTTATGATCATCGATGACGATTACTATGTAAGTACTTGCTTCTGTCCTAGTTGTGTAAGTGTAGCATGTTGTGAACAGAAAATGTGTTGGATTTTATATATACAACCTGTTTTAATAAAAAAAAACCGACACGACTACACTTTATTATGTACGACATTAATTTAAAACACACATCCGGAATCATATTAACTGAATTTAGAGGTGGGTTTAATACCGGTATCTTGAATGTTTATCCCGTAATCGATACATTTCCAATAAACAACTATTAACGTAAATCGGCGGCGCTTTTGTGACGATGCCGCTTAGTCAGTTTAACAGGTACCTACTTACACTATGAATGAATAATATTATTTGGTTACCTAGTTTATACACACTGTTTCATTGATATTTTACGACTTGATATTATGATTGTTTGAAAAATAAAGTTTTCAATGGAAATGAATTTGAAATAAACCTATTTTAAACAATACTAGCCATTAGCCCTACCCGTGTTTTCATTTAATGTCGTACATAACAAAACACGTAGTATATAAAGTTCTAGAGTGAATATAATGACACACTGAAAATCGCAGCATAGAGGACGGAGCGTCGAGCGTAGGAGGAGGTAACCTCACTGGACTGATTCAATCGTAAAATTTCTAGCAAAAGACGAATATTATTTTATCTTTCATATTACTTTGTTATTTCAAGTTCCGATAAGTTAATATTTTTTTTTAAGTTCGAACCCCATCTTTTTTGTTACTGAGGTTGGCAGGTAGAAAATGATTATAGCATTATGCCACCTATTGTACATTTCTTGTGTATTTAATGCGATAAAGCGCTGTCTAAGCCCCAAATTAAGCAGAGCTTGTACTATAGGAACCAGATAACTGATAGAATACTTATATACTTTTTTTGTAAATACATACTTATAATATATAGAAAAACACCCAGTCGCGGAACAAATATTTGTAGATCATGCAAACATTTGTTCCGCGGCGGGAATCGAACCCACTACCTCCTGCGTCTTAGCCGGCTGTTCGCTCACTGCGCCACGGAGGTCGTCAATATTAATATCAAGTATTAACATAAATATTTCCGTAAATCCAAGATCATTTGCGTTTATGTTGAGTGGCTCGTAGCTATAGGTGCAGTTTACCTAATAGCATAGTTTCTGAGAGCTGAATGAAGCCTGATTACGTATTGTTCAGGAGGACCTCACGGTGTGCGATGTCAACAATATCATACAGATAATACGCTGCGGCGGCATACCACCGACCGGACCTCAGTTAGTATTGAACAATCTATATTGTAGCTAGTCCTCAAGCTTAGCACTGTTTGTGCCATTGTTGACAAAACCACTGGATGTTACAAACAGGTTTTATGATAAAAATATTGCTCGAGGGTGATAGATACAATACTAAATCTAAACATGTACAGCGCCACCGTCATATCTCTATTCAGTTGATTCTGTATTGTTGATTCAATTTTATCCAGCTGAACAGATGAGTTGGTGGCATTAGTCTGTTTTTGTTTATAAATTATAGTCTAGCGTTTGACCACGATCTCGCCTGATGGTAACGATGATGCAGTCTACGATGGTACATGCTTGCCTAGAAGAAACCTATTCACTCGCGACTTGAAGACCTCTAGGTTGTAGTTATCAGAAAACACAGACTCAGGCAAGGCGTTCCACTCTTTGGCGGTGCGCATAATAAAGGTGGAAGAGTACCGCTTTGTGCGTATGGGAGGTATGTTTACCATTTAGCAGTGGCGCACCACGGAGCGTCTGGTTGTCCGATGATGGAATGGGGATGGTGGGATCAGGTTGAAAAGCTCCGCAGCACACTCTCCGAAATGTATCCGATAAAAAACCGAGATGCTTGCAACCTTTCGACGATGCTCGAGGCTGTGGAGCCTTGCATTTGCTAACTCGACATTGCAAATGAGCTTCTTGACTCTTCTCTCAATTGAATCTAGAGCCTCTAGCTGGTATTTCGCTGATCCGTATTTCCTGATGTAAGTATGAAGTAAAGTTTACTAATTTTATCCTCAGTGTTTTATTATTTAAGTAGGTAGCTAGTGGTTAGTGGTTTATTTTGTAGCTGTTTGTAGAGTAGACTCTTTTTACCTACCAGTTATTCGTAAAAAATCTGGAAGTGTAAGTTTTCTTTTGTAATATCACACTATCACATCACACTAATCACACTAATAATATTATAAATGCGAAAGTTTGAATGTTTGTTTATTTATTTATTTGTTTGTTTGTTACTCAACCACGTCGTAACGGCTGAGCAAACATCGATGAAATTTTGTATGTACGTAGATTATAACCTGTATTAACACATAAGCTACTTTTTATCCCATAAATCAGGTCCCATGGGATAAAAATGGGGTGTCAAGTTTTTATAAAATAATATTTTGGCCTTCGTTACCACTTTACACATAGTTTACACTACACGTTCTTTATTTCTAGGTCACCTACACATTTAGTAGTGTAACGCGTATGAAGTCGCGGGCAACAGCTAGTTTATTGATATATGTTTCAACAGGCACGGAAGATATTCATGTGAACCAGCATCTGGTGCAACGTCTCTTTGTGAATGTCCTCCACCTCCTGGTTTCTGCATTCAGAAATCTCTCTTGAAGCATTAGATAAGTAGGTACCTGTGACCATTTTAAAAATGTCAATGTTGTATTTTCAAAGACGATGTTTTTTAGCTAAGTGGTCAAAAAGCTAATGTTTTCAATAAAGTTATCGAAACTCAACTTGTTTTTTTTACGATTGTAAATCTACATTGATATCGAAAAAAGGATCAGAATAAGTACCTGATAAACTCATTTAGAACGTTCAAAAAGCGAGCATTTTGCTAAGAATATTGTTACGCCGAGGCTGTTAAACAATGAGTAATAATCGTAACTTCTCGAACGCTTTTGTCTTGCTGCGTTATTGTTGTTATTGTCTGCGGTTGCGCACAATGGAGTGGCCATTGTGTCGAGGGACCGACCCTTTTCCTGGAACGATCGAGATCCTTCTCGAACAATCGAAATGTGTACGATATAAATAGGCCGGAGAGATGGCCGGACAGTCAGTCTCGAGTCTCGAGTCAGTCTCGAGTCAGTTTGAGTGAGTGAGTTAGTCTCAGCGAGGCCCTGGAGGACTGACGTGGGAAGGGTCTCGCGTGAACAGTAGTTGCTCCCGAGTCAGTCTGGATTCAGCTATACGTGTGAACATTTCGGTGACTTTAAGTGGTGCAACAGTGGTGTGAACTAGTGTGTTGTGATACGTGTGACCAAGTTCGTGTATTCATCGTTTAGTGCTGAATAAAAGTGTTATTTTGGTTAGACCGATTCCCATTATTTTATCCCGAACCCTCAGCTCGTAACAATATCTTATGGGGTGATAAATAACTGAATTTCTTTTCAGATCACGACAGCTTTTGATTTTCCCACGAGGCAAATAGCTGTTCCATTTTTCACGCCAATTGGATTAATTAAGAATCTGCAAGGCTCGGTTATTTGTCTTGGGGGAGGATCAAAAATATTATTTTATAAGTCCCAAGTTTAAAAAAATATCTGGTCTTTAACGTTTTGTTTTAAGATCAATATGAATATACTTAAGATTTTAATCTACTGTAAAATAAATTGATAAGATAGATAATTTTCATATTCTGCGTATTTTTTATAAAGTTACCCAAAATATTACCTTCATTCTAAGTTTAAAATTTTTTAAAGACCCTTCTTGTAAATATGGCTCCAAATTAATAACTTTATTCTATTTGCAGCTCTCTAGACCATCAGACGACGATGGAATATATAATTAGTTAGAAGGGTGTCCTAGACCTTTGAATCGAAAACGTATTGAATCAATATTTCAAACTTTCGTTAAATTAAATGTAGATAGAATAGTGGCCCGTCTTGGACGTCTTTGTCTGAGACCCGCTTAGCAGTAAACTGATTTTAATTTAAGATTAGTAATTCATAGTCTTTATGCATTTTGCTTGAACAGACTACATCAAATTAAGTTAGAATTTATGCTAGAATAAATTAACATGAAACCATTGATACAATAGATGATGTTAGAATGGTCATGTTGTGTCACCAAACGTGGTCACAGAAAATGGCTCGTTTGTTTTCAGCTTGTGCTGTATGAATGAATGAATAAACACACTTTATAATACACCTTAAAAAATACAGACAAAATAGAAGACACAAAGCAAATAGTACAATGTGCGGTCTTATCGCTTTCAAGCTTTTTTAAATAAAATAAATAAATATAATATTGTTGGACATTTCACATAGCGCTATCTAGCCCCAAATAAGCAAAGCTTGTACTATGGGAACCAGATAACTGATAGAATACTTATGTACTTTTTTTGTAAATACATACTTATAATATATAGAAAAACACCCAGACATGGAACAAATATCTGTAGATCATGCAAACATTTGTTCCGCGGTGGGAATCGAACCCGCTACCTCCTGCGTCTCAGCCGGTTATACGCCCACTGCGCCACGGAGGCAGTCAAATATAACGTGGTTTCATTTTTTACAAGATTTTTTTGTTTGTCATCACATCATTGATGATTTTTGAATGATTCTTTGAATGCTATCCGCATTAAAAATCATTTATTAATAATTAAATAATTTCTTTATCAGGTAAAAGAAAGTGAGCTAGAAGTATTGTACGATGCAGTTAGCCAACTTAAAAGTTGATTTACTTCCTAGCAGTTTCGTATATGTTTTTCTCGCTACTCAGGATGACCGAAGTCGTTAGCCCTAAGAAGGCTTAGATTGGATTTAAGATCTCTCTTATGTTTTCTTAGGGATAAACTTAAGACCTTTAGGGACAAAGAGGTTCTCCATTATACTATTACTTATCGATACTATTACGACGACCTCGGTGGCGCAGTGGGCGAATAGCCGGCTGTGACGCAGGAGGTTGCGGGTTCGATTCTCGCCGCGGAACAAATGTTTGCATGATCTACAGATATTTGTTTCGGGTCTGGATGTTTTTCTATATATTATAAGTATGTATTTACAAAAAAAAGTATATAAGTATTCTGTTAGTTATCTGGTTATCATAACACAAGCTCTGCTTAATTTGAGGCTAGATAGCGCTGTGTGAAATGTCCAGCAATATTTATTTATCACAGTATAACACCATGAGTCTCCAAACCCCTGTCCACAGTTCTCAATTTTATGGTGACTCCTTTACAGTTCAAGATGTGCGACTGTGGAGCGCTTTACCTTTCTCTATTAGATCATCTAAATCTCTTCCTATTTTTAAAGCTAAGGTATACAACCATTTCCTTTCTTTATCTACGCACTGCTAGTTTATCGTTATGTTCATCTCCTTTATTGTAGTTTATATATAGTAAGTATATATTATTATATTTGTAAGTATATATATTGTTACGAGCTGAGGGTTCGGGATAAAATAATGGGAATCGATTTAACCAAAATAGCACTTTTATTCAGCACTAAACGATGAATACACGAACTTGGTCACACGTAATCACAACACACTAATTCACACCACTGTTGCATCACTTAGTCACCGAAATGATCGCACGTATAGCTTAATCCAGACTGACCCGCGAGCAACTACTGTTCACGCGAGACCCTTCTCACGTCAGTCCTCCAGGGCCTCGCTGAGACTCACTGACTGACTGAGACTGACTGTCCGGCCATCTCTCCGGCCTATTTATATCGCACACATTTCGATTGTTCGAGAACGATCTCGATCCTTCCAGGAAAGGGTCGGTCCCTCGACACAATGGCCACTCCCCTTTCTGCGAAACCACAAACAATAGCAACAATAACACAGCAAGACAAAAGCGTTCGAGAAGGTTCGATTATTACTCATTGTTTAACAGCCTCGGCGTAACACTGCCCCCTCCTAAAACATGCTCGTCCCGAGCATTCTTAGCACCATATCGCGGCAGCCGATCAACACGAACAATTTTAGGCGCACCTCGCGCTGAAGATGTAGCAACTAGAGGAGCCACATTGCCGTCTCCAGTACTTCAGGACACCCAGAGTCCCTTTCTCATCAGCGATCCCAATTCCAGCCTCCAAAACACGGCTCTCATGATTTCGATCTGTTCTTTCACTTCCTGGAATTACTTTCCAGATGAACCGAACAATTCCCTCATCAGTCAAGCCCAATTCCAGCCTCCAAAACACGGCTCTCATGATTTCTATCTGTTCTTGCACTTCCTGGAATTCCTTTCCAGATGAACCGAACGATTCCCTCATCAGTCGAGCACGCTCTTATGGCCAACGTCGCTGATCTTCCTGTTGACGACGCTGCTCTTCTTTATCCTGACGTCGCTGTTCCTCTTGCAACCGAGTCTGCTCCACCTGTTCACGTCGCTGTTCCTTCTACAACCGAGCCTGCTCTTCCTGCTGACGACGCTTCTCTTCTTTATGCTGACGGCGTTCTTCCTCCTGCAACCAAGCCTGCTCTTCTTGCTGACGACGCTGCTCTTCCTTATCCTGACGTCACTGTTCTGCCTGCAACCGAGCCTGCTCTTCTTGCTGACGACGCTGCTCTTCCTTATCCTGACGTCGCTGTTCTTCCTGCAACCGAGCCTGCTCTTCTTCCTGACGTCGCTGTTCTTCCTGCCAACGTCGCTGCTCTTCTTGTTGACGACAAAGTATGGCCATAATAGCAGCAAGATCGCCTGTCACAGGAGCTTGCCCCACGGATGATGATGATGATGATGCTCCAAATGATTCGGTGGCGGCTGATTCCATCTCCATCGACTGACGACTCTGCCGAGCTTCTTGAACCGGAGAATCTCCAAACCGCCTTTCATCCATTTCCTGTTGTCGTTGACCTCTCGTCCTGACACCGTCCACGTTATCCTTTGGTAGAACCGGCATTATTTTATCCCAATTCTGACACCAAATTGTTACGAGCTGAAGGTTCGGGATAAAATAATGGGAATCGATTTAACCAAAATAGCACTTTTATTCAGCACTAAACGATGAATACACGAACTTGGTCACACGTAATCACAACACACTAATTCACACCACTGTTGCATCACTTAGTCACCGAAATGATCGCACGTATAGCTTAATCCAGACTGACCCGCGAGCAACTACTGTTCACGCGAGACCCTTCTCACGTCAGTCCTCCAGGGCCTCGCTGAGACTCACTGACTGACTGAGACTGACTGTCCGGCCATCTCTCCGGCCTATTTATATCGCACACATTTCGATTGTTCGAGAACGATCTCGATCCTTCCAGGAAAGGGTCGGTCCCTCGACACAATGGCCACTCCCCTTTCTGCGAAACCACAAACAATAGCAACAATAACACAGCAAGACAAAAGCGTTCGAGAAGGTTCGATTATTACTCATTGTTTAACAGCCTCGGCGTAACAATATTTAGTTTATTAGTAAGTATAGGTAGTTTATGTAGGTTTATGAACATAATCGTAGATACACCGCCGTCTTTTTGATTTTGTTTTGTCCTGTCCATCCAAAGAATGTCTGGAAGAGATCGCTTTTAGCGATAAGACCACCCATTGTACTTACCTTAGTTTTTGTGTATTTTTATTGTATTTTTAATTTTGTTGGTGTGCAATAAAGATTTATTGTATATTCTATCTATCTATCTATTTACATGATCGATCAGAAACAAGACCGCAGTACATTTCAAATAAACAAATATGAACAATTTATTTCAAACAAAACATATAAAGAGTTCTTACAGTTTGTAGCAAACATTTTTTGTTTTTGAAGTGAAAACTCTTTTAGGCGGGTTGGGTATTTTTTGAGATGGAAAAAACCATTGAACATCGCGACACTATTACTGTTACCGTTATCGACACCTCTGTGTATCAGTATCTCGTAATTGTTCAAGTTTTCACTTCTGTCGGCACTCCCAGAGTGCCATTTTTTTTAAAGATCTTGTGATGGAACAAGCGGCCTACCTGATGTTAAGTGGTAACCATCGCCTATAACATGTTGTTGCCTCGTAGGGCACACACCATAGAAACGTGCCCTACGATACACTGCCCTGCGTCCATCAACTTGAGGCATACAGGTGTAAAGCCTCATGAGCCTGTAATTTCAACGACAACTATACCCTTTAAACCGAATTACAGCTATGCTGCTTGGTGGTAGTACTTCCCCGAACCATACCCTTTAAACCGAATTACAGCAATGCTGCTTGGTGGTAGACATGTATATGGTGGTAGTACTTCCCCGGGTGCGCCCTTTCACGTATACGCCCCATGTCATCATCATCATCATCGACCTATAACAGTCAACTGGTGGACGTAGGCCTCTCCCAGGGTGCGCCATTGAGCCCGATCCGAGCTCCTCTCATTCAATCCCTGCCAGCTACAGCACGCAAATCGTCACTCCACCTAGCCGGAGGGCGTCCTACACTTCGCTTGCCTAGACGTGGACTCCACTCCAGAACACGTTTACCCCAACGGTTATCGTTTCTGCGGCAGATATGACCGGCCCACTACCACTTCAGCTTGCTGACCCTCTGAGCTATGTCGATCACCTTGGTTCTCTGTCGGATAACCTACCGTCTTATTGCGCCACATGTAGTTTAGCTGGTTGTCTTAGATTAGATAGTAGATAGTTAGATTTGCGTCTGATGCACTTCCTTTGTAACAACTCAATCGTTATCTAATCTCTATAGGCATACTTTACTTAGAAAACTCTCAATTTCGGCTCCTACATAGAGTCGAAAGCCGAGCTGGCCGCTAAGAAGCTTGGAATACTTGCAAAGGTGAGGCAATACTTCACACCGGGACAGTTGCTCAACTTATACCAAGCACAAGTCCGATCATGTCTGGAGTACTGTTCTCACCTCTGGGACGGATCAGCGAAATACCAGCTAGAGGCTCTAGATTCTATTGAGAGAAGAGCCAAGAAGCTCATTTGCAATGATTAGTTAGCAAATGCAAGGCTCCACAGCCTCGAGCATCGTCGAAAGGTTGCAAGCCTCTCGGTTTTTATCGAATACATTTTGGAGAGTGTGCTGCGGAGCTTTTCAACCTGATCCCACCATCCCCATTCTATCATCGGACAACCAGACGCTCTGCGATGCGCCACTGCTACATGGTAGACATACCTCCCATACGCACAAAGCGGTACTCGCGCACCTTTAATAAGCGCACCGCCAAGGAGTGGAACGCCTTGCCTGAGTTTGTATTTCATGATAACTACAACCTAGGGATCTTCAAGTCGCAAGTGAATAGGTTTCTTCTAGGCAAGCGTGTACCATCGTAGACTGCATCATCGCTTACCATCACGCGAGATAGTGATCAAACGCTAGCCTATAATTTATAAAAAAAAAAACTTTCGTGATTGATTTCAATCATTATTTTAAATACGGGATTTATCACGTACCGTTTTATAGGTGGCTACTACAGGCATACATTGTTATACAACCTGCTGTGTTTTGCAAGACATTATTTAAAACAAACATCCGGAATCATATTAACTGATTTTAGAGGTGGTTTTGATACCGGTAGCTTGAATATTTATTCAGTAATCGATACATTTCCAAACCGGGATTTATCACGTACCTCGTATCGGTGTTTCGCTCCGAATAACGTCGAAGCGTTATTTGGAGCGGATCGCACTCACCCTGATGACGGTTCACGAATTAAACCGAAACATTGTCGGTCGAAACACCGATAAGACGGTACTTGATAAATCCCGTATTTATAATAATGGCTAAAATAAATCACGAAAGTTTTCTAAGTAAAACTGGAAGGGTATCGCAATATGAATGCAGACCATATTTCCATATATATATAAATAGGTTGATATACCACCCATTGAAACACACCGTTTTGGTTCTACGTTCTTGATGCGTTCAGCTAAGGTATGGAATAATTTGCCGTCGTCTGTTTTTCCTAAATAATACAATCCGGGCGTCTTTAAGGTTAGAGTGAATAGGTTTCTTCTATCTACATAGATCTTCGTGATTCATCTTAGACCACATCATCGCTTACCATCAGATGAGATTGTGGTCAAACGAAAATCTATACAGTTTAAAAAAAAAGGTAGGCATGCTGTTTACACTTTACAACTTATTCTTATTTACTGTATATTATTTATTATTAACTTATTATATTGCCCGCGACTTCGTACGCATTACACTATTAAATGTGTAGGTAACCTAGAAATAAGACTAAACTCGCTGTTGCAACTTGACAACCCATTTTTATCCCATTGGACCTAATTTATGGGGTATGTGGTAATTCAGGTTATAATCAACGTATATACTAATTTTCATCGAAATCGGTTCAGCCATTACGACGTGATTGAGTATCAAACAAACAAATAAATAAACAAATATCCAAATGTTTGCATTTGTAATAATTAGCGTGAGTTTATTATTTTAGGTGTTATTTTTGATTTTAGGTTTGCTTGGTAAGTATGCAGGGTGTGTGTATAGTGACGATATTTAAGTGTCGGTTTCTCATAACATAAAAAAAGACTACTCGAAAAAAGAAACTACTATTATATTATCAAATTTTAAAGAAAATCGACTAAGTTTAGGTGATTAATTCGGTATAAAATTCCGCCTACTCTTGCAATCGACATCGAAAGAAAGGCCGATTTGATATCTTTCGGAAATGGCTAATGGTTAATGGAAATGGCGGGTTTTGGGTTAGAAAGGGACACAAAGAAATACCTGTCTCGAGACGTCACCAATACAGTATCTGTGGTTAAAGGGCAAGCATTATGCAATAGCAGAACATAAGTTTAATAAAGTGTTTGTTTTTACATGCCAAAATAAATTTCATATTTCTATGGTAAACATTTCACAATTTTTTTTATGGTGATTGGTTGGTTATTTCAATAACTATTAAGCAAATAATTCTATGTAGGTAAGTAGCTTAAAATTGTTTTATTAAATACTAGCTGTTGCCCGCGACTTCGTACGCGTTACACTTCTAAACGTGTCCTAGAAATAAAGCTGAACTCGCTGTTGTAACTTGACACTCCGTTTTGATCCCATGGGAACTGATTTATGTGATAAAATGTGGTAATCCAGGTTATAATCTACGTATGTACCAAATTTCATCGCAATCGGTTCAGCCGTTACAACGTGAGAGAGTAACAAACAACCAAATAAATAAACAAACATCCAAACTGTCACATTTATAATATTAGTGTGATTTGTTTATGTATCTAATTTCATATGTGTTGTATAATTTGTTACTTATAGTTTTTAACCATTTATCTTCTTATTAGTAGTCGTTTCACAAAGTACATTAAATCAATATTATAATCACAGCTTGTTTACTTCGGATCAAGTGAGGTCAATAGCAGTAACTCACAAGCGCTGCGATCCTCCCTCGGGATCCCCCATCCTGTAATTAAGTACAGGCGATCGGAACCGATATCATCCCGACCGCAAACTTTAATTGTAGGTGAAAACTATTCCAGGAATAATGAAGCTTCATTGTAAATAAAGGCTTCGATGTACAATGTACTTTTCCCACCACCTGCTCGATAATGCCAAATTATATGTCATGTAAGTACCTCACCGAAAGCAGGTGATTAAATTCAAATCAATGAATATAATTTTCTCCTGTAAATTATATTCATTGATTTGAATTTGGAACCTAATCTGTATAACAATTTTAACCAAAGCCAAAGCTGTATAACAATAATAAAAAATTTAACAATAAGAACTTATTTGTAAATCCAACTAACCGCTGCACAGAATGCATCAACCACTTAATAGATAAAACACCAGAAGAAATGAATGCGCCTAATACTGAAGCGTCAGCATCTACTCCAAATGAGTAGTTGTACGCGGAAGCCATTAAATACTCTGTGACTGTCGTCACGCGTGACGTGTTTTACAGTGTTCAATTTAATCAAGTTATGCCGGGTGCTTTGTGAGGCGGAAGTAATCGAGTCCATCTTGCCAATTTCGGGCGTTTTTGGCGGTATACTTTAAAAACTCCAGGCAGTAGTACATTTTCTTTTTTTACCTAGGTACCACATTTATTTTTGATAACTGACACTTGGTTTGACATAACGTATCCGTGTGTTTGTGACTGTTACGTACCTGTCATTCTTGACGTTGACGTACTACTAGCCGTTGGCCGCCAGCGCTGTGTCGTCGTTCCGTTTCGTTTTACGAAGACATTTCTGCTTGTAAAATTTATGTTTTTATTTTGATTTTCTGTTTGTTATAATTTTTGAACATTGTTTACTGTAGTTGTTTAACATATGTACATAAGTACACAATAATTGTATCTGCATTCAACTCTTCAGACTAATTGGCAGTGTTTGTGGCTTTATATAGCTTCTTGTTTATATTATTCTGTTAACAGTATTATTATTTAAATAAATTATATATTTATCTTCTTATTATTTATATTTATTTTATTTATTTGTAATGGATTGTTCAATATCTTCTGATTTAAAATCGTTCGACTCTGATAGCTTCATGGATGGTGTGGATGTCTCGTTTCCGAAAGTTTTCTCAAACCTTCGCTTCCTTCTCCGTTTTTCTGTCTACCCGGTTTTGTGCTTGTTCGTAATGATCGCACCAATGGATGTGGAGGGGTTGCGATCTATTTACGCGCTGACTTTAATTATAAAATTATCTCCAGCCTTCTGCTTACTCTGCTTCTATGGAGCATCTGTTTGTTGTGGTACAGTGAAGCACTGGTAAAGTACTATTGGGAGTGGTTTATGCGCCCCTTACTGTTGACTATTTTAATTCTCTCGACCAGTTGCTTGAAATTTTTGTACCTCTGTACGATCAGATAAATTTAATGGGAGATTTTAATACCTGCCTTTTATGTACACCTTGCCTTAGATGTACACAATTAGTCAATATTACATTTTCTTTCAACCTTAACATCTTAGATTTAGATCCTACACATCATATCAATGATAGGCATACTAAACTTGACCTCATAATTACACGAGACCATAAGCGCGTTTCTACTTATGGTCAATTTCCAGCCCCGGGATATTCATATCATGATCTTATATTTGCATCATTTAAAATTAGAACACACAAAATAAAACCTAAGATTTTAACGAAACTTTGCCACTATGGATCTTGATAAGCTCCGTACAGATACAGGTGCCATTGAATGGTCTCAACTCTTTTCTACTAGCGATCTTGGTGAAAAAATCACAATATCCAATGGCATACTAACATCGCTATATGATAAGCATGCTCCTTTCAAGGCGGTTCACAAGAAAATACCTCCCGCACCTTGGTTGACTGAATGTATCCGCAAATTAATGGCTAGGCGTAATAGACTATACCGCAAATATAGGAGAAACCCTAATGAAGAAACTTTTCTTAGCTGTAAAAAGGCGAGAAACCGGTGCAATCAGGAGATTAGGCATGCTAAGCGCCGTAACATCTACGGAGCCACTGAGAACTGTACTCCAAATAAGATCTGAAAAGTGCTCAACAACTTAGGATTTGGGAAGAGTAAAGCTGCTGTCAACCCAACGGTCGATATCATGCTCTCAACAACCATTTTTCAGTTGTTCCGTTTAAAATCGACAACATTGTTAAGGCTGATACCATAATGTAGTTGGCTAGGCAGCCGCTAGAAAATTTTACATCTTTTTCTTTTGGGCAGGTAGATGAAGGTGACGTTGGAAAGATTATTGCTAGCATTAGCAGCAAGGCGATCATGATGGAACCGGTTTAAAGTTGCTAACTCCAATACTTGAACTGACTCTTCCATATATCACTCATATTATTAACTTTTCCCTCACAAGTAGTAAGTTCCCTACTATATGGAAGAAAGCTTTCATCATACCCATTCCCAAAAAGTCTAAGATATCTGAACTTAAAGACTATCTCCCAATATCTATTCTCCCTTTTCTCTCTAAATTTCTTGAAAAAGTTGTGCATCGCCAGCTTTCATCTTTTCTTCACAGTAACAATCTTCTTAATCCGTTTCAGTCAGGCTTTTGCCCTGCATACAGTACTTGCACTGCCCTTATTAAAATTACAGACGACATCAGGCTTGCTATTGACAACCGTAAACTCACTCTTCTTTCCCTGTTAGACTTTAGTAACGCTTTCAACTGTGTGGACCACGATATTTTGCTGGCCATCTTACGCTCTATTAATCTTTCTCAGCCTTCTTTAACTTGCTTCAGCTCATATCTTTGCGGACGCGAACAATGTGTGCGAATTAATGATCTGTCCTCTGACTGGTTTTTTCACCCCTCCTCTTCTCTCTTTTTATCCACACCCTGGTATCGGTAATACATCGCACATCCTATCACCTATATGCCGATGATGTTCAGTTCTCTGATCTCAGTTGCAATCCCGATCAAATTCTATTTGGAATTGAAAATCTTACTAACAATCTAAGCGCTGTGTATGACTGGACTCATAAATTTGGTCTACTAATTAATCCCAACAAGACGCAGGTGATAATAATTGGTGGTAACAGACAGATTGTCAAAATTAGTCTTAACATTCTTCCTCCGGTTAAATATTAGATTGGGGAAAAAGTTTCTTCGCATTTTTTAAGAAAATTCAAAACATTTTTTAATATAGTTTATTTATATTTAACTAAAGTATGTAGGTACCATTTTGTTCGATAACTTTTTGCCATCTTGTAGGTAAGGACATGATCCCATTACTATAGAAATTTTGGGGCTTCTGATCAAAATACCGCGATAAGTGGTTTTGGCAGTCCTCTCGTGATGTTAACCTGACACTGCCTAAAGAATTTTAAAGAGACCGAAACAGGTGAAAATCTGAAGGTGCAAGGTCAGGACTATACGACGGATGCATTAACACCTCCCAGCCAAACTTTCTTAATTTTTGCTGAGTGGCTAAAGATGTGTGAGGTCTAGCGTTATCATGATAAAAAACCACACCCCTTCTATTGATTAATTCCGGCCGCTTTCTCTCAACTTCTTGCTTTAATGATATAATGAATAAAATGAGTTCAGAATCGATGGTCCTGCCTGGTGATAACAGCTCATAATGCTCTTCCAATCCTACCACATACACAGCATCACCTTGTTGCGAGTTAACCCGGGTTTCGCCACAGTCTGTGAAGCCTGACCGGCCTTTGCCCACGACCTTTTTTAACCGTTCTTGTCGTACGTGATCCACTTTTCATCACCAGTTATCAGCTTCTTCAAAAATAGTTCGGTTTCATTACGTCGTAATAAAGAATCACAAATGAGTACACGGTTCATTAGGTTTCTTTCAGTGAGCTCGTGGGGTACCCAAATATCGAGCTTTTTTGTGTACCCAGTTTTTTCAAATGCGCCAAACCTGTTTTGTGGTCAATTCCCAGTTCTTCAGCTACGTCGTAACTACTGATATGCCGATCTTGCTCCACTTTTTCTAAAATGGCATCAATTTTATCCGTAATAGGGTGACCAGAGCGACGTGCATCTTTGACATCAAAATTTCCGGATTGAAAACGCTTAAACCAAATTTGTGCTACTCTCACGGACACTGCACTAGGTCCATAAACATCGCAAATTTTTTTCGCGGCTTGCGTTGCATCTTTACCTTTTTTGTAGTAAAATTTTAAAATGTATTGAATTTCTTCATAAGATTCACTCATCTTTACAGTACGAAAAACAAATAAAAATCACACATTTTCCTAATTTGAATTTGGAATTATCTTCTTTAAAATTTAAACTTTGAATGATACCAAAACCAGCCAGATACAAATAGTATAGCCAAAGAGATTTTATTACAAGTTCATACATACTATAATGCGAAAAGACCTTTTTCCCCAACCTATTATGCTTTAAGGAGTTCTCAAATCATACAAATATGTCAAATTTAAACATGTTAAGTCACTAAATACGTTTAGGGATCGTTTTGCAAACCGGCCTTAATATTTGATTAATAAAATAGTACCATAGTTACATCAGTTGTATCTTACCAAAAACATTTACCCCAAAACGGGTATACAATGTACAACGGGTGTATAATGACTAAGCTAGCAACATTACGCGGGTGGCGGTTAGGTAGGCGCGGGACGCGGGTTTTGTTTTATGGACACAGCGCACGGCTTGCAATCACAGCTGAATGCGTCTTCTGGTGTTTTATCTATTCTGAGGCATCAACCTAGATTTGGTTTTTATTGTCTCGCAGAAAGTGTGAAAAGTATAATATTCTCCTCGTGGATAAAGCTGTCTGCATCTTGGGCATAATTATATCCCTATCTGCACTCAAGATTCTAGTAACTCCCTCGCTCCGCTCGTGAGTTAACTCTAGCGTCTTTTGTTACGTTCGGGATTCAATATAGCGCCTGTGACGCAAGACACTGCGCCCCCTCCTTTAATAATCTACTATTACTGAATTTCCTGGTATGAACCAATTTCTTTAGAATGATACACTGGCTCATTTATGAATGAACTTATAATAATAACCTACCGGGCTATGACCTAATAAAATTACATTATAACATAGACTGTAGAAGTGTACACTTCTATGCGTGACAAGTGTTTCTACTTTCTACTCTAAAATGTCGTTTTACTCTACTTCTATTTGTCCGTAGACATAATATTTTCTAGGATATGCTTTCCGACAGGATAATATATTTTTTTTATGTGGTAGGTGTGATGAAAAACAATGTCCAAAGAAAACAATATCAATCAAAAACTTGCTAGTCGGAAAGACCGTTCCTTAGAATATAATAAAGGTTTTAGTGCCTCTTGCAATTTAATTTAATACTAGTTGACCTGCCCCGTCTTCGTACGGATTTAAAAATAAAATAAAGCCTTGCTAAGGGCTTCAGTTCAATACAAAAATCTCATTGTAAAAATCACTTTAAATTTTTCTAGAATTTCGAATTTCCCGAGCAACTTTTCAAAATATTCTTTCATACAAACCTTGTCAATCAAATCAGTCGAGCAATTTTCGAGTTTTTGCGAGACTAACGCTCGGTAATTGATTTTTATACAACGTGTTTTGTTATGTATGACAATGAAAACACAGGTAGGGCTAATGGATAGTATTGTTGTACAAAAAGTTTTTTTTTCAAATTCATTCCCATAGAAAATATTACATTTTCAAACATTTTAAAGATTTCCTAAAATATCAATAAAACTGCCTATATAAAATAGGTAAACAAATCATATTCATTCATCACGTAAGTAGGTACCTGTTAAACTGACTAAGCGGCATCGTCGCAAAGGCGCCGCCGATTTACGTTATTTTTTTTATAAGCAATGTATCGAATACTAGATAAATATTCAAGCTAACGGCACTAAACCCACCTCTAAAATCAGTTATTTTGATTCCGGATGTGTGTTTTAAATTAATGTCGTACATAACAAAACAGGTTGTGTAAGGCAATTTGTCACTTATCTTTAGTCATAGTTAAATGGTAGTTAAACAACACTTTAACTTTGACAAAATCCGATTTTCTATCCGTATATTATGTATTCCTTTGTATTTTTTATAAAGTTTATTTGAATATTCACCTTGATTCAGTACCACAGTAGAAGGTCACAAGCTCCCACTGGACTACCAATTGGCTGCCAAATTGTTAAAGTTTACACAAAAGTACTTTGAAATACGCAAATAGTCTTGGTCGAGTAGTTTGACCTAGGAGACTTGGGTATTCTAGCTAGATAGTTCTTTCCCAAGTTTTAGTACGAGGGTTAAACCAGGACACATTTTTATAATGATTTAGAGCAAAATTATGCTCCCTTATTATTTCCTCAATTTAAAAAACGTGCAGGTAAATTTGTGTTTAGGACAGCCTTGTTATACGCCATAATTGAATTTCCTTTACATGTTAACTGATTTTCGACATCAATTCGCTTCCCCTGAAAAGGCTTTGTTAAACAGGTTAGTGGATAACAGGAATGAGAGAAAAAATATTAAATTTTGTAATCTAACGTGATTTGTATTGGCCACGGCAACGTTGGGATGATCTTACAAGATATATTTAAGGGTTTGAATCAGTGTTCAATAGTGATTTTCGCAGTAGTGTTTTTTGTTTAGTTCCGCTTAACAGAAGCAAGTTTCCACACAGTCACTTCTTAGATGGGGTTCCGTGCTTCAGTGAGCACGTTATAATGTTGGGCATGGCTTTAAAAGTCATTATGCCCTGGCGGAGGTCTTCGGCCGGTCTCGACGTTAACACCAGAATTGACCAATTACTTAGCAGATATGAGTATATTAGAATTTACAACCAGTACTAGAATTTGACCAGCATTGATACACTCTTGTGTACAAATAATTGTCAAAATTAGTTACTAATTAAACGATAATTACACGAAGCAAAACCACAACAGCTCTCGTTATTGATCGCTGACAAACCATTGTAACCGAGTAAACCGCTGGGGAATAGTAATGAGTGGATGACCATGATTTGACAGACACTGAGTTAGGAGCTCCACACACCGAATACAGTGCGGATGCGTCCCAGAGCCTTTGGCGTCAAGTCAGGTAGATCTTCGTGTGTGCTCGATTTTTAACTCACACTCCACCGGACTGCACGACACGCGGAGTGATGGAAGTAGAATCCTCGTGGCCGGCTTTAGATACTACCCAACACCGGTATTTTCCTTTCTTATTTCGTATCGATGTCTTAAGACCATATTCGACGACGACCTCAGTGGTGCAGTGGGCGAATAGCCGGCTGAGACGCAGGAGGTAGCGGGTTCGATTCCCGCCGCGGAACAAATGTTTGCATGATCTACAGATATTTGTTCCGGGTCTGGATGTATTTCTATATATTATACGTATATATTTACAAAAAAAAAGTATATAAGTATTCTATCAGTTATTTGGTTCCCATAATACAAACTCTGCTTAGTTTGGGGCTAGATAGCGCTGTATGAAATGTCCAGCAATATTTAATATTTATTATTATATTTATATTCATTTTGATCAGTACGTCACCACGTTCATGGCGGCGTCGGAACAGGTAATTAATTCGCACGTCATGCAGGTGGCAGGGCCGTAGTTTGGACCGGCATTGCCCATGCAGTCGGCCATAGTGCATGGCGCGGCAGGCCATGCACTATACTGATATAAAAAATACTGAGGGTGATACGTGCAGCCCATGGGTCTCGTGTATAAATACATACACAAATTGATAGCTGCAATAACCACCTAGCGTCTTCAAGGTTCATTTGTTGAATAAAGATATTCTCCCTGGATAGGTGCTCCCGCCTGGTTTCTGGTATATGGTAACTCTTTAGGACGTTTCGGAAGCGACTGGTACAATAAAGACGGACGACGTTGTGGCGGTCATTGTTTTGGCATAATGTGCCAAAGGTCTAGTGACGTCGTTAGTCATTAGTAGACTTTTTTTAGTGGGCTAGCGTGAACCCCCTCAAAGTTCCCATCAAAGTTTATTACTACGGAAGAATAGAGTATGATGATATTTTAGCGTAAACAGTAGAAAGATTTGTACGATCGTGTTTCCTACACCCTACGCTAAAATGGCATTATAATAAAAAAAATACTGTCATTCTACCACGGAGAAAAACGTTTCTATGCTACTAGCTCTTGCTACTGGGTGACTGATAATGAGGAACGAATGAAAATTGTGTATTTTTATCGCTATGAAGCAACAACTCTAAATAAAATGTCCAAATATTTGAAAAGAGCAGAGATAATGCGGTAGTTAATGGCGCCGGCGGATGTCGTGGCTGTGCTGTTATTGCTTTTGGTAACGAACTGATTGTTACAGTGGAGCGTAATATCTAAAAAAACATTTAAACTAGAAGTAGATTAGATTAGATAATACTTTATTGCACACCACGAAACAAATACATGTAAAAAACAACTACGTAAATCTGTGGATACAATTGGCGGCTTACCGCTAAATAGCGATCTCTACCAGACAACCTTTGGATGGAATGGACTGGGTGGGCATACCTGGGGTGTAATGGTGTACCTAACATTCTACATGTACATACTAATACTAATTATATAAAATAAAAAATATAAAACTTACACAAATTAAATTACATGAATGAATGAAAGTATACGAGTTTGAAACTTAAACACTTTAAAAAACAAACAAGTTTAAATTAATATGGTGTTAATATCTTTTTATTAATTCCATACCACTTGCAACTTAAACCAAATCCATACTCGCATTTATCGTTACTTCCAAAGGTCACTGTGGTTTAGGCTGTTAATTTTGAAAGTTATTAAGTCAACAGAAAATTATATAATATAATAGATTTTAAGCTTATAATGCTATAAGGCCATAAACACGATCAAGTTAAATATGCTCAGTTCAATTGATGTTACACTATTACGGTGCATAGTAAAGTCAGCCATCATACCAACCGGCGACCCCAGGGCAGCCGCCGCGCCGGGCAGTAAAACGAACAAAAATACAATAATATTTCCCTGAATTGTGATTTGCAGACCGATTTTTGTTTAATGTTTGCAGTTTCGCTAGATTATTGCAGAATTATCGGAGAGTGCGGTTCAACGATCGCTGTGAAAGCTTTCGGCTTGATTTATTTCGGATTTCACTGATTGGGCAAGAATTGCTTGGTACGAAAATCACTTTGGAAGATTTATCAATAGATCTTTTTTTGCTAAATACGATCAAACATTAAATACTATCCTGTAATAATAGTATTCTATGCAAAATGTACAATATCTGGACAAAATAAAAGTATAAACTATTCTCAACCAGAAATAAAACAAAATAAAATAGGAACGGATGAAAATGAATTAGTTGAATTCCTCCGTCGTCCGAGACACGTTCTCGGAGACCCGGATGACGAAATCACCTCCGCTAATGCGGAAGGTGAGTCATCTATATCAGACAGAGCAAACACTTCACAGAAACACCGACCTCGCCGGCGAGGTCGACGAGTCCCTTCAGTCGCCGCCTATACGAGGTACAGACATGTACCCGGGCGTTTCTCTCCTATCCCCACCCCGGCAACAGCCCAAGCCGAGGCTCGTACCTAAGTGGTGCCCTTGCGCTAGTTGCCTAAAAAACTTACTGGGCTGAGTGCCATCTGCGCTCGCCAAAAGTTCGGTTAAGCTGTCACGGCCTCAGAGGCCAACAGCGAGATTAGTCCATTCGAAAAAAAAAAATGAATTAGTTGAAATAGAAGATCCCTTTGTCCAGAGTCTTAGTGGCATTCAGGTAAACAGGGGTCTAACGTTAAAAGTGGTTAAGAGAGGCTTCTGCACAATCCAATTGAAGCTAGGTCTTTAAACTGTCTACTTTCTGCTTTAGGAACGCTTACTTGGAGGCATTCCCTTCATTTTATACCCTTTTGTCCACGGCATTGGCGAACAATGAGAGGAAAATGTTTCTGAAACATTTCGAGTGGAATAGTTCTGAAACGTTAAAAGCAAAGTTAAGGCAAAGTTCAGAAAAATATTAAATATTTACAAGCTTTGTTTAGTGCGGCTTGTGAATTGTGTGACGTGTTTCGAGACTATTTTGAATTTGTTTTCAGAATTCGATGGTACTAAGCTAAACCAAAAAGGCAATACAACGGGCGGACGGTAGGTCGTAGTTTTATTATTATCTGCTGCAAGAATAGTGACTAGCCAATGCACAGAACGTGGATTTGTCAGCTCAAATGTTTTATTCCTCATTAGTGGCCAACTTATGTCGTTAGTCACACACTTCCGATTAACTCATAGAAAGCTAAGCGTTCGGAAGGTAATTTTTGTCGTAGGGACCGCGGCATGTCGCGCGCACTTGTACAACGTAAATTATGGCACGGCACAGACGCGCCCGACCGAACTTGCCGTTTTTGTTTCAAAGATTAACGATGAACAACGGCCCTCGAAAAAACGTGTCACAGAAAACGGATATTGCCCAAAACTTTACGGTATAAATTTCCTTTTGTTCAGTTTTATGGCGTTTATGTAAATAATGATACAGACAGGTTTATTGTTTTTGTTTTTCATTGCCTTGTACAGAAGTGTACAAAAGTTATTCAGGGCACATTATGGGTTTTTACTACTGTTTTTGCTGTTTAGTCTGAATTATAGCCTAGTTAGCACTATGGGCTATAAATTAATTCAACCAGCAAATAAAAGGACTGAAGTTCAGGGTTTTTATTTACAAAAACTTTGATGAATTATTTTATCGCCCGCCACAATTATTTTTAACTATCAGTTACTCGTTATTTTACATAAAAGTACGTTAATTATGACTTGCTTAATGCAGTTTATATTGGAAAGAAGCCTATGTTGGTTGTATGATTAAAACCGGCCTTTGGGGAAGATAGACAGAGCAAAAATTCAACTACACCATCTTAGCCTAAATATAAAGTCTTAAATTGATGTTATTTTATTATTTCAAAAGATTTATGCACTTGAAATTTCATAGCACAGCCTCTCCGTCTGTCAATTTGAACGGTCTTCCCATCGCAAACCATTTACCACGATCAATCACTGTGAGTCGGTGTCTTCACTTTACGAAATCGAGTGAAATTTTTGCAGAGCATCGATACTGGGCCCTGTGATAAAGCGGATTTATAGGGCTTTTGACTAATTAAAAAATCAATTTACCTTAAAGTTCAAGTTTAGCATTTACAGGATAAAAATTATCAAGGGTAAAATATGATCCAATCACGAAGATCGATGCCTAGATCGGTCCTAAATTTTAATTTAGTTTTGAGTAGGTTACCTTTTGAAACTTAATCTAATAAACTGCTCATCTATAAATAGTAGATCCTATTAATTAACACTATTACATCATCAATTATATACAATTATAATTATTATAATTATTGACGACCTCCATGGCGCAGTGGGCGAATAACCGGCTGAGACTCAGGAGGTAGCGGGCTCGATTCCCGCCTCGGAATAAATGTTTGCATGATATACAGATATTTGTTCCGGGTCTGGATGATGGATTATATATTAGTTTGGGACTAGATAGCACAGTGTGAAATGTCCAGCTATATATATTTATTATTTATATTTGTATTCTCATTTGTGAACACAGTAGCAAACACTTAATAATGATGTTTTTATTCAATTTACTAGGCTTAGTCAAGTTTAAAAGGAGTTTTGTTGTAAATCTTGATTGATAGCGCGTACGAAAGCCCATCAATTTAAGCCGAAACTCGCATTTGCACTTTAAATGGGTACCTACTGAACATGTACTACTTAGCATTAAAATAGCCGGCTAGCAGGTAAAGCAAATAATTTTTTTTATTTACATAGATCATTCTGTAACAATATTATATTTTGTTCTAGCTATATTATCCACTGCAGTGGGATTCAATAGGCTCATAAAAATTTAAAAAAAATTAATTTCAATTAATTTATATTCAGATGTCAAAGATCCATATTTGTTAGTAAAAACTTAATTAAACATTTCAAATGGTTAGTACGAGTGAGACTTAACAAAATTTAAATATAAATTTATGTTAGAAAAATATGTAGTATCTAGTGCAGGTACTGCGCATGTACCATACAACAATGGTTTAGATACTCACAGTCGAACCTGTTTGCGAACGCATTCAGTATACCGTTGGAGTTGGCCCAAATTCTGCGCTCCAGGGATGTGCACCGCTTGCGCATTGTGCTTTGAAACAGTCCACTCGCGCCTCGGCGAACATCCCCGACGCGCTGCAGAACCGGGGCAGCCCCTCAGCACCCTGAACGCGTTGTTAAAAGGAAATGAAATATGTTAAAAGTTTAAATTTTAGGTAAAGTTTTCTCGTGATAAAAATACTGCACTGTTTCATTACTAGTTGCCAGTGCATAGAGGTCAAAATTCGACCGTAACTCATTAAATAATTGATCGAACGAAGCGAGATCTCCAAATCAACTTGGGCAAATCGGCGTTGTATGTATGTATGTTTGTTTGTCCAAGGATAACTTTCGTAACGTTTATCCGATCATCATGAAATTTGCTATATAGGTAGGTAGTGATGACACAATTTTGGTGTGACTCAATAAGCTGAAAATCTTGGGGCGTTGTTGAGATATTTGGGTTGAAGAGGAGTAAAAAAAATGAAAATGTGACTATTAGGTCAGTTTGAACCCAGTTTTTATTTTTAGTTTAATTTTTGTAGTTTTTGAGTTATTAGCCATAATAAAAACAAAACTTTGGCAAAATTCACAGGGCCCCACAATGCTGAAATTTGGTATTCGTGTAGCTTTAGTTACACAAATATAGGCAACAGTCTGAAATCCAGAATAGCTGCCATTTGTACCCCAATAAAATATAACCAATTAACAAGAACCCCCGTTACATCTAATTTGAATGAAACTGTAGGTCAATTAGGTTGGTTTGGTATTTCGTGGCACCTATTTATTAGTCAAAGATTTAAGCCGGCATGCACAAAGATCACTAATCGTATTTAGCGACTAAACATTTTTAAATTTCAAGTATTTGTATGATTTGACAACCGCTTAAATCATATTTAGCCACTAAATATGTTTAGGCATCGTTGTGCAAGTCGCCCTAAGAATAATATTTATTTTGGGAGATTCGAGAGATCTCAGTTCGGGGCGAACCACTAGTTATATATATATATATATATATATTTATTTATTTATATGTATATTTTGCTTAATTAGCATTCGCCTCTCCTTCTCCATATAACTATGTCAAATCTCATACTCATCTGTGCGCGCAATACGCTTAAAAAGGTGTACTTACAAACCTCTTCATGTATTATTAAATAGATGATAGTTACGCAATTGTTTTTTTGTTGTATTGTACAATAGAAAGTTATGTATCTATCTATACCTATTTGTATGTCTATGAATTCATTTTATAAGCCCAGCTGTCTGTAAACATCTAAGACCCAAGGAGCTTGCCCGTAATTCAATGTTAATTAGGGATCCGCAAGGTAGCTCTTCCGTCAGCAGACTAAACAATGCCATTCTACATCGTTTGCTCAACGATTCTTGGGATAGTCAACCCTTCCTTCTCATTAAACATGAACAATGTACCTAGGTGCCTGAGTAACATACACGTAGCCTCGTAGGTTGATCTGTATTGATCTTTCATTAGCCGTGGTAGTGGGGTAGAGTGAAAGCGATTGGGACGTCTGTGTAAATAAATTATGTTTTCATTTAAAATATTCGCCAATCCGAATTGATTCTTTGTCCGTTTGATTTTGGTGGGGAATATGAACAAAATTATATTTATTATTTGAGCTTATAGGAAATTACTTTTTAGAAACGCAAAAACGCTGTAATATCAGAACCGATTTCGATAATAATTTTCAAAATCTAAGGAATAATATTGAATGCGACTTTTTATTGAAATTATGTAAGGGCGCTTTCAGACTATCGTTGTTTTCTGTGCATATAAACTAGTTTAGTATACGCGCTTATACGTACACTACATTTCACGCTTCATAAAAAAAATTACCTGCGTACACGGGCTTATTCAGCGTGTCCGCTCGAACCAGTGGGTCAGTCAGGTACTCCGACGATGGAACATTGCTTTTTGCGTTACTTAATCGAGCGCATCCACGCTCGTACGACTAGTCGTGTGACAAAAGGCGCGTCTGTACGCGCTTATAAGAACGAGCGTTTACGCGCAGAGAAAAGGCTAGTCTGAAAATGCTCTAAGTGAAGCTATGGGATCCAGAAGTGATGCAAGTTTAAAAAAAACAACCACGTTTATTTGCAATTTTTTTTTATTAAGTTTATTTGCAATGACGAGTTAGCAGATGCAAGGCTCCATAGCTCGTGTATCGTCGAAAGGTTGCAAGCCTCTCGGTTTTTATTGGATACATTTCGGAGAGTGTGCTGCGGAGCTTCCCATCCCCTCCCATCCCACCATCCCCATTCTATCATCGGACAACCAGACGCTCCGCGATGCGCCACCGCTACATGGTAGACATACCTCCCATACGCACAAAGCGGTATTCTTCCACCTTTATTATGCGCACCGCCAAGGAGTGGAACGCCTTGCCTGAGTCTGTTTTTCCTGATAACTACAACCTAGGGGTATTCAAATCGCGAGTGAATAGGTTTCTTCTAGGTAAGCGTGTACCATCGTAGACTGCATCATCGCTTACCATCAGGCAAGATCGCTGGTTAAACATCAGGTGGTTAAACGCTGGCCTATAATTTATATTTAAAAAAAACTTATATTAAGGGTTCAATTCTTACTCAGATGGCTTCATTTGACAAGTACTATTTTATCAATAATAGTGCATTATTTACTTAGTAATAAATATGCCTATGTCAAAGTTGAAGATAATTATAAGCATTTACAAAGCCTTAACATTTTTTCGATGAAAATAATTCCGAAGATCCAAAACTTACAATAAACCCGTAGTATTCATAGATACTATAAATTAGATCATGAAACCTTATTTAAAATTTAATTAAGGAAGGATTTTAAAACTTTTCACTGTTTACAGCCATTTCACGACAAATATAATATATCCTAAACATCCATCGCGGGTACATTGAAATGAAAATGAAATTTGAAAATGAAAATGAAAATGAAATTTATTAAATTATAACAGACATCAAATTAACATAAACAATCCAAGAATTAATTGTCTTTCACATAGACGGATCCTGGTGGGATCGCATTGGTATCCAAACTAGGTAAACCTGTGTTATGGCATACTAATGCCCTCCGCCGGGCTTGATAGTATAAAAAAATTACAATTGAATTTAATAAATAAACTTAGAATTATTGTTATAATTATAATCCAATTAAAAGTTTGCATCGACAAAATCAAATAACTATGAATAGAATTGGGACAGTAACATTAGGCGAAGAGAAATAAACTAAAAAAAATATAACTGCATGAAAAACAAAAGAAAAATAATAATTTGCGCGAATGTGTTAACCATATTAACTACTGTTGCTCGCGACTTCGTACGCGTTACACTACTAAATGTGTAGGTAACCTAGAAATAAAGCTAAAGTCGCTGTTCAATTTGACTTGACACCCCATTTTTATCCCAGGGGACCTGATTTAGGGGATAAAAACTATGTGGTAATTCATTTTATAATCTACGTACATACTAAATTTCATCTTAATCGGTTCAGCCGTTACGACGTGATTGAGTAACAAATAAATAAACAAACATCCAAACTTTCACATTTATAATATTAGTGTGATAACATCGTTATCAACATTACAAACGCCGTAAAACACATACGAAAAAAACATTTACTCTCATAAAACCATCATAAAATACCTACTTATGATCGTTAAAGCCGTAAAAATGGGTTCAGTACAGAATAAGCGCAATATATGGGAGTCTATTAAACGGAAACATACAAGTCCTCTGAAATATAATTGCAATTTCCAATAAGTAGATTAAATCACGATGTTAAGACAAGTTCACTTTTATTTAATAAAATAAACATTCATTAATATCTTTATGTGAACAGTTTATTCTTTATTTTATAAGACCATTCTATTCAAAGATATTTTTTACAGGCAAATAACAAACATATTTAAATTTATTATTATAAATACGGGATTTATCACGTACCGTCTTATCGGAGTTTCGACCGATAATGTTTCGGTTCAATTCGTGAATCAGGGTGAGTGCGATCCGCTCCGAATACCGCCTCACCTCGCACTTATAAGGCGGTACGTTATAAATCCCGTATTTATAATAATGATTGAAGTCAATCCCGAAAGCTTTCTAAGTAAAATATTTAAATTTTTATTACCAAACAATGGGGTCAAAATTTCAAGTCAGTACAATATAAGTCAGTGCATTCTAAAACAGTTTTATATTTTTTATCTCGCATAGTTTTGGAGTTATGATGAAAAATGTCGGAAAAATACCGTATATCTCCGAAGCTTGCAAAACGATACATCTGAAATTAATAATTATGATTAATACTTTTATGTAGATGCAAACATAACAGGAATAAATAAAAGCTTATAAAATTAAAACAGTGTATATATCTAAAATATAGTTTTGAAGTGAAAACTTTTAGAGGCGCGTTGGGCATTTATTAAATGGGAAAAAAACCATTGAACTCGTTACACTCTTACCGTAACCGACACCATATAAGTAGTGAAAACCTCTTTAGGCGCGTTGGGCATTTTGTGAGATGAGAAAATACCATTGAACTCGCGACACTGTTACCGTTACCGAAACCTCTGTATATAAGTATATCGTAATTGTTCAAGTTTTAACTTCGGTCGGCACTCCCGGAGTGCCACTTTTTTTAATCTTTCTTATACGTTAACTAGGTTTCTGCGTCACATACGGGTAGCTCCGTCATACTCAAGTTCCATAAAACCTCACTTATTACAGTCGCCTCTACTTATTCCAACAGACGGACAGTACGGAGCGCCCTGAAAGTCAAAACAAGTTTTGGCAAAAGAAATTATAACTTTGTAGGTCCTACACTCTACACAAAAATAAATAAATCAATAGATATAATGGATCTCGCGACTAAAAAGTGTAAGAAAAAATTACTAGCCTGGCTATTGACATTAAACTACCATGAAACGGAATCCCTTCTTATCACACCAACGTGATAGTCACACATGAATAAATGAAAACGAACTTGAGCATAAAAACAAAAATATGTAATAATTTAAAAGATACAAGATAAATCAGACCGAAGTTCCCTTCCCCCCCCCCCCCTTCCTCCCTATACACGATTCAGAACCCTATATAAAGAGAATTATGTAGCACTAGTAAAATAGATCCCAAGACATCGCTTTCCTTCTCTCTCACTACCACAGGTACACACTACACATCAAGCACACACGCGCACTTACATACACACACCCACACACCACACACCATACCCACACACACAAACACACAAATACACAGACACACACTCACACTTTCAAACAGGACGAAAGAGACTATCTCCCACAACACAGGTTTTACCTAGGGTGGGAGCTAGTGATCTTGTATTGTAGGTATTCCTTCGTTAAGATATCTGTTAACTGTATGTATGTATGTAGCTAGATGGCACAGCTACATTCACATAAATATAGGTAAGTACGGAACCCTCGGTGCCCAAGTCTCACTTGTGCTTAACCGGTCCTGTTTTTTCTATAGTTTGTTTCATTTTCTTGCGAAATAAGGTTCACTTTTGGTATAAAAAAACGGACAAAGTTCGTAAAGATCCAGCTGGTTACATAAACACTCATAAATATTTAGCAATGCCACATATCATCGGTAGTTTTACGAGTTGCATTCCATCACCTTGGTTTCATTTGCAATAAAATTCGGAAACGCTGGGGTAGTCGAATACCAAAATGAATATACATAATAAAAAGAAAAGTGCGGTTGAAAATGTATCCGTATTTGATAAAAAGAATTTGGGTAAATATAAGGGCTTCTGCCCCTGAAAGGAACTAACGTACCTATATAACGTAGTTGAAATGATTCAGGATAATAATTTCTTTGACAAAACAATTAAATATGTGACTAGTATTTTTCAAACTTTCGCGATCACTGTACATAATTACTGATTAAAACGGGTATTTATCGTGTATGTAACTTTTTGAATCTAATCTGACGTTTCGATTGTGTTGCAACAGCCGTGGTCACGGGCGGACTGCGGTACTTGGAGCTACCGCTGAGAAGTGGTGGCGCCGTGATCGGTCGTCTTAGGGCGTAGATACGGTTAGTGTAGTGGGTTGTAATATAAACGAGGACATTTATAATTCTGAAGACCAAGTGAGGGTAGTTGCTGCAGCTGCCATCACTTTTCGACGGTAGCTCCAAGTACTTCTGTCCGTCCGTGACCACGGCTTTTGCAACACAGTCGAAACGTCAGGATATCAAATTAAAAATGTACATACGCGATAAATACCCGTTTTAATCAGTAATTAAATATGTGACTATTATAGTCTAATATTATAAATCAAAGTCTCTGGACGCATAACCAAAACCACTTACCCTAGAGACTTAAAATTTGTAATTTATCCTCTAACAGGGTGAAAAGGGGTGTTTACGTATGAATGAAAACCCGTAGTCCTTGGGTTTATAAACAAGAAAATTTTCAAAAATATTTAACAAGATAATTAATAGAAATTGTAGTTGTAGCAGTAAACGAGTTCTTTTAAATTAATTTCTTTGTGAAAAGTTTGATGATATATATAATTACCAAAGTCTGATGATGGAGCCAGGTAGAATTTTATGTTTAATTTGTTCAAAATTTATTTATAATTTTATGTAACACTCTTAAACGATTTTAGAAAAAATTTAATTGATGGAATTGAATCAACAAGGATTGTGTCTGGGTTCTTTTTTTTGCGTGACGTTTGACGGTATTATAACACCAGGCCCTAATGATGGAGCCAGAGGGCTTAGCCAAGTTACATTCGATTAGCAATGACGCTAGTCGATAAGTTCGAAAATGTATGGGATTGATACATGCTATGGAAATATCACGTGATCTATCGACAAGAAAACTATGTAGAAAACGAATCGATTCGAAGCGAATGTAACTTGGCTAAGCCCTCAGGAGACAATCATGAGAAGTCCTTATTGGGTAGTAGGACCTGTACCAGTACCAGTAGTAGGACCGTGTTTGTGTTATTCGATAACACTTTGATATGTAGAAAGCTACACGTTACAAGGCTTGTATTTTATATATATAATATATATTTATTTATTACTTGGAGATGGAACAAGCTTATGGCCCACCTGATGTTAAGTGGTAACCATCGCCTATAACAGATCGCCTCCTAGGTCACTCACGTTAGAAATGTGCCTTACGATGCACTGCCCTGCGTCCATCTACTTGAGGCATACAGGTGTAAAGCCTCATGTGCCTGTAATTTCACTAGCAACCATACATTTCAAACTGAAACAGCAATGCTGCTTGGTGGCAGAAATAGGTATGTTGGTAGTAATTCCCCAGGCGAGCCCTTTCACAAGGAACTCTTAAAATATATATTCACATACCTTAAGTATTATAATTTCAAAAAATATTTCGGTAAATTAGATCCAGTAATTTAAATCTGTCGACACACAGTTACGAGTAACAACTCACCAATTACCAGCGACTTTTTCTTCGAAAGATTAACGACAAAGTATAGGGTCACAAAAAAAGCCTCGGCAAGTACGGAAATTGCCAAAACTTCGTGTCAAAGCCTGGAATTTTCTTGTTCTAAATGTCGTCGTAAATGAAAGATGGCTCTTTTAAAATCGGAAAAGAAATTAGGAACAGACGTTTTTAAGATTACGAGTTTTGTAACAAACTGAAAGTTGCATTTTTGCTTTCAACGGGCGTGTCAAAATAACTACGGTTCTTTAACTTGTTGGAGTTAAATTACGAGAAAATGAGTTCAAGGAAACCATTCATTTAAGAAATACTTAGAAGAAAAGTTACTATAAATAAAAAATGCTAAAACATTCTAGGAAATGAAAACAGCACCCGTAAAACATTACATATAACTTATATATAAGTAGCTTAAATTTGTTTTTTTTTAAGTATTCCTGGTGTACAATAAAGAATTATTCTATTCTATTCTATTCTATAACTAGAGATCGGATAAACGGATGCATGTGTGCTTAAAGTTGGCTAGTATGGATAGCACTTTTTTATCAAAAAAATGCCGTTATTCCGGGATCAACAGATGTATAATCTGTTAATTTTTTTTTATTTATCTATCTATTTAACCTAGACATCCCTTAAAGCTGCATAGGGGTTTCTGGTACGTCATTCATCCCTCATATAGTCTAAAAAAAATCACATTCTATGAAAAAACTCACACTTTGGCACATAAGTATATATATAAAGCCTTGTTACGACGTAATATGGTTGCTTTTCTCTACTTTTACTGTCAGGAATTTTTGACGAAGTGTAAACAACCTTGTAACAAGTGTCAGATCGAGCCTATTAGAACCCAGGGAATATAAGTATTTTGTAAGTGTGTGAGTGAGATTGCAAACTCTACCTGCTTAATATTTAACGTTAAACTAATATGAATCCAATCCCGGGATCCCAGGATTTTTAATAAAAATATTCTAATACGCCGCTTCCATAATTTGTTAGCGAAAAATCAACTATAAGTAAATATGCATCCGAATATCCGATCACTACATATAACTGACAAAACTGAAATTATAACAGATTAAAGTATCATAAATAATAAGTTGCAACTTATTTGGGACCACAATTAAATCAACGCATGGATACATAATTCCTCAGCTCTAGCTGATCTCGCAGCCGCTAGGAATTCCTTTCAATTCATCCAAGCACGCGCCGCAAACGTGCCGAACGTGGTAACCGTATACATTACCGCCCTATAAATATGTATACCTACGTACAAGTTACAACATACATAAATATGTATACCTCCACATCTACATGCGACGTTACGGCGACATTATAATACGAAACTCTCATAGCCTGGAATGTAGATGTGAGAGGCAGTTATGGTTATTTGAAGGCGGTATTTGAATCTTGAATTGGCAAGCAAAAATTGTCTTTGTGAGAGAATCAGACTTTATGGAAGCGGTAAAGACTCATATTCCCTGTAGGTATAACATTCAGAATAATTTCGGCTATGAAAAAATGAAGAACAAAGGAAGTTCAAATACACGACCCAGCATCAATACTTTTTTTGAAGTAAAACTTCTTTACGCACGCTTGACTTGGGGAGTAAGCTGGTGAATGCGTGACGAGAACGTTATGAAAAGTGTGATCGGGCGAGGCGAATGGAAGTTGAGAGGGAGATAGTTTTATTGAAGTAAAACTTCTTTATGAATGCTTGACTTGGGGAGTAAGCTGGTGAATGCGTGACGAGAGCGTTACGAAAAGTGTGATTGGGCGAGGCGAACGGAAGTTAAGAGGGATATATTAAATAATTTTTTCTTCAGTCGTGTGGTCTAAAGCACACTCGTTTTTTAACCATACTTTCGGCCGTTGCCGTTATAACCAGACCACTTTTCCACACAAAAACACATAAACAGAGATAAAAATACAAAACATAAAAAAATGTAGATAGCATGGCAAAGTTATACCATCCGCCAAATCATAAATCATATGAAAAGTTAAGCGAGGGTTTAAGATTTTTTTGCTTACCTCGAATATGTCATTGATATATATGTACATAATTTAGTATAATTAAGTAACGATTCATTGTAGAAATAAACTTCAAAACAAATAAACTCGCTATAGGGGCATCGGGCAACTATTGCATATATACCTATATGTATGGGTATATATGGGCACGAGCTCAACTATTTTATTTGTTGAATAAGTATTAAGAAAATACTTTTCCATTAGTTTCCATAAAGTCACACCCATTTTTGCAATACCAATATTTATGCAATAATATAATAATATTTAAATTTATATCTGTACAGTGCATAATTATCGATAAATAGATGTATGATTTGACTGTCAAATCTACCACTCAAAATCATACATGATTTTGGCAACGCCTCTTTGACAATTCGATGCGCAAATGAAACATATACCTACAACATCTTTCCCTGCAATAAATGTGCTTGCATCTACGCAGTGATTATATTTTCAGGATACTATTACTACAGGTATTTATAATATTATTAAACTAGGTAATTACCTAGTTTAAAATAACCGCACAACAAAAATTGGTTTACTACGTTAAGCTTTCACACTAAACTCGTTATAAAATGTTGGCAATGTCCGAGCTGAAAAACGCGCTGAGTTTATACCATCAGATAAATCTGGCTCATATGAAAAGTGATACGGGCAATACGGGAGATTATTTAGAAGAATTTCCTGTTCCCAGCTAATGACGAGTCCAGCCCTGCAATATATCTCACGTAGTTACGGAAATCACGGCGACTCTCACTTGATTGAGTTTTCTTTTCCATTGTGCTTCCATTAGCAGAATAGGCTTCCCTTACGCTAGGGACGCCATATGTTCACGAAAAATTATATCAGCAATTTTTCTGTCCCTTATGGTTTGTTGGTATTTTTTGTATGGTAAACGCGTTATTTGATGTTACGCTATATTTTCCGAGTTAGATTAAAGAAGGCCAGATTTTTATATAAAAACAATGGTTTGGATTTATGAATTTACCGCGATGCACTTACTTAAATAAATATAAAAGCATCGTTAAGCAAAATTTCTAAAAGCAATTGATATTTTTGTTGATTTTTTTAGTCAGCACTTCGTTGAAATGCAAACGTTAGTTAGCTACAGCGCTGTAGTCTAACATTCAATTTAAATGTGCATATAGTTAAAACCAAAATACATACCTATTCTTTATTAAAATCTTTAATACTACTATGAGCTTAGTACCACAAATACATTATTTTTTAGGGTTCCGTTCCTCAAAAGGAAAACAGGAACTTTTATAGGATCACTTCCTTGTCTGTCTGTCTGCTAAGACTCTTTTTTTCAGGGACTCATGAAGGTATCAAGTTAAAATAATATGAAATACACAAGTCCACAGTCCCTTGAAGCTGTACAAAAATCAAGCTATGAAGTTTGATTTTTTTACTCAGAAGCTTGACTTTAAAGCCAAAGCAATAAAAAAATACAGCCCCTTAAGCCACATATGTTGCTCGCAAATAAATCATAACCTATAGGGTACTTTCCTTTGACCTAGAATCATTAAATTTTTCAAACTTTCACAATCAATTTACATAATTACTGATTAAAACGAGTGTTTATCAAGTATGCACCTTTTTTTAAGTCGGGATAACAAATTAAAAAGGTACATGGATGGACAACGGTTATGACGGCTGATAGAGAGGTATACAAGAAAAATACATGCGCCGACCCCACGTAATGTGGGAAATGGACAGGAAGAAGAAGAGTATGGATTTGATTGTCGCTCTCTTAAATAAATTTTCTCTGAATTTAATTATAAAAATCCATAGAACAGATAATGCTATTTGATAAATAATGCAGATATCGGGCAACGAGAACGTGGCGTCGAGACATTTTACCCTACATGGTTCGCTATTTAATTCATGGAGGTTGTTCCAATTGATTGATTTTAATGCACTTCCACATATCACAGTACATACGCGATAAATACCTGTTTTAATCAGTAATTATTATTAAATTTGGCAAGAAGCAAGGTCTGACAGCACAAGTAAAGAAAAAAAATCGTAAGTCGTTTATTTGAAGTTAAATAACATAAACAACATATGTACATAAAAGGAAAAAAAAAATCTCGGTGTGCGAGCAAGAGAAGAGGTGTCTGGTTTTTTGTCTTACTTCACGATTATTTTTATTTCGCACACATTGGTAAACAGGCTGAATTTTTCTGTTCGAAATTGAATGGAACAGCTCTGCCATTATTACATTATATACAGACCGCAATGTCTAAACATGGGAAAATGTGTGTGATGGTGTATTTTTAATTTCCTTTCCCATTTTTACCGTGTACCTTGTACCGTGTACCCGTATACCTTGTTTTTAGGTTGTTGATAAAACAACATTTGTGCTCGATTTTAACAGTGGTGCACTGATAAGGATAAGAGCGCTGCCATTGCTACGCAGTTTTTAAAGTTTTGCAGTTTGTGCCTCCGTTTTCATTTTGTCTATGATACCTACTCGGCTAAATTGTTTCGAAACAATATTTTAATAAACTTTTTCCCAGTCACAGTCTAGTCAGTTCACTTTTTAACTCTTTCTTTTAACGTTTTCTTTCTATGCCAATGTGGCATACACATTGGCATAGAAAGAAAACGAGGAAGGAAGGCCGCGAATAAACTGTATGAGCCAGATAAAAGTACACTCTGTCCAGTTGTTAATCTGTCCGGCGGAGAATATGTCCAGTTGCAAATCTGTCCAGCTGAGAATATGTCCAGTTGCCAATCAGTTCAGCTGAGAATATGTCCAGTTGCAAATCTGTCCAGCTGAGAATATGTCCAGTTGCAAATAAGTTCAGCTGAGAATATGTCCTGTTGCAAATCTGTTCAGATGCTATGGAGGGGAAACCGGCTCGAAAATAGATAAATGAAAGAAATTTAATGATGCTGATAGTTACCTAACGCGTACTTGCTATTTATAGATTTTTACTGTTTATGCCTCAAAGTAAGATTTAGGTCTTACCACAAGTAGCAATTTATAATTTTGAAATCTGTTTTTATTCCTGTGCCACCTACCTCTCGTTGCAAAGTAAACGAAAACGGCCCCTGAGAGCTCTTGTGCTACCGTCTAATTAACGACGTATCTAATTATACCATCGCCCGGCTCCAGCGAAGAGAATTTCCCAAATTACGTATAACGGAACGCAATTACACTTAGGGGAAATGCTATGAGACAAAATGAGTTATAGTGTAATTGAAATAAAAGCGCTGAGCGGGTGGGTTGAACGCGCTCTAATCCTATCCACCTATGCTCCATTAAGTCATAAAACAACAGCACGGTGACAAATCCATTATTTAGTATTTGAGCATTTCCCGCCAAGAAATTATTGTCTAATATTAGTTTATTCATTTTTATTAGAGTTATCTAAATAAGACTAATAGCTACATTATTAGGATTTCATAGCCAGGAAGGCATCAAGAGTTTCGCAACTAACTACGTAAGGCTTAGAAGTCATCGTTCCATTTTTGATTTGCACACAAGTACCCACAACATTTTTCATTTATGGACTTTTGAGATTTTAACCAAAGAAAGGTTTTTATTTACTTTTTAGCTACTTAAAAGTTTAGACCAAATCACCTATCCCTAACTTCCAAAAGAGTAGCGGAAATACCAGGAAAATTAAGCAAAAAGTCGGACTTACTCGCACAGAGCTTAATTCTGGTTCCCCAATTGCCAACATTACGGTATACAGACCCCTTTCCTGCTATTCTCCCTTACAATTGTTGCATAAACCAAACAAAATGAGCATCCCGGTCTTTTGGATACAGGATTCACGGGGCCTTTTACTTGAGAACGGTAGAGCGTATCGGTGTTTAGAAACATTGTTATAAAATCGTCGACCCTGAGTGATGGATTAACAAATAAGTTTTTGTAGATTATAAGTTATTTGAGATAAAATTCTAGTTATTTTTATCTTTTTTTATACATTACAGGCTTACATTTGACCACGATCTCGCCTGATGGTAAGCGAGCGATGTTGCAGTCTACGATAGTACATGCCTATCTAGAAGAAACCACTCTCGACTTAAAAATACCCAGGTTGTAGCTATCAGGAAACACAGACTCTGGCAAGGCGTTCCCACTACTTCGCGGTGCGCATAATAAAGGTCGAAGAGAACCGCTTTGTGCGAATGGGAGTTATTTCTACCATATAGTTAATTTGTTAGTAAAAATTATGTTCTGTATTTTACTTTGGTGTACAATAAAGAGTTATCTTATCTTATTTTATCTTATCTTATCTTATAGCGGTGGCGCACCGCAGAGCGTCTGATATCTTCGCTTCCTAGCGTATGCATATGGACTATAAACAGCGTGAGTATTTATGTATTAATTGTTATGGTACGCGCGCACGCTGATAAAAGTATAAAATGAATATAAAAAACACGATACAAAAAGAGAGATGTTACAAGTTTCTAGACTTTTTGTGTATGCCTGTCTCTAGATTCCGTAGCTTCCGAACGGATATATTTCAATGCTTTTTCATCCTTTGAAAGACTTGTCTGTATTAGTTACTTATGGTGAAAATTTGTGCTGCTGATCACAAATGATTATAAATTTTGTAAAAAAATGCCTTGTACTAGATTTTTCAATCGAATAAAGTGAAGAAGAGAACTAATAATTTAAGTAGGTCTGATTATGTATCTACAAATAATTAAAATCAATCTAATTCCCTACACAATCGGGAGTTTTTCACAATTCACCAGCAACAAAAGTATTATCCTGCAACAATTGGTTTTAATTAACAGATATTGAATTGCTGCTATTGTGTTTTTTGGACAACTTGATTAGATTCCCGTGGAACAATGAGTAAAGGGACAGATAACAAATTGAATTGTGACTTTATTAAAGTTCATATTTTCAAAGGAACGTGGGGTTTACACGAACGATTCTTTAGGGGTTAGCACGAACCATTGTTTTTTATTAACTTTCTGTCATAAGTTATTATTAATTTTTACCATTAAGTCGTATCAATTACGCGGAAAAAAATTAAATAAATAAATATATCAAAATCTTCCGCTTATGTCCTAGACTTGCTTAAGCAAAAACTCGAAAATATTTCTTGTTGTAGAAATGTATGCAAATATTATAGGAAAAATAAAACGGAGTTTCTATTATAGGTAATCGTTTTTTAGATATCTGCCGTAAAAGTTTCTGAGTTCACCGCTAACATAACCAGATGGCGTTGCTTAATTGAAATATATTAGGTAATTACGGAATCCTCGGCGCGCGAGTCTCACTCGCTCTTGACTGGTGTTGTTTTTCCTTATAAGGTAATTTATTTAAATACTGTTAAGACTAGTAGTTCATCCCGAACTGAGATCTCGCAAGTCTCTCATAAAAACAATAATAAATATTATTTGTAATCTTTAACTATCAAAATAGTGCCCCAAAATTTTAACCAATTAACTTGACCTACAGTTTCATTGAAATTATAGGTAACGGGAGTTCATGCCATATCGTTATCCTTTTTTGGGGTATAAATTGCAGTTATTCTGGATTTCAGACTTTAGCCTATATTTGTGTCACTTAAGCTACATGCATACCAAATTTCAGCACTGTGGGGTCACTGGCGTACCCTGTGAATTTCGTCTAAGTTCAGTTTATACGATGGCTAATAACTCAAAAACTGCAAGGTCTAAACTAAAAATAAAAGCGGGGCCGAAAGGTACTAAAAATTTAATAATTTCATTTGTCGTCCTCCTAGACCTAATAGTTCCATTTTCATTTGTTTTACCCTCCTTCCACCCCAATATCTCAACAACCCTTTCACATTTTTAGTTTATTTAGTCGGACCAGAATTGTGCCATAACTACCTACCTATGTATCAAATTTCACGATGGTCGGATCAACGCTTCGAAAGTTATCTTCGGACAAACAAACATACATGCATACTTACATTGCCCAAGTGGATTTATTAAGATTAAAATTGCCTTATTTAGTAGGCAAAGTCATTAAAATAAAATAAAATAAAAATTTCTGGACAATCCACACGGCGCTATCTAGCCCCAAACTAAGCAGAGCTTGTACTATGGGAACTAGATAACTGATATACTAATACTTATGTACTTTAAAAAAAAAGGAAAATACATACTTACGATGTATAGAAAAACATCCAGACCCGGAACAAACATCTGTAGATACCTTCTGCGTCTTAGCCGGCTATTCAACCACTGCGCCACTGGGGTACACATTGGGTACTAAGATTTACTAAAATAAAAATAAAACTATTTTATTTTTGTTAAGTCAATCTAAAGTCGTTATTCGTGTAGTCCCAGCTTAGTTCGCAAACTCATTCGACAGAAATATCAATGCCTGAAAAGAGAAAACATTATGTACTGGAACCGTTGGGAAGAACAACACATTATTGTTCGGTGGAATAAAAATAGCATTTCATACGAGTTTATTCAACCATCGGAATGCTACCTGTATATACATACGTAGTTATCAAATTATGAAGGTATGTTAACATCTTTTTGTGAAAAGCTGCAAAAGGGAAAATGTGGCAAACATTGAAAAATTCATACCGAATTTGATCCGCAAACGGTATAAAAGTTTTTTATTGTTAATTAATATTACGAAACAGAGCAGAGGTGTGTGAAACCTCTCATTGTTATAATTATAAAAGGTTCTATAAAACATTTTGTTGTTCCTGAGTTTTGGTATTAGGGCATGCCTGCAGGCCCGTTCCGAGTAAAATATTATTCATACATTTTATTCGTTTTTAGCTAGAAAAATAATTCGAAAACATTAGCAGTTTCTTAGGAGGAAAATGTGAAACCAGTTTGCTAATTAATGAAAACGGGATGTAAATTATTTTAGTAGTCTATTTGCAAACTGTTTGGTTTAGAGCAGGGGTCGGCAACCTTATGCTATAGCCGGGCCACATATGTTGCCAGAGTATCAGTGCGGGCCGCACTTATATTTATATGTTCGGGCATGTATTTTTAATATTTGAAATAAAACGCATATATATTCATACAATTATCTCTTTTTTAATTGAACTACTATACTAACATAAAAGTAAGAACTAGTGAGATTTTTGAGGCTGCATTTGACATGCAAGTTTTTTAACGTCTGCTTTTATTTTAGTAGTAGACACGCGCAGTATCGCGTCTAAATGTTCATCCGTTAACCGCGAACAATTCTTATTTTTGCGGTAGTTGAGAATTGAAAAAGTCTGCTCACACAAATATGTACTACCAAACATAGTTATTATCTGCTGAGCAAACTTTTTCAATTCTTTGAATTTTTCAGAACTCAAACCTCCGTAGAACTGTATCAAGTCAGTGCTTTCCTTAAATGCCGTTTTAAGTGTGCTATTACTTTGCAAATCTACTATGTTCATTTGCAAATTGCTTGGTATCTCACTAATATCAATTGCAAAAGGGTTTTGGAATATTTCCATGTTAAGGGAGCTCTTTTTAAAGTCGGTGAATCGATTTACAAACTCAGTTTGTAGTTGTGTTAACACGTTGCTCATTGTAATATTTTGCCACACAAAATTATCTCCAGCTTCTTCCACGGCTTTCTTGCAATTAGGAAAATGGTCAAGCTTTTTTTCATCAATATGCTTGATAAACAGTTTCAGTTTCATTTCAAATGACTTTACATCTGTATACATATCGCAAATCAATTTATTTTTTCCCTGCAAGCGTTTGTTGAGCTGATTCAGGTCCTTAGTCAAATCAGTCAAAAAACCAAGATCGATAATCCACTGTTTGTTAGTAAGCTCTTCTACTGGCTTTCTTTTCATCTCCATGAAGTTGCCAATTTCTTTCCTCAAATCAAAAAACCGTTCCAAAACGGCACCTCAACTGAGCCACCTCACTTCACAGTAGTAAACCACGTCACCATGTTCAGCTTCCAGATCTTCCAAAAACTTTTGGAACTGACGGTGTGTGAGCCCATTTCTTCTTATAAAATTAACAGTGGATGTTACAGTATCCATTATTTCTTTCCAGGATATAACTTTGGAGCACAATGCCTCTTGATGGACAATACAGTGAAAAATCAATGGCACAGTAGATCCAGAATCTTTCACTTTGCTGATGATTCTCCCAACAACACCTTTGTTTTGACCGCTCATGTTCTTGCCTCCATCGGTAGTGACACTTGTTAACTTTTCCCAGCTTAATTGCAATGAATCCAGAGCTTATTCCACATGGTGAAATAAATCTTCTCCCGTAGTTGTACCTTTCAAACTGCACATTTTCACAAGCTCTTCGTAAACAGTAAAGTTTTCGTCAATGCCGCGTACAAATATGAGTAACTGTGCTGTATCCGACACGTCCGTACTTTCATCCATCGCTAAAGAGAAGCAGTCGAAAGACTGCGCCTTATCCCTGAGTTGTTCACACAAATTAGCACCCAAGTCTTCAGTACGTCGGGTGCAAGTTCTTGCAGAGAGACTAAGACTTTCAAACATTTTTTTCTGCTCTGGGCATATTTCTTCTGCGATAGCTAAGACACACTCTTTTACTAATTCACTATCGGTAAACGGACGTCCACTTTTTGCAAGAATCTCTGCTACCCTGTAACTGGCCCGAACATTCGATTCGCTGTTGTCTGCCACAACCTTAAATATGTTTTGTTGATTTTGTAATGACGATTTCAAAGTGGAAATTTTCCTTTTCCGTATTTCTCCTTCAAGACAGTCAAATTTAGCTTTGTGCTCGGTGTCGTAATGTCGCTTCAGGTTATATTCCTTTACTACAGAAATACTCTTTTGACAAATCAAGCATAACGGTTTTCCTTTAAACTCGATAAAAAAGTATAATTCTGTCCATAATTCGTTAAAAACTCTTTTTTCTTCTTCTATCTTCCTTTTTCTTGAAGCCATGTTTATATAATTATTCTGTAACAATAATGAAAAAAATTAAATTCGTTGTAAAATTATATGTTCCAGTTAGCACCTACAAATTCAACTCCACATTCAAATAATAATTAAAACATGACACACTCGTAACTAACTTCATGTCATGTAACTACTATCCCCGTCCTTATAACATTTACCCATCAATCTGAAGGTTCACATTAACAAGCAGTAAATAAAATAAAACAAAATGCTCGCGAGTGCATACAACTTACCTCATACGTCGTGCGTGAGAAGCTATCAGCGAAGGGAAGAAAGGTGAAACGAAACGCGTAGCTAGCAACCAGATGAGACGTGAGTTTCCGGCGAATTTCCACAGCCGAATGTGGCGAGAGCTGCGCGCGGCTGTGATTTTAACTAAAACCGGTCGCTTTGAATTTTTTCGCCGCCGCACACCTGCGTCTAATCAAAGACTGCCGCCCCGCCTATTGTCTCAAAGGAGCCGCCCGCCGCCGCACGTGCGGCGGATAAACGCAAAAGAAATTGCCAAGAATTGAATAAGTACAGCAAATATTTATTTTCGGTAGAAACTATACATAACATCACAGTCTTGATAAACAGTTCTTAAGAAATGAAATAGAGGTACATTTTTATCACCCCGCGTGGGAGCGAGCTTTCAAGAATACTCTCATGGCCCAGCAGCATGGCCGTATAAATTCTAGTGAATTTATATGGCCTTTTGCTTCGGTATTTTTTTCTTACGGACCTCAGGGTTGCGGGCCGCACCGAGATAGTCTACGGGCCGCATGCGGCCCGCGGGCCGCCGGTTGCCGACCCCTGGTTTAGAGTTCTCATTAGTGGCCGACGGATTGCAGAAAACATGGTATAGTTAGGGCACGTTTATAGACGCAGTGCGTTGCACGTCGCGTGGTGATCCGCATTTCACTGTCACCTCGAACACAGTATTTCCCAGTGATCAGATTGGTAATTAGACTAGTCTGAGTAACGGGAGTTTTTGTTTCCTTTGTTCAGATTGTTTTGACATCTGGAGTTTTATCAGGGTTTTATCAAAAAAGGACAATCGCACGTTTGCTTAGTATGTAGTTTGCTCGCGGCGGAGCATGCGGCGGGCGTCGTTGTAGCGTTTGTCCACCCTGCGTCTTCTAAAACGACGATACATATCGTCAAATTATGTTTGTGCGCGTGACGCCGCGCCGTGGGCTTCATTGTAAGTATTGCCACATTTCTTACGCCGCCTCTTCATGAACGCAGAATTGCGTGACGCACCGCGCGACGCAACGCGTCCCGCAATGCGCCGCGTCTCTATAAACGTGCCCTTACCGTTATATGTTAACGAGATATACCGTTAAATTGTACACGTAACACGTGGTTTATCAATAAAAAGTAGCCTAAGTCTCAAGCCAAGTCATAATTAGCGATGGACGCGAATTAGCTTCGTTACGTTATGAAGCTTCGCAATCATCGCTCGTTAACTAGAGAACCATGCACGAACAGCACCCTCTGCTCCCGTTCTATGTATTTACTGTCTTTGAGGTCGGTAGTGACAACATGCCCAAGATATTTAAATTTATATACTCTGTCTAAGATAATCCCGTTAAGACTTATGGTTGGGACACTTTCAGGACGTTTCGTACCGGCCTCAAACACCATGAATTGACTCTTAGGGATATTTTTTTATCTGTAATATTAGTATGGATTTCACCTCTTTCTGACCCTCCCTGGGATAGGTGGAGGAGTTGTACCTACCTCGTTATACCTATGTAACACTTTAACATTATGTTGATATTTGCGGTCATCACGACCGCTAAGTAATAATTGCTTCCAGTATTTTACCTAGATAATAAATAAATAAATACAATAAATATTGCTGGACATTTCACACAGCGCTATCTAGCCCCAAACTAAGCAGAGCTTGTACTATGGGAACCAGATAACTGATAGAATACTTATATACTTTTTTTTCGTTGTAAATACATACTTATAATATATAGAAAAACAACCAGACCCGGAACAAATATCTGTAGATCATGCAAACATTTGTTCCGCAGCGGGAATCGAACCCACTACCTCCTGAGTCTCCTGAGACGAGATAATATGATGGAGGCCGGCTACGGGGGCATTGTTTCGTTTCAGCTATGTTACGTTGGTGTGCTCTAAGATGACTTGAGTAGCCAATCTTAGCTTTAAATGCGCGTGCACGTCGAGTGCTAGTCGGAGCGCCGCCGCCGTCTACATAATTATAATGTATGATTGTGCCGTTTACTTTTAAGTTAGTCATATCTTCTATCTAGATCGCGCCTGCGTTCACTGCACATCTTCAAATGTGTAGACATTTTGGTGCACTAGTCGTCTCCATTTTAGCCGATTTTCTGCCAATAATTCCCAACGAAGGGGCTCAATCAAGCACTTCTTCAAGCCTCTCTTTTGAGCGTCTTTGTATCGGAGGAGTTGTCCACCACTTTTCCGCTTTCCATTTAGAAGCTCTGAATAAAAACACGCTTCGCCAGTATCTCCTTTAAATATCCTATATAATAGGTTGGGGAAAAAGTCTTTTCGCATTTTAGTATGTATGAACTTGTAATAAAATCTTTTTGGCTATACTATTTGTATCTGGCTGGTTTCGGTATCATTCAAAGTTTAATGTTTAAAGAAGATAATTCCAAATTCAAATTAGGAATATGTGTGTTTTTCGTACTGTAAAGATGAGTGAATCTAATGAAGAAATTAGATACATTTTAAAATTTTACTACAAAAAAGGTAAAAATGCAACGCAAGCCGCGAAAAAAATTTGCGATATTTATGGACCTAGTGCAGTGTCTGTGAGCGTAGCACAAATTTGGTTTAAGCGTTTTCAATCCGGAAATTTTGATGTCAAATATGCACGTCGCTCTGGTCGCCCTATTACGGATAAAATTGATGCCATTTTTGAAAAAGTGGAGCAAGATCGGCATATCAGTAGTTACGACGTAGCTGAAGAACTGGGAATTGACCACAAAACAGTTTTGGCGCATTTGAAAAAAACTTGGTACACAAAAAAGCTCGATATTTGGGTACCCCACAAGCTCACTGAAAGAAGCCTAATGAACCGTGTATTCATTTGTGATTCTTTATTACGACGTAATGAAACCGAAACATTTTTGAAGAAGCTGATAACTGGTGATGAAAAGTGGATCACGTACGACAAGAACGTGCGAAAAAGGTCGTGGTCAAAGGCCGATCAGGCTTCACAGACTGTGGCGAAACCCGGGCTAACTCGCAACAAGGTGATGCTATGTGTGTGGTGGGATTGGAAGGGCATTATTCATTATGAGCTGTTACTACCAGGCAGGACCATCGATTCTGAACTCTACTGAAAATAACTGGTGAGATTAAAGCAAAAAGTTGAGAGAAAATGGCCGGAATTAACCAACAGAAGGGGTGTGGTTTTTCATCATGATAACGCTAGATCTCACACATCTTTAGCCACTCAGCAAAAATTAAGAGAGTTTGGCTGGGAGGTGTTAATGCATCCACCGTATAGTCCTGACCTTGTACCTTCAGATTTCCACCTGTTTCGTTCTCTTCAGAATTCTTTAGGCAGTGTCAGGTTAACATCACGAGAGAACTGCCAAAACCACTTGTGGCGGTATTTTGATCAGAAGCCCTAAAATTTCTATAGCAATGGGATCATGCCCCTACCTACAAGATGGCAAAAAGTTATCGAACAAAATGGTACCTACGTACTTTAGTTGAATGTAAATAAACTATATTAAAAAATGTTTTGAATTTTCTTAAAAAATACGAAGAAACTTTTTCCCCAACCTAATATATCCTGTAATGGCCTCAGTTTCTAAAGAGTGTTCGTATATAACGTAAATATTATTTAGGAATTGCATAACTTTGAATAAGACAAACAATTCGTTAGGAACTGCGTGAATAATTTCTAGGTAAATACAAATCTTTCGCCCGTTTTGCAATTCGCGAAGCGACTCACAATGTTATTCATTTTATTTTCAGGGTGCCGAACCAAAATAGAACTACGTATAGATTACTTCAAATTTCAAATCGATAGCTTTTTTAGTTGCTGTGATAATCAACTGTGACGGATAGACGAAGGGACAGATGTGCTGAGTCGCACCATAAGGCTGTCTGTCCATTGACGCGGAGAGAGGCGGCGGAGCGGAGAAACGAGGAAATATTAACCAATAGGATTGCATGAATAGAATTTCATTAGGTCCGTTATCATAGGGTCCGTTTTTACCATTTTTGTCTGAAAATCTATAAGTGCAGTTTTAATGTTTAATTAAAATTTAATTTTTATCTTTATTGTATTTTTCATTCGGTTTTTATGTAATGCAATTATGAATCTCGTAATAATAATAACTAGTGGTTTGCCCCGAACTGAGATCTCGCGAGTCTGCCAAAGCACAAAACAAATATTCTTAGGGCGACTCGTAACGATGCCTAAACGTATTTAGTTGCTACATATGATTTAAGGAGCTGTCAAATCATACAAATACGTAAAATGTAAACATATTTAGCTAAATACGTTTAGGGATCGTTTTGCAAGCCGGCCCAAAATGACCAACCAAAAAACTTGACCTACAGTTTCATTCAAATTACAGGTAACGGGGGTTTATGTTAATTGGTGACTCTTTTTTGAGGTAGAAATTACAGTAAATCTGAATTTCAGACTTTTCTCTATATTTCTGTTACTAAAACTACACGCATACCAAATTTCAGCATTGTGGGGTCACTGGTGTACCCAGTGAATTTTGTACAAGTTCAGTTTTTATTATGGCTTATAACTTAAAAACTACAAGGTATAAACTGAAAATAAAAACGGTATCAAATTGTACTCACAAAGACTTTTTATGAAACGTACCACTTAACCGGATAGTTCAATTTTGTTTTTTTTACCCCTCTTGACCCCCAATATCTCAACAACCTCCCCACATTTTTAGCTCATTTAGTCACACCAAAATTGTGCCACCACTACCTACTAAATTTCATGATAATCGGATAAACGCTTCGAAAGTTATCCTCGGACAAACAAACATACATACATAGAACGCCGATTGTCCAAGTTGATTTAGAGATATCGCATCGTTCGATCAATTAACCTACATCAGCCACTGGTGATATGATAGAGCTATACTAATTAAATGCAGTGCATTGTATGACTTTAAAACTGCCAAAATAAACGAGTAAAGGCGATCCATGGCTACGGAATTGAAAATTATAAATCAAACTCAATAACAGAAACATGGAGGCAATTGATTAATAATTTGATTGATGCTCATTGACAGACGCAGTTGACAAAGCCAATTATTCGTTTGATAGTTACAATGGATGCGGTCTTTCGAGCTTCGGTAAACAAGCCATGATGGACAAATGGACATCCCGCGATAGATGCCAAAAAGTAACAGCAAAACAAAAAAAAACTAACAGCAAAAATACCTTTTTGGCGAAAAAACACTTTTTCAAAACAAGCTTTTATAAAATTCATAATTGGAACCGCAAGCAGATTCAAATGAGTCCAAACACTAGTATAAGCAGCGGCACGTAAGTCTAGCACTGAGGAATACGCGGAGGGGATAGCTGCGCATGGGTACAGTCGCGCACGCAATACAGTTATAACTTTAATTAATTATTAGCTAAATAACGTTACTGACATTATTTTAATGTAATGTCAAATAGTAAGTTTATCGCTGAACGAAATGTGGAGGACCGCTGCGCATGAGTACTACTCTCGCGCACGCAAATAATATTACCTATACTTTAGTAAATAGTTTATCTCCAATTCCAATGTCCAAAGATTTATAGTAGGTACCTAAGACATAATTAACATGATGTGTTGAAGTTAATTTAGCAAACAAATTCAAATAACAGCAATAACAATACAAATAAGAACGCGACTGTACACTGGATGTGCGCGGGCATCGTATCAGTGCGGGGAACAGAATGCGACTGGAGAGCCAATCGGTGCTACGCACGCCCGCCCTTCATCCCGCTAGCCCCCCTCAGGTACCTTAATTTTAACTTCTGCGCAATAACGGTCAGCGCTAAAGTTTCGTGCCGGTACTTATAGCCTACTATAATCCATTCAGAAGTTTCGTTGTCTAGCATCCGTCTTTTTTTTTTAATTGGATAGAACTTCGTTTGACCTCAATCTCACCTGATAGTAAGTGATGATGTAGTCTAAGATGAAGCACGAAGATCTAGAAGAAACCTATTTACTCTTACCTTAAAGAGGTCCGGATTGTATTCTTTAGGAAAAACAGACGACAGCAAAGTGTTCCATACCTTAGCTGTACGCATCAAGAACGTAGAACCAAAATGGTGTGTGCGAATGGGTGGTATATCGACTAGGTACGGATAGTACTGAGCCGTGCGCTTGCTTGACCTTTGATGAGACTTTTTCTCTATCATGAGACCACCTCCATGTTACCATATTATTGCATCGTCACTGAAGTTATATATGTATTCCAAATTTCAGCTCAATCAGTTGAGGGGAAAGGGTTTAAATATCAGTTGCAAGATTCCACCCGGACAAACATATATAGGTACATTGCAAGTTAATAAAAAGCTTGTAATATTGACACATCGATTGAAACTTAATTTTTTAATGAATATTAGTTTCTATGAAATAGTTTTTGCTGATTAAATGTATGCAATCGAATCCAGAGTGAACAGGTTCTGCCTAGGCAAGTTTGCTTGATCTTCGTTCACACGGGTTACCAACGATTTGACCTGTTTCTCTACCGACCCGAATAAGATTAACAAAAAATCAATAGTGTTTGACTAAAAAAACTAGCAACTAGGATCCGCCCGCGGCTTAGCACGACAATAAAAAATAGTCTATGTTTCAATCTCATCCAATATAAGTGTAATGTGATAGTGTGATTGCAATTAAGTAACTCATGTTCATAAATTTAACCTAAGTGTACGTAAATGTAGTATCAGTTCAAATCGTAAAGGTTCAAATTGGCTTAAAGCCAAGAACTTTTGGGGTCACACGATGTCGTTTGCATGGACCAAGCTAGCTGTTTTTACTGTAGACACTTTCGGTAGAGCGACTGTTTTTCCCCGACTACGGCAAAGGCAAAAGGAAGAGTTATGTTTTTAACAATATATGAATGCATGTTTGTATTTACCTATGTTCTACTGTAGCGCCTAAACTACTCATCCAATTTTGATGAATGAGGTGTCAATCGATTCGTTATTATGGTGCGGGTGACAAAGGCTACATTTTTACCTGACTATGGCAAATCCAAAAGGAAGTGTTATGGTTTCAGCAGTCTTTGGATGATCAATTGATCATGAACCTAACGGCGGCGCCAGGAGGCAAGTTGCAACGCTAGCTGGCTAGAGGACGCAACCGCTGTACTGCCCAGGTAGGAATTTTAATTTGAGTTAATTAATTTGCTCAGTACCTCTGCCATCCTCGCAGTAAATTCTACCGAAATCCACAGGAAAGACACGGTTAAATAATACAACCCAATCCCATTAGGCCAATAGGGCTAAAATCAGTTACATTTATTTATTTATGTATTGTTATAATATTCAGTAGTGGCTGTCTTATGGCTGATATTATGATGATTATTTATTTATTGATGTTATTCGAACCCCGCACCTGATGGTAGGTGATTGTGTGGTCGAAGATGGAGCATGCTTGAATAGAGAGAACCTGTTCACTATGTGCTTGAAGACTCCGAGGTTATAACGATCCGGAAAAACAAATGCCAAAGGTGAGTTTCACTCTTTTTTTTTTTTTTTTATTCCAATTTATTATAAGGACCTTTATAAGGATACATGTCGGTCCTATCGTATGTACAAGTTAATTGAATCAAAGATACAAACAAAGCAAACAAAATAAAGATTAACAGTTTCACTCCTTACTCGCACTAACAAGTAACTACGGGAGTTTTCTGCTTTTCGTTTATCCTGTACATCCAAGAAGGTCCAAAAGAAGATAGACGCTTTCGAGATGTGGTGCTGGAGAAAAATGCTTCGGGTATCATCGATAGAATTCTGTACCAATCAGTCCATACTTCAAGAACTCGGCATCAAGTAGCGTCTCTCTTCCACGGTACAATCTCGCGTCCTCACCTTCTTTGGACACGTGTCGCGGCGCGGGAAGCTCTCCATTGAGTGCTTGGTGGTGCAGTCGAAGGTTGACGGCAAAAGAGCGTGTTGCAGATCGCCTATGAGATGGACAGATTATATAAAGGCTGCCATAGATGTTCCTTTGAACGAATGTGCCAGAAGAGCAGCGGTGCGAGAGGAGTGGCGAAAGGTAGTTAAGCGTGCCACAACCCTGACATGACGATCACGACCACTCTGCCAAGAGTGCTACGACTAAGAAGTACTTCCAGAGGTTGTCTGGAAGAGAAAAAACCGCCGATTGTATGTTATTTACTGTGTTTATTTCCATTGTTACTGTATTTTTATTTAGTGTGCATTAGAGAGTGTGTAGTGTGTAGTGTATAATAACAATGAAAAGTCAATAAATTCAGTCTTTATATACCGCAGTGAGTCATAATAATTTCCCTCCATCACTTTAGCTAAAAGACAGCAGGTGAGCTAAATGATTATTCCGTCTCCAAGTTGTTTTAAAAAACATATGGTGAACACTACGGGCCACAACGAAGGGTTCCAAACCTTATTGGCGTTTTTGCGACCCCCACAATGTCATCGGTCCATCGAGTACTTCACAAAATTTTCCAGTTTATGTTGCCACACGAGATACTTTCTTCCCCATTGATTTTCGGTTTTTAACAGCTATGTTCATCGTTATCGGAGTACAAAAAGTAAAGTCGATGGTTTGAAATGTTTAAAGTTCTTCGGTAGTCCTAATATAGCAAATAAAAATATCTCAGAAATTCAACAATTTCATTTTTGCCACGAATCTTCGTATGTAATAACCGAAACTACTCGCGAATTTTGCCAAACTTAATCCGTATCCTCACTTATACGTACAAATGTGTATCTAAGTCACGTTTGTGCATTATGCAAGGGTTTATTGGCTATGCATGGCCCACGCTTGCATCTCTGTTTACTCGGTAATGGAATACGGAATGTAAACATTTAGACCCAGGCCAGGGAGTGATCAAACTGTTTCAATTTGTTGAGAACTGTCGTCACTGGTCTACTAACTTAAAAGACGCAAGCTACCTTCATAAATTCATAATTGATCGATCGAAGCGAGATCTCTAAATCAACTTGGGCAAATCGGCGTTGCGTGCATGTATGTGTGTTTGTCCGAGGATAACTTACGAAGCGTTGATCCGATCATCGTGAAATTTGATACATAGGTAGGTAGTGATGGAAAATTTTGGTGTGACTAAATGAGCTAAAAATTTGGGGGGGGGGGGGTTGTTGAGGGTTCAAGAGGGGTAAAAAAATATTTAATTAGACTATTAGATCAAGTGGGACGGAAAATAAAAAGTCTTCATTAGTACGTTTAGACTGCGTTTATATTTTTAGCCATGATATAAACTGAACTTTGACAAAATTCACAGGGTTCACCAGTAACCCCACAGTGCTGTAATTTGGTTTGCGTGTAGCTTAAGTAACACACATATAGACAACAGTCTGAAATCCAGAATAACTGCAATTTGTACCCCAGAAAAGTGTAACCAAATAACACGAACTCCCGTTACTTGTTTGTTTTTGTTTTCAAAGGTCTTTATTAACATACATGAGTAACAAAATATCGCTAAACACAGTCTATTCATAACATCTATTTATCCACTGACTCGACAGGCTGAAGCGCCTCTAGAAGTCTTTTGACAAAATTGTTATTTATAACTATTTCACGTTGTAAATCTAGAATTTAAATAATGCTTTTTATGCACTTAGCTTATTAATCATAATTTTATGCGCACTTTGTCTAGCACACATTTTTAACAACACGTTACATGTAATTTGAATGAAACTGTAGGTCAAGTAATTTGGAAAATTATTTTGTGGCACTATTTTGATAGTCAAAGATTACAAATAATATTTTTTAGTTTTAATCGGAGACTCGCGAGATCTGAGTTCGGGGCGAACCACTAGTAGTATAGCAGGTTGGAATGAAATAGCTGGCTACTAATCATTATTAAATTATGCTTAGGTACAGTAAAAGTTTGATTTTGAAGACCGATGACCAACAGTGTCACAAACCACCAATCCAGAATATCATAAAGAGTCAATAACACTCCTATCGTAAATCTCGGTATCCACGCTTTTCTGAAGCATTTGTGTGTAGTGTCCAGTTACTATTCCAATATGCTTGGAAAAAATAATATTGCAATTTGTTTATTAGCAATATCGAACAAGCGACCAGTCATCAGACGAATTAGTCGGGCTATGACGATGAAGCAGACGTACCGTCCGTTTCATTACATCGCCTGTATCTCATATCTCGTATCATTACATCGCAATCGTTATTTGGATCGTGTTCAAGGGTCATTGTCATTCTATAACATATTTTCTGTGAAGAAAATAATGGTTTAACGAATCTAGTGAAGCCGTTTGCGGATCTTATGCCTTCGAATTGGCTTTTTACAGCCCATAAGATAACTCCTGGAAATCGGGATGACAAATAGGAATCAGAAATGCGCCCACTGATCTTTCGGGATCCTTGAAGCAGCCTGAAAACGTTTTCCTTTGCGTACACCTTCACTAATTCACCAGGAGTCAGTAAATTCAGCACCACCACATGAAGTTCGAGGCTATAGTTAATACCTTTTGTAAAACACGATTTAATTAAGTATTTGCGGTGGAATTCAGCGGGTCGCGTACACAGGTCCAAACTCGACTTTTACGCGCTGCGGTGCGGGGACGACTCTCCTTGTCTTCATAGTCAGCGCCATCATGGCAGATTTGGGGGCGCGTGGGTAGGAATTGGAAAAATATTGGAATAGACAAGGAATTGGGAAGAGTTACCTTATATCGCCGAAAGATGGCGTTACCAGAATCAATAAACGGACACTATACATTTTGTTTTAGGAGAATGCCCCCTGAACTGTCATTTACCGAAGGTACTGTAAAAACTTTCGTTTTAGCTATTTACTTGACACATAGGTACCCATTTTTTTTTACTTTACAATCCATCGACAGGCAAAATCCATTAAAAGGTAGTGTAGTGTAGTGTAGGTAGGACTCAGTGTGGGACCTCCATTCAAGGCTCGAACTAGGCTTTCAGCTATCAATAAAAGTCAATTAAAAAGCGCTATCATGCGAAGATTTCCATCGAGTGCGGTGTTGTTGAGTGCTTTTCACTTGAAATTACACTCCCATTTTACATTTTCGTGTGAATTTTCATTTCAGTCGTTTTCAATTCAAATCGAATAATATTTATTGCATGAAATATAATTATGTACAGAGATGTCAGTATTCATTGATCGAGAGAAGCGAGATCTCCAAATCAACTTGGGCGCGTTGTATGTATCTATGTATGTATTTATCATCCTGATATTTGGTATATAAATAGGTAGTGATAGCACAATTCTTGTGTGCTTAAATGAGCTAAAAATTTAAGGGAGGTTGTTGACATATTGGGGTTCAAGAGGGGTAAAAAACCAAAATGAGACTATCCTGTCAAATGGCACGTCTAATGAAAGGTCTACCGAAGAGAACAGCAGTGATGATAGTGATGATGATGCAGCCTGTCAATATGATGACCCACCGTTGAGGTAACCCCCACCACCGTGCCAAGGGCTACGGCGCGTAGTGCGAGGCGAGACGTTGTTCGGAGCGGATCGCACTCACCCTGATGAAGGTTCACGGATTAACCAGAAACATTGTCGGTTAAAACACCGATAAAACGGTACGTTATAAATCCCGTATTTATAATAATGATCCCAACAAATTATTAATTTAAATATGTCAAAGGTTTTAAACACCCTTTATACGATTCATTGGACAAAATAATAGTCGTGTCAGTTTATACATTTTTAAATATTGCGATACATTATTACGGCTAATACTCGTAGTTAGCAATAGTGAATTGACCTACATTATTAATTCCAACATCAATCAAAATTTTCGTTAAACTCATTATAATGATAATATCATCTAATGACGCCGCTGAACAAATTTGGCAAGGCTCGGTAAATCATATTGCGGTATTAATCTCATTTTGCGTGCGACTACAGCGCAGTGCAAATATCAGCTTAGTAATTAGCATGGATTTGGTGAACAGTCGGCATATGCATTACCATCTCTAACATATTTACTTAGGTCGAGATAAATTGAGACTGTTTAGCCCGTGCACTATCATGGCGCTGTCATTGTTACGCCATCAGCCTTATCAGTCAATGCAAAAAGACTAATAAGGGTGTATATATTTTTATCAAAAAAATCTAATTGACAAATTGTTATATTAGGTATATATATAAATATAAAATTGCATAAACAAGAGCAAAGGTCATAATTTTAGCAACAATATCTAGATTTGAGATTTACAGATAATATACATTCGTTGTTACATCAGACATGTAAATTTTTACATCGTTTTAGTTTTTTTTAGGTAAGTACATGAATTTTCTAATGAAAAAAATACATTACAGCAATACCTAAAAACACCTAAAAATAATAACAGTGCGTATTTTGTGCGGAAATGAAACAATTCATAATTTTTGGGCGTAATCGTGACAAATCCTTCTTATTAACTCCTTAAGCCTCTTTCATAAACATACGCGAACAAACTGAGGCAACTCGAATAATCCCTTAAAATTCAAACCTACAAAACCAACCTGTAATTAAATATTAAAAAGTAAACTTAAGCCATCATTCGTGGCCCAGAATATTATTAAATAATCATCCTTGCCTTTGAGAATTAGACCCTTATAATCCTACCCTCCAGTTTCATACTTACAACCTTTATGTGATTGACGTTTAAGCTATGATTATTGTTCGGGATTCTTCCCTGACTGCAATTATGACCGCAAACTTTTCCGTATGATCGCAGCTCAAAAGGAAGACTCAAGTATGGTATATAATGGTTTGGTATGAATTAGTGACAGTGGCTAAATTTTGCTTACCGTTGTCGCTTGGTCGTTACATTTTCGTGCCATAATTTTAATTAACTAGTGGTTCGCCCCGAACTGAGATCTCGCGAGTCTACCATAAAATTAAAAAAATATATTATTCGTAATCTTTGATTATCAAAATAATGCCATGAAATAAATAACCTCTTGACCTACAGTTTCATTCAAATTACAGGTAACGGGAGTTCATGTAAATTGGTTAATCTTTTTTGGGGTACAAATTGCACTTATTCTGGATTTCAGACTTTTGCCTATATTTCGGATACTTAAGCTACACACATACCAAATTATAGGACTGTGGGGTCACTGGTGTACCTTGTGAATTTTGTCAAAGTTCAGTTTATATCATGGCTAAAATTAAAAACGCAGTCTAAATGTACTAATGAAGACCTTTCATTTGATGTCTCACTTGACCTAATATTCTCTTTAAATATTTTTTACCCTTCTTGAACCCGAATATCGCAAACCCCCCTACATTTTTGACTCATTTAGTCACACCAAAATTGTGCCATCACTACCTACCTATGTATAAAATTTCACAATGATCGGACAAACACAACCCCGATTTGCCCAAGTTGATTTAAAGATCTCGCTTCAGTCGATCAATTAAAATCTTATTAATAAGGTACTATGGTTATCTCTACAGGCAGACCACTAGCCCAATGATTGGTCGGACAGATAAGTTTAGCGCAAGACCGGAGAGATAGAGATGGTTTAGGCATCCAATAGTTGGGTTAGTAGGACATACTACCCGTTATCATTCGCAACTTGATTAGTATCCAACGATTCATACTTTATTTTTACAATGTGTAGAGTAGTTTGGCTCGATGGGCATCTCAATCGAGATATTTCCTACCCGCATGACTGATAAGCAAAGAGCGTGAGTCGGCTTTCCCTTTTTGAACTATGAAGATTATAATGAAAATAATCCAAGAGCATTCAACCATTTTCTCCAATTCGCGAATGTTATAAGTCTTGAGCATCGAACCGGGAGTTAAGTATCGCAAATTCAATGGCTTTTATATACGTATTCGAAATCAAAGAGACCTCTTTTATGTGAACGACTTTTTTATGCTCACAAGTACTTTATGGGCTCAAAATGTCGTGTCTATTCAGAAAATGTTTTGAGACTGTTGAGATAAATTCAATCAAAATGTATTTATTCTATAATGGATTGTGAATTTTGAAAGGGATCAAAAGCGCAAACACACGTTTTTTTTATTGTCTGGGATTCGTATTTTTCTTTTTTAATAAAATTTTGGTCACCTTATAATTTTGATATTATCCGAGATAGAAGGGGTCCAACTCAGTTGCAGTGGGTTTATTCTCAAACACCCCACCACTACGTCCCCACTGCTACGAAACAGTAGAACAGTAGAAACATCGAAATCTCCACCAACCATTCTACGACGTAGCAGTGGATTTCTAGCACAATATTTTAAAAACATGACCCATCCGTAACAGTGCCCATACAAGGTGATTTTACTTACTTCTTTCTAAGCTATAAGTATTGAAAATGTAGATGTAAGCTAAATTATATGAAACTAGCTTCCGCCAGCGGCTATCCACGCCTTGGTTGTCAAAAAAAAGTGGCCTATGCGTTAATACAGATTATAATCTACGTACATACCAAATTTTATAAAAATAGGTTCAGCCGTTACGACATGATTGAGTAACAAACAAACATCCAAACTTTCACATTTATAATACTAGGTCTTTACCTATGAAATTGCCGTTCTTCAGTACTGGTCATTTAAAATAGAAAAAAAGTTTGGAATGTCTTTGTATTCTAAATTCAAATTAATTTTGTTTTAAAAACATGACATTATTTTTACAAACTCAGTCTTTTGTTTATTGATTAGCGTTGTATTTTCATTACATTTGAATATTTTTCGTCATAATGGATACTTTAAAAATTCGTGTAATTATGGAATATGAGTTCCGTCGTGGCACCAACGCGACACAAACGGCACGTAACATCAAAAACGTTTACGGAGAAAACTGTACAAACGAACGCACAACCCGTTATTGGTTTTCCCGGTTCCGTTCTGGAAATTTTGACTTGATAAATGAAGCTCGTGGTCGTCCGGAGACTTTGGTCAACAATGATGAATTAAAGGCGATTGTGGAAGCTGACGAAACTCAATCTACAGCTGAGCTAGCAGCAGCTTTTGATGTATGCATAAAAACAATTTTGATCCATTTGCGACAAATAGGCAAGGTAAACAAACTTGATAGATGGGTGCCCCACGAACTTAACGATCGCCAGCGCAACGTACGCGTCGAGACCTGCCTAGCGTTGTTCAATAGGCAAAGAAATGAAAGAATTTTGAACCGAATTGTTACGTGCGATAAAAAATGGATTCTGTTCAACAGTCGAAAGCGCTCGGCAAGTTGGTTAGATCCTGGTTCAGCACCAAAGCAATGCCCTAAACCAAAAATGACCCCTAAAAAGGTGATGGTCACTGTTTGGTGGTCTAGTGTGGGTGTGATTCACCACAGCTTTTTACAACACGGCATGAGCATTACTGCAGATGTGTACTGTGAAGAACTGGAGACAATAATGGAGAAGCTTGCATATCGGCAACCAGCTTCGGTCAATCGGTCATCCCCACTGCCCCTTCACGACAACGCGCGACCCCATACTGCACTACAGACAGTCTCCAAGCTGCAAGAGCTGGGGTTGGAAGCTCTCCCTCATCCGCCATACTCACCAGACCTTGCACCTACCGACTATTACTTTTTCCAAAATTTAGACAACTTTTTAGTGGGTAAAAAATTCAATTCCCGAGAAACAGTACAAAATGCCTTTGAAGGGTTTGTTGCCTCCCGTCCAGCTGATTTTTACAAGAAGGGCATCAATAAACTGCCAATGCGTTGGCTAAGATGCGTCGATTGCATGGGTGATTACTTTGAATAACAGAAATAAAAAAGTTAAAAAAATAAGTACTTTCACTTATTCCATACAAAACGGCAATTTCATAGGTAAATACCTAATAATAGTATGGTAACATAAATTATTATTAGCGGAATTGGTTAGTATGTTTATTCAGACTCGCGAGATCTCAGTTCTGGGCGAGTCATTAGTTTATAGAAATACTAGATTGATCATGTACCGTATCGTAAGTAGATATGGAGTGCGAGGCAAGACGCAGTGCGGAGCTGATCGCATTCACTCTGATGAAAGGTTCACGAATTAAACCGACCATACCTACAAAACCGTACGTGATCAATCGCGTGTTTATTACAAGCTTTTTATTAACTTACAATGTATGTATCTTGCAACTGAATTTCAAACCCGTTCCCCTCAACCGATTGAGTGGAAATTTCGAATACATATGTAACTTCGGTGACAATGCAATAATATGGTACCATATTATTGCACTGGGGACGGATGCTAGACAACGGAACTTCTGAATGGATTATAGTAAGTTTGTTTTGTCTACATGTTATTTTTTATTTTAAATTTTCTATTAGTATTATCTTCTCAAATGATCGTTTCGTCGCCTAGGCCCTGTCAGAAAACCAGCGCTGCATCGTATCCACCGTGGTACGAAACAGCTTATGCTGAGACAGGACCATTTTGACCCCACGCAACACCATCATTTTCTGTCAGTGTGAAACTTATTTTTACGGTGTTTTTATGTATTTTCCTTTGTTGTTATTGTGTGTGATATCATGTGGGTTCAAATAAATGTATTTTCTTTCTTTCTTTTCTTTAGTAAGCTACTAATGTTTGGGCTCATTTGAATCTGCTTGCGGTTCCGATTACCAATTTTATAATAGCTTGTTTTGAAAAAGTAATATTGCAACAAAAAACTTATAACACATATTTTTCATTTCAGATGTAAGGAAGTGTGTTTTTTAGGAATACACCTTGGTACTAAATTTTTTGGCCAAACAAGCTTGCATTTTATGGGGTCGTAATAAAACGTTTTGCTTCACGTATACTAAGTAACGGAACTTTACTACGCGATATGGGAATATCATGGGACCTTTGAAGTTTACTCTGTAGAAAGGTAAGGTCGTTAAGGAGACACGGGCTCAGCAAACATGCGTGGTCCGCAAACCTACTGGGAGGAACTGTACGAGGTTTTGCATTGCAAAGATCATGAATGCAAGAAAAGGGGATGTGGCTTTTACTTACCTTTTGAGCTACATGACGTTTTTTCGCATAAGTTCTACTGTTTTTTTTAAGTTCTCCAGTAATTTACTAATGAACTATCTAAGAGAATTATTTCTTGAACATTCAGACATTATAATATGTTTTATTGATTATGTATATATGCTGTTGTATATTATGCTACCTTGTTTTTCATTTATATTAGTAAAGAATAGAATGAATAACATTTATTTGCAAAAACCAACTAAAATAAAAACCGGCCGAGTGTGAGTCGGACTCGCGCACGAAGGGTTCCGTATTATCTATAATAAATTGTATGAGCGCCCATAAAGAATAGAATAGAACAGAATGTGTATTTTTTCTTCTATTTGTGTCTTGCTTTTTGCCAAATTTCGTGATTCTAGGTCAACAGGAACTACCATATAGGGTTTCAACCCAAAACCTATAGAATGCTTCCGGTTGACCAATAATTGTCAATTTTGGTTAAAAACAAGGTCTTACAGCACAAGGGAAAATTCCGAAAAATAAAATAAGTTGAAAATTAAGGTAAATTTTGGTTTTCGCGAAAATCTAAATTTGCCCATATCTTCATATCGTTTTGACTCAGGACCTTCATTTTTGTACATCTAATAGGTACTATAAACTTCAGTACCTGGTATACATTTAAATTTGCTAGGTCCACCCGTTCTTGAAAAAATCGGTGGAGACACACGCACAGACGGACAAGAGAGTGATCTTATAAGGGTTCCTTTTTTTACCTTTTGAGATACGGAACCCTAAAACACAAAAAAGTCAAATTAAATGCACAAACTGAGTGGCAAAAATTAGTGGTTGCAAAAAGGACCTTAACTCGGCATTTGCTGGTTGCAACAACCAGTGCTGGTCTTCCGTTAAGGTCATTACTCATTTGTTTTTCATTTTGTTGTAACTATTTTGTAGGGTATTCATTCCTACAAGAAATTGCTAAAAAACTACTAGAAATAAATTTTACATATTTTTATAGTTTTTTTATCATTTTAACATCTTAATTCCCTGAAGTAGAACCGCAAAATAGTCAAGGCGTCAACATATCCAGGCTCGTCCCTAGACTCACAGATGCATCCTTTATATAGCACGAACATGGATGCACAAGGCATAGGTATGTGTGCTAGGTTTGCGGCGTGAATTCCTGCTCCAGCGAAGACTCGGTGCGAGTCTGAAGGGTTTAACGTAGTCAAATCGGTATACTTCTTGACATGTGGGAACAAAGTGCCGTCGATTCATTGGAGGTTAGATAGATTAGAGTGTGTCGATTTAACTAAGTATTTTTGTTTTTTGTATTATAATTTTAAGGTAGATTGGCGAACATCTGAAGAATGAATAATTAAATAAATAATTCTGGACATTTTACACAGTGCTATCTAGCCCAAACTAAGCAAAGCTTGTACTCTATGGGCACCAGATAACTGATATAATACTTATATACCTTTTTTTGTAAATAAAATAAATATAAATATTGCTGGACATTTCACACTGCGCTATCTAGCCCCAAATTAAGCAGAGCTTGTACTATGGGAACCAGATAACTGATAGAATACTTATGTATATGCATTTTTTTTTGTAAATACATACTTAAAATATATAGAGAAACAATCAGACCCAAAACAAATATCTGTATGAATGACAATTCTTTATAATATAACTGACAAGCTAATTACAACAAAATGTTAAACTAGTAAATGTATGTTGGTTTGTATGGATGGTGTTATCGCTAAAAAGCGATATCTTCCAGACAAAATTTAAACGGAGAGGAGTATTATTAAACGGAATATAGGCCAAGGTGTAATTAAATAAAAGGATTGTGTGGTTTTATGAAACCTCTGTAAAAGTGAAAATTTGTTTCACATTATAGACATTTAACTAAAAATTTTCGTTGGCACAAATGATTAATAGTCTATACACTACACGGTCAGCTGATGCGAACTATAGGCGCCGCCATATTGGCCTCAGCTGCTCTGACGAGCGCCTTTCACTTTATCCCTACTCCGCGGACGACCGTCACGCGACATGCAACACACAGACGAAAAAGTTTGAGAGGATGTAATGAAAGTTTCACTTTAATAATATTTAATAAAATAAACCAGTTTGTATTAATTACACAAATGAAGAAATAAATACTGAACTACAATTAGAATTTAATTACTAATTAGTAGATTAAAGAACTATTTGGATAACTGTTTCACCGAGTGTTGGTACAAATTTTATTCTTACCTAGTTATGTTGCTAAAAAGTTGCTATGCGTGAAATCCTATAATTCGCTTTCTGTTATGTATTTGTTAATTGTTAAGTTAATATAATATTTCGCAAGCAGACTAAAGTACAAGACGTCAGCAAGCGAATATTGGGGCACAAGTGGAGTTGGGCAGGACACTTGGCCAGACGTAGTGACGACAGGTGGACTAAGGCACTAACAGAGTGGAGGCCGAGAACTGGCCATCGAAATAGGGGACGTCCACCAGCGAGATGTGTCGACGACATCCATAAGACCGTGGGTCGTACGTGGTTCAGACTGGCACAGGATCGGGAAGAGTGGCAGAAACAAGGAGAGGCCTACGCCCAGCAGTGGGTCGACACGGGCTGAGAATGATGATGATGATGAAGTTAATATAGCTGTTGGTTTCCATAAAATAAATAAATTATGAATACTAGTAAGATAAAAATAAATACAATATAATGAACAATTTATGACGACTCTTCTGAGCGATAGTAACTATTGTGACCCTAGTTTTAAATGAAAGTGGACCCAGAAAAAATCACTCGTCCTTGATGTATTGTAATTTTTTTCTAGGACTATTATTGTAAAGTAAGACTCTGAAAATGATATGCCTATTTACCTTTCATCTCACGATATATTGGGACGTTTTGTTAGTAGGTATGATAGTACGTACCTAGAGGTAGGTAGGTACTTTATTTACTTTAAAAAATACAAAATAAATAATTTCATTTAAATTACTATGTATCAATTTACGTTGTGTATGATGATAATTAAACTGTTACTTAAAATGCATGTATGTTGCAATTTTTAAAAACCATTCACAAATAATTGATCGAGCGAAGCGAGATCTCCAAATCAACTTGGGCAAATCGGCGTTGTATGTATGTATGTTTGTTGGTCCGAGGATAACTTTCGAAGCGTTTATCCGATCATCGTGAAATTTCATACATAGGTAGGTAGTGATGACACAATTTTGGTGTGACTAAATAAGTCAACAATGTTGGGGGGGGGGGGTTGTTGAGATATTGGGGTTCAAGAGAGGTAAAAGAAAATGAAAATGAGACTATTTGGTCAAGTGAGACGTCAAATGAAAGGTCTGCATTAGTAAATTTTGACCCTGTTTGTACTTTTAGTAAAGTTTTTGTAGTTTTTGAGTTATTACCCATATTAATAACTAAACTTTGACAAAATTGTGTATTTTGTATTTGTAATTCACCGGGTACACCAATGACCTCACAGTGATGTTATTTGGTATGCGTGTAGCTTAAGTGATACAAATATAGGCAAAAGTCTAAAATCCAGTATAACCACATAACATGAACTCCCGTTACCTGTAGTTTGAATGAAACTGTAGGTCAAGTAATTTGGTTATTTATTTCGTGGCACTATTTTGATAGTCAAAGATTACAAATAATATTTTTTTTTTGTTCAGGGCGAATCACTAGTTGTAAATAAGTTAAACAAGAGAGAGCAATAAGTATTTATTAGTTTATTATCACCGCAACTTTTAATCTGCATTTAAAATTGCCTATTTATTTTATGCTAATCCTAGGATTTTAACACGTGATTAGGTATTTAGACCTATTTTGGTGGCGAAGCTTACATACTCATGCCTGAATATTATGCAGATAAGCATATTACCGACGATGCAATCAAACTGTACCGGATTTAGCCCGAAAATACTCTAACGTGTATTTCTGATTGAGATTATATTGCTGCGGAAAGCCAAATGACTGGTCTGAAGTTTGGTTTTAGTTGGTTTTGTAAAAAGAGTTAAAAATAACGTAATTTTTTGGGATTTATCAATATCTTAACCCATTTCAATTGAAATTAAATTGTCAGGTTTGGGATTAGCAATGGATTTCAACTTCATATAAAATTGCCACTTAAATCTCCTGGTAAAAGACTTGAACCTTAAGAATAAAGCAAAAATTCTGCCTATTTTCAAGCAAATTGACTGTCTGGCTCTTGAATAAAGACGCAGTCGTCTAATAAATAACGTCGCTGTCAGTTCAAAAGGACGTATGTCAAAATTCCTTTTTTCTTCCAAAAAGACCTTACAAATCCATAGATTTGTTTAATTTAAAGCTTGTCCCTGAAAATTGTTAGTCTATGAATCCAAATTTACAAAATATGAAAACCTACTGTTATATCATACAACCTTTTGAACTGACAGCGACGATAGTCTCTACTGTCTGAAAATATCTTCAGCTATTTGCTTCGTCCTCATTTTGTAGGTTTAGTTTCTAAAATAAGGCTTTAAACATTATAAATTCATATTAACTCAGCCAGCTGGTGCCAAGACGGTAAATCTAATCGCAAAATGTCAAGGAAGTGCAAAAATATTCATAAGACTACATATTCTTATTACGTGGGTAAGGTTGGTCGGCGTATAATGTGTTATGAGGTGTTCTGAGGTAAGAACCTTAGCTTATAGGGCTCTTGTGGCACCACAGATAAGGCACGCTGAGGCTTTGTCGAGGTACTTGTGCAATGTAATAAGGCGACCAGGGTAATACCATAGCCAAAGAGAAACAGCCCTGTTAAGAGCTACAATCGACCACAGAAAACTTACCATTGAAAAATTGAATGATCCATAGAACCACGACAATGGAATAGAAAGTTTAACATCGTTTTGAAGAAACCATGACACGTCACGTTATGTTATGTTAGTCACGTGATGTGACTGGCTTTAGCAGACTTAGACCCAAGACGCATTAGATAAATAAATTGCGGTCGTGAATAACGCTAGATACTATTTTAAAAAGAGCCTCATTACAACGTGTTCAGCCTTGCAGCTCACAGTTAGCTAACTGACAGAGTCAATGAGTCGATAATTCGAAAGTCAATTATGCACAAACTATTTGCGCCTAATGTAAAGTGGCCTCAGAAATTTGCTATAGGAAAAATAAGCCTGTTTATACAGGGTGTTTGATAATAACGCACAAAAATGAAAAGAGTTATTTTGATGAGCATAGTAAATAAATTAACGAAATGTTTACCATAGAAACGTGAAATTTATTTTGGCAATTAGAAACATACACTTTATGAAACTTAAGTATGTTGGGCTATTGCAGAATGTTTGCCACCTAACCACAGACACTGTATTGGTGACGTCTCGAGATATCTCATGTCCGTTTCTAACCCAAAACCCGAAGCCATTTCCGAAAGAGATATCAAATCGGCCTTTATTTTTAGATGTCGATTGCAAGAGTAGGCAGTAAGTTTTATATCGAATTAATCACATAAACTTAGTCTATTTTCTTTAAAATTTGATAACATAACTAGTAGCTTTTTTTGATAAGTCTTTTTTTTTATGTTTTGAGAAACCGTTACTTGAATATCGTCCGTATACACACCCTGTATACACACGTATATTTTTATTTTTCGACTATTGGCATTTTGTGTACCAATATGTAGTTAGCCAGAAGTCAAGATATCCCACTATTTGTTTTATGTTTTATTGTGTATGTCGTGTCAAATAAATGTTTTTATTCATTCATTCATTCTAAAGTGTCATTACCTAGCTATCTGTACTGTTATTTATGTACACTTATGCAAATAAACACCTTTTGATACCCCCTTGTATCTTTCCACGTGCGTCCGCGCCTTGAAAACGTTGAGAGGAATACTCAGTAGAAGCAGTTTCTAATGACTCCACATAATATACGCCAACTATTTTAAAAAATTGCCCTGCTGTTTGCCCTAAGCTAGTGTCACGGACCTCGTATATTCGCACCTTTTGTAAACAATGTTTACGGGGCCCGAGGTCGCGAGACGAGGGCTGTTGTATCGAGGACGCAATTAGTTTCAGATTCATTGTTGTTTTTCCTCTTTCTCATAATATGAATTCCACGAATAAAACTGTGTTGACTCGGGTGTGCGAGTACCAGTGCGGCGTATGAGTACTTCAATGTTAAAATGCTATAAAAAATAAACACGCTTTTCTCATAAAAACAAAAAAATAACGAGCTTATCCGATTTTCCATGGTCTTATTAAAATGGTTTCAGTGTTAAAATTGTGAAAGATTTTTTTATGGAAGCTTCTAATGCACTAACACCTAAAGAAGAAAACAAACAACAGTAATGATACAGCGAAAGCGTGTGCGCTAACGAGTCCGTTTGAACACTTCCAACATGATAAAAGTACTCTGAAAAGTTTGTCCAGACTGGATGTGAAATAGAGCTGGAGTAAGCTAAAAATTTTACGGGATAAATCTCAACACCTCTTCACTTTTCAGTGTTATTTTTAAAACGAATTATTTGAAGTCTATTTGAGATGCGCGATTCATTATGCTCGTAGTTTTAGAGTGGAGCTTGGTGGAGTAAGAGGCAAGTTTTAATAATGTAGGGCGGTTGGCAAGGCTGCTGCCGTTTCCTTCTATTCATCTCTCCCCTTTCCGGTTGGCGCAATTAAAACGGCGGCTTGTTCCGGCACTTAAAAAACTTTTAAAGTATAGGCACAGACAATTTGAACAGTATCTACGTATACGGGCGTATTGTTGCAAATTACGGGAAGAACGTTTACCAGCAAAGTAATTTGCGTGCTGAATTTTAAACCGTTAAATTGTTACGGCGGAGTTTTACAGTGTTTTCGTGTAATCCGCCGTAAATTAGATGAAGTACTTTCCTTTACAAGACATAAATTACACACCGCATATGGCAATGTAATGGATTAGATAACTTATTTGAACTTTGTTTTATGTGTTTCAAGTGAAAGCATTCGTGACATAAAGTTTGCTGGTATACCTCATTTTATTGGTTAAATTTGAGAAAAATACCACCTAAGTCTACGCGGTAAAAAAATATTCGCGTTGGCTGATATCAGACTTAAGCTAGAGACGCACTACGAGTACAAACAAATAGTGAATGAAAAGTATTTATGTAAAAATAACATATAAGCTAATCGTAATATATATACTAGTGGTTCGCCCCGAATATCTCGCGAGTTTTCGATTTAAACAATAACATTTTATTTGTAATCTTTGACTATCAAAATAGTGCCACGAAATAAATAACCAAATTACTTGACCTACAGTTTCATTCAAACTACAGGTAACGGGAGTTCATGTTATTTGGTTATTATGGATTTTAGACTTTTGCCTATATTTGTGTCACTTAAGCTATACGCATACCAAATCACAGCACTGTGGGGTCACTGGTGACCCTGTGAGTTTTGTCAAAATTCAGTTTTTATTATGACTAATAACTCAAAAACGATAAAAACTTTACTAAAAATAAAAACGGAGTCTAAATGTTCTCATGAAGACCTTTCATTGGACGTCCCACTTGACCTAATAGTCTAATTTTCATTATTATTACCCTTCTTGAACCCCAATATCTTAACAACCCCCCCCCCCCACATTATTAGCTCATTTAGTTACAGCAAAATTGTGCCATCACTATCTATCTATGTGTCAAATTTCACGATGATCGGATAAACGCTTCGAAAGTTATCGACTCGGACAAACAAACACACATACATACAACGCCAATTTGCCCAAGTTGATTTAGAGATCTCGCTTCGCTAGATCAAAAACAAAATCGGTTTAGTTAAACCATTTATAACTCTAGAACGGCTTGACCGATTTCTATGAAATTTGGTATATATATAAATTAAGATCGGGATTGAAACATAGGATACTTTTTACCCGACTGCACAGAAGGAAAGTAATGATTTTATGGACAAACCACGCGTGCGAAGCCGCGGGCGGGTCAGCTAGAAATACAAGAAATCAAATAGGTAATTTTCGTTTTTGGTCTACTTTGAAGTACAATTAATGACTGTGCAAAAATATGATTATGCGTAGTTTCACTTGATATCTCTAAAACAAGGTGCCTGTATAAAGCTCGCTATTTACAATAAGTTTCCGTTAGAAATACACAACTTCCTTTTAAAAGGATTTAATCTAAAACTGAAAATTTTCTTCGATAACCAACCATTTTATCATGAGCTGTTTATTTTCTCATCTGCTTGATGCTGTAGCCAATTGTTTATTTCAATATTATGCTTAATTGTAATTTGTTTACTTTTATTTACTTCTATTAGTACTTAAGTGAGATTTGTAATATATTTTAGACATATGTACCAATATTATGCAATTTAATGAAACTGTGAATAAATGAATATTGAATACGGAAATTCTTCTCAAGAAAGCATGTTATCATCATCGTAAACTTTGGAATTTGGCATAATACTCGCCATTTTATTTAGGCGTGTTTAAATTGGTCTACTTTTAATCAATTGGCGGTCGTTGTTTGACTTTCATCGTCACAAAACATAGCGCCTGCCTGAAACAATTCGCTGCATTTGGGCGCCGCAAATTACAGGTTCCGTTGGTAAGACGTGGCGACATCGACTGTTTTACCTTCGATCGTCGCCAAACATCTGAATCATTCGCGTGTGGCAACCACGCCGCTATGTTCAAGTTCCGCTGTGTGATTAATGGGCCCGCGTTCCCTCGACATTGTGTTTTTGTGATGCAAATAACTCGAGACGTCGGAACAAGGAAAATTGAGTGGGAGGACCGAGCAGCGCCGCAGTTTCAATTGCTCTACCGCTGAATACTGATGAACCGTTTCGGTTAAAGACATTATCACTGTTGCAATGTAAGCCGAAAAGCGACGTAAGCGATGCGGTTTGTATCTTTCTCTAAATAAGTCAGTTCGATTTGGCAATGATTTTATTGTTGTTAAAGCTTAATTTCACAGCGCAGAATTAGCCCGTTATGAAATGCTTGCTAAATACTAAATTCGGTTAAACTATTTTGAACTAGCTGTTACCCGCGACTTCGTACGCGTTACACTACTAAATGTGTAGTTAACCTAGAAATAAAGCTAAACTCGCTGTTGCAACTTGAATTGCCACCCCATTTTTATCCCATGGGAACTGATTTATGGGATAAAAGGTAGCCTATGTGGTAATTCAGGTTATAATCTACGTTTAAACTAAATTTAATTGAAATAAACAACCATCCAAACTTTCGCATTTACAATATTAGTGTGATAATAGAGACTGACGACCATCGTTATTAGCTTCAGGCATCAATATCACATTAAATATTGCCCCAATTGGATCGTTTACAAAATTAATATGAAGATAATTTTATATTTACTAACGAAAATTACGTTTGTAATCAACCCAAAAATTACAGACCAGGTTGGAAACGGAACCGCGTGGGGCGATAAACACTTCGCCATCGGCTTTTAAAATTGTCTTAGTTCAAATGTAATTTCATAATCATCATTCTCAGCCCGTGTCGACCCACTGTTGGGCACAGGCCTCTACGTTTCTGTCATTCTTCCCGATCGTGTTCCAGTCTGTACCACGTACTACCTACGAACGTGAATGTAATTTATTTGTTAAAAATCTCATAAGCCTCGTGTATTTTTTACACCTAATAAATCTAATCATAAGTCACTTTATTTCTTACGAAGTTGCTAGAATTATGTTTTTATTATTTTTTAATAAAAATTATAGATTTTTTTATATGTACCTAATTAACTGGGGCCCAATTCTACCAAACCAATCGCTTCACTATGACAACCATCGTCGCAAAATGGCCACTATAGTGTACTTTTTGGTATTCTATTAACACAATTTGGCAGCTTATGACAGGAACAACGATCATAATCGTTAAATAATCGTATGGCTTTCTAATCGTTTTTTTCCTCATAAATTAGCAGAATTGGGCACCTGATTCCTAGCGTCTATAGTTCCTACAATGTTTGTAAACTAAGTATCTGGTTCTCCGTTATGTCTTTATCCTTATTTTAATTATTAATTAAAATTGGAATTGAAATAAATTAATTGAATTTGGTAAACCTCTTATATTTTTATACTAAATACATATTTAACTAATCCCATGTCTATAGTTCTTACAAAATTGGTAGACTTTAATTAGCAATAGTATAAACTTTACTTACTTGCTGGTATGAAAGCACGCTACAATGTATTTGGTAAAAAACACCTTCGTAAAATTGCGCGTCTTTAACGCGTCTACCTGTAGTTTACATCTTCAAATATATCAAATTCTCGTGTTGCGGTGTTGTTTGCCAAACTCGGCTCGATCGATTTTCATGAAATTTTGTGTGCATATCGGGTAGGCATTCAGCATTCAAAAATACATACAACCCTAAATTTTTACCCTTCTACCACCAACCCCTATCTCAGCTTTTATTGATTCTAAGGCGGTATGGAGTAATTAAATATACCTTTAATATCTATATAGTCCTAATTAATTTCCACGACGGTGACCCTATAATATTTTTATCAAATCTAAACGATTTTACAATGTCAATGTCCCCCCCCCAATTGTCCCCGGGTAGTATTGCCGTGACTTGATTGTCAGCGCTACTCGTAGCGTGAGTGTTTTTCATATCTAACATTCAATCAAAAATAGCAGAGAGACACAAGTTGCCTACGTATACTTTTTTCCCTGTCCAACTCTATTGGCTTAGCTCAGTCCTACACTAAATCCCCACACATAAACACTGCGTACGAACAGGCCACTGCGCCTGTAAAAGTAATATATAATCAGTTCGTTTTTATTGAGTGGCATGGCCTTGCTTTATAGCAAGACAGTTCAGTTTTCTTCTACTTAGAATAAATAAGTATTGCTTACCTTTGTCGCCCAATAAAGTAGCGGTACGTTTAATTTAAAACGGGAAAATCTAAGTCAGCCAGCAAACTCTACACCACAGAAAAGCAATCGCTTCACTCACTCTCTTTAAAAAGGGGGTTACAAAAAAACCCTGCGTAAGTAATTAAGAAGTTTAGGGAACATCGGCTCATTGGCATACTTTCAGCTTGTAATACGCAGTTAATCTCGGCAAAAAACTTGGGCCTGACGTTATAATTCACAGGGGACCGCCCGACGCCAGCGACAAGAGTGAATTTCTTATGAGCACGACGTGTATTTGTCACAAAAACCTATACTGGTACAAGGCGTGTAAGAACATGTATGTTATGCTTTAATGTTGATATAAAATAAAACAATAATACCGGAAGTTTCGTCTCAAAATTCCCTATTCCTTAATTTTGAGCCGTTAAAAGCAGTATGAGCTCTTATTATCACACGAATATTATACATTTAAAAGTTTGGATGTTTGTTTATTACTCAATCACGTCGTAATGGTTGAACCGATTTTGGTGATATTTGGTGTGTTGATAGATTATGACCAGGATCAAACATAGGCTACTTTTTGTTGGCAAACAACGTGTGCGAAGTTTATTATATATGTTTTTGTAAGCTTTAAGTATATAAATATTCAAATTCGTTTTTAAAATCCTCTTTTCAAAAGTCGTTTAAAACAAATGATTCTATACAGATACGGAAGAGGGGGAGGCTTTTTGCCTGCAGTGGGACTGTATAGACTAGGAAAAAAAACAGATATTACTTATTCTGAGATACCCAGTACATTAGAGTACGTACGTGTCGTAACTTTGCTTCCGGTAATCAACGTCACATTACCTGCGTAAAGCTCTTGGCGTTGCTATAATTGGTGATTCTTGACATATAAAAACCGCGACGCCGGCAGCGTGACACAGTCAAAATCTGTGCCTCAATTCTTGTATTTAATGTCAGTCAACTTTGAGTCGGCATTAACCATGTCGTCTATCTATCTCTCTGCCGGACGTCTTACATTTCACCACACCTCGACCACCATTCAGTCATTGGCCTGCTCCACCTGTCATCATCGTGGTAGATGGCACAAATTTGGGGAGGCCCACTTTACTCAACAATGGCTGAAGTCGGGCAACTTTGAACTTACAGTCATGAGGCAGAATTACTTTAAAAATTGAAGCAATCAGCGATATATTGTAGAACTTAGTTAGTCGATGCTTCGAAGGGTACGTTATGCCTAATACTAGCATCAGAATCGAGCAAAGGAACGCTTCGAGTTCCTTCATTGCACAAATTCCCGAACACACCGATCCTCTGAAAACCTCCTTCTCAAAACCCCGATGCATATAACCAGTTTCTATGCAAACTCCTTTTCCATCCAAGATGTCCGATTATGGAACGCCTTGCCGGTCTCCATTAGACTCCTCACCTTCCGTATTTAAAGCTAGACTCAAAAACTTTTATCTCCTTGTAGAGTCGTGATCTATAATATTATTAATATGTATGTAAGTACATATTTATTTATTTTATATAAAATATTTTTTTATTTAGAATTATTTATGTACCTAATGTATTTTTTCTTTTTCTATTATTAAGTTTATTCTTTTTACACCTCAGTCAATCTTCCATTAAGCAATGATCCTCTCCATCCAAAGGTTGTCAGGAGGAGATCGCTTTGTTAAGCAATAAGATCGCCCATTATGCTTACATTTTCTTGTTTTTATATCTGTTGTCTCTAGGTTGTACGGTATTCAATCATTCAGGTTTGGTCACCAGGTAAAAAAAGTTACAATTAAATCTGTTTTGAGCTATAAAGTATTATCTGTTTAAACCCGCATAAAGGCCCCATGACTTGATGGATTTCATAATCAACATAATCCTCTTAAGCTCAGAAGCGTTCTCGAAAATGCTTATAGATGTCTGCCAGCGGTCTCCCATCCAAGAATGAACGTGCTAAGTTATCCTATTTGATCTGAACTACAAGTACTTCGTGCAGTAAAGAGCACCAACTAGTCACTTAGTAGTCTGTTGAGGGGCGTGGCACGTGAACGTGCTTTGAACACAGGTAAGCCAATAATAAAGTTGTTATACCGATGTTCTGCTTTTCTGTTTAACCGATCTTAACAGTACACTTTATAGTACCTAAACTTAGTCTGCGTAACGGTACGATAGGTAGTAAGATTTTCTTTCCAATATTTCTAACAAATTCAAATATTTTTTTTATTCATTAAAATGAAAATCACAAGGATCACTTTGAAACGTCAATTTTACTGCCTGTTCCTTCGCGACCAAGCCAGGAAAGAAAGGCAAGAAACAAGGCTGGTTGTTTTTTTAATGATCCTTTTAGAATACATAATACAGAACATAAATTACGTCTAAATTGTAACATTTTGAACGAGTTGGAGCAATTTCAATCCCAAGCTTCTCTATCATCTAAATAATCCGATATTTTATAGTAGGCTCTTTTATAAAGATTTTGTTTAATTACGTTTTTAAATTTGTTAATTGTCAATTTTTGTACATCCCTTGGGAGTTTGTTATAAAAGCGTACACCTTGCCCTTTAAACGATTTACTAACTTTATGGAGTCTACAAGTGGCAACAGCGAGTTTAAACATAGTACATAAGTTGCTATATTACCAACACTACCTTATATTACATATATCACTAGTGGTACGCCGCGAACTGAGATCTCACGAGTCAACCATAAAAACATAAAAAATATTATTCGTAATCTTTGACCATCAAAATAGTGCCACGAAATAAAAACCAACTAACTTGACCTACAGTTTCATTCAAATTACAGGTAACGGGATTTCATGTTAGTTGGTTTTCCTTTTTTGGGACACAAATTGCAGTTATTCTAGATTTCAGACTTTTGACTATATTTTTGATATATAAGCTACACGCATACGAAATTACAGCACTGTGGGATTACTGGTGTACCCTGTGAATTTTGTCAAAGTTTAGTTTTTATTATGGCTAAAAACTCAAAAACTACAAAAACTTTACTAAAAGTAAAAACGAGGTCGTAATGTACTAATGAAGACCTTTCATTTGTTGTCTCATTTACCTAATAGTCTCATTTTCATTTGTTTACCCCCCTTGAACCCCAATATCTCAACACCCCCCAAAATTTTTAACTCATTGAGTCACACCAAAATTGTGCCATCATTACCTACCTACATACCAAATTTCACGATGATCGGATAAACGATTCGAAAGTTATCCTCGGACAAACAAACATACACACATACAACGCCGATTTGCCCCAGTTGATTTGGAGATCTCGCTTCGCTCGATCAATTATAATTTTTGACTTATAAGTATATGTCGATAACGTAAGTGGGTTACATTATTAATACTTCTATCACATGAATACTTACCTAACGTTTATAGTGTAACAGTATGTTGTTCCGAAATAAATTAAAATTAAAAATGGTGTAAGTAGGGTGCCAGGTGCCTGTAATTGTACTGGCACCCACACCCTTCTAACTGAGTATTACTTCCTGATGTCAGAAATATGAGGTATAGTATAGTACTGTTACGAGCTGAGGGTTCGGGATAAAATAATGAAAATCAATCTAACCAAAGTAACACAAGTTTATTCAACACTAAAATGGTAAATACACGATCTTAATCACAATTAGTCACAACACACTAAATCACACCACTGTTGCACAATAAACCACTAAAGGTCACCGAAAAGTTCGCACGTATAGCCAAAACCAGACTGACTCTACGGCCGCCTCTCTGGCCTATTTATACCGCGCACAGTTCATAACACTCGAACGTTCTCGATCGTTCCAGGAAAGTGTAGGTATTTCGACCGAACTACTATTTCTTATTCTGTGCAACTGTAGATAAAAACGTAGTATGTATGTAGGTTTATTCCATACCAAGTATTACCTATTCTGTGACACAGTAGGTATAACTTCGAGAAAAGCCGACTATTAATTATTCTGTGACAGCCTCGGCGTAACAGTACACTACCCCAGACAACTCTTTCACAAGAAACTACCTTGTAGTACTACAGCCTACACCCTACATACCTACACAAACATATTTTAAATCAGTAATACAGGTTTTCAAACCTATCTCAGGCACCAGTCTCTCACAAAACAGGTTTATCAATGATTATACAATAATCAACTCCTTATTCGTAGAAACCTATGTGAGAGAATTTAAATGCTTTATTTATTTATCATATTTATTTTGCATCAAAAGGTTATAAATTATAACCCTTAAACATCATTGCAGAAAATCTAGATAACAAAAGAGATCTCAGTGGTTAGTTTACGGTGTTGCGTCAATAGTTGGGAACACAGCTACATTTTATTAAATGTATCTGCCCTAGCGTTACGAAGACTTTACGTACATGTTCTTTATTATTATCTTTTAACGCGAACTCAGCCGTATTATGTAATTTAGTCCCGCTAAGCGCCCAAATGATAAAGTTTGGTATATTATTGTCTTCGCAGGAGCAGCTGGGCCACGAGGGGAGAATGTTTCATTACGATTATTGTCGAGTTAATGATGTCTTACTAACTCTGAGGAGGCACGCTAAGAATTTGAATAAACTCAAGCAGACACGGGCTATTAGCGAGAGAATATACGTACGATGTACTTGTGTTAATTTGAACAGCCAGATGAAGAGATCACTCAACCAGACTAAAAAAAACAAAATCAAATTGTCTGAAATAGATCAGTTAATTTTACGTCTTTTTACGTACTTTACGTACTTATAAACACTTTACCCCAAGCAATTAAAGTATACAAAGTTCTACCAATGAAACTGAACAATTTTTATGGTAATTTTTTCCTATTTTTTTTATGTTAGGATCTAAACTAACGAGATGTTTTACTTAGGATTTCGCAACGTTTATTTAATAAAACACATCGAATATTTACTACCAGTCGAGGTTTACTATGGATTCTAAATAATTATACATAGATTACCTAGTTATGTTTATTTGATAACTAATCAAACTTGCTGACGAATTGAAACAAATTGTAAAGTTTTGGTTTTCCGACTGTTTGTTAGTATAGCGACTCTAGCCTGGGCCGTAGCCAAGTTACATTCGCTTCGAATCGATTCGATTTCTACATAGGTTTGTTGTCGATATATCACGTGATATTTTCATAACATGTGTCAAATCCCATACATTTTCGGACTTATCGACTAGCGTCATCGCTAATCGAATGTAACTTGGATAAGCCCTCTGGTCACTTATCTTTTCATCTTACTGTGATATCTATCTTTGGAGCATGCGATATTATGTGTGTATTTGTGAACAGTGTGTGAGTTTTATCGTGGGTTAAACATGTATTTGCTGTGTATGAAATCAGGATTAAACGTATAGCTTCTAATATCTACAACGACGACAGAGCTGGAAATAATTTATGTTGATCACTTATATGGCCTAATTAGTTCTAGGATAGGGGGAATAAAATCTGCACTGACGTCCTGCATTGGGGTGTATTGTGCATTACATTTATATCCTAATCCCAGCCATTCTAACTCCTTGAAGTTACCTAATAAAACAAACGGAAGGACAGACATAGCAAACAAGGTCTCTGACCATGTTAGAGGTAGGGAAAAAAAAAAAAACTCCTTGAAGTAACTGAGAGGTTGGTGGCAGCAGCTTTCCAGGATCCCCGTGGATGTTGCTGTAGTGGTGTTAGAGGAGTATGAAGATTCAACCCCTTGCAGTTCTTATTCTTATAAGGGTTTTAACGGGGGTGACATCTACGATCTCGTAATGTTTCTGTTTTTGCAAGAGAAAATCAGCATGTTAGTTTTATTGTTTTTAAAGTTCGCTTCCGAGACTAAAAATCGAGTCGAGCTCAGTCCTTGGCAAAAACACCTGTCGTTTATAAGGTATCATTGTTTATTTAATTACGTTCGTTAAATAGTTTTCTGAAATATGAATAATAACGAATAAATTGAATGGAATGAAAAACAAATTAATGCAGAACCAATAATGGTGCAACCGATATCCAATTATAAATAAACAAGTTGATAATTAATTCTTTATTGCTGAGGTTTTCTGAATAATATTCAATATCGAAGCAAATAACGTACCAAAATAGATAACCTAGCGTAGTAATTTATGATAGCAAATAAAACAAAAATTAAATAAAGAATTATAAGATACGCTACAAACAAAGTCCTTACCCCATATTAAGATTACCTAGGCTCTATTTTACCCACGACGGAAATGAGAAGATGTATGCGTTTAAGGTGAGAGGTGGTTTGCGTACAAAAAATGAATGTTCCCATTTGCTAATAGCTGATTTGGATGACTAGTCGAAGAGACTGTGTAAGTCGGCAGTGCTCCAAGCAACTGTCTACTCAACGTCACCGATCAGAGAGTTTCAGGGGTAGTTTCAAATATGCGGCTTCCAAGTGTTGGAACAATTTGCCACCACCAGTTAGAAATGACAAAATTGGCGACAGCTTTAGAAAAAAACTGAAAATATTTCTAATGGAAGCCCAAATACAACATGGTGACATCAATGTCGACCTCTCTTTGATCTAGTCATCCAATAGCTCTTCTATAATATGTATCTAAATCAATATATTTTAAATAGTTACCCATATTTATTTATATACTAGTGGTTCGCCCCGAACTGGGATCTCGCGAGTCTACGATTCAAACAAAAAAATATTATTTGTAATCTTTGCCTATCAAAATAGTGCCACGAAATTATAACCATGTTACTTGACCAAAAGTTTCATTCAAATTACAGGTAACAGAAGTTCATGTACATTGGTTACACTTTTTTGGGATATAAATTGCAGTTATTCTGGATTTCAGACATTTGCCTATATCTGTGTCACTTAAGCTACATGCATACCAAATTACAGCACTGTGGGGTCATTGGTGTACCCTGTAAATTTTGTCAAAGTTCAGTTTTTATTATGGCTAATAACTCAAAAACTATAAGGACTTTACTAAAAATAAAAACGGAGTTTAAATTTACTAATAAATCCCTTTCATTTGCTATCCCATTTTACCAAATAGTCTCATTGTAATTTTTTTCACCCCACTTGAACTCCAATATCTCAACAACCCCCGACATTTTTAGCTCATAGCTTTTAGCATTTAGTCACACCAGAATTGTGCCATTACTACCTATGTATCAAATTTCACGATGATCGGATCAACGCTTCGAAAATTATCCTCGGACAAATAAAGATACAACGCCAATTTTCCCAAGTTGATTTAGAGATCTCGCTTCGCTCGATCAATAATCTTCATTGCTTATAGATTCTACATAAGTAATGACGAATGAGTATATGAGAAACTTCATGTATATGACTCGAGACTGATATGGGAGTCAGGAACTTTTTTATCTGATTAGTTTCGAGCGTTTTTTGTCTCTTATGACGCTAATTTAGTTACAACACTAAAGTTAATCTAATAGGTCCGATTTGATGTCTATCATTTTGCGTGCCGCAACTTTGTACGAACGCCTACTCTAGAAGTTGAAATAAAAACCACATAATGCCAAATAATTAGTATGTAATGCGTACACTATAACAATGAGTACAAATAAGCTACAAGTTTCACTTTATATTAAAAAATTACACACAAAAACTCTACATAGTTAATTCTAAATCAATAATTGTACACGACAATATTCCAATATTATATCATTTGGTTATATTGTATTTTGACCCGTCAAATCTGACCTATTAGATTTCCACGAGTACACATTAAACAAAACTGCTGTCAATTGGCGAATTACTTTAACATTTTGATGATGATTTTGATGAGTTTACTGAACCTTTAAAATGCCGGAGTATATGCAAAGCTACGTATATTATGTACTTTACTATACAAAGTAATAGCCGAAATACAGGAGCCAAGCGCGATCCACCGTTATCTCTTTCAGTTCGCGCAACTCGTAAATCACAAGGTGAAATCTTCTTACTTAAGAATACTTAAAATGATTCAATTCAGCGAAAACTTGTGCATAATTAAAGTCGGTTTCATTTGGATTATCTTTGCAGTGAACTTTTCAAATTGATGATGCTGTTCTTTTAAAATGCCAGCTTTATATTTATAAAGTGTTTCGTGCCAGCAGTTGACCTCTTTAAAATGCTGTTGACACAATAAAACAACCGGAAAGGGTTTAATTTTGAAATAGTTTTGTATAATTACTGCCTCGCAATAAAAAGCTGTTTTTTTAGAAATTTAGGATAAAATAGAATAGATTAATTATTTATTGTATACCAGGAATACTAAAAAAAACTAATTTATGCTAAATATAGTACAATGAGCGGTCTTATCGCTGAAAGCGATTTCTTTGAGGCAACCTTTGGGTGGCAACCTTTACTTAATTTTAATCAGTTAGTTGGGTTACGTTGGTTGCAGACGGCACTAGATCGATCGCTCTGGGAATCTGTTAGGGAAACCGATGACAGTGGCTGATATAATTAATCAGTTATTAAAATATAAAAAAGCCGATCATTTCTAAGCGTGTACAATGTTCATGAAATCGTATGTTAATAATTAATTACTAATAATAATAATTAATGACGTCGATAACATTAATTATGGGTATCAAATAAGGATATCAAAGAGACAATGAGTTTGAAAAAAAATACGAGACAAAATTACACCTAGTGGTCACCTTCTTAAGGACTTAACGATTTTTTGATACCCAATTTATCTAAATCCAACCATTGAGTTTTCAGAGTCGATTGAGTCATAAAATCACATATCTCAACACCCCCCCCCCCCTCACATTTTTAGCCCATGTAGGTATCAAATTTCACGATGATCGGATCAACACTTCGAAAGTTATCCTTGGACAAACAAACATACGTATATACAACGCCGATTTGCTCAAGTTGATATATATATTTGTTTTTATAACAAACGTGAAAAACAGAAAAGTCAAGCAACAAAACATTGAATTCATTTATGAATTCTCAACGACAATAACTCCACGCCAGTAGGTTTTGCAGCAGTAACCTGAGTTATAAAAAGGCCCAAACTCCGACCCAACTAATACCCTTGTCATGTTGAGATGAAATTAGTTCAATTCTTGCAGCTGCGCCTCTGAAACCCACTGTTTTGCTGAAATTTAATATGACGTGACATCAATATGTATACCTCCATGAAACCGCAAGATTAAGTGTATTGAATTCAATTTGTTATTAGGAAAGATAAAAAAGCCGTTACATCAAATTGTAGTGAGACTTACGCTGTGGAATCAAGCTCTTTTGATTCTAAAGGTTTAGAGGTCGGGAATGAAGACATGCTAACTTATTTGCATTTTGCCATAATGAATAAAAATGTAGTTAGATAGATGGTAGATAATGTTTTTATTGCACATAACCAAAATAAACAAATGAAAAATATTACACTTTTAAATCAATACGCACAATGAGCGGCCTTATCGCTAAAATTTATCTCTTCAGGAAACTTTTGTATTTGTCGTTATTAAGTAAGAAAACATATAGACAAACGTAAAGGTAATTTTGTCATTATTGATCAAGTCTATCTCTATATAAATAAATAAAATAAATAAATATTACTGGACATTTCACACAGCGCTATCTAGCCCCAAACTAAGCAGAGCTTGTACTATGGGAACCAGATAACTGATACAATACTTATATACTTTTTTTTGTAAATACATACTTATAATATATAGAAAAACATCCAGGCCCGGAACAAATATCTGTAGATAATGCAAACATTTGTTCCGCAGCGGGAATCGAAACCGCTACCTCCTGCGTCTCAGCCGGCTATTCGCCCACTGCGCCACGGAAGTCGTCAAAATATAATCAACATGCATACAATATTTTACAAAAAAAGTTTATTTTATATTACACTAGCTGACCTGGCGAACTTCTTACCGCCTTGACATGCATATGACGCGGGCTGCCAATGTACGTCGCAGGTAGAATTGTCAATCGGCCATCAGTAGCTGCATATGTATATGTATATGCGTATGAAAAAATGTTTTTTTTTCGTTTGAATGAAGTTTTACGTGGGTTTTCAGATTTTTTAATAGTTATTCTGCTATTCGGAGCGAAGACAAATAAAAGAAATCCAAGATCATCAAAATCGGTCCAGCCGTTCTTGAGTTATAAATGCTGTAACTAACCCGACTTTGTTTTATATATTTAGATTTCAGCATTTTCATATCCTCAAGATACATCTTATATATTATATATATAATATATATAATATATAGATAAACATTCAGACCCGGAACAAGGATCTGTAGATCATGCAAACATTTGTTCCGCAGCGGGAATCGAACCCACTACCTCCTGTTTCTCAGCCGGCTATTCGCCCACTGCGCCAAGGAGGTCGTCTTTTTTTCTTTGTGCTTTTTTGTGATTTGCTTTGTGTTTTCTATGTTCTTGTATTTTTTTGTTTTTAAGGCGTAAATAAAGTGTTTTAATTTATTAATTCATTGCCACAATACCTACTCTTATCCAAATTTTTTGAACCAACCTTTGTAAATAAATATTCTTAAAAAATGAATGTTGCGACGCTTGTAAAATATTACCCAAACAGATGTTACATGGCAAATAACAGTAGCTACACGGCGGTGATTAAATGAAAAGCAAAACGATTAACATGGAGAATTTATTATAGCCTTTAAATGTGACTTACATTTGTGTAGGCTAATAAGTAAGCAAGTTAGTAGTATTTATGTTTTTTTTTAACTTAAAAATAAACAAAAAAACTATTTAAAGAACGTTGCAAATAGACTTTGATAAGATTTAAAGTGGTAAAGACATGGAAGTTATGGTAATTAACAATTTTTGAGGTAAGTATTTTATTTTATTGAGGTACTGCTGAAACAAATTTGTCTAAAACTAGCAATGTTTTAGCATACATTTCACGTTTATGCAATAACAGTGTCCCATTCCCACCCTTTTTTATGTTCACAACCCTAATTGATCGAGCGAAGCGAGATCTCCAAATAAACTTGGGCAAATCGGCGTTGTATGTGTGTATGTTGGTTTGTCCGAGGATAACTTTCGTACCGTTTATCCGATCATCATGAAATTTGGCATTAAATTTGTAGGTAGTGATGGCATAATTTTGGTGTGACTCAGTAAGCTAAAAATATTGGGGGGTTGTTGAGATATTGGGGTTCAAGAGGGGTAAAAAAATGAAAATGAGACAATTCGGTCAAATGGGACGTCAAATGAAAAGTCTTTATTAGTAAATTTGAACTCCGTTTTTTTTTTTTTGTAGTTTTTGAGTTATTAGCAATAATAAAAACAAAACTATGACAAAATTCACGGGGTACACCAGTGACTCCACAATGCTGAAATTTGGTATTCGTGTAGCTTTAGTGACACAAATATAGGCAAAATTCTGAAATCTAGAATAGAATAAGACCGTTCGTATTTTACACAATTTTAGTTAGTCAGTGTAAACTACAGAATTGCCCCCATTGGCTAGCGTTAAAAAATAAGGGCGTTTGATAAGATCCAAAACACAACAAACATATTATTATTATTTTATTATCAGCCATTCGTGTCTCACTGCTGGGCAAAGACCTCCTACCATTCCTTTCAGACTTAGCGGTCCTGAGCTGATTGTGGCCAATCTGTCAGGAGTATAACCAGCTCGTCCCGCCATCTACGTTTCGATCTGCCGCGTCGCCTTCTCGCCTTGCCCACAGCCCAGTTCCACTTCAGCTGAGCGGCTTTGGTGGCTACCTCAACGATAAAAATATAAGTAATAAAATATAAGTAACTTATGTCATCAGCGAGCTGCTAACTAAGGGTTCTGCAGCCATAAAACCCCCCGAAGAATCCTTCGGGGACATCGTTCATTTCCATCATTATTAATATCATCCGAGAAATATGCCTCTCTTGGGCACCATTACAGTAATGGCCATATAAAAGACAAATGAGGCAAAAGTGCGATCGTGAGATGCCTCTAATTTTTATAATACGTTTTATAAACCGCACTTTAAACCTCTTTTAAAACTTTCATTTTATTTTATCTGTTGTAATATGGACGCCCAAAGATACATTTAAATATATTTTTGTAATACCCAATTTTTGGATGTCTAAACATATTTATAAATATTTCACATCGATTCGCCCATATCTATTCATTTTGTCACTCAAAACACGTTTTATATCTTCCCAAATGATTTGAAAGTATGATTGATGATACAGAGAAAATGGCAAGAGGTAAAGTACCACTTTACTGGGTGTTTTAAATTGTGCCGCGATGGCCGTTTATGCGAATTCAGATTATTCAACTTTTCATCGAAATGTCAGAGCGCATCAATCACACGAATAGGAAAATGAGGCTATTTATCACAGTACTTTGTGAACAAATGTTAAATGGTTCAACTTTGAATTGTCCCAGTATAAAACGTGATTGACTTGTTTTGTCATACTTAGCAATTATATATAGATCAGAGTTTCTTAAAGATGATTTTTTAAGAGTTTATATGTTAGTTATACTACCAAGTTATGAACTAAATAAATAAACGTAGTTATCATATCGTGAACAAAACTTCATCTAAACTTCCAAAAAACAAGATAAAATCATGAATACTGTATAAAGATTACGTAATGCTTTACGTTGGTACTCTTACCGGCTAAAGACGGGCTTCTCGAGACAAAATAACGCTTTTTGCACGAAACCCTCTACGGCAACAGGGTTTTTAATGGAAAGTTTTGGCACAACGAGGCCATCTCAGAGTACTATCTCTGTTAAATTGGAATATATTTTTCTTGGCGAGAGTTGAGATGTGCAAATAGAAAGAACATCCAGTGACTTTCTAAGATTCAAGTCATTCCCCGCATCTATTTGTACAGTGACACAGAAAAATGGTCCACCCTTGCATTTTTCAAGCGCGACACGTATGCGAACGTCTCTTTTTCATCGAATTCTTTGAAGACGTTCGTGTGTAAATATCAAAGCGTTCAATACCTCTGTGAATAAAATTGAAGAAATGTCTAAATATTATGCAAGTTGTTCTCAATAAACTACATAACTTTTAATAAAAAAAAAGGATTGTATGAAACCACGGTAAAAGTGAAACTTTGTTTCACGTTATAGATATTTAACTAAAAATTTTCGTTGGCACAAATGAGTAATAGTCTATACACTACACGGTCAGCTGATGCGAACTATAGGCGCCGCCATGTTGGCCTCGGCTGCTCTGACGAGCGCCTTTCACTTTATCCCTACTCCGCGGCCGACCGTCACGCAACATGCAACACACAGACGAAAAAGTTTGAGACGATGTAATAAAAGTTTCATTTTAATAATAAAAATGTTGTCAATTGGTAACTATACTACACATCCCGGCTAGATTACCACAGTTTGGATTTCGGCCACGGTCACGTGCCGCACATTTCTTACTAATACCCGCATATCGTAGCCGTGACCATTGCGACGACGTTTCAGATAGCCAATAGCACTCCATAACGGCTTTCATTGTAAAAAGAACCTTATCGTGCAGACTTTTGAATTGGTTTGAATCGTGTGTTTTTATCAGAATTCTCAAAAAAAAAAATTGTAGCTTCTTTCAAATAAAAGTAGGCTGTAAAACATTAACTATACATTTCTACATCGTTTTTGTGTGTACTTCTGTAGTATGTTGCAATACAAGCTTCAAAGTTCTTTCACATGGTAACTGTTTTTCTTCTGTGTTCTCGACATGTTTATGCTTAATCTAAATTGATATTTACGAAAATGAGGTCACATAATACTTTGTTACAATCCCACCTAAAAGATATGTAATGTTTGGGATGGTGCGAACATAAAATAGTCCTATTTCGAAACCGTAGATGGCTTTGCGTGATAAATTATAACCTTTGGGTACTTCAAAACTTTAGCTTGATATTCTACCTACTCAGTATATTACACCGATTTACCTCAAATCAGTGAAGACATTGTAAGGATACACTACATATAGAATAGCTAACTAGTGCTAATTAATGTACACAGATATTGTGGAAATAATATGGCAATCAGAAGATGCATCTCTTCATTCAACCTCCTCATCAAAAAAGGATTACTATATGCACTAGGGATCGTCGTATCTATAACCACAAAAACATCTAAGGGTAATATTGAATGAATGAATGAATGAAATACTCTTTATTGCATACCCAACAAAAATACAGTAACAAAAGAAATAAATAATAATAATAAATAATACATATCGCTGGACGTTTCACACAGCGCTATCTAGCCCTAAACTAAGCAGAGCTTGTATTATGGGAACCAGATAACTGATAGAATACTTATATATTTTATTTTTGTAAATACATACTTCTAATCATAGAAGTTTTTCTATGATTATAAGTATGTACACCCAGACACGGAACAAATATCTGTAGATCATGCAAACATTTGTTCCGCGGCGGGAATCGAACCCGCTACCTCCCGCGTCATTTACGCCCACTGCGCCACGGAGGCGGTCAAATAAACAATAAACAACGGTATAATGGACGGTCTTATCACTAAAAGCGATCTCTTCCAGACAACCTTTGGACGGACAGGATAAACAAAAATCAAAAGACGGCGGTGTCACCTTTAAACATTATATTTAACTTTTATTTCATATTTCCATACTTAGATTGGAGGCAATTTTTGTCAAAACCATTACACCTAGCATTATTCAACCGAAGCTCTAACTTAGAACTTCCCAGTTCGTACTTTCCTCTGCACCGGTAAAGTCGAACTCAATTTATATCCTCCAGTATCAAACTAGTCCGGTTTCGAGAGGCTTTAGATCACGACAATAGGAGCGTAGGAGCCGCAGCCAATGAATCAATCAGTTTGAGAGCTAATACCTAGCTCTGTGTTCGCTGGTTTGAATATCGCAGTACTGCATAATCTCGAGAGTTTCTCAAGAGTCGGTTGCGTGTTCAATTACAAGATGTATTTGACTTGACCTGTTGGTTTTGGACTTTTGAAATACTTAGGTATTTACTGCAATGTATTTCAATAAATAATATCAGCGTGAAATCGGGGAGGAAAGCTTTTGACCTGTACAGGAATAGTCACTGCATTATCATGCTGGTGACTTGCGGGCATGATTTCAGCGAAGCATTCAGTCAATATGATATTTATTTATTTACAATTATTTATGTACCTAACATGTACGTATCTAAGGTTAAGTATTTTTTTCTATTATTAAGTTTATTCTTTTTACCCCTCGTACAATCTTCCATTAAGCAATGATCATCTCCATCCAAAGGTTGTCTGGAAGGGATCGCTTTATCGATAAGACCGCCCATTATGCTTACATTTATTTGTTTTCTTTTTATTTTTATATCTGTTTTATCTAGCTTATAAGGTATAATAAAAAAAAATTCATTCATTCATTCATTCACCAGGATTCAACCTGGGCATAGCAACCTCGCCACACCTGCAACATGCACGCGGCGTTGTTACTCTACGTCAAACTACGTTATAGCGGTGTATATCTCTTTACGGATATGGCTCTGGGAGTCGTTTCTTCAAACTGACATAAATGATACGCATCTTTCAAATATCATAAGTGTCTCATTTGCATTTGGATCTCGACGACTGGCTCTTACGCCGAGGGGATACAAAACGCAAGATAGAGATAATATAAGGAGATAATGAGAAACAAAAGAAACAAAACTGGACTTCGGTTATAATTGGATAACTCCGTGTCATTCTTACTTGGCATCATTTTAGTGAACGAGACAACCAGTAGGAGTTGCGTAAGGGTGAAAGAGATGCAAATGAATCTTATAGATAAAAACATAATGTATCAGATCTAGATGATGCAAACTGATACGTACTATCTAGATCTGGTTCTGTGCTGTGATTGTTTCGCATGTACGTCAGAGCTGGTGATAAATAAAACGTGTCAGTGATGCAGATCTTAGGCCAGATCCAGATGATCTAATCTTAAACCAGGTCATTTTTACTGCCTAAGTTACAATAGTTTCAACAATATGATTGACTGAAGTGTGGTGGGGCGTGCATGTATATTGAACGATTGCTAGCACATTGCGAGCTCGTTAGGCACACGAGGCGAGGCCGCTACGCGCACGCGCCGAGTACAATCGCCTCACAGGAAACACGTTCACAAATCGCCAATGTGTTAAGGCCCCTGAATAATAACAATAATTGATAGGAATAATTCAATAAGCTGTTATTTTATAAAATAACTTGATATAAACTAGCTGTTGCCCGCAACTTCGTATGCGTTACACTAAATGTGTAGGTAACCTAGAAATAAAGCTCAACTCGCTGTTGCAACTTGACTCCAATTTTATCCCATGGGACTGGATTTGGATAAAAAGTAGCCTATGTGTTAACCCAGAATATCTACATACATACTAAATTTCATCATAACGGTTCAGACGGTACGACCTGTAACAAACAAATAATATTTTTTTTTATACCATGGAGATGGAACAAGCCTATGGCCCACCTGATGTTAACCATCGCATATAACAAAGTTTGCCTCGTAGGTCACGCTCCTTGGAAATGTGCCCTACGATGCACTTCCCTGCGTCTATCAACTTGAGGCATACAGGTGTAAAGCCTCATGTGTTTGTAATTTCACAAGCAACCATACCCTTCAATCCGAAACACAGCAATGCTGCTTGGCGGTAGAAATAGGTATGGTGGTAGCACTTCCCCGGGCGAGCCCTTTCACAAGTAACTCTACTACTCTTAATAAACAAACATTCAAACTTTCGCATTTACAATATTAGTGTGATGCGTGTAACGTTTGTTTATGTTTGAAGCTAAGATCGTTTTAAAATATTTTTTACCCATTTAAGTCATAGCTGACAAGTAATAGAAGTCTTGGTAAACCAACAACTAACTATACTATAAGTGGAAATAAAAGTTATTTATTGAGCAAAAACTTAATCTATTACATGCCATAATAATATAAAGTAAGTATATACAAAGCAAACTATATATAACACCCTAATCTAACAAGCCGCTGCCAGTGGGTAGTGTGCCCAGAATGCTGGCCGCATTGCCACGTTGAATGGCAAGTAAAAGGATGGCTGAAATTGTGTTGTCGTGACTTATACACAGGTCATGTTTGCATGAAATTGCTTAATGACTAAAATTATTCATTACTAGCTTCCACCCGCGTCTTTGAACGCGTGTTTTGTCGATAAGAAGTAGCCTATGACTCTATCTAGGTAATATATTATTTTCATCCCAAATTTCATCGAAATCGGTTTAGCCGTTGCTACGTGAAAACGTAACATACCGAATGATTGTCTATCGTTCTGTTTTCTTTGAATTTATAATATGTATCTCTATAATATACTAACCTTTTGAAGACCTCCGTGGCACAGTAGGCGAATAGCCAGCTGAGACGCAGGAGGTAGCGGGTACGATTCCCGCCACGGATCAAATGTGTGCATTATCTACAGATTGTTCCGGGTCTGGATGTTTTTCTATGTATAATTGAAAATACTTTATTGCACTTATAAAACTAGTATAAAGCAGAACTTAATGCTAAAGAGCATTCTATTCCAGATATCATTTGTGTATACCAGTGCACAGAAAAAAGAAAAAAGGAAAATTTGCACAGGACTAATAAAAATAGCATAGCATAAATATATAATAAGTATGTATTTACAAAAAAAGTTTTTAAATATTCTATCAGTTATCTGGTTCCCATAGAACAAGATCTGCTTAGTTTGGGGCTAGATAGCGCTGTGTGAAATGTCTAGCAATATTTATTATTATAATAAAAAAGAGTTATCAAGTAGCAAAAACTACCCCAAAAAATCATCGAGCAGAATGCAAAACATGCCTTTTTAGTAGATTTTAAAACTGTCGTTTAAAATTCATAAAATACCTGCATTCTTCCCAAGGCGGTTCCACGCTATTTTTGAAAAGCCGCACAAAATTTTAATTCTCCAGCCGACAGCCTGCTTTCCAAGAGTGTATGGCAAAAATGCTGAGCGCAATTTTCCGATAAATTCGTTTAAAGATTAAAATCATTTTAACAATGCCACCTTTTGTGACTTAAAATGGCATTTTTGCTGAGCCTCAAAGTAGAAGTGATGTAATTAATTTATCCATTTCATGAATGGTTGTAGTTGCGTACACTCAAACTAGTTGCAATGACATAATTATATGTGTAATGAAATAAAATAAAATAATTTATTTGACGCGACATACACAATGAAACGATAACAGATGGTGAGATGCCTTGACTTCTGGCTAGTTACATAAATTGGTACACGAAATAAAAGAAAAATACCAGTAGTCAAAAATTACAGATATACTTATGTGTGTGATTTAAATAGGCAACAGGAGCAACTTCCAATTAACTATAGAAGAGATTCAAAAATCGCGCCAAAATGGTGCCAGCTCAACATGTGCTAAGTATGTAGGTTAAATACGTATCTAATTAACGCTGGTATTCTGTTGATCGCAAATGACAATGCCACGGTAATATTATCTATACAGTATTCTGTCTTCATATAAATGGCCGGAACGTGAGTCATACCTCGCTTCTCGTTTTCGATACCCACTCGGTACCCACCAGTCGCGAATGCCCCGCAGTACGGGTAATGTCGTTGCCGCAGTGACGAACGGTGTGATTTTTTTTTGTAAGCATTAAGCGTGCGATTTGTGAATATTTTATTGAAATAAGTACTAACTTAATATGGCAAATAGCACGAATATACTATATTGTGCTCTTTTTTATTGTTTTTGGTGCGGATTTTTTATACTATTAAATTTAACAATAAAGCTTTGCAATAAATAAATCATAAATAATAAAATAAAAAATATAATGGTGTGCAATAAAGGAATTATCTATCTATCTATCTATCTTTGCATATGTCTCAGTCGAGGTGCAAATATTTTTCTGTATCTAATTTATAAGGGTGGATTTTTTGGTAAATCTACTAATTTAAAAAAACACACATGTATTTTTATTGAACTCATTCACAACGAATTTCCTTTTTTTATATATAAAACATACGATCACAAAACTATAAAGAAATTCAAGTAGGTAAATGAAATTAAAATATTGCAGGCGGGCACCCCTATCGCGTGTTTACGTACCACGCGGGTGTAGGTAAATAATTCAAGGACAGGGCCGAGTCACAATACTGTGTAGTTATCGTTACCGTGGCCATGGTGTCGCCACAGACGCCAGAAGAATGCGGTGTTGTCTACAACTGCACCTATATCTGTCATAGTACGAGATTGGACCACTATTTCATAGGAAATTACTTTATATTTAAAGTTATTTACCGAAAAACGGTTGCCACTGGTTTGCCAATAAGAAGTAGCGTATTGAGACATATGGTCCAGGTAAGTTATCTATCGGTATACTTACCAAATTTCATCGAATCGGTCCAGCATTAGATTAGAATTTTTGTTATTGCACTAATAAAATAATACATAGGCGAACTTAATGCTAATTAGCATTTTCTTCCAGGTAACCTAGGTGTAATGCAGATTAAGTGGTCAGACAGAGGTACAGAGTGACTATCGAATTTATATAAAAAAAATTGTAAGACCGAACCCTTTGTAACAAAAGTGTTAATAAGTTTTTAAGGTTCCGTACCCAAAGGGTAAAATGAGACCCTATGACTCCGCTGTCTGCCTGTCAGTCTGTCTGTCTGTCCGTCTGTCACCAGACTGTATCACATGAACCGTGATAGTAAGACAGTTGAAATTTTCACAGATGATGTATTTCTGTTGCCGCTATAACAACACATACTAAAAACAGAATAAAATTAATATGTAAGGGAACTCCCATACAACAGACATGATTTTTTTATCGTTTTTATAGATAATGGTACGGAACACTTCGTGCGCGAGTCCGACTCGCATTTGGCCGGTTTTTTAATGTTATTTAATTTTAAAGTATCATAACAAAGAATTAAAAATTGGTACAGCATATTCAGGATTACCTGAATAATAATAAATAATCAAACTCTTATACTTTGTCTATTCGCAACTTAATTTTTTTTCCATACATTACATACATTCGTTAGTTTAATGTTATATTATTATTGTATAAACAATGAAGATTTATCTTATGTTAAACAAATTTGCTTGAAAAGTTAATTATATAACCCCAAATTCTGTGATCATTTCGAAAATCAACGAACGTTACACAACTTGAATCGCTTATCAACTGTTTAAAGTTACTTTCATTATCTGTCAAACGCTCTCAAGAATTGTTTAATCACTCAGTGTCCAACTCTCGCTGGGTGACTTCCAAGAAAGGCACTTGTTCATTAAAGGCCTAAAACCATACAATATCCGATCAAAGTGCAGTCAGGTCAAACAATGGTTTACCTGTTGTGTAGAGAGTCAGTAACGCTTTCAGTGTGAAACGTTACACTGTACGTTACGGATAATATTTGAGATTATATTTACAGTACAACGATTTACCTTTAACATAACAACCTATCTTCAAGTCAGGAGTGAAAAAGTTTTTTTTAGGCAACCGTTTATCGTAGACTGCATCATCGCTTACCATCAGGCGAGATCGTGGTCAAACGTTAGCCTATAATTTAAAAAAAACTTGACCGTATGCATACAGTTAAGTAAAAGCTTAATCACAATATGCTTGTATTGGTTATTTTATTTTTTGTAAATTAACGAGTGTATATTAACTACACTCTAACATTATTAAGGTGTAGCAATTTAAACTACAAATAATGATATATTTTTGATACCATAAATAATAAATTAATAATGTTTTTTTTAATCCAATTAACTTGGTTTTTGTGTTTTTGTGCCTAACATAAATATTTACCGTCCTGCCGTGCACACCGTACGCGCTCTGTTGACTGGTTGGGTCATTAACCAGGCCGGGTTATTGAACGAGCGGGGTTGTTGAACGGTTCTTAATAACTTTTTAGTAATATGTGGCATCGTACAATGCGTTAAGTTCTAACATTTCGTCGAGCCGCATTTTATCGATTTTCTCGAGATTTTGATGTTAAAACTAGAAGTTTTAGATAACCATTTATTTTGTTATTTTTTGTGTAGAAACCGCCCCTTCAATTTATCTCAATACAATTTAAATTGTTAATATTTTACATGTTAATATATTTAAAAAAATATGCATTAGGCTGTGGGCTAACGTTTGACACCTCGTTCGGTGTGTGGAGATTTTATCATTATAGCGCGTGTTGTCTCAACACATTTATTAGCATTTGGTTTATCATGCTGTTGTCATATAAATAAAACATGTATTAAAGTGTAAGCGTGTATTAGTACGAACAAATTATGATCGAAACCTTAGCTGTTTCAGAAGCGCTTCATTAGCAAAGTTTGTTGAGTGTAGGTACGCCAACGCCCAATCACTGTATTAGGACAAGCTGAGCGATGTGTACTCTCTATACAATTCTGATGAGTAATGAACACCGGTAAACTGCCGACAGACCTTTCATGGTACATCCAAACAATGATATTTGTGGGTACGACAACGCATGCAATATTTTCCATAACAAGGCCAATATAATAATGTACCAGCTTTTCAGGAAAATCCTTATAATATCAATAAATAAATAAATTATGCTAGTCATTTCACACAGCGCTATCTAGCCCCAAACTAAGTCAAGCTTCTATTATGGGAACCAGACAATTGATACTGATGGCACTCTTTGGCAGAACCTTACGCCTTCGATAGCTCTTGAGAGCTTATATAAAATATAAATATTACTAGACATTTCACACAGCGCTATCTAGCCCCAAACTAAGCAGAGCTTGTACTAGGGGAACCAGATAACTGATAGAAGACTTATATACATTTTTTTTTGTAAATACATACTTACAATATATAAAAAAACAACCAGACCCGGAACAAATATCTGTAGATCATGCAAACATTTGTTCCGCGGCGGGGATCGAACCCGCTACCTCCTGTGTCTCAGCCGGCTATTCGCCCACTGCATCACGATTCCACGTTTATAAGGAAACCCTGGAGTACAATTGTGGATTAGGGAATGTGCGCACCGACCTTTTGAATCCTAGAATAGCCTTGACGATCGTTCTTTTTGTTCACACTTCACCAGGGTCACGGGACTATAGAAAGTAACCACATTCAAGTCTGAGGCCTTTGGTAAAACAATTTAACAGCGGAATTCAGCGTTTGCGGTATAACGGCGGTTTTCAGTGATCGCGAACGAAGGTCAATTAATTCTGACCAGCTCGCGTGGTAGTGCGTATTCGTGTGTGTATTCTCAGCAGCGCCATTAACAGGCGTGGGTGCAGCTTGTCACGCAGTGATTCGATGATGTCTTAAAACCTATACTAGGTTTGTTCAGACACCAGGTTCTCGATGACGTGGGTTCTGGTCAAAAGTATATTAATAAGTTTTTTGTTGAAAAATTACTTTTTCAAAACAAGCTTTTATAAAATTCATAATCGGAACCGCAAGCAGATTCAAATGAGTTCAAACACTAGTAGCCATAATCCATTCCTCAGTTCTGTTGTCTAGCATCTGTGTTCATCATGAAACCACCTCCATGGTACCATATTATTGATTTGTCACCGAAGTTACATATGTATTCCAAATTTCAGCTCAATCGGTTGAGGGGAATGGGTTTAAAATTCAGTTGCAAGATTCCACCCGGACAAACATACATACATTGCAAGTTAATAAAAAGCTTGCAAATAGGTATTCATTACAATATTGATGGTGTTATCTAATGGCGTGCGAACGCACACATGCACGCGGATAACAACACACCTCGAAGGTGCGGTGAACGAGTCGAAGCAGAACAAAAGCCGATGCGATAGTGTGAGTTAAGTACACAGCTACGAGTGTGCGTGCGCATGCACTATAGTGTTGATTAAAGTACTCTCGTAAACTCATTTAGTTACCTTATATTATTAATAGATGGCGTAACCAGACACAATAATTTTATTATACATTCTTATCATATACATTCTTATAACATATAGAAAAACACCCAGACCCGAAACAAATATTTGTAGATCATGCAAACATTTGTTCCGAGACGGAAATCGAACCCGCAACCTCCTGCGTCTCAGCCGGCTCTTCGCCCACGGCCGGCGCTACGGAGGTAAGTGGTAGCAAATTGATCAAATTTAAAAAAAGTCTTTTCCAGATTCAATTCAGTGTAAAACCAGGAGTAGAATATGTAGTAGACAAGTTAACACAGCATGAACTCAGCCAGTTACATCACCACGCTGAAAGCTTTAGTATTTAAAGTGCAAGTAACTGATTATGTACTCGATGATTTTTTTATCCTACGATACATAACGCATACTAACGTAATTAACGTCCGTTTCTCGTGATAGGAAGAGACTTTCTATTATCCGGATCCTAAGGAATTACGGTCATCTGATATCGCGGTGGGTGGTCGACATCGAAAAGAGACCACATAATCAAGGGACCACAGAATCATCTGGCGACCTCCGTGGCGCAGTGGATGAATAGCCGGCTGAGAAGCAGGAGGTAGTGGGTTCGATTCCCGGCATGGAATAAATTTTTGCATGATCTACAGATCTACAGATATTTGTTCGGCGTCTGGTTGTTTTTCTATATATTATATAGGTAAGTATGTATCTACAAAAAAAAGTATTATATATAAGTATTCTATCAGTTATATGGTTCCCATAGTACAAGCTCTGCTTAGTTTGGGGCTAGATAGCGCTGTGTGAAATATCCAGCAATAATTTTTTAATATTTGTTCCAGCAATATATAAGGGGATAAAAAAAGAGTGCTATAATAAAAAGTTAGTGATTTTGTGCTACGATGATAATGATGATTTTTTTGATCGTTTATACTCGTAGCTGACGATAATTTGCCCTTATAATTCCTATTTCTACAATTCAATCCTACACCATATAATCTAAATTTTAGACAAATTGAAGGTTGGTCGAAAAATATTAATGTATGTATATTTATAAGCGGTCGGTTCGTGTGGTGTAGACCGTGTGACTAATTTTACCTAAGTGCTCACGTAGGCATACCATCTACGAGTAAGGGTACGGTGTAAGAGGCTTAAGTGGAAATTATAGTGCAATTTCATCGCAATTTTATACATAAGAGGCCGTTTTTTTAGATTTTCTGTTTAAATTGATGGGGGTAAAAGGTAATGCGCAATTGAGTGTGTGATAAACCAAATATGTAATTGCTTGACCGTAAAAGGTAGTGACTGATACAGAACCAACAAGTTGGTACTGCTCTGAGTTTTATTTTATTAGTCTACGTCTAGAAATACTTCCACTTTCAAAATTGGTTTAGTTAAAATTACGCATCCCTCCACCCACCCCTTCTACTTGAACTTTACTCATAGTTATACCAAAAATTACATACTATTACTATGTAAAAAAGCGGCATTCACGTGACCCACTCTCCCCCTCTTTCCCCGCCAATTTATTGTCACTCGCTTTGTCAGGCCTGGTAGTATTGGCTGTGATATTCGCTGCTCGCTGCATGTGTTATTTACATATAATTTTTATTTAATCTAGTTTACGCGAACAAAAACGTAAATTAAAACAAAATACATTGTTAGTGCAACTGGATAGCAATATTGTCAAAATAATAACAGAGGGACAACACCTTTGTTGGTTACATATAGTGTTGTTCCTATCCCGCTCTTAGCTTAGGCTTAGCTTAGCCCTATAGTAAATAGACACACAAAACCACTTGCGGACAAGCCACTGCGTCTGCAGAAGTAATACGTTAAATCAGTTTGTTTCTGTAGTGTCAGATGTCTGGTAATAGTTTCAAAATGGTAAATTAAAAACATTAATTGGTTTTGATACAAGAAAGTACTGCAAAAATTGACAGTCTATAAAATAACCGCTCAAAATATTATATAACCTTTAAATAACATTACTCTCTCTTATTCATAAATTAACAGCATTGTACTGTGGTAGACCGATGAATTATAGCTTCGCGCCCAAAAATTGTCTGTAAACGTTTTTCAATAAAAATATTTAATAGCCCTTTGAAAATGTCAATGGTGGCTTCCGAGTATTACAATAGAGTTCCGTCCAACGACAGGCCGTATTGTCAGCGGCTCAATAGGTGCCCTGCCAGTGGAAAATGGCTCTTGGAATCATCCTCCTTTATGTATCGAAGGGTGACAAGTTCTTTTGAACGCACGAAGTAATTGAAATCTCATCTGCAAACTTTTTGATTGATTTTTGCATAATGGAACTTTCAATTTGTCGATTTTTTAATCTCGAGGTCTGATGAAAGTCTTTATGGATGCATAAGCTTAGGAGCCATTGTGTTCGCGTAGGTATTTCAATCGGCAATGGATCATCGTTTGTAGGTACTTTTTGTACAGTTATCTATACAAGTCCGGAGCTTGGGGGAGAGCACACCAGGGCACAGGGCCCGGGTGGAAAATTTATGTTTGAAAAAACTTGCTTCATAAAGCGCTTAGCAAGAAACCAGCGCACGTCGTACTATCGATTATTCAATTAATTCAATTAAGTGTCAAAATCAGTTAGTTATTGAACACATTCTAAGTTGATTTCTGAATATTCTGCACGCATTCATCCTTCGCAGACAAAACAGGACGGTGCTGCAAGAGCTAAGCTGAATAACCCGAAGTGCCTTTTCACACGTCCCGGTTGCCGGATAGCCGGCGCCGGCTACCCGGCCGCAAAGTGTTTATTAGATTTTACACGTACCGGCGTAATTTGGCCGCCACGCCACGCCACTATGCATCCGGTCGCTGCCTACCGGTTAGCCGGCGGCCAGACTCACAGAGGTGTATGGAACACGTTGTAAGCTTTCATACGTACCGGCCAGCCAGTCGCGCAGGTACAACCACGGAGAGCATGACTCGTTTTGTCTGACATCCTCTTGTCGTAAATAGTATCTACTTAACTCGTTACAAAATGGAGATAGACACCTATTAAATTGTTGTATTTTGCATTTTATAGTATGTCTGGAAATAAGGTACAGAATGCTTCACACTGTTCTCTTTTCATGTTAATCGGATAAATTCAATAATTTATTGCCTACCTTTTCTGGCGACGGTATGCTCGGTACAAAATCCACATTACAATTAATGCAGTCACTACGCGGCTGTACTCGTCGCTAAATGTGTTGCCGGCGCCGGATACCCGGCAACCGGGACGTGTGAAAAGGGCGAAGGGTCGAACGTCAAGTGACAATCAAGGCTTATTACAAACGGGCACATTAAGAACTTGCTAAGAATATAACTTGCACTTCATTACGACAACTCTTAAAATAACCTAAAATCAAAAGAATTTATGTTGTTGCCTTTTGACAAATTTAACCCCCCCCCCCACACCCTTAGTATATTAATTATTAAGGATCACGAACGTTATATCTACTTTTGACTACTTATTTTTACACTTCAAGTTTGCTTTACTTTGAATCTGTTTCCCATAGTACAACCTTTGTTTAGTTTGTGGCTAGATAGCGGGATATTTGTTTACCTAAATCGGTTTAGGCTTTAAGATATTTCTGGTAAATCAACACCAACACATTTTCGCATAGTTTCATAACGATCAAATATTCCTCTTTATCTTAGTAAACTTACAGCTTATACGTGAGACACAAAGAAAAGATTCACAAACAGAGGACAAAAACCAAAGTTAACGTCCGGCAAAGGAAAATCGAACAGGACCAATTAGTAGGTGAGCGCAAAAGTTTTTCAATCGAAAAGTTCTTATCTATTAGCTCGACGCCGCTGTCATCCAGATGAAGAAACAGACGGTTTGGAGCCTTTATACTCGAATGCTCAGAGTCATTAAAACTTTTATCTGGCACAAATGCACTGGCACGCTAGCGCAGCACAAATAACAGTTGATAATAGCGTACTCTTCCACTTTTGCGGTTTTATAATAAACATTTTTCTCTGTTTGCGTCTCTATTCTCACATGGTTACCTTGTTTGAAATTCCAACTAGTTCGTAGTAACTTTAGTACGTTGGCACTAAAATTTACGTAGCTAAAGAGGGTTCTTGAATTTGATAAAAGTAAGCATTTGCTGGCCAATAAAAATCAACATCCATCTCAGACATTATGAAACCTATTAACGAAGCAGTAAAACCCATTTTCCAATCCAAGCTGATTCAGAGTGTTATAGGCCCAATGCTAGTACCGTCTCGGAGTTTATTGTATACGAAGTGCTTTGAAAGCGGAGCGTTTGAGATAACGCTTGGAGTGTGCATGCAAATCCGGGGTATTGAGGTTGTCTTATTGTTTTTTAGCAGATAAAAATTTATGGTTGCTCAAACAACTATCGCTTTAAATTGGATTATCAAGAGATATTTGATTTTTTTCAGCTGGGCAGTTTTCATAATATAGAAGAAAACATATTTTTTTGATTTGTATAATCTATTACAAACGAGTAGAAAAACTGTAGACTTCAATTTTGCTCTAACGAATTAGTCGCCATGTTTTCATACAGATAAGTGAAATAAATATAAGCTAGAGTTTTTCTATCAAAAGTCCTAACTTCGTAAAAACACATTTGGAATGTTTGCCGCAGTATTTTATGAAACCATTTTACATCATTGTTGATAATTAATTTTAATAAATTGTATGGATGTAAAAAGAAAAGGAAAATATTATAAGATACGAAAACATACCTACCTAAGAAACCTCGGTCTGCTTTCCCCTTTTCCTAAATTTTTCTCAGGGTTCATCATGGAAAATGTACCTACTTCTACGTAATACCTATGTTAAAACGACGACCTCCGTGGCGCAGTGGGCGAATAGCCGGCTGAGACGCAGGAGGTAGCGGGTTCGATTCCTGCCGCGAAACAAATGTTTGCATGATCTACAGATATTTGTTCCGGGTCTGGTTGTTTTTCTATATATTATAAGTATGTATTTACAAAAAAAAAGTATATAAGTATTATATCAGTTATCTGGTTCCTATAATACAAGCTCTGCTTAGTTTGGGGCTAGATAGCGCTGTGTGAAAATGTCCAGCAATATTTGTTATTGTTATTAAAATAATACATAATATTGAGTAATTTTATGTGCATCTTGATGAGTATAAGATAAAATTCTAAATTTAAATGAAAAGAGACAATGATAGATATACAAAAAATGTTAATTGCACAAACAGCATGGTAACTTTTTTTTGCACATACGAGCTGTAAGTGCACAATATGTATAATACCACAAATAACACATCTTGTTTTATATTTTGCAGTTAACTTTGCGGCCTGTTACGCTCTTCGAGTCTGAAGGCTGAATATAGGGCTATGAAAGGTCACCCTATCATGACTTTAATTATATTTATATTATGTTATGACAAAATCTAATTTAATTTGAAATTTGTGCTAGCATTAAATCTAATATTAATTTTTTTTTAGTTAATCGGTCAGCCACGGTGCCCCTTTTTTATGTAGTAAAATTTATTTGTACCTTTATGTTAAGATAAAAGTTGGCGTAGTTTGATTTTCACGTGAAACTATTTTCATAATTGGATATGGGAAAAATAGTAATAGCATTTATAATTTTTTTGCTTTCGCGGATCAAATGTTTGCATAATATATAGATATTTGTTTCGGGTCTGGATGTTTTCTATATACTATACCTATGTATGTATTTACAAAATAAGTATTCTATCGGTTATCTGGTTCCCATAGTACAAGCTCTGCTTAGTTTGGGGCTAGATAGCGCTATGTGAAATATCCCAAAATATTTAATATTTCAGGACATTTTACACAGCGCTATCTAGCCCCAAACTGATAGAACACTTATTATTATTTTAATATTTTTACCTATACTTTCCCACTGCTGGGCAAAGGTCTCCCCTAACTTACTAAACTACAACTAACGAATACTTATTTATACTATATGGAATAAATAAATAATTAAATTTATTATTTATTCACCAATCGGTCACAATATCGAACTTCACGACCTCCATGGTGCAGTGGGCGAATAGCCGGCTGGGACGCAGCAGGTAGCGGGTTCGATTCCCGTCCCGGAACAAATTCTTGCATGATCTACAGATATTTGTTCCGGGTCTGGTTGTTTTTCTATATATTATAAGTATGAATTTACAAAAAAAAAAGTATATAAGTATTCTATCAGTTATCTGCTTCAAATGGCTAATTTTAACTAAACATTCGCAATTGAAAGATTCAGCGATTTAACGGAAAACAAACAATATTCGACGGGAACGCGTAAACTTTTCGGGAGTTTATATCGATTCTATGTTGAAATAAAAAGATATGAACGATTTATCCTTACCTGTTAAATTGAAAAAGTTACTGGGACCACTGTAAGAGCAGATTTACGTACACAGGCTGCTGAGTAATATCAAAAAAGTTTATAGCAAACTGTAAGCATTTGTAGGAGTTGAGGAATAGGTAAGAAAATGGAAAAGTCTTGTAGTCGATGCCCATTTATAGTAGTTATGCGAAGATACACTAAAGGCGCAATATGTATAGATCAAAACTTTTATAGCATAAAATATAAGAAACATCGAGATGAAAGAAACTTTCAATCGTTTTCATAGAAATGAAAATTGACATAAAAAAAATATATGTATTTGCAGACAAAAACTTATCAAGAAAATTACCATTAAGATAATTTTTGTAATTAACCTAAGATGCCTAATTAACCTAAGATTTAACCTAAGATAAATAGCAATAAACATGAATAAACAAAGTTTAAGGCAGAAGGCACAACCTACGATAACTGTCAATAAAATCTAGCCTGTCTAAACCCGCCCGCGGCTTCGCACGCATGATTTTTCAATAAAAAGGTTATCCTACTTCTGCGCTTCGGGTAAAATGTAGCCTATGTCCCAATCCCGGTCAAAATCTATCTATATACCTCATAAGTTTAATCCCTTCCTCCCCCCTTCTTTTAGGGATGATTTTGCAAAAAAGTTGAAACACTTATTTCTTACCAAAAGCCTAAATATGAATTTTCAGATCGCTCAACTGATCAGTTATCGACTGCTGAGAGTAGAAAATTATTAAAGTACTAATATCACTATTAAAAAATAGGGGTTGGTGGTAGAAGGGTGACAGTTTATGGTTGCATGTCATTTTTATTGCCCAATCATAAAAAATAACCGTAAACAAATTTTCAAAAAAAAAATTGCGGTGATCAACAACTCCCCGACATTTTTAGCTCATTCAGTCATACCAAAATTGTGCCATCACTACCTACCTATGTATCAAATTTCACGATGATCGGATCAACGCTTCGAAAGTTATCCTCGGGGAAACAAACATACATACGTACACACATACATACATACAACGCCGATTTCCTCACATTGATTTGGACTACCCTTATCACACAGGGGGGGGTATGAGAAATAGTTTACGTCCTATTCTCAGACCTATCGAATATACTCAAATATAAATAAGCATCGATCAAGCCGTTTCGGAGGAGTTTTGTTACAAACACCGTGACACGAGAATTTAATACATTAGAGAAAAAAAGATGTTTAGATATATGTTTATGGACGGGTTGGTATAGTAGTAGTATAAATATATAAAACTAGACACCAGAACTAGCGGCTATTAAAAACTTATGTCTTTAGTCTTTAGTTCCAACTATCATACCTTTTCCATTTGTTTTGTGTATTCGGTCGGCGTTGCGACAGGCGGTTCCGCCCGGGATTTTAATAATTTCCAAACGGATTGAAAAATATAGGTGAGTTCGATATCTGGCAAAGAATTGGACGCTTTTTTCGTTGAATGAATTCCACCTGCAGTAGGAGCGCGGGGATTATTTATATGTTGGGAAGATTAGTTTTGTTTCCCTCACATTTTGTATGCGGAGTGTCTGATTGCGAAAATAATTTACAAAATCACATAACTGTTTATGCCACTTTCGAGTTCTTTTTTCGTGGGATTTAGTAGTTTTTTGTGATCCTATATTATATTTTACTTAGTTTTACTCGTATTTGTTAATTTTAGTTTATTAACTGTATTGAGCCTGAATAATAAAAATTAATTAGTTTCGTGTTGTTTTTATGTTTCTCTATATACGTGATAAGTAGAATATAGATTCATCCCTAGCAGTGGGCATAGAATACAAGGGAAAGATGGAACGATACTTATTTTTACTGTAGACTATACTTTATTGATCGAGCGAAGCGAGATCTCCAAATCAATTAGGGCAAATCGGCGTTGTATGTATGTATGTAACTATGTTTGCGTGTATGTATGTATGTTTGTTTGTCCGAGGATAACTTTCGAAGCGTTGATCCGATCATCGTGAAATTTGATACATAGGTAGGTGGTGATGGCACAACTTTCGTGTGACTAAATGAGCTAAAAATCTTGGGGAGTTGTTGAGATGTTGGGGTACAAGGGGGGTAAAAAATATGAAAATGTGACTATTAGGTCAAGTGGGACGTCAAATTAAATACATTACATTCCGTTTTTATTTTTAGTAAAGTTGTTGTAGTTTTTAAGTTATTAGCCATAATAAAGACGGAACTTTGACGAAATTCACAGGGTACACCAGTGACCCCACAGTGCTGTAATTTGGTATGCATGTAGCTTAAGTGCCACGAATACAGGCAAAAGTCTGAAATCCAGAAAAACTGCAATCTGTACCCCAAAAGGACTAACCAATTAACATGTTAACTCCCGTTATCTGTAATTTGAATGAAACTCTAGGTCAAGTAATTTGATTATTTATTTCGTGGCACTATTTTGAGAGTCAAAGATTACGAATAATATATTTTTGTTTTTATGGGAGACTCGCGAGATCTCAGTCCGGGGCGAACTACTAGTTTACCAGAAAAGATGTCAACAATATGACGCACCTAAATCGTAAGTACTTAATTTTATTTTACGATCCTCTTGGTCAAATGAAATATCTTCTTTATCCCAATTTTTAGGATCACGTCAATACATATTTGTATGGTTGTGGCGCCTGACCTATTAAACTTACTTTTGGTCAATTCCACCACCACAATCTAAGCCCCATTTACGTATACGTTAACCAAATTTGATGTAATTGTATGTTAATCCGATTAATAGCGAAACAACAATAACAAAGGCCGTTGTCGACTGTTATTCTCTTATTTGTAAAGCTGGATTTATGACCTTACAATTCCAATTTCAGATAATTTCCATATGGTAACCTTAATCACCTAACGGTGACATTAATTTTGGCTTTGTATGCCACCCAATTGGCGCAGTAAAAGCAGGATTGTTTAATTTATATGTTTTAAGTGTTTCAATTAACTACCCTATTTGTGTTTCAATGCAAACTTGAATGTTTAATTTGGCCTTGCTGTTGTCATCACAAGCATCGATGGACTTGCGTCACGCGTGTCACATCGATCATTCAACACACGTTTGCACTAACTAGCCATTAACGAGTACAAATTCAATGACAATAATTGTCAAAGCCTTGTAAAAGCACCCACTATTTTATCAAGCCTAAATCAACGCAATTTTCAAGCCTGTTTTATAAAAGTGCACCAGTTTTGTCAATTGCATTACAATTAGAGCAATTCATTGCCTTAATAAAATAAAGAAACTCAGTTAAAACGTAGGTACGTTTGACGTTACATAATGCATATGTTTGGATTGCAAAGTAAATGTTTGTTGAACACTGAACACACTGCATCTACCTTGGTAGATGCAGTGTGAAGCGGCTACGACGCTACGAGTCTCGTAGCACCTCGTAGCGCTACGCGACTACGTGTCCGGACCATTGATCTGGAAACATTTACTCGATTAGACGGAAGGCACACGCCTTAGTGGTGACGGAATTCTCTCACTCGACCAACTCGACTGATTTGTGTAACTTTAAACTTACAATGGAGCATGCGGGGAAACGGGGAAACTGTCGCACCTGTCAGCGAGCGTGAAACATCCGGTAGATTGACAATCGAATTGTGCCAACTAAATCAAGTTGTGTATTACGTAAGGCTAGTTTCCGATTTCTGTGAGTTATTTCGGCTCTTATCTCACATTCGGACCATATAGAGACGTGTCGCATCGAACACTTATCAATGTCGCTAGGGTTAAAACGAAATGTAGCAGTTTGGATGCCGCCCCCCACATTAGTCACCGGGCCAACTTAAGTGGAAGAATTTGTGGTAACGCTTGAACAATGGACACTTTTATTCTCAGATCTCATTTTTGTTTAAGGCTCGATTTGAGGCCGCAATTTCATTAGACATTTTAATATAACCATTCCTCTTACCAGGAATTTGCTCGTCTTATTGTTTAAGCGTTTTTCTAATTTCAGTTGTTTGCATGATATTAAATTTTAAATGAAATTTCTGTGTCTACGAGTATTCTTGACCAAAAATATCTAGGTTATTACAGTTTTATGTTTTACTAAGTTTGGAGAGATCCATTCTCGGCAGTAATTGATATGAGACTCTAAAAAAACATCCATGATAAGCGAGATATATTTAATATCTCTATCCTTGTCAGGTACTTTTAAGACTCATAGGAAACTTATCTAGTTCTAAACTAATATATAAAAAATTGAACGCCATTGAGACATAAAGATTTCTGACAGGAGACCACGCACGGCGAAGGTAAACGTCGTTCTGAAACGGTTATGTACACCGTTAAACAGAAACACACAAAGTATTAAACTAACTTAGTAAAGTATACTAACTAGATTAAACTTTTAGTTTTAGGATCATCATAGAAAAGCACATTATCAATCAATGTTTCATGAAATAGTAGTAGAGTGAAATATATATTTTTGGTAGTCAGTAAAGTACCTACATTTGTTGGACGGAACCACAAAAGTCTAGTCCTAGGATTTTACCTCGCTACTTTAATATTGGCCACGTTGCGTTCTACTTTCACAGAGTAAAAAAGCGACGTCGAACTATGTAATGCCTTCTAGCAAAATACGCGCATCATTCATTTCTGCGTCATTGGGTTTTGTGTTTTAGGCGTGTCATTTACGCTGAAGAGGTTTCATTCTTTTAGCTAAAGCTATTTGCTATAAGTTGATTCATCTTGCTTTTCCGTATATTTTTTTCTAGGTGATCAAGAATTATAAAGAAGAAGTTCATGATGCACAATGTAAATTGAAAGAATAATTATTGATTATTATGTATGTATTTTAGTATAACAATTTAGAAAAGAAAATATATTTATGTACGCATTTTTCAATAACCTATACTGCCACTGCTGGGCAAAGGTCTCCCCCATTTCCTTCCATTCCTTACGTTCTCCAGAAATCTCCTGCCAGTCAGAGTGGAACCCATCCAGATCGTCGCGCCAACGTTTTCACTGTCTGCCTCGTTGCCGTCGTCCTGTAGGTTGCCAGTCGGTGGAGATCTTAGTCCACCTTTCAGGGTGCATTCGAGTGACATGACCCGCCCACTCCCATAAAGTTCTTTTTTTAATTTTGTTATCTGTACGCATAACTACGTAAAACTACGTTGCTACTTAACGACTTTAGTCTCAGAATATATATATATACCAATATCGTGCTGAGAGAGAGTGATTTTCACAGGTTTTTTTTTTTAATTCCTTACATTATTTTTAATTTCTAGGTACATTCTCATATTTGGGATAATTAATTAATCCGATTCTATGATTCAACCGAATTTTCATTTAAGACGATACAAAATAAATGAATTCGATAATACGCCCCAGTTAAAAACCCTTTTAAGCTCCGTACAGTAAATTTCAGTTACGGAAAACAAACTTAACTAGACTTGCTCGACCGGAAAAGTACGGACTCATTTGTACGTCTCATTACCCAGCGCCAGCGCTCAGGCCTTCGGGAAACTACGAGAGCTTATTGCTTTACATTTTACATAACAAGAAGATTCTCGCGTAAACACAGAACGGTAATAAAAAGCTGGTGCCGCAATTGAAGCCAGATGCGGAGGTATTTAATAAAAAATGAACGAGCACAAGCGGGCGGTAATCTATCACGCTCAGTCATAAGCTGACTTTAATGCTGGGTCACTTCAGGCCTTTTTGTTGACGGTAATATTACTTACATTTTCAAAAAAAATAAAATACAAATCATCGGACAGCTTCTAAATGAAACATCAACGTCGGGATAAACGTCTAAATATTCATAGGAATCATGTGACGTCATTCCATTTTGTAATAGACGCTCAAAATTGCACAAATTTTAAAAATTATTTGCTAATCTGTTACACGTGAATTGCATTAGCGCATTTTTACATGCCACTAAACTTTGTGGGGTAGTTGACTAAAATAGCAGTAAAATAATTTGAATTTACAGGATCTGTATTCTAGGATCTAGTTTCCAAGATAACAACTAAAACAACTTTTGGCGTTTTAACTTCAAAGTCAATTATGAACGAAGCAGCAATGTGTTATTTAAACTTTAACTTCTCGCAAAACAGTAAAACTGCATAATAAAAGCAACATCAACATTAACTGCAGACCGTGGTCAGCATTATCTTCTCAGTGTCATTTTCATGTAAACAAACATAAAAACAAATAGAGTACAGTAACACGAAAATGGTTCGGCTTTAAAAATGTGCGGTGAAAGAACTCGTTAGGGTATAAAAAGCTGCCTTTACAGATGTGGCACGGCCACAGTGCCCTCGACTGGGTGACTGCGGTCAATGTACAAGGGACGCGGAATGCATGCTGCCTCGGGCAATTTCATCCTTTGTTTTAAATGATGAGAAGTCTTCACGGACGGTGAGTGGGAGGATGTCACTGTTCTGTTGCTCCCTGACACTCGAAATGTCGAGCGTTTGAGACTCGCGATGCAAGTTGAGTGCAGGTTTTCAACAGCCTTTTGTTGTTTCGTTGCCGTTGTGGTTTTCTGTATTATACTGTTTTGTAAAGGAACCCAAACTACTCAAAACGAACATAAGACTTCATCATTCAACCAAATCGTAAAATTCAGTTATTTGGACACATCTCTTTTGATTATAGAATATATTTGCCGTTCATATAAATATATGTCCTGTGGTGAGTACATTTTATGACACAGTCTCGTACTAAAGAGGATGATATGCTCAGCTGAAGTGAAGACTGGGCTTAATCCTATAACACCATATTATTTTTTCGTATCTTAATTTGGGTTTATGGGGAATACATAAGTAGTAAAGAAATTAGAACAAACTACGCTGTACAAGTTAACAAGTAATAATGGAATTTGATCAAATTATGTTATCAATATGGCTGATAAACAATGGACAAGATTCGTGGGGGATCGGAGAGAATGGCGTAATATAGAAGCCTGTTCAGTAGTAGATGCAGATGGGCTGATAATAATGATGAAATTGGGGAAAACCTTCGCCCAGCAGTGGTAATATCATCATCATCATATCAGCCAAAGGAAGTCCACTGCTGAACATAGACCTCCTACATAGATTTCTAAAACTACCTATCTTGTGCGGATGGCATCCAATGGCTACCAGCAACCTTTATCAACGTCTTTCCATCTAGTGGGGGGCCGTCTTAAACTACGTTTTCCAGTGAGTGGTTTCCACTCGAAAACCTTTGCCTGATTGTTGAATTGCCTGAACGGCCGTCAGTTTTTCGATATATGTGCTCTGCCCACTGCCACTTTATCAATTACCTACTTTGATTTGTCTACGAATCTCCTCATTTTTGATTCGATCTGGTAGAGAAACACCAAGCACCAAGCTTTCCATAGCACGCTACGTGACCTTGAGCCCTTATTATGAGGCTCGTAGTAAGAGACCACGTTTCTGTGCCATAACTTGTATGTACTCGATAACTCCGCTTGAATAAATTCTACAAACGAAATATAGTAGCGATAGGTCCATAGTGCGTTCGATTTCCTAGTAAGATGGAAAATCAGATGTGCCTCGAGCCTCGAAATCGGGAAGGCGTTCTTGCGTAGCATTGAGCGTGCATTGCATATTGCAGACTAGTTCTCACTAGATCGGAAGTTTTGGTGTTCAAGAACTACCTTTTCAATATAGGTAGGTATCATGAGACGTAGGACTCTTTAAAATTTCAGAGGTGTAATAACACATGGATATGAACAAAGTTTCACTCAAATAAACGATACTTATTACACATCCTAATATTTGATCGAGTGAAGTGAGATCTCTAAATCAACTTAGGCAAATGGGCGTTAATGTTTGTTTGTCCGAGGATAACTTTCGAAGCATTTATCCGATAATCATGAAATTTAATACATAGTGATGGCACAATAACACACATAGTGACTAAATGAGCTAAAAATGTTGGGGGTTGTTGAGACCCCAATATCTCAAGAGGGGTAAAAAAAAGAAAATAAGACTATTAGGTCAAGTGGTATGTCAAATGAAAGGTCTTCATTAGTATATTTAGACTCCGTTTTTATTTTAAGTAAAGTCATTATAGTTTGGAAGTTATTAGCCATGATAAATATATGCCATATAATATTTATAAATGTATGCGTGAACTGACACATACACATAACATGAACTGCCGTTACCTGTAATTTAATAAAACTGTTGGTCAAGTTATTTGGTATTTATTTCGTGGCATTATTTTGATAGTCAAAGGTTACAAATAATAGTTTTTTGTTAATCGGAGGCTCGCGAGATCTCAGTTTGGGGCGAACCACTAGTATAAATCATACCAAATATTACGGCCCAGGTGGTATTTGAACTTCCATGGTAAGGGAACAAAGATCGTCTTAGCTAGGCCACTACTTGCAGAGTACGAAATTAAATTATTTTTAGTAAGGTACCCAGAGATCGTTATAAAAATTACCCAATACATTTTGGGCGATTAATTATTCGGTTCTGTTATAAAGCTTGTTCATGAATTCCTGGCATAAAGTTTTTTATACTCTATATAAACTTCTACTTCCTGCCACTACCACCACAGCTATAGCTTTTAAATGGATTGTTTCTAAAAGTAATTAAACAAAAAACCACTTTCTTCCCACTAAAATATGTTGTACAAATTTCCATGAAAACATTCCCATAAAACAGCAAACTTCCTTGGAACTTATAACATAACTTTGACTACGTTCGTCTGCCAAAACCGTAGCGCGATAAATCATTAGATAGCAATTACCTAGCGTGCCTTTAATGATCCGAATGTAGGAGTATGTGAGGGTTCTAGTATAACTTTTTATCGTTATCACATCAGCTGCAAATATGTCACAAAAGCATAAAATACCTTGCCTTGCTTGAAATATTACGTAAGGCTATATTTATCTCGGAATCTTCAGGTTAATCAGAAACTAATCATATTAAAAAAACATTAAATATTTATAATGATATTACATAAATATATTAATTTATTACTGTTGCCCGCGACTTCGTACGCGTTACACTACTAAATATGTAGGTAACCTAGAAATAAAGCTAAACTCGCTGTTGCGACTTGACTTGACACCCCATTTTTATCCCATGGGACCTGATTTATTGGATTAAAAGTAGCCTATGTGTTAATCTAGGTTAAACTCTACTAACATACTAAATTTCATCGAAATCGGTTCAGGCCTTGCGACGTGATTGAGTAACAAACAAACAAATCAAAGCGATGTAATGGTAATGCTCACTGCCTGGAAAACCGAGCAGCAAACGATTTTGTCGAAACTGGTATCTGATGTTTCAGAAATTAAAGCCAACATAAAAGAACTACATAAAACGAATTCTGAAATAGAAAAGACACTAGATTTCATATGTAAAAATCACGAAGAGCTAAAAACAAGAGTAGAAAATCTGGAAGGGAAGCGTGAGGGGAGTGATAAACGGCTAGAAAAACTGGAGGATAAGATAGAGGAGTTGGAGAGGAACGCAAGGTGCACCAGTATCGAAATCAGGGGGATTCCTGTAAAACAAAATGAATCCAAAAGTGATCTACTGAGCATTGTCGACAACCTGCATAATAAGCTAAAACTTGAAGTAGAACATGGCTTTATTAGAAACATCTATCGTACTAAGGGCAAGCCTAATGGAGAAAGATCAATTGTGATGGATGTCACTACACCATTTAAAAAACACAACATCCTAAAAGCAGTCAAAGAATACAACTACCATCATATTGGCGATAAGCTCAACACAGTGGCTATAGGGATAGAGGGGAAGAAAACACCCATATATCTCTCAGACTTCCTAACCCCAAGAGCAAAACGAATCTATTTTCTTGCCAGAGATGTTGCCAAAAACAATGGATATAAGTTCTGCTGGTGTACGAATGGTAAAGTATTCTTACGGAAGACTGAAGGAGCATCGCTGATTTCCATTACAAGTGAAACACAGCTAGAAGAATTGAAGCAATCAAAATGACTAGCTATGAAACACATTACTAGTAAGCATTTAATGTTAATATACTTAAGAGTTAATTCTAAAACTATAAACACCACAACAAGAACACACATGTTATTAATATATACACAAATAGCAACAGTACAGTCTAATCGCGCCTTTACTATTACCGGCGAATCAATATCTTATCCTTGGAATATATACAGGATCTACTATATCGGAGCTAAAGTAAATATCTTTTATTATGGATGATAATATACAGCAAAATGTAATATGTGACCAAATTGATGACCTTGCTATTGCAAAGGTTTATGAATGTGATCCAGAAACCTGTAAATCACTCATTGATACTAGTAATAAATCACTGAACATACTTACACAAAACATTCGTAGTATTTATAAGAACTTTTCCTCTCTGGAACTTCTTGATGCGAGGTTAGGATTTAAATGTGACATTTTTGTTTTAACAGAGTGCTGGCTTAACGAAGATAAACCTTTTCCACTTCTACAAAATTATAATTTGGCTTATACTAAAAACTGCATGAATAAAAATGGCGGTATAGTTGTTTACTTTAAATCTCATATAAATTGTATAATAGAAGAACCAGACTTTTTAGACTCAAATTGCCTTCTGCTGAAAATAAGTGATAATATTGTGATTATTGCTCTCTACAGATCACCATCATTCGTTCACATAGACAATTTCCTAAGCTCCTTGGACTCCACCCTAAACATGGTCAAAAACTACCCCACCATTACAGTTATAGGTGACATTAACATCGATATCCAACCTGATAATATTGACAGACATTCTCCCAGCTACTTAGAGCTACTGGCAGCACACGGATTATTACCCGGTCACACTTTAAATACTAGAGGAGAAAAGTGTTATGATCATATTATACTAAAAACTAAAAATCAATGTTCAACAGTGGTCCTGCAAACTTATATTACTGATCACTGTCCTGCTCTACTTAGTATAATGAAAAAAGGAAAATTAAATGTACCTAAAAAAATTAGATCTACAATGAATATGAGTATTGTTACTGAACAACTAAAAGTTACAGATTTCACTGACATATTAAATACTATGGATGCTAATATTGCAGCGGAGTTACTAGTGAATAAGCTTATGGAAATAACAAAACTGAGTACGCGATTCTATAAAGTCTCACATAACCAACGCATAATCAAACCCTGGATCACGGCAGGCCTGCTAAGATGTATTCGTACACGTGACAGAATGCACCGACAACTAAAACAAGCTCCGAACAATCAAGTTCTGAAACTCTCATATTCGAGGTACCGAAATTTTTGTACAAAATTGTTAAAAAAAGTTAAAATTGAATACGAACAAAATGAATTAGAAAAACATAAAAAAAACATTAAGAAAACCTGGCAAACGATACGACAAATAACATACACAACCAAACCTAAAACAAGTAGCGATCTTTTATTGAATATAACATCAAATGCCCAACTATCAGTAAACTTGGTTAATGAATACTTTGCGAACGTAGGCAAAAATTTGGCAACTAAAATCCAATCTACCGATCTGGGTAACAATAAAAATAGACTGAAAAACATACCCTCCCAAATAAACTCTTTTGGAATGCTACAGACTGACGAGGCAGAAGTAAAGGCAATTCTAAGTGGACTGAAAAATGATTGTGCTGTTGGATACGATGGAATCTCAACAGTATTTCTTAAATTCTGTAGTCCTGTATTGGTACCTATAATTACACATATTTGTAATGTTAGTCTGACATCTGGTATATTTCCGAAAGTTTTTAAGACTTCCATCATTACCCCAGTTTTTAAAGGTGGAAATGGAGACAGTGTCGAAAACTATAGACCAATATCAGTACTGACTGCCCTTTCTAAGATCCTGGAGAAAGTCATCAATAAGAGACTAACTTCTTACCTAGAGTCATTCAATATACTTTCACCTGCTCAGTTCGGCTTTAGAGCAGCACGGTCGACAGAAGGGGCAGTCACGGGTCTTGTAGATTACATTTCTGATAATATAGATAAAAAGAAAAAGGTGATTGGTGTATTTTTGGACTTGGCCAAAGCGTTCGACACTGTCTCTATTCCCATACTTATAAAAAAACTGGAACTAATTGGTATACGCGACAATTCTTTAACCTTACTATCCGACTATTTAACTGACAGGATGCACCAAACCAAAATTGGTGAATTAATCAGTCAAGCACTACCAACAACCTTTGGTGTCCCACAAGGAAGTGTGCTGGGCCCTAGCCTCTTCCTAGTTTATGTCAATGATCTCTGTAATCTGAAACTAACAAACGCTAAAATATACTCGTATGCAGATGATACAGCACTTATTTTCGAAGGCAATAGTTGGGAGGAGGCTAGAGCACATGCTGAAGAAGGGCTAAAAACTGTTGTCGCGTGGCTCCGAAACAATCTATTAACACTTAACATAAGTAAAACTAAATTTATGGCATTTAGTATCTCACGTACTAGAACCCCTGTACTAACTCTGAAAGCACATCTGAATTGCGCGTCCGGTTCCTGTGTTTGCCCAGAACTGGAACAAGTTAATAATATTAAATACCTAGGCATAATTATTGACGAGAAAATTAATTGGAAGAAACACATAAACGTTCTCGCAGGACGAGTGCGTAAATTGATATATGTTTTTAAGAATTTGAGAGATGTTGGAGATCATAGGTTGCTAATAAATGTTTATGATTCACTGTGTCGATCTATTTTAACCTATTGTAACACCGCTTGGGGCGGTGCCTGTGTAACTTACATGTTACAATTAGAACGTGCGCAACGAGCAGTGTTAAAAGTGGCTACTTATAAACCGTATAGATTCCCAACAGCAGACCTGTACAATGACTGTAAAGTGCTTGCCGTTCGTAAGTTGTACATTTTTAATGTTGTTTTATCTCAACACAAGAAAGTAGATGTAAACGACAATCTGTCTTCTGGTAGTAGAAGAAAAGACAGAATCCTGCCTAAACCAACGGTTAAAACTGTGTTTGCACAACGTCAACAAGCGTTCTTAGGTCCTCTATTGTATAATAAAGCCAATAAGGTAATAAAGAATTTGGTGCACATGAACCAAGCAGAATGTAAAAGTTCCTTATTTGATTGGCTTCTAAATCTAGGGTATGAGGAAACCGAAGAATTGTTGAAAGTGATAAAATAAATTATATAAAATTATACACGTAGAATCTTGCTAAGCTTATTGAACTATTAACATTAAATAACGATTAACATTACAATATTGCTGATTAATAAAATAGTTAAAATTAATATACTTATACTTATATATTATATATAGATAAGTATAAAATATAGATAGGTACTTAATCTATAATAGGATTGAATGTACTAATAATTATAAAATAAAATATTATAACATTTATTAATTTAATTGTAAAATAAAATAGCTTAATATAATATAATATACACAATTACAACCAGAATGTAATTATTATACAACCTCAACATGTCTAAACAACTTATTTATGTATGGAAGGTAAAGCAGTACCTACAGCACAAGTCTTGTACTTAGTGTAGGTACTGCACGCCAATACTCACTGTACAAGCCAATAATTGAATTTTAATTAAAATATGTTTTGTTATATGTATATTGCTTGATTTGTGAAATAAATGATTTTGATTTTGATTTTGATTTTGAAATAAACACACATCCAAACTTTCGCATTTATAATATTAGTGTGATAATTCAGATTGATCAAATGTTAATTAAATTAACAATTAATTAAATATTAATAATATATTAATTATTTAATCCTTAATTAACATTAGGTTCTTCTAGATTGAATAGGTTGTTTTTAGGCAAGCGTGTATCTTCAAATAATTGTGCCTAACAAGTCTATAATTAACGTGTACTTATACGTTTGTAAGGGGTAATTTTTAAACTACTGAACTGAGACTGAATATTCTTTAATTGATAGAAAGATCAGAAATAGTATGAAATGTCTTTTATATATAGATAAAAAGACGTGTAAAAGTTGGGCAGGTCAGTTAGTAAAAAAAAATGTGGCCGTCACGGGATGCCCCTCAGATGTGAAACATCTAAATTGATGGTTTTTGGTATAATTCATAATTAAAGAAACCCGTTTATCTTATCTTATACGACACATTATAAATAGGTACGCGTGACGGCTTAAGGTGCAACGGCCCAACGGCCGAACGACCCAACAGCCCAGTGGTCCAAATGGCCAACGGACCCACAGCTAAACGGCCCAACGGACCAAAGTCCCAACGGTTCAACTTCAAAGCTATGAACGATTGAAAAGTTATATTTTTAGCGATATCATCTGCTACAAATTATAATTACGAGCAAATAACCAAGCAGAAGAGATGTGTTAGAAAAAAACATCCTGGCAACATATTTGACAATGGACTTTCATTAAGAAGACGAAAGATCTATTCAGACTAGTCCTGGATAGTAACAAATCCAAAGGATGACTGCTGACCTTCTGGAATGGAGAGGCACTGAAAGAATGATCGTGCCTAGCGTTGTTTTATCTAATTGATCTCTCACTGAATGTAACAAACGCATTGAATCAATATCATTGTGTCCACGGAATCACATTCGATTCGATAGCGTCAGAACTCGTGCTAAGCATCTAGATCCACTACAAACGCAAATGAGGCTCGTTCGGGCTCGTTCTCCGGAGGCATCGAGCAAATGAGTTCCTCAAATGAATCGTTACAGAGTGTCGGAACGAGAAATCATTCTACGGGAGCGCTTTCCAATTCCGCACGCTCGTTTTTTCTACGTGTCAGACGATTGACCTAAATGTTACATGTTGATTGTCTATTAATGGGTTTGCTGACTGGAGGTTGGGATTTTTATATCCTTGTAAGGTTGAAATCTTGCGAGACATTTAGAAGGTACCTGGAGGATAGCAATTATATCCTGTGAATCAATTTATTTTATATCCAATCATATTTTGCGAACTTAAAAAGTTTCTGAAATATTATAGCGATTATGACTTTCGGACAAACGCACGATAACAAAAGTTCTTGATAGCTTAAATTACATGACGATCAACTCTTGACCCCAATCATTAGATCTTGATCAACATGTCATATGCTTTATTCATAACATATTTTTTTATGTTCTTGTACACTATACTCACAATATATTGATACAACTATAGGTACCAACCGAAACCTCTGACCGCATAATAGAAATACCTTTTTCAAAACTACAAAGATTTCACTCCGGGCCACATGCCAATTAATGTTTTTAATAAAATTCCACAAGAAATACAAAACTTAAGTAATTTAAATAAATTTAAAACGATGCGATGACGATAATATCTTTTTAATATTTAGTTGAACGTAGTTTTTATTTACTGCAAGAGTTTTTCGAGGATACATCCTGATACGGATTTAATTTTATGTGGGTATAGTATTTATTTATTTAATTGTAATAAATTAGACAGATAAGTAGATTTTTACCAGCTTACCTCGTTTTATTTTCCATTTTATTGATTTTCTTTTATTTTTTATACGATTAATTTCTTGTAAACCTTTAATTAATGTACCAATTATTTGAGTATACTTCGTCACCTAGCGAAAAATTGCAGTGCCCTTGCAGGGTTCATGTTCGAAACGGAAAGACCTATGTAAAACTACATGTACGCAATAAATGTTTGGCTTTGACTTTATATTGTACCTAATTAACGGTATTAAATAAATTATAATACAATAATATGCTCACGACTATATTGATACCCATGATAGGCATCTTTGAATCTCTTATTCAGTATGCTGAGTCCAAACACATACCTGCTTTTTACATAGAAGTTAAGTATTCACGTGACAAGTTGCAAGTCCATTTTTGCTTATTAGAATACTAACTCTATGGCACATGATCTATTTTTTTTTGTTTTAACACTATTTTGCACGTGTAAATGTGATACTCTTGTAAAACACTCTTGTCAAAGAGCCACATTTCATGTAAATGACTTCACGTCAATGAACGACAATTAAATAATATGGATATTTTTTAAGACAAAAATACTAAAATCGTGATTATAAAATAGGAGGTGGGGGTAGGAAGGTGAAAAACAGTATACTATCTATTCTCATACCTACCAAATATATAAAAAAATCATTAAAATCGGTCTACCCGTTTCGGAGGAGTGCGACCACAAACACCATGGCACGAGATTTTTTCATATTAGAAGAGATTTTAATATGTAAACCCACAATGAAAAGGAAAATGCATTAAAGCAATTGTTCGACCACACTACACAACACTTTACACCCCTGTAATCTGTGTAAGTGTATTGAGTTCACAATGAAACAAACAGAGAATGTAGTAAAACTCTAAAGATAGTGAAAAATGTATTTTCTTTCACAAAGCGCATAACGTAGAACATGAAATATGGTTCGGATTCCGTCCGGCTCAGTGTGCGTCGAGACTACCTAAGACTGCATTTATCATGAAAACTAGTAAAATAAAGGAAATCTTAGCGCTTAGCGTTCGCTCGCTGCTAGTTCAAATCAAATGCACGAATGATACCAACTCACTATAAATATTATTTGTTTGTTTTGTTTGTTGAGATTGTTATTTTACTTTCGAATTTATAAAATAAATAATAAACAAATAAGGCTGGATATTTCACACAGCTATATCTAGCCCCAATATAGCAAAGCTTGTACTATAAAAAACAGAAGTAATTATTTTTAAGGACGGCACATAGATTACTAAAATAAATGTATTCCTTGCTACCACAAAAAGTTAATTAACTGTTACTCGCGTGTTTAAAAAATTCCTTAGCAATTTTTTATGAGATTTTTTAAGCATGCGCTAAACAGTGTTTTATTTGTTTTGTAGTAAAACGCTTATTGTTATAATATTAAAATGGATGGAAAATATTAAAGACGTCGGTCAAGTGCTAAAAAAAAAATGCGCATTTTTTTACAGAGCCGGATGATTTCTTATCGGTTGGTGTATTGTCCAACAAACAGCTTCCTACCTAAATGCAACCTATCGGTTTTCGCGTCTCGAAAAGCATCGAACTTATTTCGTGCATTTGTTTGCCATTCGTACCCCGACGATATTTCACTTCTATCCCAGCGGAGTGTGATTTAAAATTTTTCATTTCTGTTTGTTGCTGCTTGCGGTATAAGTTGGACCAAATCAGAAAGTGTTCAGGCATTCTGTGTTCAGCATAGTTTTATGAAACTCTTTTCAGTTAATTGATCGAGCGAAGCGAGATCTCCAAATCAACTTGGGCAAATCGGCGTAGTATGTATGTATGTATGTTTGTTTGTCCGAGGATAACATTCGAAGCGTTGATCCGATCATCGTGAAATTTGATACGTAGGTATATAAGTGATGTTAAAATTTTGGTGTGACTAAATGAGCTAAAAATGTTTAGGGGTTGTTGAGATATTGGGGTTCAAGAGGGATAAAAAATCCGGTCAAATAGCACGTTTGATAAAAGCTATTTTTGGATACATTTTGACCCCGTTTTTATTATTAACTGAAATTTCGTAGTTTTTAAGTTATTTTCCGTAATAAAAACTGAACTTTGACAAAATTCACAGGGTACACCAGTGACCCCACAGTACTGTAATTTGGTATGCGTATAGCTTAAGTGACACAAATATAGGCAAAAGTCTGAAACCCAGAATAACTACAATTTGTACCCCAAAAAAGATTAACCAATTCACATGAACTACCGATACCTATCTTTTGAATGAAACTGTAAGTCAAGTAATTTGGTTTGTGTTTCGTGGCAATATTTTGATAGTCAAAGATTACAAAATATATTTTTTTGTTTTTATGGTAGACTCGCGAGATGACCGTTCGGGGCGAACCACTAGTTATTATTATTGAATGAATGAATGCATTAAAACACTTTATTGCACACTATAAAAAATAACAAGTAGAAGACACAACGCAAATAGTACAATGGGCGATTTTATCGCTTTGAAGCGATTTTTAGCAGACAACCTTTGGAGAGGATTTATTTATGTTAAAGACATGGTCGGGGATGCACATTTAAGACTCAGATATGGATTAAAGGGAGTGCATCTAATACCTAAATACTTTAGAATACAAATAGATAGGTATAAATAAACTATGAAATGATTATTATTATTTATTTCAGATTATATCCATAATTACATTGCATTACATAACATCGACACATTACATTAATTAAATAAAAAATTACCAAATATAAAAAAAATAACAGATACATAAAAATTATCAATTTAAGTTAAACATTAAAATATACAAGTAAAAGTTATAAATTGTTATTATGTTTTAATGTAGCCTAGGTACCACCTACTAATTAAAGTGGACATTGCGCATGCGTGAAACGCTGAATAATGGCTGCACTTATACTATGTAACACTAAACACCTTGTATATTACGTAATAAACAGATTTGTTGTTGTATTTGTTTTTTGTTATTATTAGACGTATGTTCATACTTAAAACTGTCAAACAAAATGAAATATAAATATTGCTGGACATTTCACACAGCGCTATCTAGCCCTAACCTAACAGAGCATTGTATACTTTATTTTTTTTGTGTATACATACACAGAATATACCGATAAACATCCAGACCCGGAACAGATATCTGCAGATCATGCAAACATTTATTCCGCGGCGGGAATAGACACCGCTCTCAGCCGTCTCATACGTCTCAGCCGGCTATTGGCCCACTGCGCCACGGAGGTCGTCTAAATAAAAACAAAGCGAAAGAAAAAAATAATATTTATTACAGTGCACACGCATCATCGTACAATCAAAATAAGCACTTCAAGCCAGATAACAGTAACGAAACACACGCCTTAGACAGTCGACACATATTACACACACGTCATAGGTTAGCTAATAAAACCTCCCTACAGATATGAAACTCATTATGATTTCTCTCATCATCATCTCAAGCCAGAATTATTCTAAATGAATGACCTAAACTGTGCCACAGCCGGTGCGATTCTGATGACTACCTTTTATAGAAATAAATACCTAAGTTTTAAGAAGTATTTACACGCTAAGGAGAAATCCCCGAAATTATCCATTCCGGATCATTTCCGATAATCCGAATAAAGTTTCAGGACTTTGTTGGTGTTGTCGTCCTACGTCAGATTTCTTTTTTTATCATAACCGTAAACCTGACTTCACATACTGCTAAGTGCTGTATGTACCTAAGTGGTTTTCTTTTATATGCCCAGTTATACATAAACGATAATTACTATTAAGATGAATCTCTCATGGTTACTTATAAAAAAATACTCGTTTCTACTTTAGTGTCTCTTACTCTTTTGTGGTCACTGTCACACATAAATCCCAAGCCTTGAAAGCCAATGAACTTACCAGGACAGCTAACCAGCTCCGGAATACAGAAAGAAGTTTTTTTTATATTTACTAAGTTTTATATATATACAAGTTGTCTGGCCGCTTAAGTGGTCGCAGTCTTATAAAAACGCATGTAGCACAAAAAGGCTTTAGACCTTTTTAGTCTAAATCGAATGGGTTAAGATCGAAGCGTCAAGAGAGCTTACTTGGGCTCACCGATTGGCCACCAACCGGTTGGTTGTCAAAAACGTTGCTGGAACGATAGGATGAAAGCTGATCTACGCGACCTTGGAGCCGATGACTGGCAAGAGATGGTAATGAACAGAGGAAAGTGGTGAGTTCTAGTATCGCCCAAGACTTGCTTTGGGTCCTTGCGCCGATGGAGTAAATAAAAGCCTTTTTAAAACCCCTCTTGTAGGCGTTTCTGTAGGTTGGTTTTAATCATCTATGCCAGCGTTGACAAGCGTCGAATTAATTAAAGTCAAACAACACGACCATCCAGCGAAATTATCTTCACACTTCCAAACGAATTTAATAATTTAATTACTTGTATGTACATAAGTAATTGGTGTTTTTAATTGGAATTTGTTACACGAGTGTATTGAAATTTTTTTGTAGGGAATACAAATTTTAGAACTAGGTGGTGGAGGACTGTCTCTCGAAAACTTTGATGGGTAAAATACTTATAATAAGAGCACCTTTTGCTGTAAAACAAAAAGAGGTTTCATACACATTAGAAGTAGATATAACATTTAAAATTATAGGCACATGAGACGTCCGTGTAACTTTAATGATTATTATTATAAGCTTGTTGTTTCGCACTGCAGGGCAAAGGTCTCCCTCCCTCTTTCCACTCGTCTCTGTTGTACGCAAGTAAGCGCCAATCCTTGAGGTAGGAGTTTAGCTCATCCCGCCCCCTTCACCTGGACCTTCCACGCGAGCGTCGTCCGTTGTTTGGGACTGTGGTGGTCTTCGCCCACATTGTGTCTAACATACAGCAATTGACGGATAAAAATCATGCTCTCTTTATCTGTTTTCATGGGAAAACAAAAGACGTAAAATTATATTTATTATATTATATATATTTATTATATACTAGTTGACCCGCCCGCGGCTTCGCACGCTTGAAATTTCCCGTTACCGCGGAACTTCGGGATAAAAACTATATAAAACACTCTTGTCAAAGTGACGCGACACTTCATGTAAATGAATTCACGTCAATGAACGACGGTTAAATTATATGGATACATAAAAAGTTTCCGCGCACTTCACGAATTCACAAACACAAATTATAAAGAAGATATCCAAGGATTCACCAATATTTGACAACAAACATATATGTCACGTTTGTCTGTGGTAAAATATTTATAGTGCGTTCAGAAATTAAATAATTAAAATAACGTTTTGATAACAAATGAAATAAACGCATCCAGTTTGACAGGTACGAACAGTTTGTATGGGAAAATAAAATAGTTACTTACTACTTTTTTTACTACTTTCATTGCAATTTCTTTATTTTTTCTCACCTTTTAAACCTTCCTTGGACTTCTACAAATATTTCAAAACCAAAATTAGGCAAATCGGTTCAGCCGTTTATGAGTTTTAGTGAGACTAACGAACAGCAATTAATTTTTATATATGTATATAGATAAATAACCCTGACATTTTGCTTCGATGTATAAACGTAATAATAAAATGAATGTGTAAAGCTTTAACATTGCATGCGTTAACACTAAATATGGCTGTACCTTGTTATTACCCATATTACGCAATAAATACAATTTGAATTTTATCTGTTGGATAGCGTTACTCAGAGGTGGTGAAATAGCCACTTCGGGTGGAGAGTAGATGTAAAGCTATTTAAACTAAGTCTTGGACGTAACTTGTGGGGTAATGGTAACAGCTCAACATCAGGCTTGTCGTGGTATTAGATCGTCCCCTCCTCATAGACAAAAAAAAAACAATTTTAGCTGAGTAGGTACTAAATACTTGTATGGAATAACATATTTTTGTTCACGATCACCTTGATTATTGAGACGAAAGATACTTAGAGAAAGTCTCTAAAGGTATCTTGATCAGTATTTTCACCACCTTAGAAGAATAATTTAAAATTATCTACTCATTCGTATTCCTTTCCATTGATAATAATGGTTAACGTACTGGAAACTAAATAATATATGTTAGAATTTAAATCTCTGAAATTCCAACTGATACAGCAATCTGATCTATGAACGGTCGAACTACTATAGATTCTGGTTGTGAAATGGCGCATGTGACCATCAGTCACGTTTTGCGAACACAATAAGATAAGATCCGTTCTTTCACACAAAAAGGCTTTCGGGTCTGATGTGGAGCTTGAATCAAGTCTGACTATATAAAGCCTGACCAATTGACGTTGCCCGTAAGGTTAATATTGCCTTGAGTACCTAACACCTAAATTATTATTCTAATTCTAAGAGTGGAGATCTGTACTGATGTACCGTATTGTGGTGTATAAGTATACATATTGTGCATTACTGCCCTTTTATCTCAGGTCAGCCCTAACCATCCATACTACGAGTATTATTATAAATTCGAAAGTAACTATCTTTGTTTGTTACCTTTTCACAACTAAACGGCTGAACGGATCGTAATGAAATTTGGCAAGAAGATAGATTATATCCTTGAAAAGGACATAGGCCATCTTTTGTCTCAAAAAAGAATCTTGGAAAGGTTGAAATAGGGGTTGAAAGTTTGTATGGGCAACCCATAATTCCTTAAGTTAGGGATCTGAAAATTCATATTTAGGCTATAAAGAAATACGTGTTTCAACTTTATTGCAAAATCATCCGTAAAGGGGGGGGGGAATAAGTTAGATTATAAGATAATCTTTAAATGCACTCCCCTATGTAACCGTTGGTATATAGATTGTGACCGGGATTGGGACATAGACTACTTTTACCCTACTTCGTAGTAGGAGGGTAATGTTTTTATTGACAAACCACGCATGCGAAGTCACGGGCGGGTCAGCTAGTTTTGTATATTTGAGACATCTTAAGTGTGCTACATTTGACCAATCCGTCAACATTTTGTTTAATTCGTCCCCCCATCTCCAGCTGCAGCGTCAATATATTCTCCCTGGGTCACTCAAAATTATAGAGAAAGGCAACGCTGCAGACCAATCCCATAACGTCATTCGAATTGTAAAAATACATTAGACGTCCTCTGCTAAACATAGGCCGATTTGTTACCTTGCTCTATCTACATGTATTTAAGTTAAGCATGATTCATCAAAACGCTCAGTAGTTATTTCGAGAAAAACCATAATATTATTGGAATTGCTAGTGCTTTTCAGACTACGTGAACCTAAAAAGTTTAAATTATTGCACGAAGTGGATGCTCGGTAAATAAATAGGTTATACAATAATTTCTCGCACAGAAAATCGTTCCTGTGCATTTTGCAAATAAAATTAGGGCTCACATTCTGTGACACTGGATACTTATAGCGAGATTTTCTGAAAGCTTTTCGATGTATGATTGAAATAAAAGACAATCAACTCATTTATCAATAAGAATGGTGCAAGTTTGGCAAGTCTTCAAATAAGATGTTTGTTTTGAAGCTCTCACAAAAATAAACCAATAGCAAACTCACGTTAGAAATTTTCACAATTATTTTCTGTAAAAATGAACAAATAGATTTTACTATAATATATTAGGTTGGGGAAAAAGTTTCTTCGCATTTTTTAATAAAATTCAAAACATTTTTTAATATAGTTTATTTACATTTAACTAAAGTATGTAGGTATCATTTTGTTCGATAACTTTTTGCCATCTTGTGGGTAGGGACATGATCCCATTGCTATAGAAATTTTGGGGCTTCTGATCAAAATACCGCGACAAGTGGTTTTGGCAGTCCTCTGGTGATGTTAACCTGACACTGCCTAAAGAATTCTGAAGAGTCCGAAACACGTGGAAATTTGAAGGTGCAAGGTCAGGACTATACGGTGGATGCATTAACACCTCCCAGCCGAACTATCTTAATTTTTGCTGAGTGGCTAAAGATTTGTGAGGTCTAGCGTTATCATGATGAAAAACTACACCCCTTCTGTTGATTAATTCCGGCCGCTTTCTCTTATCTTTTTGCTTTAATCTCATCAGTTTTTCGCAGTAGAGTTCAGAATCGATGGTCCTGCCTGGTGGTAACAGCTCATATTGAATAATGCCCTTCCAATCCCACCACACACACAGCATCACCTTGTTGCGAGTTAACCCGGGTTTCGCCACAGTCTGTGAAGCCTGACCGGCCTTTGACCACGACCTGTTCTTGTCGTACGTGATCCACTTTTCATCACCAGTTATCAGCTTCTTCAAAAACGGTTCGGTTTCATTACGTCGTAATAAAGAATCACAAATGAGTACACGGTTCATTAGGTTTCTTTCAGTGAGCTCGTGGGGTACCCAAATATCGAGCTTTTTTGTGTACCCAGTTTTTTTCAAATGCGCCAAAACTGTTTTGTGTTCAATTGCCAGTTCTGCAGCTACGTCGTAACTACTGATATGCCGATCTTGCTCCACTTTTTCAAAAATGGCATCAATTTTATTAGTAATAGGGCGACCAGAGCGACGTGCATCTTTGACATCAAAATTTCCGGATTGAAAACGCTTAAACCAAATTTGTGCTACTCTCATAGACACTGCACTAGGTCCATAAACATCGCAAATTTTTTTCGCAGCTTGCGTTGCATTTTTACCTTTTTTTTAGTAAAATTTTAAAATGTATCGAATTTCTTCATTAGATTCACTCATCTTTACGGTACGAAAAACAAATTAAAATCACACATTTTCCTAATTTGAATTTGGAATTATCTTCTTTAAAATTTAAACTTTGAATGATAACAAATCCAGCCAGATACAAATAATAAAGCCAAAGATATTTTATTACAAGTTCATACATATATAATGCGAAAATACTTTTTCCCCAAGCTATTATATAAGATTAAACATCGAATACTAAAAAACCAGTTTCCCGGAGAGGTAGGCTTGCTAAGGCCGCACCTCTTTTGTCATTTACTCTTATCACATTCCTCATACATGGTTCAGGGTACTCTTGATCTATCTTTTCTCCAAAATGTCCCTCACTTGGTCAAAATACATTTAATAAGGACTTCCTGTTCCAAAAATCCCATTCGCACTTACCCTTTAACTTGAATTTTAATGACAAAATAACTTATCATAGAGGTCGATTACAAATATGCTTTTTTAAAACGAATTATACCCTATTTATTCTGGACGTTTATAATACCATAATAAATAATGCTGGACATTACACACACTGCTATCTAGCCCCAAACTAAGTCAAGCTTGTAATATGGGGATCAGATAACTGATACAATAATTTTATCATTTTTTTATTTGTAAATACTTACTTATAATTTATAGAAAAACACCCAGACCCGGAACAAATATTTGTAAATCATACAAACAATTTTCTGTGAAGGGAATCGAACCCGCAACCTCCCGCGTCTCAGCCGGTGCCACGGGCGTCGTTTATAGTTAATCTTTATGTTTCTAGGTGACCCAAAAAGTTATAAAGTTTCTTTGCCCACACTCTGACCTCGAAACTGAACTCGCCACTCACAATAAGTACTATAAAAAACATTTCTTCCTCGTTGTGCAACTTGCTTTGTAGTTCAAATGGCAAAGTTTTGGTTTGAGAGAGGACCTAAGTGCACTTTGTCACTTAAATTGGAAAATATTGTTCTCCGAGAAACAGTGAAGTAACGGTTTCCAACTGAATGCCATTGCTATTATACTGGTATTTATACGGATAGTGTATTCTGGAACGCATTTTGTTTTGTAATCTATTCTAATATTATAAAGAGGAGAGATTTGTATGTTTGTAACGAATAAACTCAAAAACTCCTGATCCGATTTCAAAAACTCTTTTACCATTAGAATGCTACATTATCCTAGTTACTTTTCACCCAAGTGTGCAGAAGGAGGGTAAAGTTTATATTGAAAATATACGCGTGTAAAGTCGTGGATTGGTCATCTAGTTGAATAAAGTTAAAACATAGAACTTAGATTATAAAAATAAAAGTTTGTTTTACCTTAATAGGTAAATCTAATTTTTAATTTTATTTTTTTTATTTAAATAATAGCCCTTTACTAATTTATAACACTATTAAATCATATTAAACTTTATTATATCATATCTCACCTACATTGACACAATCACCGATGCATAAAATCAGATTCAGGGAGCAGATTAGCCGCTATTGTAGTAGGCTTTGCTAAGATGTTTACAAATGTACCTATGTCATATCTATTCAAATTTAACTTTTGCATCAGTGATTCTCTCTCTGTCCTGTTCTTGACACAGTCCATCAAGAGGTGGTGCACATCGTCTAATGAATCTCACAGTTAGGTGAATCAACATTTTTCATAAGGTATCCAAATTTTCTAGATGTATAGTGCCCAGAACGTATTCTATGAATAAATACAATAAAATACCTATTCAAGTTTCCCCTTACAAACCATACGAGAAATACTATACGAGAAGACTGACATTCGTAAGGAAGGAGCTTAAAGCTGAGGCAGGACCTGTTTGGGCATGCGTGGCACGGAGCGGGACTAGTTAGTACATCTACCTTGTGGCTGGGTAGGTACCTGTGTTCTACCTATATAATATCTCATTCTACTGTATTTTTCTGTCGGTCTACTATTTTTTTTGTGATCCGTTCTGTGTTTCTTTGTATGTGTCAAATAAATATATTCTATTCTATGCTATTCTATTCTACATTGTATAGTATATACTAAATCCCTTTTTCTTTACTTCTTTCATCAACATATTCTTTATCGCACAATTTTCCACACTCAAAAAAAAGTTCCATATAATTAGGTTTTATAAATATTTCTACTTCTTCTGTCACTTGGCTAATTTTGCCAATCTGTCAGCCTCCTCGTTACCTTTTAAACCTATATGAGACGGAACATGTATTTTGAAAATAGCGAGAAAATGATTAGTTACGCCATATGAAAAAACCACTCGTTGATCCGTATCCTTAATATGACAGCCAGTGGCTGTCGCCCATCTTTTGTTCGTGCATACAGTGCGTATCATGTGTAAAGGACGGCCTGGCTCAGAGACAGTGCAGCGCCTGCAACTGGTTTACGTTATAAGGGTACCGAATGTTTTAATAGAGAAATTAGTAGTAATTTTTGCTATTTTTGACAACCTCTGTGGCGCAGCCGGCTGAGACGCAGCTTGCGGGTTCGATTCCCGCCGCAGAACAAATGTTTGCATGATCTACAGATATTTTTTCAGGTCTGGATTATTTTCTAGGTATATATTATAAGTATTTACAAAAAAATATATATAAGTATTTATCAATTATCTGGTTCCCATAGTACAAGCTCTGCTTAGTTTGGGGCTAGATAGCGCTGTGTGAAATGTCCAGTAATATTTATTTATTTTATTTATTTATATAGAGATAGACTTTATCAATAATGACAAAATTACCTTTACGTTTGTCTATAATTCTATATGTTTTCTTACCTTTCAGCATTATTTATTTATTCTGTCCTGTCACTAATTTCAGATTTTTATTTTGGTATAATAAAAAAAGAAAATGCTTAGTTGATTAAGATAAGTCCTAAACTGGAACGAGTATATATCTATAATTCGATAAGGGCGCCAGTTTTATTATGCGGGTTCAAATTGATTGCTATGTAGGGTAAGTAATATGGCTTAAGGTTGTGTAGGGAAGGGTGGATATATCTAAAAAATAATAAAAAGTTCCAGGAGACAATTAAGTTAACATATATCCAGCCCGCGGGTTCGCACGCGTGGTTTGTCAATAAAAGTAGGTGTATCTTAAGCCTATGTGTTAATCAACGTTATAATTTACTTACATACCTAATTTCATCGAAATCGATTCAGGCGTTACGACGTGATTGAGTAATAAACAAACTAATAAATAAATAAACAAACATCCAAACTTTCTTATTTATAATATTAGTGTGATAGTTATAGCTTTATGGAATAACTGAGTTTAACATTTTTGATAAAACGCGTAACTTAGCCGAAACATTAGATAGATTTTTTTTTTATTTATTTGAGGCAACAAACAATTAGGTATGCCTAAATATTACTGGACCTAATAATTATTACAAGATGTCTTACTACAGACATAACCAGCACCGTTGTCCACAGATTCAGAGATTCAGAGTCTTTAGACAAATGGTGGGCATGAGTGTATACAATATTAAATACATATAAAAAATATATGTACATAAATGCGACTGCCTCCGTGGCGCAGTGGGCGTATAGCCGGCTGAGACGCAGGAGGTAGCGGGTTCGATTCCCGCCGCGGAACAAATGTTTGCATGATCTACAGATATTTGTTCCGTGTCTGGGTATTTTTCTATATATTATAAGTATGTATTTACAAAAAAAAAGTATATAAGTATTCTATCAGTTATCTGGTTCCCATAGTACAAGCTCTGCTTAGTTTGGGGCTAGATAGCGCTGAGTGTAATGTCCAGCAATATTTATTCATTTATTTATTTAAATGAACCTATATTATGCAGGCAAGCAAGTGCCTAGGTAGGTACCTACCTACACAATACAGGTTCATATTTGGTAATGAGTAACTTAGTCACTGTTAATTGAAATTGAAATTAAACAATCAGACAGGTCTGATTGATTACATCCCAAAGCAGATTTCTCTCATTCAAAATTCAAAGTCTCTCAATACTAATTTCTCACTGAAACTGTCTCAGCAATAAAAGTAACTTCGAACTAAAACAGTTTCATTCCGAGAGATACTAACAAAACCAATCTCACACCATATTGTTAGCAATTTACAAAACAAACAGAAACAAAGCTTAATTGAGAAGTAAGGGCCAGACTCAGATATTGGATTTAGTAGACAATACCGCAAATGCAACTAGCGTACCAATAGTTGGAAAGTTTATAGTTATCAAAGTTTTACCCGTGTTGTATTCAGAGCGATCAGATTCCCTATCTCTCTTCCAAGCTATGTATCCATGTATGTATCCCACATGGTGATGGGATCAGCCTTCATGGTCGTTCTTCTCCACTTCGCTCCATCCTAGACTTCGTCATCTAAAACTTGGCATTCTCTCATGTTTTTTGATACTACATCCCTCTTCCTTGGGTCTACCTCTAGATCTTCGACCTGGGATGGAAAGTTGTAGTGCCAAATTCCCTACGTAGTTAGGTGGCCTCCTCTTCACGTGATCGTACATCGCAGCCGGCTCTCCTGCATCTTGTCAGCGATGTCACGCACGCCAAGGCTTTCTCGCACGTACACGATAGTTGCAGTGAATTTTCATTCGGTAAAGTTCAGTATCTTTTGATGGGCAATCCAATGTTTTCAAGGTATGGTGCGTAATATGTGAAACTAATTTATTATTAATTAAGTTTCAATTTACTGAAGACGCAATACTGAACAAGCCTTGATATCTCTAAGCTATGTGAGAGGCCTTTGGACGGATTAAAAAATCTACACCAAAGTACACACATATGCTTCGTGCTGAACAGAGTAGAATGAATATGCTGGAAACGAATGATAACTATTTTTTTATATTTCTAAATCTTTAGGCTAATTACAGGCCAACACGACTTATATCGTCCTGCTACCATCTAAACCTAACCTTACTTTTAAGCCAGACACAAAATTCACCTATAACACTGAAACCAATCCTATCAAACTGTTTCGGGGATTGCCAGCAAGAAATGAGAGAGGCTTTTTAAAAAAGGTCCCACCCATTGTCCCCGGTTAACCCCAGTCTCAAACAATGCCACTACAAAAGGTAAATGGGCTTTCTACTCCTAAACTACGTTCGCATTATACTGCAGGCCCAAGGGTATAGGTATCCATGAAATATGAGGACCGCATGCACGTTGCAGTGTATTGTTGCTTGAGATTAAAGATCTAGTAATGTTAACTACAGGAATACTTATGAATATATAATAGTATATTATGATACAAGTGAGTTAAGTTGCTCATTATAGACGAGGCTGTGAGTTGCAGCCCGAGCCGTAGCCGAGGGCGTAAATCAGCCGAGTGTCTAGTGAGCAAGTTGCTCACGAGTTTCATACGCACTTTTTCAACACACTTGCGAGGAAAAAACAAACATGTATTGCATAAATCGTTAAGCATAAAATAATTAAAACAATTAGTGAATGTACAATTTTCATAACAATATTGTTGCACGCGCCAAATGTAAGGTTACATATAGCCATACAGCCTACTTCAAAATTCTAATTTTAGTGATACAATGCAAATATTTTATAGCAAATTATTATTTATAATGAATAATTTCATAATAATAAATGTTTTTTCGTCCTAATTGGGGATACATTTATTTATTGCAAAAATGTAAATGGATTTTCAGCGGCATAAAAACTCTTTGTTGTGACAAACTCTTTGTATTACCCGGTTAAATTGAAAATGCTCTGTTTACTCGCATATAATTTGCAGTTACGTACTAACTTAACTTTGTAGGGATAATTTTATTATGCACTAGTGCGTAATATTATTATGCACGTGTGTTCGGTATGCAAGTAGTTCGGTTTATGGCCCTAAGAACGATGGAATAAGGCTCACTTTACGAGCAAGTGTGTTGAAAATAATATTGCATCATCATCACCAGCTGCAGTTCTCATCTCACTACTGGGAATATGCCTCTCTTTGTTGTCGCTACTCCTCTGTCATGCATAGTTCTGATCCACGTACGAACTGCGGTCATATAAAAGTCAAAGACAAATATTTTTATTCATTAAAATCACAAGGATCACTTTGAAACGTCATATTTACTGCCTGTTCCTTCGCGACCAAGCCAGGAAAGAAAGGCAAGAAAACAAGGCTGGTTGTTTCTGTTAATGATCCTTTTAGAATACATAACAATACATAAAATAAATTACGTCTAAATTGTAACATTTTGAACGAGTTAAGGCAATTTCAATCCCAAGCTTCTCTATCATCTAAATAATCCGATATTTTATAGTAGGCTTTTTTATAAAGATTTTGTTTAATTACGTTTTTAAATTTGTTAATTGTCAATTTTTATATATCCCTTGGGAGTTTGTTATAAAAGCGTACACCTTGCCCTTTAAATTATTTACTTCATGGAGTCTACAAGTGGCAACAGCGAGTTTATCTTTATTTCAAGTATTAACATTATGATTATCGCTATTTTTCTTAAACAAATTAATATTTTTGTGAACATACATTAGATTTTCATAGATGTATTGACAAGGGAATGTCAGAATATTTATTTCTTTAAACTTATTGCGTAAAATAATACTTATTATTATAAATTATTATTATTTGTGTATTTTGCATAAGATATAGGTCTCAAAATGTCAAAATATTGAAATGCCGACGTTAGTTGCACTTTACCAAAGAATATGTAAGGTGGACAAAAACTATCAAACTCATTATTCCAATAAAATTCTTAGCAAAGAACCGCCCGAGAAGGAGAATAAGAGTCTCTCAGTATCAAAACTGTGTATGAATACGAAATGCATACGTTTTATCTATCTAGCCGTTTGAATGTATAACTGTGGTGCTTTTTTTATACCATCTAGAGATGGAACAATCCTATGGCCCACCTGATGTTAAGTGGTAACCATCGCCTATAACATAGTATTGCCTCGTAGGTCACGCATCTTAGAAGCGTGCCCTACGATGCAGTGCCCTGCATCCATCAATTTGAGACGTACAGGTGTTAACCGAAAGTGCAACTAGTCGCTGGTGTTCGAGAGTTCCAATGCAATGTAGCTGTGTCCCACTAGAGCTTTCGATGAAGTATCCACTTAAAGCTCAGAATTGAAATTTATGTATAGCATCTTAAGTGGTAGTCTGTGAATACCTCTCGCAAACAAAATTAGTAGCCATCCTACCATGAAAATATCGCGTATACTTAGAACGAGGCATGCGTAACTAGACAACCGTCACTTGTGAACCGTCTATGGAATGCATTACCATTAACAATACGGCAAGCCTCATCCTTAGCTATATTTAAATCTATATAGCTTATTTCTATCAGAAACGTTTGAGTATCGCACATAAATTAATGTATATTTATCTAATGTATGTATTATAAATATTAGATATATCATAATTTTATATATTATATTCAGGTTTATAATTTAATAATTTATGTATTTATGTATATTTGCATTTTATAAAGTATTTAGGTATTAGTTGTACTCTTTACATTCACATCTTAGTCTTTAAAGTGCACCCCCAGCCAATACCTTTGGCATAACGAAATCCTCTCCATCCAAAGGTTGTCTGGAAGAAATCGCTTCAAAGCGATAAGACTGCCCATTCTACTATTTGCTTTGTGTCTTCTATTTTGTCTGTAATGTATTTTTTTTATGTGTACAATAAAGTGTTTTCATTCATTCATTCATGCATTGTGAGCAGCAAGCGCGAATGTGGAAATGCAGTATAAATACTCGCATCGTGGCTTCTACACGAGCATTTAGACGAATATTTCGATACGCGTCGATGCGCATGCCAAGCGCAAAAGTAAAAACACTGTACGCTGTACTTATACTAAACCGTAGTAAGCCCCAGCAACCTTTGAATGTGTAATCGAGGTTTTTATTTGCCTTTCCTACTCATAAACTCGTTTTTGTGAAATTAATTCGCGTGGACAAATATTGATGTTGTGTTATTAACTTCTGCGAATGTTTCCCGGGTTCGCGTGGGATGTTAATAAATAATTTTTGAGGGATTGCTTTCTATTTGGCGGGTTTACAAGCTTTATTACGAACAACAAAATTAATTATTAACAAAAATGTTGAAATGGTTTCCTGGGCCCGCAGCCAAATTACATTCGCGGCGAATCTATTCGATTTCTACTTACATTTGTTGTCGCTGTATCACGTGGTATTTCTATAGCATGTGTCAAATCCCATACATTTTCGAACTTATCGACTAGCGTCATCGCTAATCGACTTGTAACTTGGCTAAGCTCTCTGGGGCCTGTAAGGTATATCAGATTTACTGACAATTTAAATTTCTACTGAAGATTAGCATGATATAACTTAAGCTACCGCTTTTTTTACACAAAGCGGTGTTTTAGTGTTTTTATATTTTCGATATGGTCACAAAGTGACTACGTTACTAAGATTCCATATGTTCCAGATTTATCCAGATTATTATAAGTTTTATATTTGGCACCACAATTTTATACAAATGATTCTGTTGACTCCAGCTGCTAGTGAGACCCGGTGATTCTGCCCCGCACCGCCACCTGCATTAAGGCATTCCCCAACCGGCCGCGGCGACATTCAGACATGCATTTTTATACCGCGCCCCGCGCCAAAACCTAACGATCCTACTTCAATAAAGTATATCAAGAAACAAGTCTTTATATTCACGACAGATGCAAATATTTGCCCCGCTGCAAGAATCGAACCCTCCTGTGTCACAATTGACTTGCCCACGATAGCAAAACACATTAGCCTAAACCACCTAATAAAACACCTTTTACGAGTAGGACCTATGTGTTTTGCACACATAGGTCCTAAAAGGCAATTTGATTGTAGATGGTTGAGTTAAAGGTTAATTAGTTGTGTATTTTAGTTAAAATATAGGTCAGTGTGTCATTTTGGTGTTTCCCCCGAAATCCTTGTAAGTTATACACAAAAACTTGTAAAAATAAAAGCAATACGTCTTTGGCGCCAAGTGCTTTTGATATTGACGGATTACCTTCAAAGAATGACTTCAACGAATGGTTGATGGAAACACTTTAAATTATTATTAAATATTGAATAAACAGTGTACTTACATAAGCAATAATTAAATATTATTTTACCAGCTTCCGTCAGCGACATCGCACGCGTTGTTTGTTAACAAAAGATAGAATATGTGTTAATCCAGGTTATACCTACTCTGCATACATACCAAATTTCATTGTAATCGGTTCATCCGTTACAGCGTGATTGAATAACAAATAAACAAACAAACATCCATACTTTCGCATATAATCTTTATATACTTTTGAATATTAGTGTGATAATAATATAGCTAGGCGGTGATTAGGTCACCCTTTTTGAATTTGTTGCTCAAAAAGAAAATAGTTGTGTGCTTGTAAGAAAATCTGAGAGGATAATTACATTTTCAAACGTAATTCAAGATTATCTGAAACCAAAGTCCCCGACTTATCCTAGAGGATTAACAATTTGAAGTAGCAGTAAGCTGACGGCTATTGAGGCAATATGTACTAACAAGCGTGGCACAGGCCATCCAGCCTCTATTTCATCACACTAATATAATAAATGCGAAAGTTTGGAAGTTTGTTTATTTATTTGTTTGTTTGTTACTCAATCACGTCGCAACGGCTTAACCGATTTCAATGAAATTTGGTATATACGTAGTGTAGCGGACGCCGAGCTAGATCTAGGATAGAAAATGCATTGTGTAAATTTAGAAATTAGAAACGAACGATAGGGTCGCCGCCGCCGAACTGAGCGCGGCAGCCGGGCTTTTTTTTTTTTTTTTTTCGAATGGACTAATCTCGCTGTTGGCCTCTGAGGCCGTGACAGCTTAACCGAACTTTTGGCGAGCGCAGATGGCGCTCAGCCCAGTAAGTTTTTAAAGGCAACTAGCGCAAGGGCACCACTTAGGTACGAACCTCGGCTTGGGCTGTTGCCGGGATGGGGATAGGAGAGAAACGCCCGGGTACATGTTTGTACCTCGTATAGGCGGCGACTGAAGGGATTCGTCGACCTCGCCGGCGAGATCGGTGTTTCTGTGAAGTTTTTACTCTGTCTGAAGTAGATGACTCACCTTCCGCATTAGCGGAGGTGATTTCGTCATCCGGGTCTCCGAGAACGTGTCTCGGACGACGGAGGATTTTGTTGGCGGGCGAATCCAACGGGTAGACCGGAATGGTGTGCACCAAAGGGTTCGGATGATTAGAGGCATGTACATAAAACCGCTTGGAAGCGAGCTTCATGAACCTGGCTATTGATTCTAATTTCATATCGCGATGTAGATCGTTATTGCGAAAGTACCAGGGCGAGCCTGAGGCTTTTCGCAAGAAGCGATTTTGAATAACCTGAATGGCACCAACTTTAGGAGAGTGGGCAAATACTACAGAGGAGTATGTCATGATGGGGCGAATGCACGCTTTGTAAAGGGTCACCTTATTTTTAAGGGACATTTTACTTTTCGCGCCTAGTAGTGAGGACAGTCGTCCTAAGGTGAACTTTGCCTGATTGCACCTCTTAGTGATGTGCAACCTAAAGGAGAGACGCCTATCGAGGATGACACCCAAGTATTTGGCTGATGGGGCCCAGCGAATGGGCTTGCCAAATAAGGAGATCGGTTTGGGAGTGAGGTTTCTCCGTGAGAAGAACACTGCTGTGCTCTTCGACGGGTTTACCTCGATCCGCCACTTGCGGAACCAAGTGGCTAATGAATGAAGGGCAGCCTGCAGCCTTATACCCACCCGATCAGGATTCCGATTGGATGTGTACAAGGCCGTGTCGTCTGCGTATAGGGCTATTTCCACTTGAGGAGTGCGGGGGATATCGCTGGTGTACAGCGTGAACAGGAGGGGGCCGAGAACGGAGCCTTGAGGGACTCCCGCTCTGACTGGTCTAGGACTAGAGAGAGTGCCTTCCACGGTGTAGCGAAAGCTGCGCCCTTGCAGGTAGTCTCGTAAGATGAGCACGAGTCTATCTGGGACTCCGAGTTTAAAAAGCTTGTAAATCAAGCCATTGTGCCAGACTTTGTCGAAAGCTTTCGCTACATCGAGGAAGACGGCACCAGTATCTGCAGGCCAGGTGCTTTGCCAATTGGAGAGGACATGCTCCGTTATGCGGAGCACCTGTTGTGGGCATGAGTGTTGGGCACGGAAGCCAAACTGCTCATCGGGAAGGAGTTTGAACTCATTGACATGAGCCCAGAGACGCTTCATTAGAAGACGCTCATATATCTTACCTAGACTATTGAGTAGACTAATGGGACGATAGCTAGTTGGGTCGTTTGCCTGTTTACTGGGCTTTCGGATGCCAATAACATTGGCTTCCTTCCAAGCATCAGGGAAGGTGCAAGTTTCCATGGCCGCATTGAAGATGCAGACTAGGATATGGATAAGGGGTACAGAGAACTGCTTGAGTACTCTGTTGGAAATGCCGTCAGGGCCGGAGGCTTTCTTTGGGTGCAGGGCCTTGATAGTGTCAAAGACTTCAGAGGGCTCAATCGGATCAAGTGGGGAAGTAGGGGGTCGGGAGGCTAAGCGGTCGACCTCGCTGTTCACCGTATGGAGGTGAACAGGGTCGACGGGTTCGAGACTGGGCGAGCATTGGGATTCGAGGGTTTCAGCCAGGAAGTCGGCTTTTTCCTCGTCTTCGAATGCTGGAGGGTGATTGGGTCGGATAAGGGGAGGCATCGGAGCGAGAGCGTCCGCTTTCATGGAGCGAGCTAACCTCCAGTAGGCCAGATGGCTAGGCTCGATCCCCGAGAGCAGGCTCTCCCATTCACGATTGCGATGTTCTTTGATGCGCTCTCTCACCTCACGGTGCAGGGAGCGCATCAAGACTCTATTGTCGTTAGTGGGGCAGCGACTATGAAGTCTAACTGCAGCGTTAGCTTCAGTCATCAGCCGTCTGATATCATCTGGCAAGGGGCCCCGGTGGTCATCCACTACGGGCACCTGCTTTGATGAGTCTCTGACTGAGTTTGTGATATGTCTGGTAAGGGCGTCAACCGCTACCGTAATATCACCAGATGTCAGAATGACAGAAGGGATCCTATCTAAGTCAGTCGAGTGCGCAGACTTGAGAGCTTTCTCAAGTTTATGCCACTCTACCACCGTCTTGGTGGCAGGGGGCTGGTCAGTGGGAGGGCCGAGTAAGAGCATTACCGGTCGATGATCGGAATCTAGCTCATGAATAACTTCAATTAAGCGCAGCCGGAGGGCTACGTTTTTGAGAAGAGCAATGTCAAGGAGCTCAGGAGGAGTAGAGGTAGGGAAGCGAGTCATGCCCCTAGGGGCAATTATGTCAAAATTAAGGGGTTCAACTAGGCTTTCTAGCTGTTTGCCTTTGGAGTTCGTCGTGGTACTATTCCACATGACGTTTTTGGCATTGAAGTCACCCGCCAAAATGACGGAGCTTCCTAGACTGAAAAGGGCTTGCAGGTCACTCTCGAATAGAGGTGAGCGAGGCTTGCCGGGAGGGACGTAGCAGGATGCAATAATGACCGAGGAATGCCCGGTCATTGCTAGCCTGCAGACAGAGGCTTCTATGTAGGTCAGAGGAGGGGGATCAAGAGGCATGCAATGTAAAGCCTTCTTGTAGTAAATGACAGTGCCGCCCTTTTGGGCTAGCAGTCTGTCGTTGCGTACGATTTGATAGTTGGGGATTTTAGGGTCCCGATGACCGGGCTTTAAATTAGTCTCTTGCACTAGCAAGATGTCTAGTTGGTGCCTATTCAGGAAATCTTGAATGATAAAACGTTGCCTTGAAAGCCCGTCAGCGTTGAAGAACGCTAGTGAAATCGAACGGGGTTTTTTCCTTTCCTTTTGTACAACCATTTTGAAACCTAAAAGGGTTTGGAGGAGGGCGAAGCTGCCTTAACGGCTGCGAGAAGAGCTGAGTGCGCCTCAAGGGCGATCAGTTTTTCTATTGTGGAGTTAGCTTGCCTCAGTTTTTGTGCAAGCACGCGAACCTCGGCAAGATCAATGGAGGAGAACTCCATGATGAGGGCTAAGTCAGCAGCAAAATCCGACTTGCCCATTTTGGCAGGGGGGGCTGGCTCAGAGGAGCGCAGAGAGGGGGCCGTTGCCCTGAGGGCTAGGCTTGAGTAAGGTAAGGGCTTGGCCCATGCTGAGCCTTTGGGAGGTTGTGCCTCCTGCAAGGGCACCATAGTCAACTTAGGGGTTGCTTTGGTGTATTGTGGAGAAGGTCGGGGTAGACTCCTACGAGTCACCACCCTGCTGACCTTGGGCGCCGAAGGACAGCCACGATAATTCGCGGTGTGTCCCACGGCACCACAAAGCACGCAGCTTGGCGGCTCGATGGTATCTTTGGTGCGGTTACAGTCAGAGGTGCCATGGTCACCCAAGCACTTGACGCAACGGGGGCGGGCGTGGCAGTTTTTGGCCGAGTGGCCATATAGCTGACACCTGTGACACTGGCTGGGAGTGCCATTTCGGTGTGGGGGTTCTACCCGGAGGCCGGAGAGGTTGTTGACCACCTTCAGGTTGAAGATGGCCTTGCCTTCCGGCGAGAGCTCTAGTACTACAAGTACTAGGTTATAGGTGGTCTTACCGTTGTGCATACGGTGGACCTCCTTGACGGGGAAGGACTGAGCCAGTAAGTCTGCTTTAATGGATTCCGTGGAGTGCTCCGCAGGGAGGCCGCGGATCACCACACGAAGAAGCCTTTCGTCTTCGAGGGCATAGGTGTGATAGCCTATGTGCTCTTGACGTAAGAGGGAAGTGAGGCGACGATGGTCGTCTGAAGTGGGGAGTAGGACTTTAATAGCGTCCTTGGTGTTGCGGGCGTTTGTGAATGAGATCTTATTCTCATTACACAGATAGGAAACTCGGTCCCACTTGCCCTTTTCGCGGATGAAAAGGGGCGGGGGAGGCCTTTCCTTCCTCGCGGCAGTGGAAGCCGCGGGGGGAGAGGCGGGGCGGGCAGGCTGTGAGGCCGCGGAAGGGGTTGCCTTTTTGGCTGGGGGGGAAACGGAGGAGGAAACCCCCTTCGACGAAGATGATTTCGTTGAAGAGGGCTTCTTCCTCTTACCACCCGCGACTAGCGTAAATTCTTCCTCAGAGTCGGAGGAAGACGAGTCGGATGCCTCCGCGGGAGGCGCGGGGCGTAGGAGGAGGTCGACTTCCATGTCGACCTCGGGGGAGGGTGGGTCCGGAGACTCCGGTGAGTCTAAGAAGACTCTACGAGGTGAGGCCTCGCGAGAGTCGGGCTTTTTTGAGGTAGAGGGAGGCGCAGAGGCAGGAGGTTGAGGGGAGGGGGCAGGCATGCGAGCCGCCGATGGTGCCTGAGGGGCTTGTTGAGGCTTTCGAACCTCGTTAGTGGCCTGAGGGGCCTGGGCAGGCTTGCGGGCCGCCGGGGGTGCCAGAGGGGCTTTCTGAGGCTTCCGGGCCTCGTTAGTGGCCTGAGGGGCCGGGGATGGCTTGCGAGCCGCTAGGGAGGCCAGAGGGGCCGGCACGGGCTTCCGGACCACATTTTTGGCCAGAGGGGCCGGAGCGGACGTTGCAATGTCCATTAGACGCGGGAGGGAGGCAACCGATTGTTGCTCCCTCATAATACGTTGACGAATATCGACGGGAATGTTCTCGTAAAGTAACCGGATAAAAGAACCCGGTACCTCAACGAGGTCATCCCCGGCGATGTCCATCATAACTCTCCGGGGGGGAACACCCGGAGAGGTGAGGGGGTGCGTGATCCTCCCGTCGGGATAGACAGGAGGGGTGAGGCCTATATGTCCTACCTAAAGTGAGTCCCTTTACCGCTCTTACGGGGTATGAGGGGTGTGTCCTAACCGATGTTTGGTGTCGGCGAGGGAAGCCCCCAAGGCCGGTGGTACCAAACCCAGCCGGATGTAGCGTTCCTCAGGAGAGGAAAGCTGGCGTTCCGGGTCCACGCCCAGTCTGGTTTACGTTAGCACCGCTAGGTATCCGCCAGACCGACCACTAAACGTGGATTTGGACTTTTACTGTAATAGAAACAAGAGATTGCCCTGAAAAGGACAAAGTTCAATAAAGAACTTTTCTGAGGCGTACTCGCAAGCGAGCGCACACAACAGAGCTAATGGCGGTTGCCAATAGCAACGCGGGGCGCGAGGCGCGGGGCGCTCGGCACCGGGCGCGAGGCGCTCGGCAACAGCGCGCGAGTCGCGATGTGCGGGGCGCGGGGCGCGGGACGGCGCGGGGGCCGGCGAAAGCGCGCGAGCGGAGCGGAGCAGACGTGTAGCCGGTGCGGGGACCGGCGCGTCAATGACGCGGCAGCCGGGCGCCGCGGTTTTTGTATATTTATAGTGTGCGAGCGGGAGGGCGCGATACACCCGTCCCTCTCCCACACTATCGAATCGGCAGTAAAATGTTATGGTGTGTGAGCGAGATACACCCATCTCTCTCCCACACTATCGGATCAGCAGTATAACATTTTAGATCCCGGCCTATAAAAGTAGCGGCGGCCGCCCTCAAAATTGTATTCAGCATTAAGACTTCGTTTAGAACAGTTCAATAAATATTAACAAGTGAAGAAGAAATCGAAGGTTTCATTTATATCAAATACAGTCCACAACAGTTTGGTCCTTCAGAAGCCGGATCAGAACGCGGATCAGAACACGGATCAGAACACGGATCAGAAGCCGGATCAGAACAGAAAATTCGACGGATTGAAGAATTGAAAAATCGACGACGTTACCATGGTGGTAACCCGGAGCCAAGCAGACGCCGCAGACCAGGAGCGTCGCGACACGGAACGTCGCGAACTGGAACGCGAGCTGCAGGGAAAAGCCGGAGCCGATCTTCAGGCCATCGAACGAGAACGAACACGAAGACTATCGCTGGATCCACCTGCGTCACCAAACCCAGGAGGCGGTGTCGCGATCGAACCAAGGCCAACGAACGTGGCCGCCGATGACGGTGCGGGGGGTGCCAGACCCCGGTCTCCCGCACAATCGGTACGGTCGACCGCAAGCACTGCCACGAGGACACGGATGGTGGAGCTGGAGGCTGAAGAAAAGCTAGCCGCCCTGCGAAGAAAGGAGCTTCAGATCGAGGCAGACCTTATCAAGAAGCGGTTGGCTGTGAGCCTAGCAGTCATTCAGGATGACCAGGAAAGCCTTCACGGTGATAACGGAACCGATCATCATCAGAAGGTTGACGCCTGGCTCCAATCGAACACCCTTGATACACGAAGGGAACGACGGGACGTGCCGAGGTCCGGAACCAAGGACGACCGACACCTGAGGTTCAACGTGAGGGACAGATCAACCACCCCCGTCAGATCAAGAAGTAATGTCGACGCCTTGACCGAGGCTATGGAAAAGCTGGCCAGACCCAGGATCAAGTGTCCTGACTTGCAACCATTCTCCGGAGCTTCAAATGAGTGGTTGGCATTTAAGGCCGCCTTTCAAGATTCGACGACGATATACCGGCTGACACCGGCAGAAAATCTGCAGCGGCTAAGGAGCTGCCTGAAAGGAGAAGCTAGGGAACTGGTGTCTGCCCTGCTGTACACTGCAAGCAATCCGGAGGTCATCCTGAAGACACTTGAACAATGCTTCGGGCGACCTGAGGCCATCATCGACCGAGCCTTAGATGACCTCAAGAGGCTGCCGAAGCCAGGATCATCAGCGGTAGAACTGAACGTGTTCGCTGTTAAGCTTCAGAACGTGGTCTGCGTAATCAAGGGCATCAACCGCCAGGGGTACCTCTTTAACCCCATGCTGGCCCGAGAAGTGTTGGAAAAGCTGAGCCCTCACATCAAGGCGCGGTGGTGCGACTACGCAAGTGAACAAGAAGGAACAGCGGACCCAGAAATCGTCGTGCTATCTCGCTTCCTCATGCGAGAGGCAGACCGAGCGCTCCGATATAGTTACGCTCCACCTGCAATAGCAACCGCTGCCAAGAGAGAACCCAGGCCGACCATCACCGATGCCAGACCGAAAAGGAAACCGAACGCCGTGTACAATGTAGCTGAAGACGAACAGCCAGACAAGTGCCCGATGTGTGAGAAGCCGCACAAGCTACCGGACTGCCCGAAATACGCAGCGCTATCCGTAGACGAACGGTGGGAGCTTGTGCGGAAGAACAAGCTCTGCTTCAAATGTATTGCCAAGAGACACATGCGCCTCCACTGCAAGGCCAAGCGGTGCAGCATAGGACAATGCCTACGACCTCATCACATGAGTCTGCATCAGCAAGATAAGGAGGAACGTCCCGAAAACCCGAGGTCCGAAGCAGGCACCGCAGAGTCTGTCCTGACGATGGCAACACCGACCGCCACCAGCAAGAGGACAGTGCTGCTGAAGATGTGTCCAGTCACTGTCGTGGGTCCACGGGGGGAGATCCGCACACACGCCCTCCTGGATGAAGGGGCTACAATCTCGCTGATCGATGAGGAGTTGGCGCAGAACATCGGTGCCAAGGGATCGCTGCTACCACTACGGATGCAAGGAGTCAACGTGACACAAGAAGAAAATAATAGCAAGCTGGTCACCATACATTTGAGGGGAGCCGACAGAGAGCTGCACAAATTTCAAGCAAGAACAATCAGAGGCATGAAGTTGATTCAACAATCCATACCGAGCACGCTTCTGGAGTACGAACATCTCCGAGATCTATCGCAAGAGGAAGTGTGCTACGATACCGTACGGCCTGGAATACTGGTGGGAGCAGACCACTGGGAATACATCGTAACGCAAGAACTGCGCGTCGGTAAACGGAACCAACCGGCCGCATCCCGAACTCGACTAGGATGGGTGGTGCACGGGACTGTGCCACGCACCATCATCGAAGATCGAAACAGCGTCCTGCACGTCTACACTCCGGAACGAAGAGTGGAGGCGAGAGAGCAGCAGGACAATCATCTCCACAACTTGGTGGAACACCACTTCAGCATCGAAGTGCTCGGCATCACTCATAAGCCACATGTGAGTGACGCGGATCAGCGAGCCGCTAGAATAATCGAGCGAACTATAAAGAAGACGAACAAGGGCTACGAGATCGGGCTGCCCTGGAAGGCGGACGGCATGACATTGCCTCCGAGCTACAGTGGAGCGCTCCGTCGCCTCCACAAAATGGAAATGAAGATGGACACCGACCCAGGCTTCGCTAGAAAATACACCGAGCAGATAGAGAACCTGCTGCAGAAAGGCTACGCCGAACCATGCGACGGCACTGAGAAGACAAGTCCGGTCTGTTGGTACCTGCCACACTTCGCGGTACAGAACGTCAACAAACCGGGGAAACAGAGGCTTGTCTTCGACGCGGCAGCGAAAAGTCGCGGAGTCAGCCTGAACGACCATCTCCTGGAAGGGCCGGACCTACTGATGTCACTACCAGGCATCCTGTTTCGATTCCGGGAGAAACGCATCGCAGTCACGGCAGATGTACAGGAGATGTTTCTCCAAGTGAAGATTCGTCGGGAAGATCAACCGGCACAACAGTTCTTATGGAGAGGCGCCGACAGAGAGAAACCACCTCATCACTTCAAGATGACGAGCATGATATTCGGCGCCGCGAGCTCTCCCTTCATGGCGCATTACGTACGCAACCACAATGCGAAAGAACACGCTCAAACTCACCCTCTCGCCTACGAAGCCATCACTCGAGATCACTACATGGATGACTTGGTAGCGAGCTACGAGGATGAACAGGAAGCCCACCGCGTGATTACTGAAGTACAAGCAGTTCACGCGGCGGCAGGGTTCACTCTGCGAGGCTGGAGCGCTAGCAACAATAGCGTACTGCGAGACGTACCCGAAGAACTGCGAGCGACCACACCGACTCAACTTGGAAGAAACGGGCCAGAGAACAAGATACTCGGGCTGCACTGGAACGCCGAGCGAGATGAATTGGGGTTTAACACTTCAATGAACAGAGTCCCCACCGAAGTGCGTGCACGAAGTCGCGCGCCTACCAAGAGAGAAGCACTCAGCGCGGTCATGTCCATATACGACCCTCTTGGACTGCTGAGCCACTGCACCATACGCGCGAAGATCATCCTGCAGAGCCTGTGGCGCTTGAACATCTCCTGGGACGAGCCTATCCCTGATGAGGAGAACGACCTTTTCGCCACGTGGCTGGGACACCTCGCCAATCTTTCGGGTCTGCGACTGGAACGACGCTACGCGATGGAAGACGACCAAAACTTGGAGCTGCACGTTCTGTGTGACGCCAGCGAACAGGCCTACTCTGCTGTGGCATACTGGCGCGACACACGACCCGACGGAAGCGTCAGACTGAGTCTCGTGGCCGCCAAGTCAAAAGTGGCTCCGAAACGCGCTGTTATAGATAACTAATGCACCCTTTACTACTTAATAGACACCCTCCTTTTGCAGACTCAGCACTCTCCACTCACAGCCCATAATCCCTTCCATTCAACCATCAGTCTTATTCCAATATCCAACTTAGGCGGTTGTCTCATCCAACAAATAAATATTCTTTTTTTAAAAACCTAAATCCGTCGAGGCTCATAACATTTGGTGGCAGCGTAAAGGGATTCAGTAAAGAGTCCCCGGTACATCTCAAAGTTTCCAAAATCAAATCTCGACGCGTGTGTGTGTGTGTTCGAGTGTAAGTGCCAACTCCATTGTGTGAACCTTCATTACCACACCGAGTCTGGCCCGGCCCAAGATATTCCAGCGTTTGTGACAAGTTCCTGAAAGGCCCACTGCTGCGTATCACCCGTACTGCAGCCGGTCTTTATCGAGAACAGCTGTTTGCCCACTGTCGCGCACGATTTCGTGCTGCGACCGGTAAACGAGCTACCTAGCAACGCAACGGAGCGAGGCTTATCTTCACGCAGACATTTCGCCGAGAGCAGCGCAAATTCCAAGAATGATCGTCCTTATCGCGCTATCCGCATTCCAGTGAGTAACTTGGTCATTGCTATCGTCCGATTGTAACATTGTAATTATTCTTATCGTGTGTTTTATTAGATTATCCTATAAGTTAATTAGAGTTCAAGCCAGGGTCCTATTACGTAGTATAATAATTTGTGAATCTCGTTTCGTGTTTGTTAATTTAATTATACAAAATGGCTGAAAGACCAAACAGCCCTAAGCCCGAAATCGTTTTGACTGACGTAGAGGAGGAAGGCCAAGATCAGTGTTTACCCCCTCCTGGACTTTCTACCAGGTCCCAAACAAAGAGGAAAGCGGCAGTAGTAAAATCAATTGAAGTCGAATTATCAACATTATTGAAATTCATTAAGCCATACGACGGCTGTCGCGAGAAATTAAATTCATTTTTAGTAAATTGCACCAATGCATATGATTTAGCATCAGAATCCCAGAAAGATATCCTTTTCAAATATATTCTTTGCCAACTGCAGGGCAAGGCTGAGACAGCCTGCTCCATCAAAGAGTTCACCAACTGGCAACAACTAAAAGAGTTCTTAAAGACTCAGTTCAGCGAGAGGAAACATTACGCGCACCTCCTCACAGAACTGCAGGACTGTAAACAACGACCGACGGAGCCAGTAAGCCAGTTTGCTCTAAGAATCGAAACGTGTCTGTCTCAGTTGCTAACAGAAATTTCTATATCTCACAGCTACAAAAGCAAGGAAACCATAGGGAGAACTGCGGCTATGGAGGAACTTGCCCTCCATCATTTCCAGATGGGTCTGTTGCCCCGTCTTTCAAATTTCGTTAGGTGTAAATCAGCAAAATCCTTAAATGACGCTATTAATATTGCAATCTCAGAGGAGAAAATCCAACAAGCTTTATTCAAATCAAATCCAAGTCAGTCAAGCAATCAATATTCACGTCAAGATAGGTCCAACACGCCAAGGGCAAATAACCAATTTAACCGTCGTAACCAAGGCTACTCTAACGAATCGAATCCAAGACCGAATTTCGTCTCCAACCGATCTAATAATAACATTCCCAACAGCAATCCTTCTACTTCGTTCTGTAGGTATTGTAAAAACCCAGGAAATACCCTCGAGCAATGTCGCAAAAGGGAATTCAATAACAATCGTTTCAAAAATTTCGATCGAAACCAACCCGGAACGTCTCAACGGGTTCATTTTCTATCCGATGAGTCATCGGAACCCATCGATGATGAATATCCAGCCGATCCAGTAGACGGATACGACACCGTCGATACTAATCCAAAAAACGAATAATCGTCTCGTCCCAGTGTCGTGCGGGACCTTACGACTTAAAAATCGACACCGCCAATTCACTCAGGGAATCCCAAGCAAAGAAATCCATGTACAAACCTGAGTTATCACAAACATCATTTCGAAATCCAAAACCTACAAAATCCACTGTATCCGTGCAGCAACCTAACAAGGTTGACCTGCCAAAACCTACTAAATCCACTGTATCCGTGCAGCAACCTAACAAGGTTGGCCTGCCAAAACTTACAAAATCCACTGTATCCGTGCAGCGACCCAACAAGGTTGACCTGCCAAAACCTACAAAATCCACTGTATCCGTGCAGCGACCTAGCAAGGTTGACCTGCCAAAACCTACAAAATCCACTGTATCCGTGCAGCGACCTAACAAGGTTGACCTGCCAAAACCTACAAGATCCACTGTATCCGTGCAGCGACCTAGCAAGGTTGACCTGCCAAAACCTACTAAATCCACTGTATCCGTGCAGCGACCTAACGTGGTTGATCTGCCAAATCCTACGAAATCCACTGTATCCGTGCAGCGACCTAGCAAGGTTGATCAGCCAAATCCTACGAAATCCACTGTATCCGTGCAGCGACCTAGCAAGGTTGATCTGCCAAATCCTACGAAATCCACTGTATCCATGCAGCAACCTAGCAAGGTTGATCTACCAAACCCAACGAAATCCACTGTATCCATGCAGCAACCTAGCAAGGTTGATCTACCATATCCTACGAAATCCACTGTATCCATTCAGCAACCTAGTAAGGTTGACCTGTCAAAACCTGCTAAATCCAATATATTCGAGATAATTAATAATCCTGCAAAGACATTGCTACCTCAAGTCGTAGTAAAATCCTCTGTATCCAATATCCCACTATCATTGCTAGTCGACTCAGGATCCTCTGTGTGTCTGTTACAACATTCGTGCATCGAAACCCATCCTAAACTCATCAAAGAAATCATCCAATTAAAAGGCATTGACCCTGCTGAAGAAACAATCCGCACCAGAGGTCACTTCCAAGTGAAATTACAATTTCCCAAATTAAATGTGTCACATTCATTCCACGTAATAGACGCAGTACATTTACCATATGATGGAATAATCGGTTCAGACATGCTCAATGCTCATAATTGCAGCATTAATTATAACAATAACCTTCTTCACATCGGTAAAACATCCGTAAAACTACATTTCCATGATCCTGCTTACATTATCCCTCCTAGAACCGAGACCATTATTGAGTGCTCAGTATCAAATCCTGAAATGAAAGAAGGATTAATCCTCGATCAAAAACTTTCCGAAAACCTATTAATTGCAAATTGCCTAGTAGTTGTAAAACAAAATAACCGAATAAACTTATCCGTAATTAATACATCCGAAATTCCTATCACCCTGAAATCCGATTTAAATCTCAAACTTAGTCCTTTTCATTCTTCCAATTTCACAGAACAACCTTCCGTCTCAATAAATCACATAAACGTTTCAACAGATTGCCACAAAAGAACCAAAGAAGTATTAAAACAACTACGTGTTTCACATCTCAATCACGAAGAGAGAGAGTCACTCCTTCAATTATGTTCCGAGTTTTCCGATATTTTCCATCTTCCCGGAGAAAACTTAACCTATACTAACGCCCTGAAACACGAAATCAAAACTACCACAGATGTCCCAATACATACCAAATCCTATAGATTTCCTGAAGTCCACAAAGCCGAAGTACGCAAACAAATTGACAAAATGTTGGAACAAAATATCATAGAGCCCTCTGATTCTCCTTGGTCGTCACCTATTTGGGTTGTCCCTAAGAAGCTGGACGCTTCTAACATACAAAAGTGGCGCGTAGTGATCGACTACCGAAAGTTGAACGACGTCACTATCGGCGATACCTATCCTATCCCACAGATTACCGAGATATTAGACCAACTCGGTAGCAGCTCCTACTTCTCCACCATAGACCTAGCATCTGGATTTCATCAAATTAAGCTGAATGAAGCCGACAAACCCAAAACAGCTTTCACAGTTCCTGAGGGGCACTACCAGTTCACCCGCATGCCTTTTGGCCTTAAAAACGCCCCGTCAACGTTTCAGAGACTTATGAATTCTGCCTTGTCAGGTCTCCAGGGCATCCGATGCTTTGTCTACTTGGACGATGTCGTTTCATATGGATACGATCTGAATTCCTGTATCAACAATTTAAGAGCCATCTTCCAGAGAATCCGAGATTTCAATTTAAAACTTCAGCCCGACAAATGCGAGTTTTTAAGACGCGAAGTCTGTTATTTAGGGCACGTAATCACCGAACAAGGTGTCAAGCCAAATCCTGAAAAGATCAAGGCCGTAACTGCATTCCCGATTCCTAAAACTCCAAAGGATATAAAATCATTCCTTGGCCTTGTATCATACTATCGCCGTTTCATATCCGATTTTTCTAAAGTTGCTAAATCCCTTACTAGCCTGCTGAAAAAGGATACACCTTTCATATGGCAGAATCAACAACAACTAGCTTTCGACACGTTAAAGCATAAGCTGACAACTGCTCCGCTCCTTATATATCCAGACTTCTCAAAGCCATTCATCCTCACCTGTGACGCCTCAAACCACGCTGTTGGTGCCGTCCTTTCCCAGGGTCCTGCTGGCAAAGATCAACCAGTCGCTTTTGCTTCACGAACCCTCAACAGAAGCGAATCCAATTACAGCACAACTGAAAAAGAATTGCTGTCTATCCTATACGGTTGCAAAACCTTCCGTCCTTATCTGTATGGGCGTAAATTCCTCATCATTACCGACCATCGTCCCTTGAAATGGTTATTTAACCACAAAGATCCCAGTAGCAAGCTCCAAAGATGGAGATTAAAATTGGAAGAGTATGATTACGAGATAACCTATCGTAAAGGCAAATTAAATTCCGTCGCAGACGCACTATCTAAATATCCGGTAAACCCTGTAATTCCTACTAACCCTTCAGACCAAATGAACAATCCTAACTCTCCTGGTCCGTCGCCAGTACAAAATCCGAACTCTTCTCTTGCTGTAGGTGATGAACTCCCTTTCAGCCCCTTAACTCTCGAAGACCTGGGTGTACAACTTCCTGCTCCATCCGAAGAGGATGACAGCATACCCTGTATCGACCTATTGGAAGGCGACGATGAAATCGATCTTCAATATAGCCCTACTGAATATAAAAATCCAGAGGCATCTGCCTTAATTCCACATCCTAACAACAACTTACCTCCATTATTGCCCTCTGCTTCAAGTCCTAATCCTGAAACGCAACCAAACTTACCTTCTTCTAGTTCACCTCGTTACGATGCTCCTTCTCCATCAGCTGAAACCTTACCCGTATCCGACGAAACCTATAGTAAATTCTTAAAGTCACCCACGAAATCACATGATACTCAAATCATAGAACATAACGAAACCCTCCTAAAGGGAATTCAGAAGTTGATTATTGTTCCTACCTCAATAGACATGGACGACTCCATGCCTTATGTCCAAGAAATCATTAATAATTGTCCAGAATCTGAACGCGACGAATTCCTGAAGTCAGATAGAACATTAAACACCTTTTTACCTCTTACAATCGAGAACAAAACTTACCTGTTCTTATTTACGAAAGTGCACCACTTTGATGATTACTCTTACTCCGACATTTTCAAATCCCTAAAATATGCACGTGATCAAATAATGATGTCATACCCCACAATAAACGAAATTAGTACGTCTGACTTTAAAAATCCGTTTGATAGGCATTCCTTTGTAAAAATATATAATATGTTCAGTTATCTATTCGATGGAACAAATATACACATCCATATCTACCATGATTCTATTATATATCCATCACTGAGTGAAATTCCCAAGATCCTTAGAGAAAATCACGACATCCCTATCGCCGGACATTTAGGAGCTATCAGAATGTTAAATCGTATAAAAGGAAGGTTTTATTGGAAAAACATGCGAGGCGATATAGAAAATCACATTAAAAAATGCACATCGTGTCAAACAAATAAAGCCCTACGTAAAGTTAACAGAGCGCCCATGATAATAACATCCACTTCAACAACTCCATTAGAGAGATTATCCATTGACATAGTCGGACCTTTACCCGAATCCGGCGCAGCTAAACTTAAGTACATCTTGACTATGCAAGATGACCTCACCAAATTCTCGATAGCATACCCAATTCGCAGCTATACTGCTGAGGAATCGTGCGAGTGCCTCCTTCATTTTATTTCGATATTTGGAATTCCAAAGTATATACTTACTGACCAAGGCACCAACTTCACCGCCGAAGTATTCAAGAAGACATGCGATTTCTTGAAAACAAAACAGTTGTGGTCCGCTCCTTACCATCCGCAAACGCAAGGTGCCTTAGAAAGATCCCATTCGACCTTAAAGGAATATTTAAAATCATATGTCAACGATAATCAGGATAATTGGCCCCGGTATGTTTATACAGCGATGCTCGCATATAATACCGCTGTACATTCGACAACACATTACTCACCATTTGAATTATTATTTGGATATAAATCTCGCATACCAGACTCAGTGTATAATGACAGTTCTAACACGACGTATCCAGAATACGTTAAAATGCTTCAACATCGGTTGAAGCATACTAGAGATAAAGCCATAGAATTCATCCAAAAATCTAAAAATACCTCAAAAACGTACTATGATTCCCGTACTCGCCCTGTACAGTACAAAGTAGGCCAGTATGTCATGTTAAAAAATCATCTAAGAATGCGCAAAGCTTTGTCCCCTGTATGGAAGGGCCCATACAAAATTGTCAAAGTACATGGGAACCATACATTGTCATTATTAATAAACAGGCGATATGTAAAACACCATTTCGACGAGGTCAAACATGTAGAAAGCCAAGACAATTAATTTTTATTATTATAGGTTAACATTAATTCTAATTTACCTTTTTTTTATAATACTTTTTTAAAATATATTGATACTTTTTTATAATACTTAGGTTAGTTTATTTTACAGGTAAGAGTAGGAACCTACATATACATAAAATACATAATTAAACAATAGATAATAACCTGAGAAAAAAAACTTTCCAAACAGAATGTCTCCTTTCATTACAGCATATTGGCCCAAGGTCATCCGGAGTTCGTCCAAGAAATCAACTCCAGTTCTGGCATATACTTTGACCCAATTGGTGAACTCAAAATTCGCGTAAGCCATTTAGACGTAATAACGCCTATCGATATATCGTATATTGAACCTCATATCAAAAACTTAAACTCTATTTTGGGTACACTGCGTCTCATATGTACTCAAATTCAATTAAAAAGCAGTTACAATTTAGAATGCCATAATATTTTGGAACCATTAACAGTTCGGTATCATGATTTAGTTTCTGAATACTCCGCTATTTCTCACCTGGTGGATAAAAGGTTTAAGAGAGGGGCATGGATAGGTGGTATTGGCTCTCTCGCCAAAACTATATTCGGGACCTTGGACGAAGAGGATGGTATTAAATATGATAATGCCATCCAGAATGTACACAATAATGAGAAAAGATTGGCATCGTTAATTAAAGAGAATGTCTTAGTCACCTCTTCAGTTTTATCTCAATTTAATAAAACATTACATACCATAAACCTTAACGAGGCCAACCTTAACCAAGCTATCGACAATTTCTTTTTAAAACTAAAAAATATTACATTAATTTCTAATGAATTAACTATCAAAGCAAATATAAATTCAATCCTAAACAGTTTAGAAGCTTCATTGTTAACATTATCGTTCCGGCTGGAAGACATAACAAACGCTATCATGATTAGCAATCAAAACATTCTGCACCCGGCCGTATTACCTCCCACGCAGCTTTACGATGAAATTGTCGCTAACTATCGATACTTACCTGTAGATTTTAAATTACCTGTAGATTTAGCATTAAAAAATATTCACGTATTATTAAATGTCTCTAGTATAGTATGTTATAGTTTAAGCAACAAGATTGTCTTCGTATTAAGAATACCTTTGGTTTCTCCAAGAGAGTTCAGTTTGTATCATAGTATAGCGTTACCTACACCTCACAATAAAATGAAACCCAAATTCTTTTACCTATATTATACCTAGCAATAGATATATAGCAATGACCAAAGACAGATCGGAATACTGTAACCTTGACTCACTGAAGGAATGCATTGCGATAAGCCCGCGCGAATACATCTGTGACGTCATGACCGTGTTTCCCGTCAGTGCAAATCCAAATTGTGAAAGTGTGTTAATGACCAATGTGATAAAGGCTATGCCAGTGCAGTGTCAAACCGATTTTGTTCACGGAAATATCGATTTATGGACACCACTCTATGATAATAATTGGATCTATGTACAATCCCAAAATAATAAACTGTATATCGAATGCCCAAATCAAAAAATCCTAGAACTAAGTATTATTGGCACAGGAATACTTACAGTACCAAATAACTGTATCGCTTATTGTAAAAGTACAAGGTTAATACCGAAATTTAATAATATAAGAATCAACGCTACTGTAATCCACCCCGATTTTAATATTGTAAATCAATCTTGTTGTACTTTAGATAAGTTTAATAAGGTAATCAGTAATGAGGCTCCCATGAAACTACAAAATATTGATTTAGATGTTTTTACTTTAGAATCAAAATCAAAATTAAGATCTATATCTGATCAAACTGATAAAATCTTAAATCAACATCCGATAATTAAATACGAGACTCATTACTCAGTTACATTCATAATTATAATATGTTTAGTTTTAATATTTTGTATTTTAAAGATAGTTTTATACATTAAATCGCACAACCGTCTGATTTACCCTTTCCCGAGATCCTCTCGTGCCAATCCTGTAAATTTACCTGTAAACTTACCCGTAGAACAAACTCCAGCTTCCGAACCAGCTATTCCTTTGAAGGTCCTTAAGCGTCATCCTAATGCAGAAGAACTCCCATCTCCTAGTATTCGCCGAAATGTGTAATACCTACCTTTTCCCATTTTTCCCAAACATCGCTCATTTCACCCCGATGTTTAGTCTACCCCCGGGAGGTGTTATAGATAACTAATGCACCCTTTACTACTTAATAGACACCCTCCTTTTGCAGACTCAGCACTCTCCACTCACAGCCCATAATCCCTTCCATTCAACCATCAGTCTTATTCCAATATCCAACTTAGGCGGTTGTCTCATCCAACAAATAAATATTCTTTTTTTAAAAACCTAAATCCGTCGAGGCTCATAACAGCGCGCAGACCATTCCCCGCCTGGAACTGCAGGCGGCTGTCATCGGTGCCAGACTGGCTGACACCATCAAGAGAGAACATCGAGTCCAAGTCAAGAGAACAGTGTACTGGACCGATTCAATGACGGTGATTCACTGGGTGCGGCACGACGCGAGACGGTACACTCCGTTCGTCGCCCATCGCTTGGGTGAGCTAGCAGAGCTCACTCACAAGGAAGAATGGCGATGGGTGCCCACCAGGGAGAACATAGCCGACGATGCGACGAGATTCGCGAGCACACCAATCTCCATAGAAGACCGCTGGTTCCAGGGCCCAAAATTCTTGCTCCGCCCCGAGAATCAGTGGCCGACAGAAACGACGTCAAGCGAAGATGGCGAGGAAGAAGTGATCCTGCATGTTACGGAAGAAAACAAAGCAGGGGAGTGGCTGCCAGATCCCGCACGCTTCTCCAAATACGAGACGCTAGTCAGAGCGTCGGCCCGCGTGCTGGCATTCATCGACTTGTGTCGGCGCCGAGCCTCGGGATTAGAACATCGACACATCGAGGAAGCGGAACGCACTCTCCTACGTCAAGCCCAACAGGAGAGCTTCCAAGACGAGCTGCAGAAACTAAAAGCATCTCGTCCGATCACCAGGACGAGCCGACTGTTTCGGCTGGACCCGGTCCTGGAAGACGGCATCCTGCGAGTCAGAGGCCGCATCGGGGCGGCCACTGCACCTCTTGAAGTCAAACAGCCCATCATCCTCGACGGCCGCCACCGGATCACCAAACTCATCGTGCTGCGAGAGCATTGCGCAGCAGGGCACGCGAACCGAGAGCGCGTGACAAATGATCTCCGTCAGAAATATTGGATCATTCATCTACGACCCACCGTGCGCACCATTGAGAAGGACTGCGCCCTCTGCCGAAGGAAGCGATCGAGACCTCTGATTCCGGCGACAGGGGACCTGCCACGGGCACGCCTCGAGCCCTACCACCGCCCATTCACCCACTGCGGGGTGGACTATTTCGGGCCGATGATAGTGAAGATTGGACGCCGCCGAGAGAAAAGATGGGGCGCACTGTTTACGTGCCTCACCACACGCGCGGTACACCTGGAGCTCGTGTCGTCATTATCCACGAGCTCTGCGATCATGGCACTGCGAAGAATGGCGGCGCGAAGAGGTTGGCCGCGCGCCATGCACTCAGACAACGCGACCAATTTTCGAGGGGCCAACAACGAGCTGCGAGCAGCCTACGCTGAGTGGGTACCAGCGCTGCAAGACGAAGCCCTGCTACACCGACTGGAGTGGCATTTCATCGCGCCAGGGGCTCCCAACCAGGGAGGAGCCTGGGAACGACTGGTGCGATCCATCAAAGTCGCATTAGCCGCCACACTGAACGAAAAGGAACCGACCGAGGAAGTCCTGCTCACCCTACTGACAGAAGCCGAGTTCTCTGTGAACGCGAGACCTTTGACACATGTCAGCGTGAGTCATGAAGATCCAGAAGCTTTGACTCCAAACCATTTCCTCTTGGGGTCATCCGCCGGCCTGCCCACCGCCGGACAGCACAGCGAAACCGATCGACGCACCTGGAAGGCCAGCCTAGCGCTCGCTGACCATTTCTGGCAGCGCTGGGTCCGAGAATACCTGCCCACATTAGTGCCACGAGGAGAACCCTCGGACGACAAGAGGCGACTACAAGTCGGGGACATCGTCATCGTAGTCGACCACACCTTGCCACGGAACGTGTGGCCCATGGGAATCGTCGAGCGCGCCTATCCGGGTCCAGACGGCGGAGTACGAGTGGCAGACGTCCGAACGAGGACTGGCGTCTTCAAGCGGCCCGTGAGAAAGCTCATCGTCCTGAAAACAGAAGAGGCTACGCAAGCTGCGCCGGTGGGAGGAACTGTAGCGGACGCCGAGCTAGATCTAGGATAGAAAATGCATTGTGTAAATTTAGAAATTAGAAACGAACGATAGGGTCGCCGCCGCCGAACTGAGCGCGGCAGCCGGGCGCCGCGGTTTTTGTATATTTATAGTGTGCGAGCGGGAGGGCGCGATACACCCGTCCCTCTCCCACACTATCGAATCGGCAGTAAAATGTTATGGTGTGTGAGCGAGATACACCCATCTCTCTCCCACACTATCGGATCAGCAGTATAACATTTTAGATCCCGGCCTATAAAAGTAGCGGCGGCCGCCCTCAAAATTGTATTCAGCATTAAGACTTCGTTTAGAACAGTTCAATAAATATTAACAAGTGAAGAAGAAATCGAAGGTTTCATTTATATCAAATACAGTCCACAACACGTAGATTATAACCTGGATTACCACATACATAGGTTACCTTTTATCCTATAAATCAGTTCCCATGGGATAAAAATGGGGTGTCAACTCAAGTTCAAAAGCGAGATTAGCTTTATTTCTAGGTTACTTACACATTTAGTAGTGTAACGCGTACGAAGTCGCGGGCAACAGCTAGTATTTCATATTTATTTATTTCAAACCATAGAGTCTTATAGAATACTTACATCAACTTCATTACATAAGAAATGTTAGGAATATATTTACATAACTAATATTTTAATATTTATAATAAAATAATATTTTAGTTACGGCTGTATACTGGCTTCGTCAGAAGAACATTAAAATAATAAAATTAAATTACTTAGTTAATTAAAGCGGCTCTAAAGAGGTCTTAGGGCTTAGCCAAGTTACAGTCGATTAGCGATGACGCTAGTCGATAAGTCCGAAAATGTATTGGATTTGACACATGCTATAGAAATACCACGTGGTACAGCGACAACAAATATATGTAGAAATCGAATAGATTCGGAGTGAATGTAATTTGGCTACGGGCCCTTGTCATTAAAACATCTAAACTATAACATGTCAAGCGGTTGCAGCTGCACAGGGGCTTTGTCAATAAAGGAGATCACAGATTTATGCGTAGATAGGAATCGGCAAAAAACCATGCGTTTTTATAATTTAAGAACTTATCTGTCGATATTTGAGTAAAGTTACTTTTAATACGGTGACGACCTCCGTGGCGCAGTGGGCGAATAGCCGGCTGAGACGCAGGAGGTAGCGGGTTCGATTCCCACCGCGGAACAAATGTTTGTATGATCTGCAGATATTTGTTCCGGGTCTGGATGTTATTCTATATATTATACGTATGTATTTACAAAAAAAAAGAAGTATATAAGTATTATATCAGTTATCTAGTTCCCATAGTACAAGCTCTGCTTAGTTTGGGGCTAGATAGCGCTGTGTGAAATGTCCAGCCATATTTATTATTATTATTATTTATTAATAAATCTTTTAAATTTGTTTTCTTTTAGAGCTAAAATGTCTTCCGGAATTTTATTGTAGAAACGTATTGATTTACCCATAAAGCTTTTATTTGTAGGAAGAATGTTGTCAAAGTTCAGTTTTTATTATGGCTAATAACTTAAAAACTACATAGTTTAAACTAAAAATAAGAACGGAATCGAAATATACTCACAAGAACATTTATTAGACGTGCCACTTGACCAGATAGTCTCATTTTGGTTTATTTTTTACCCCTCTTGAACCCTAATATCTCAACAAGCCCCCTACATTATTAGCTCATCGAGTCACACCAAAATTGTGCCATCACTATCTATATACCAAATTAATGATGCTTGGATAAACGAAAAAGTTATCCTCGGCCAAACAAACATACATACATACATACATACAACGCCGATTTGTCCAAGTTGATTTGGAGATCTCGCTTTGCTCGATCAATGATCTTAAAGTTATACACAACCATTATACACGAGATAATACCAAAGCGGCTTCCTACCTAATATGTTCTGAGAGTAATTTATATTATTGTGCTTACATAGAGAGTTGTTCAAACAACACATTCCAATGTAAGCAAGACATTCATTACTAAAGCAATGATGACGTGGTATTATGTTTGTAAACATCGTCAGCCTATCGTTCTCACAGTGGAAATTAAAAATCGTAAATTGCACGCAGTGGTAGGTTTATTTTGGAGCAAATAATACATCATAAATTAAACTTTAGAAGTTTTACTTTTAAAACAATATTTTTTTAAATTGATGATTAAAGTACTCGTATTGTTACGAGCTGAGGGTTCGGGATAAAGTAATGGCAATCAGTCTAACCAAAATAACACTTTTATTCAACACTAAACGATGAATACACGAACTTGGTCACACGTAATCACAACACACGAATTCACACCACTGTTGCACCACTTAAAGTCACCGAAATGATCGCACGTATAGCTTAATCCAGACTGACTCGCGAGCAACTACTGTTCACGCGAGACCCTGCTCCACGTCAGTCCTCCAGGGCCTCGCTGAGACTCACTCACTAACTGACTCGAGACTGACTGTCCGGCCATCTCTCCGGCCTATTTATATCGCACACATTTCGATTGTTCGAGAACGATGTCGATCCTTCCAGGAAAGGGTCGGTCCCTCGACACAATGGCCACTCCCCATTCTGCGAAACCACAAACAATAGCAACAATAACACAGCAAGACAAAAGCGTTCGAGAAGGTTCGATTATTACTCATTGTTTAACAGCCTCGGCGTAACAGTATCATTGTGAGCTAATGTGGGTATTTACACGTTGACGTTGGGAGTTATGGAGTTATGGTCTTGGGCGGGACACTTGGCAAGACGTGGTGAGCGACTGAATGGTGGCCGAGGAATGGTTGTAGAAGGGTATGACGTCCGGCAGCGAGATGGGTGGACGACATCGTTAGTCGCGGGCCGTCAATGGGTGAGACTAGCGCAGGATCGTGGCGGATGGCACTAACTTAAGGAGGCCTAAACCCAGCAGTGGGTGAAATCGGGCTGTGGATGATGATGATGTGTGTATATTGGGAACAAATGTTCGACGACCTCCGTGGCGCAGTAGGCAAACAGCCGGCTGAGACGAAGGAGGTAGTGGGTTCGATTCCCGCCGCGGAACAAATGTTTGCATGATCTACAGATATTTGTTCCGGGACTGGTTGTTTTTCTATAAAAAAAAGTATATAGGTATTCTATCAGTTATCTAGATCCCATAGTACAAGCTCTGCTTAGTTTGGGGCTAGATAGCGCGAAAAAAAAACATCTTGGAGGCAAATGGCTTGACATCAGGTGGGCCAGAGGTTTGTTCCCTCACCTCACAAAAATTATAAAAACTCCGACGTACAAGCATATTACAATAGAACTACACAGTCAAACATGTTTACTTAAACTTTATTCCTATAAATATTACTATCGCTAATGGATTTTAACCTACAACCAGCAAACTCATCTCCCGATAGACTTCAGTATGTTAAAGGTTAATACTGCCTACAATTATGCTCTCTACAGTATCACATTTTATGTAGAATTTTAATAAAACCGATGGGTATAAAAGCAACATCTCCAACTTGTATTTTTGTAAGCAAGACAAAGTTTGTCTTCCAGCTTGAGACCTCACTAGACGTTATTGCATGGGTACTATGAGTATTTCAAACACGATAAAAATGTCTCGATGGTTCGATATTGAGTGGGCTAACATTGTTATAGCTTTATGAAAGTGTATAAAATGAGAAGATGTTGATGGAATTATAATAATAAATAAATATTGCTGGACCTTTCACACAGCGCTATCTAGCCCCAAACTAAGCAGAGCTTGTACTGTGGGAACCAGATAACTGATAGAATACTTATATACTTTTTTTTGTAAATATATACTTATAATAAATAGAAACACAACCAGACCCAGAACAAATATCTGTAGATCATGCAAACATTTGTTCCGCGGCGGGAATCGAACCCACTACCTCCTTCGTCTCAGCCGGCTGTTTGCCTACTGCGCCACGGAGGTCGTCGATTATCTCAGTAATTTTCATATATTTTTATTGTGTTACTAGCGACTTTGTCAGTCCTGGGCCCGTAGCCAAATTACATTCGCTACAAATCTATTCGATTTCTACATACATTTGTTGTCGCTGTATCACGTGGTTCTTCTATAGCATGTGTCAAATCCCATACATTTTCGGACTTATCGTCTAGCGTCATCGCTAATCGACTGTAACTTGGCTATACCCTCTGATCTTTTGGGTGACAAAAAAGGATAAGTGTCACATAAACATTAATCTCACTGCTTGAAAATTTTGTTAGACTAGCAATCGATAGGATATCATCACAATCACTAAGAACGGTTATTCTCAATTAAGCAGAGTTATCACTTATCAATCTAAAATAAAACAAAAGTAACTAGTGGTTCGCCCCGAACTGAGATCTCGCGAGTCTACCATAAAAACAAAAAAATATTGATCGCAATCTTTGACTATCAAAATAGTGCCACGAAAAAAAACCAATTAACTTGACCTATATTCAAATTATAGGTAACGGGAGTTCATCTATTGTGGTTACCCTTTTTTGGGGTACAAATTTTAGTTATTCTAGATTTCAGACCTTTGCCTATATTTGTGATACATAAGCTATACGCGTATCAAATTACAGCACTGTGGGATTACTGGTGTACCCTGTGAATTTTGTCAAAGTTTAGTTTTTAATATGGCTAATAACTCAAAAACTACAAAAACTTTACTAAAAGTAAAAACGGGGTTGAAATTACTAATGAAGACCTTTCATTTGACTTCTCATTTGATCGAATAGTCTCATTTTCATTTTTTTTACCCCTCTTGAACCCCAATATCTCAACAACCCCCCAACATTTTTAGCTCATTGAGTCACACCAAAATGGTGTCATCATTATCTACCTATATACCAAATTTCACGATGATCGGATAAACGCTTCAAAAGTTATCCTCGGACAAACAAACATTTAAACATACATACATACAACGCCGATTTGCTCAAGTTGATTTGGAGATCTCGCTTCGCTCGATCAATCATTGAATAAAAGAAACATACAAAATCCAAGAAAATTACGAAGTATCTAAGTAATTTCAGGTTGACGTTTGAAAGTTCGCAAACTGTCATGAATCGTGATTGCCGTTCAGGCAAATGGCTAATAGCACCAATAATTTTATGCCACGCCACATAACAAACCTGCCTGGCTGGTTTTAACTGGTTTTAGCTAGTTAATACTGACGTGCGCCGGTCTAATCTGTTATAAATAGGTCAGCCATTAAATCGTTTATTAACTGTAATAATGCTCAGTGGCGTAGAGTTAATTTGTTTGGAACGTGGAAAATTGGAACTTGGTACCTGCGCCGCACAATTTAATGCTATTGAAAATCTCGATTCATTGTTGTTACTATTTTATGACGGGAGGTAATAGGTTAAGTTTATTGCAGTAATTTGAATAGTTTACATAAAATGCAATGCTGCTGCGAATAATCAAAAATTACTTTATGTTAGTTATTAACTCGCGTTTTGCAGGACTGTTGATTAAAAATATTAGGCTATAATACAAAATATGAGGCCCGTCAGCGTTTGTTTGTTACTCAATTACGTCGTAACGGCTGAACTAATTGACGACCTCCGTGGTGCAGTGGGCGAATAGCCGGCTGAGACGCAGGAGATAGCGGGTTCGATTCCCGCCGCGGAACAAATGTGTGCATGATCTACAGATATTTGTTCCTGGTCTGGTTGTTTCTCTATATATTATAAGTATGTATTTACAAAAAAAAATGTATATAAGTATTCTATCAGTTATCTGGTTCCCATAGTACAAGATCTGCTTCGTTTGTGGCTAGGTAGCGCTGTGTGAAATGTTCAGCAATATTTATTTATTTATTTTATTTTATTTCTATGAAATGGCATACAGATAGATACAACCTGCATTTAAACATACCTAGATTACTTGTTATTGATGAATCACGCGTGAGAAGCCGCAGACGGAAGCTAGTTTAATATTTAAAAAATAGCTATGGATAATTATTTTAAATCATTTATGAATAAAACGAAATTAAGATCGGCTTGCACAACGATCCCTAAACGTGTTTAGCGACTAAACATGATTAAATTTGACGCATTTGTATGATTTGACAATTTCTTAAATCTAAGTTAAGCCACTAAATACGTTTAGGCATCGTTGTGCAAGTAAGACTTTTACTTGTTAGACCTAGTTTATAGTTGTTTTTCTTGAATTCTGTACTTTTTTAAACTGAGTTCAAGGTATTCCGTGTTTTGTGTCAAATAAACACAATCGCGCAAGTAAGATCAACGAACGTCGTCAATCCCATCAGTCGATATTCCGAGGATTCCATACTCTTGAACCAATATTCACTCAACTTCGTGTGTAAAATGGTGAGCAAGGGGACTCGTTTGGAAGATTGAATTGTTCTGGTACGGAGTATTTTGATACGGAGTACTGCAGTCCTGAACTTAGAAACTTGAGGCAATGATTGGTTTTGGGTTGACATAACATATTTTATAATGAATTTTATTTGAGTTTATGTACGTTTCAAAGTACGTAATGTTTGATGTAATAAATAAATAGATAATTGGTGTATTTAAAGCACCTCATTAAAAATAAGAAACAAAGGTAGGTATACTTTTTTTGTTAAATAACAAAAAAATAATATTTTAAGTATGAATACCTTCGTTATTTTACAGGAAGATCTTTAAATTGCCAATTAATATTACCTTTAGTAATAACTTTTTAAATGGTTTTTTAATGTTGACTCGTACCCAAATATGGCTATTATAGAAATAGGAGTGTAAGGGGTGTTTGGTAATATACGCACAAAAATTAAACGGGTTATTTTGATGAGCATAATAAATAAATTTGTGAAATGTTTACCTTAGAAATATAAAATTTATTATGGCATGTAAAAATAAACACTTTATTAGACTTATGTGGTGCTATTGCATAATGCTTGCCAACTAACCACAGATACTGTATTGGTGACGTGTCGAGATATCTCTTGTTGTCCCTTTCTAACCCAAAACCCGCAGCCATTTCCGAAAGAGATCAAATCGGCCTTTATTTTTGGATGTGGATTGAAAGAGTAGGCAGTAGGTTTTATATCGAATTAATCACCTAAACTTAGTCAATTTTCTTTAAAATTTGATAATTTGACTAGTAGTTTTTTTTTTTGAGAAATCTGTTTTTATGTTCTGAGAAACCGTCACTTGAATATCGTCAGTACCAAACACCCGGTATACTTATACCTGATATACTTTAAGCTAAATGTAGGTATATCAGGTAAGGGGTGGTTGTAGCCAGATGATAAGTTACCAAGATGTAAACAATCATTTTCTCTTGTACATGTTCTTTTAGTACCAAATCGATCGATTGAAGCCACATGTGACGGACAACAGACCATTCCAAAAGCGTAGAGTCGCTAACGACGTAAAAAAACTTGAATGGTCTTTTCATAGCGCCAGTCTAGTAAAAAATACACGGAACGTGGCTACCAAAAGACAATTTGGACAGCATTTTCGTAGAAAAGACAATAAAAAAGCAACGAAAGATAAAATATAGAACATGGTTTAAATATAGAATATTCGCTGTTGTAAATGCTATAATTTTCGGTTGTTAGTCGTCTAAAATGTTAACTGTATAATTTATATTACATTTAGTTATATTTTTTCTTTTAGCATGCTTAGCTTAGTTATAGTATATTTATTAACTAGTTGACCCGCCGAACTTCGTACCGCCTTGACATTCATACGACGCGCGCTGACAATGTATTTCACCCCGGTAGAATAGTCAACCTACCATCATTATGTAGGTATAAGAAAATGAATTTTCTTCATAATTTCTTTTTACGTGAGTTTTTACAATATTTTAATAGTTATTCTGCTATTCGGAACAGAGACAAAAACAACAAATCAAAAACCATGAAAATCGGTCTAGCCGTTCTCTAGTGTTCGAACAAACCCGACTTTGTTTTATATATTAAAGATGTATCACGTACTGAATAAAGATTTATTATTATTATTTAATCTGTTATGGCATGTGTAATAGTCAGTGATCGGAGTAGGTAGATTGATTTTATGTACTTGCGTTATCATGATGATAACATAAAATGGACATGCCTTTTTTCCGGAAATTTCCGTTATTTACGGGATTTAATTAAATAGTAAACTAGTGATTTAGTAACTGCTATATTTGAAATTTAAAGGAAACTATAGTAAAAAGTTTTAAATCGATTTTTATTTGTCTGTCGAATTATAAAATGAATGATTGTTTTTTGATCACAATACGTTTCCTTAAAATTCAGTCGATTAAGTTGTGTTTTTGGTGAGTTTCTGCCTGCAAATTGATTGCCTTGGACACAGTGATAGGGCCTAGGCTGCTTGCGCGCACGCAGCGTCTCATTCAGAGAGTACAAAACGCGTGTGCTCGATTTTGTTTTAGGATTCCACCGAGAGGTCATGTCACGCCATTTTTAAACATACACTCTATCCTAAAAATGAAATCTCGACAAAAATTACATTTAGCGTGCCTACTCTTTGGTGTAGTTAAGTTCAACACGCCTGCGTACTTGTCTGAAAAGCTCACTTGGGTGTCCAGCACTAGAAATTGTTCCTCTCGTAAATGCTCTAAACAGCTTTCTTCGCAAAAGCATACCTCGGCGGCTTTTAGAGGCAGTTTTCGGTACGCTGCAACCAAGTGCTGGAACAATATCCCGCCTCCGGTCCGAGACCAGCAAACCATTCATGGGTTCAAGCACAAACTCAAAAACTTCCTTAAAGAACGGCAAAAAGAAAGCGAAACCCTCCAAAATAATATATCTTTTATATGACGTCCTATATTTGTAGCGCTACGAATGGGAATAGGTATCATAATATCATATACCTTTTTATATCTTACCTTTTTCTTTTTTGACGTTATCAGGGTCGTTCGTAGTAGATGGGCAATTAAATGAGTTATTACTCTTGCACTTCCTTTCGGGAAAGCGCACGATTTGCCACCAGTTAGGTACCTATGTATGTATTTATTTTTTCCCTCGTTTGCACTGTTTATCCTTTTATTGTTCTATTTATAAGTCGCGCGGCGCAGTCACACTGATAACTATGGTGCCGGCACTCGTTGACTTGATGCAGTTGATTGACTCACTATTCTAACTATCCTGCCATCCTATAACTCCTTATTCACAATATTTGTGGGTTGTATAGTAAAACTTGTAAGTTTTGGCACTGAGCGCACGAGTTGATTTTAATCAGTTACTTATATATTTTAATTTACTATGCTAGTTGAGTCTTAATACAAGTCATCTACTTGTTTATTTTCAAATGTTTTTATATTTATAAATGTTAGCAGACTTCCGTGTAGGTACTCACAAAGTTTCCAACGGAAGACCAGCGCTGTGTTACCTTGCTGTGACATAGCAAATTGCTGAGTTGGAACCTGTTTATGGCGGCTACTAATAACTTATATTTGGTAATCTTTTGTTGTACTGTATTTTTGTGTGGTTAATTGTTGTTATTAGTGGTTGGCATAATAAAAATATTTTCTTTCTTTTTTTCTTTCTAATTCGTGAAAATTTCTACATTATTTATCGTAAAAATACGTTTCCCACGAGAAAATATCCCGGAGGCATGTTTATATAAATAAATGTTAAATGTTAAATATAAATGTTAAATATTACTGGACATTATACATAATACATTTGAGATAATTGACTCTCATTCAATCTAGCTACTCCCACTTTACACCCACGTTATAATTTAAAAAAATCCCGGATTACCGGAGGCATGTCAGATCATTAACCCAAAATCAATCTACCTACCCCGATCACTGGTAAATAGTACATTGTTATACAAGCGGCGTAGTATAACATATAAGTTTTCATCAATTAAAATAGTATTTATAACTGTCTTGCTATAAGGTAAATTTGCGTTCCTGGGTTACTTATTCTATATATAAGTACCTATCTTAGCGGCTTCCGTCACCTTTTAGACTGCAACTCACTAGGCAGTATCGATATAAATATATCTTATTTGTTCACAGTTTTACAATGAGGTTCATATTGTACTTTAGTTTTGCAGAAATACTTCGGAAAGGAGTTCACTCCAACACTTGAATGCATGGCCTACGTAATAAGCCTTTTACATAAGATAACATTCATTCATATCCACCTACGTATAAAAATAAACTATTGAAAAACCTACCCAGCATTGTGAATGAAACTGAGGCATGTTACAAACGTGACCTATTTTCACAAAATTAACACGCCGTTAAACATTTACAGCGGTCCAATCTTCCATGCATTATTATTTTTCATTGTGGTCTGTTATTGCGGACGCGAGTTGGAAACACAACAGAATAAAAAAAATCAATTTATTTCCCTTGCGAGCGAACATGTCCCAGACTAATCCAGTTTGTTCGACCGCGCAAGGGTTGAATCGTCAATGAGGAACAGTCCAAATGTAAAAGTGTGCCACTCGGGAAAAAGTATCGAATATTGCCTCTTCGCAATGAAAACTGGCTCCCGAATGAGATCAGTGTCTATTTGTAATTCTCCTTTTTGTTCGGGTCGCCCGTATCTACTTAAACTAGTCGACTAAGCAGGGCAAGTTGCTGAACTTGTCAAATAAATTAGACCTTACCTGAGTTTCCGCAAAATTGTTGAAACGAAACGAAAATGGCTGACACTACGAGTATGTTGCGATATTTTCAAATATAGAAAATTACATATACAAAAATACATTTCAAATTTAACTTCTTTTTTTAATTTTATTTAAAAAAAACCAGCCATGTGCAAGTCGGACCCGCGCACGAAGACTTCCGTACCATTATCTATAATAAATTGTATGGGCGTCCATACAATTCAGAGGACTTAATTGCCGACAACTATGTATGTATGGAGACACCCTTTAATTCTCAAATTTTTTATTTGTTGGAATTTTTCTTTTATATGTGCTGATTCTTGGTCTAGGTCAACTACCATATAGGCTTTCGACCCAAAACCTATAAAAGCAAGGTAAAAGGTTAAAAGCAAGCAGCACAAGTAAAAGGATAGGTTCACGGATAGAACCGAAATATTGTCGGTCGAAACACCGATAAGACGGTACGTGTTAACTCCCGTATTTGTAATAATGATTGAAATAAATCACGAAAGTTTTCGAAGTAAAACTATGTAATTAAGTATATGTTGGGTCATCTTTCAAATCATTATTAGTTAAGATTATCGAAGAATTAATTAATTATTACAGATTAAGAAACGGAATAAAACGCAAGACGTCATGTAAGGGGAAAGTTGCAGCTAAACATTGTAGCCTAACAAGATCCGACTGCGGGATATCTACGTACATCTGTTATTGTTATTGTCCCATGGGACCTGATTTATGGTATAAAAAGTTGCCTGTGAATTAATCCAGGTTATAATCTACGTACTTATTAAATTTTGTACAGTAAATAAAAAATCATAAAATAAAAAAAACGGTTCAGCAGTTATGATGTGGTTGAGTAACAAACAAACAAATAAATAAACAAATATCCAAACTTTTGCATTTATAATATTGGTGTGATTATGTATAATAAATATATTTTGATATAATAATAAATAATATTAAAAGAAAAGAGAAAATAAATCTTGACCACAGATAGATGAACTCTAATGTACAGAATACCAATTACAAAACTTAAAAACAAACAGAAAATACAATGGGTGATCTTATCGCTTAAAACTATTTAGTCCAGACAACCTTAGGACGGAGATGACTTGTTAGAGTAAAGTAGGGTAACATACTATTATTTTCAGAAAGTTGCAACTAACATTTTATCAAAGAGATATCATGAGGATTACAAACACATTTTTTAAACGTTTCGAAATGTTTCTCCGCATTTATTTTAATGCAAAATTCTTGTGTTCTCTTGGACAAAAGTATTTAATTTTTGTATCGCATTCCAAGCGCTTGGAAGAGCATACTTCTTTACATTTAGCGTAACTTACATGAATTTGCTTTGCAAAAGCTTCTCTTTTATTTTTACTGGCTTTTAGTATAAAAGAATTTGTAATGAGCTTTATATTACCTTCATAATTGCAATCAATCCTCATTTCCTAAGGTTAGTGTTTACTATTTACCTACTACTAGTTACATTAATTGCAAAACTGACATGAACTGAACTACAATTTCAAAGGTTCAATTAAGAATAACGAACATGTACTTTAAATAATTAAGTTGGTTCTCATTGTTCTACAAATTGTATTTATGAACCAAAACCCTATTATAAATTTATAATCAATTAGAAACTGCTATCAGAGTAAATAAATAAATAAATATCGCTGGACATTTCACACAGCGCTATCTAGCCCCAAACTAAGCAGAGCTTGTACTATGGGAACCAGATAACTGATAGAATACTTCTATACTTTTTTTTTGTAAATACATACTTATAACTATAGAAAAACACCCAGACACGGAACAAATATCTGTAGATCATTCAAACATTTGTTCCGCGGCGGGAATCGAACCCGCTACCTCCTGTCTCAGCCGGCTATACGCCCACTGCGCCACGGTGCCTCCGTGGCGCAGTGGGCGTATAGCCGGTACCTGTAATGTTATGTACGATAATAATTTAAAACACATCTGGAATCGTATTTACAGCTTATTAGCAGTATTAGCTTAAATATCCAGTAATCGATACATTTCTAATAATCAAATACATACCCAATCGGCGGCGCTTATGCGACGATGCCGCTTAGTCAGTCTACTTAAATGATGAATGAATATGATTTGTTTACCTAATTTATACAGGCTGTTTCATTGATATTTCTAGGAGTAGATATTGAAAGAAAACATATATATATTTTATAACAATACTAGTCATTAGACCTACCCGTATTTTGATTTAACGGCGTACAAAACATAACACGTTGCTTAGGGGATGTTTCGAATCTTATTATTATTTTTATGGATAACTTATTCTAATTATCATGATAACCAGACATTCTAAGGATAACCTTAGAATGTCTAGTTGCACATGGGGCACATTTCTAAGCTAGGTTACCTTATGGTAACCTAGCTTAGAAATGTGCCCCACGAGGTGACATAACACCCCCTTAAAGCATCGACTTTCTAAATAGGTACCCTGTATTAAATATGTTTCAGGTAGTACATAGTAGCAGTTTCTTGTGAAAGGGCTTGCTCGGGGAAGTACTCCTACTGTTTTTCGATTTGAAGGGTATGGTTGCTGGAGAAATTACAAACAAATGAGGATTTACACCTGTATGCCTCAAGCTAATAGACGCAGGGCAGTGCACTGTAGGGCACATTTATAAGTTGTGTGACCTACGAAGCAATTCTCCGAAGGCGATGGTTACCACTTCATGAGGTGGGCTATAAGCTTGTTCCATCTCCAGGTAGCATAAAAAAATGTATACGATAAAAGACTGAGAGGCTTGCAGCCTTTCGATGACACTATAGGCTGTGGGGCCTTCCATCTACTAACTCATCATTGCAAATGAGCTTCTTACGCTCTCAATTATATGCTCGTATTCATTATAGAATCGTTGACCTAAAAACATCTTTAATGAAATGAAAACCAATAAATCGACGTATTGAAGCGGTTTGTCTGCCCATGTCCCCTTCGAGCATATCACGTAATTTGACTTCCCATTAGGTGTGTATCCTGGTTCGCAGGAGTAGACCAGTAGAACAGCATTCAAAGACAGTCCTGGATACGCTTTCGGCTCGTCTACAACTGTATAAAAAAACAGAAGTTCTTTATCAAAACTATTATGAAATTTATATTATTACTCTTTGTATGTTTGCGGCTAAATACGAAACAAGAATGACTCGGGGCCGTAATACCATCCCGCCTTTTAAAGTACGCATTTTACACAAAAAATCACATGAATTTTTATATTTTAACTTCAAACTCATCACAAACGAGTCGGATGCTCCGACTGTTGGGTTTAAAGCAGAAAACTTATGAATAAAAAATGAATTCCTTGGTTTTAAATTAGCATTACAAAGAGAGGGTAATTCTCGTACCTTTGCGCCTTTAAAAAGAAACGTATAAACGTTTTATTCTTGTCATTTTATTTTATGTGAAAAATCAGCTTTCTATGCTAATTGCAATTACTGAGTTCAAATGAGATTGAACTTTACATTTTCGCATGAACGAAATTAAAAAATTAATTTTTACCCTTTTTATACAAACATTAGTCGATTCTTACCATTTTATGTTTACATAAAAACTGGGAGTACCTATTTAAATAGGTATATTAAGGTTCGTATTATATAAAACATTATTTACTATTTAATTTTCAATTTATTAAAGGGCTCGCCCGGGGACCACCGTACCTATTATTACCGCCAAGCTTTTTTTAATTACCGCCTTCAAACCAAAAGACAGCAATGCTTGCTGCTTTTGGTTTGAAGGATATGATTGCCGGTGAAATTACAGGCATATGACGCGGTACACCCGTGTGCCTCAAGTTAATGGATGCAGGGCAGTGCATCGTAGGGCACGTTCCTAAGTTGCGTGACCTACGAGGCTATACTTTGTTATAGGCGATGATTACCACTTAACATCAGGTGGGGCATATGCTTGTTCCATCTCCAAGTCGTATAAAAAAAATTGTAATAAAGGTATTTTCCCAAAATTCATACAGGTTTCAACAAAAACACTATTGCGAAGGAATTGTTCCACTACATTTACCGTACAAGTTACGTATGAGTAAATCCACTGGCTGCGTGATTGATTCCAGTAAATGGATCGTGCAGGATTTGCAGACAACGCTCGATTTTTTTTTTAATTTTCAGTATACTTTTGTTGGTTGACTTTGATAGCTGTCTTTATTGAAGCGTACTGTATACAGGGTGTCACCGAACTAGTATATTATGCCAAGGCGGGTGATTTTTGACACTTACGAGAACAACAAATGCTCTACAACTTTTGTAAATTCGATGATTTTCGTTTAAAAATTACTTGGTAAAAATAACTGATTTCCGTTAAAATTCTTTTTATCAGCTGTTTCAGGTCAAAGACCTTAAGTCAAACAATAAGTTTGTCTATAGTAAGTTCTAAGAAAGGCGCAGTCTAAAAACAGCAGATTTTAAGTTAAACTAAAAGTTCAAACAATTTGTCCTGCAATAAAAAAATGTTTATATTACATTTATTTTCCATGAAAACGTGTTAATTTTTCCTTTAGCCGTCATGGCAACTGAGTTTCACAACCAGTTGCCAATGAGGATTTTACATTTTTTGTCGGCAACTAGTTGCCATGGAGGAGTTTTTTTCCTTACTAAGCAACTCGGTTGCCAACAAGGAAGTTCTAAAATTATTCAAATACAATGGAGGAATATAAAATCTGGAATCACCATATTCAGGCTTAAAATACTAATTTGGGGACGTCCATTAATTACGTGAGGTGTTCAGGGAGGAAGGGGGGGGGGGGGTCGAGCCGAATATCACGTATTTTTTTTTATTCTAGATCACGAGAGAAGCAATCTTGAACACTAGTCTTAAATAAAAATAATGAAGCCAATTTTAATAATGTGTTTTTTTAATAATTCCAACGCATTAACCTTATTAAAACACATTATGAAAACACAATAAGGGTAGGGGGGAGGGGGTCGAACCAAATCTCGCGACAAATATAATATAAAATAAATAGTAATAAATCTCGTCGTCAAACGTTAGTCTACAATTTATAAAAAAAAAACATCTCACCAGGGGGATATGGTGGGGGTCAAAAAAATCGTCAAAAATGCCTCACGTAATTAATGGACGCCCCCCTTTCGAGACATGGATTATGTCACTTATGGGAACATTTTCACGAGTCTGTTCAGTACGAGATCCAAGGATGTCTATCATGTGGAATAATATATTCGTGAGCTATTATTATTATATAATGCCACATCAAAAGTAATTTCCTATTGCAACTGCAGATTTATAAATGTAATTTTTATAGCCAAGTTTCCTATTAGAATCTTTACAAAATAGAAACGTAGTGTATAAATTTACTGTTAAAATTCAAGTCCTGTCTGAAGAATATTTGTTCCATTTTAAGAGCCAGTAATGTCATAAAAAGAACTTGTGCATGAAGAGTGTATTTTTGCTTTCAGGTAGGAATGAGTCCCATCTAAAGCAAAAGTAGTTTATTCTTCTTCTTGCCCTTTTCTTACATTACGTGGGGTCTCTTTTTTCTTACCCATATCATTCTTCACACAGTCCATCCATCTCTTCTTCGGCCTTCTTCTACTTCTATATCCATCCACATTCATATCAAACACTCGTTTAGTCACCTGATGTTCTTCCCTCCGCATGACATGCCCACACTACGCTAGCCTATTACTCCTAAATTTTTATATCACTTCTTATACAGGCTGTTTGGTATACTAACGATATTCAAGTGACGGTTTCTCAAAACATAAAAATACTTCTCGAAAAAAAAACTATTAGTTATATCATCAAATTTTACAGAAAATGGACTAAGTTTAGGTTATTAACTCGAAATAAAACTTACCGCCTACTCTTGCAATCGACATTCAAAAATAAAGGCTGATTTGATATCTCTTTCGGAAATGGCTGCGGGTTTTGGGTTAGAAAGGGGCAACAAGACATATCTCGAGACGTCACCAATACAGTATCTGTGGTTAGATGGCAAGCATTATGCAATAGCACAACATAAGTTAATAAAGTGTTTGATTGTACATGTCAAAATAAATTTCACATTTCTATGGTAAACATTTCACGAATATATTTATTATACTCATCAAAATAACCCCTTTATTTTTTTGTGCGTATGTTATCAAACACCCTATATACTTTCTCTAATATACTCATTTCCTATCTTATCCATTCTTTTATTCATTCTACAGCAAAAGTAGTATGCTATAAAAATAACCCTATCGATTGGTTAGATGATGTTATTTATCAGCATTTGTTCCATTTTAACTCAGTTTTATTTTTAAAAAAAGTAATGTTATTTTAAAAAATAACTTTAATTATAGCGTATTTTTCCTCCAGTATTTCCATCCTACACTTTAATTTGTTTACTTCATGCAACCGAGGTTTCTAAACAAAACGGCTGCTTCAAGGTTTTCTTGTTTTGTCTTTTCTGTCTTAAAATTTAACTGTATTGTGTGCTAATCTAGTGAATACATGATAATCTTTGTCGATGTCTTTTATGCACCACCTTACCTTAATTCACTTAGTTGTTGGTTAACACTAACATTTTTCAATTTTATTAAAGTGAAACTTTTATAACATCGTCTCAAACTTTTTCGTCCGTGTGTTGCATGTCGCGTGACGGTCGGCCGCGGAGTAGGGATAAAGTGAAAGGCGCTCGTCAGAGCAGCCGAGGCCAATATGGCGGCGCCTATAGTTCGCATCAGCTGACCGTGTAGTGTGTAGACTATTACTCATTTGTGCCAACGAAAATTTTTAGTTAAATGTCTATAATGTGAAACAAAGAGTCACTTTTACCGTGGTTTCATAAAACCACACAATCCTTTTTTTTTCTTTGTTATAGATTTAAAAAATAATATTATGAACACCAGAGCAATTCTATCAATTATAATAGTTAGGAATATTAATTAAAATAATTAAATTTAAAAATTACTTTCAATCCGATAACCGTCACGCTAAGGTCATGCTTGCGTGTCGCGTGAAGGTTTTATCCGTATAATTTTTGCGTTACGGTCCTGTTTTGTTCACATTTATACTGTGATTTGGCACTACCTCCTATTTGGCACTGATTATTATAAATTGAAGAGTAATTTGCTAAATGTATTTTAGTTCTAACATTATTTCTGAAATTTTTGACGGTACAATTTTTTTAAGTCTATTATTTGCTCTCTCTTGTCTGAAGTTTTATTATGAGGCAAATCCCTCAATTTAATGACTTCCCCGAAAGAACAAGGAGTCGGTGATTTTTTTAAACATTTTTTCTTGACTTGCGGCGATTGCGCTTATCCGTTGCTCTCGAATACCATAATACAAAAGATCCTATCCTCTTCGCATAATAATGAAAATGTTATCGTTCTGCGTAAAATTGAGCCCTTTTGTGGGTTTCACTTGGGCACTACAGTGAGAGCGTGATACGAAAACGGAATTATCTTTGGGTAAACAAGTTATACCTTTTTGTCATATTACGATTTTAAATTCCAGTTCATCCAAAAGAAGCCATTAATTCACAAATTTAACTGCGATGTTTCAGTCATCAAATTAATCTTGGTAATGATTTTCAGTACATTCAATAAACGAATCAAACAAGCCAGTCTGTCAACCCATTCGTTGTCAAAGAGCACGCTCAAAAATTCCACTTTAGGGGCATCATACAAAAAGCTGTGACATCGGAATTTCTCATTACAGCTTCAAGCAAGATCCCCATACATCACGATGGGAAAATATCGCTTTTAACATCACCCCACTGCCATTAATAGTCTCTATATACACAGAATAGCTCAAGATTTGACAGTAGGGATGCTTTAGCTACCTTACCTAAGAAGTTTTTTGAATGAGAACTGAATGCTTGATAATGATTCACTGAAATAAATAGTACATTCGATAATAAGTTTTTAGGGTTCCCTACCCAAAAGATAAAACGGGACCTTATTACTATGACTCCACTGTCTGTCTGCCCGTCTGTCTATTTGTCTGTCTGTCACCAGGCTGTATCTCATGAACCGTGATAGTTAGACAGTTAAAATTTTCACAGATGATGTATTTCTGTTGCCGCTATAACAACAAATACTAAAATCAGAATAAAATAAATATTAAAGCGGGGCTCCCATACAACAGGTATGATTTTTTGCCGTTTTTAGGGTTCCGTAGGTACCCAAAGGGTAATACGGGACCCTATGAATAAGACTCCGCTGTGTGTCTGTATGTCCGTCTGTCACCAGGTATTTAAGGGGGCTCCCATACAGGAAACGTAGTTTTTGCTCGTTTTTGTTCCATATTGATAGCGACAACAAGTAGACGCTTGAAATATTCACAGAATTTTTAGTTATATATATTCACTTTAAAAGTTTAATTAAAAAAAAGTAAAAGTTTAGTTAAAGAAAATCCAGAACGATTTCTAAAACACTCTGACAAAATGCAAAGGCATACAAGGCATCATAATAGATTTTATCTACCACATTGTAAACTTGATATTTATAAAAATAATGTATATGTAATGGCTGTAAAAATATTTAATAATTTACCAAAGAACATTCAAGAGCTGCCAGTTTTTAAATTTAGGCACAAATTAAAATTATGGCTTTTAGATAAGACCTTTTATACATTAGAGGAATACTTTAATAAATAATGACATGATTAATTTGAATAATTATAATAGATTAATAAATGCTTGACATAAATAGTGTAATGTTACTAACAATATATTTATAACAATACAAATATGAAAGCTTTACAAGCATAAAATAGTGAAACTATTTTATATTCAATTTTACATCTTTCTGTATAACCTATATTCTGGCAAGAAATGATTTTGATTTGATTTGATTTGATTTAAAAATAAATACATAAATTAAAGTAAAACAAATATTTAAGGAGGGCTCCCATACAACAAACATTATTGTTTTGCCGTTTTTAGAGAAAATGGTACGTAACCCTTCGTGCGCGAGTCCGACTCGCACTTGGTTCTTTTTTCGAATGAATAAATGAATGATTTCTCTTTATTGCACACTAAACAAAAATACAGTAACAATTATAACAACAGTAAACGAAATAAACAATAAATAACGGTACAATGGGCGGTCTTACCGTTAAAAGCGATCACTTCCAGACAACCTTTGGATGGACAGGATAAACAAAAATCAAAAGAGGGTAGTGTAAGAGTACCTTTAACATAAGTACATAAACAGAACCCATAAAATAAAATATACCTATTGATTATACCAATAAACATAAACTTAAATACATACGAATAATATATAAATAAACTACACTACATATGGAGGATAAATAGCATAAAAACTAACGAGCAGTTACGAGACAACAAAAGAAAATGGTTGTATACCTTGACTTTGAAAATAGGAAGACCTTATGGAAAAAGTCATGGCGTTCCACAGTCTTTTTTTTATACCACTATGATGGCAAACAAGCATACGGCCCACCTGATGGTAAGCGGTTACCGTAGCCTATGGACGTTTGTAACACCAAAGGTATTAATCGCGCGTTGTCGACCCTTTAAAATTTTCAAAACGCCCTTTTTGAAGAACCCCATACTGTAGTCTCTAGGGAAAACCTCGGCAGGGAGACCATTCCACAAGCGAAGTGTTCGCGGAAGGAAATTCCTCTGGAACCTCACGGTACGTGACCAGATCGTCTCCAAGGGATGTGGATGGATTCCCTGCCGATGGCGAGCGGTGCGATGATAGAACGTACTTGCAGGAACCATAGCAAACAACTCTTCAGAACACATCCCATTATACAAGCGGTAGAACACACACAGGGAGGCAAAATCTCTCCTGAGACTTAAAGACTCAATACCGCTTGTGAGAATGGGATCGTCATCAATTCGCACAGCCCGTCTTTGAACAGAGTCAAGTGGCCCTAGTTGATATCCAGGTGCTCCTGCCCATAAATGACAGCAATACTCCATGTGGGGCCGGATTTGCGCCTTATATAGAAGCAGTCTTTGCCCCGCACTGAAGTACTGCTTTGCCCTGTTGAGCACACCGAGCTTTTTGGATGCAAACTTTGCCTTGTCTTCTAAGTGACTCCGGAACTGCACGTCACTGGAGATGTCGACTGGACTGGACTGGAGCTTATACTGTGAAGGAGTCACCATAAAGTTATGAACTATGGACGGGAGTTCGAAGCTGTAAAGAAATGTTAAAAAGAAGTAATAGAATATGTTCATTCCGGCGAAGACGGATAGGGAGCCACTTGAGTTTTGCGTGGAATTCTGAGGCATGGTCATACGGTACGTACATAAGGTCATTTTTTGAGTTTTTGCAAGTTCACTAAAGCACCAGTAAGAGTATCGGTATCTTTGGAAGTCTTTATTATTGGCTTCAACAGTCACTGACTGTTTATTTTTCAATGTATAGTTTGGTACTAATTAAACTAGTTCCAATTCATTTCCTAGAGATTTTTAGAAATGTTTTCATGTTTCACCTAATTATTTATAAAAAATATGCAAGAATTAATTTTCCATCAAGATTCGGTAGGTATATCCCACCATGGTTTATTTTGGTTTTCATACTTGTTCAGTACCTATAAAGACGTGTAAAAAAATGCTTGCTTTTTTCAATCTCAAATAAACATTTTATCGCTTATCATGTTTGTAGCCGCTAGATTACTTGTTTAGCTATTCGGAAATAAAAATTCAATATGTTTTTAATTAAAGCCAGTATCACTACTTTTAAAAGATACACTCATACTGTGCTATACGCGTATAAAGCATCATAGTGTCCAATAAAAAGCAAGCGTAAAAATAATGACCTGTTAATTGAAACGACATGAAAATTACGAGTTCTCAATTAAAAACTGATAGAAGATAATTAAGTCGAATCTACTTGTAGTTCCGCCTCGTACCCGAGCCCGTGTTTAATTATACACAAAAAACATGAGCTCCTTCAACGTTGATTCGACTTTGTACAGATCTTTGTGAATTTTCTTAAGCACACGTAGAACTTAAAGGGGATCAAAATGTTTAATCAAATTGGAAATACATCGGTTTATTTTCTATATCTGTGGATACTCACCTGTAAAACTTTATTTAATAATATATACACCTAAACTTTTGTCGCTGATTGCTAATACGCCCTTTTTGAATAATTCTTACTCTATTTATTGTGTTTATTGTTCGTTATATCTCTGTTATAGATGAATTGATAAAATACTATTTCAAGCAATCAATTAAGTGTTGATTAATAAACTAAATAATAGGTTGGGGAAAAAGTCTTTTCGCATTATAGTATGTATGAACGTGTAATAAAATATCTTTGTCTATACTATTTGTATCTGGCTGGTTTTGGTATCATTCAAAGTTTAAATTTTAAAGAAGATAATTCCAAATTCAAATTAGGAAAATGTGTGATTTTTATTTGTTTTTCGTACTGTAAAGATGAGTGAATCTAATGAAGAAATTCGATACATTTATTATTATATTCGATTTTTTGTAGTAGAATTTTAAAATTTTACTACAAAAAAGGTAAAAATGCAACGCAAGCCGCGAAAAAAATTTGCGATGTTTATGGACCTAGTGCAGTGTCTGTGAGAGTAGCACAAATTTGGTTTAAGCGTTTTCAATCCGGAAATTTTGATGCCAAAGATGCACGTCGCTCTGGTCGCTCTATTACGGATAAAATTGATGCCATTTTTGAAAAAGTGGAACAAGATCGGTATATCAGTAGTTACGACGTAGCTGAAGAACTGGGAATTGACCACAAAACAGTTTTGGCGCATTTGAATAAAACTGGGTACACAAAAAAGCACGATATTTGGATACCCCACGAGCTCACTGAAAGAACCCTAATGAACCGTGTACTCATTTGTGATTCTTTATTACGACGTAATGAAACCGAACCATTTTTGAAGAAGCTGATAACTGGTGATGAAAAGTGGATCACGTACGACAAGAATGTGCGAAAAAGGTCGTGGTCAAAGGCCGGTCAGGCTTCACAAACTGTGGCGAAACCCGGGTTAACTCGCAACAAGGTGATGCTGTGTGTGTGGTGGGATTGGAAGGGCATTATTCATTATGAGCTGTTACCACCAGGCAGGACCATCGATTCTGAACTCTACTACGAACAACTGATGAGATTAAAGCAAGAAGTTGAGAGAAAGCGGCTGGAATTAATCAACAGAAGGGGTGTGGTTTTTCATCATGATAACGCTAGACCTCACACATCTTTAGCCACTCAGCAAAAATTAAGAGAGTTTGGCTGGGAGGTGTTAATGTATCTGCCGTATAGTCCTGACCTTGCACCTTCAGATTTCCACCTGTTTCGGTCTCTTCAGATTCTTTAGGCAATGTCAGGTTAACATCACGAGAGGACTGCCAAAACCACTTGTCGCGGTATTTTGATCAGAAGCCCCAAAATTTATATAGCAATGGGATCATGTCCCTACCTACAAGATGGCAAAAAGTTATCGAACAAAATGGTACCTACATAATTTAGTTAAATGTAAATAAACTATATTAAAAAATGTTATGAATTTTCTTAAAAAATGCGAAGAAACTTTTTCCCCAACCTAATATAAAGCTGATATTTTATCTATTCTGTTTATTCTATAGATGTGATATACAATAATAGGGGTATATTTTAAATGCTCACCAAAATAATTTTATACCCTAAGACTAAGTACCAAGTAAAATAAAGTAACTCCATATAAACTAAACATATTTTATACCGAGGTCCCTAAAGTAAACCTTTTAAACTCCAAAATAAATATACACACATCAGAATAATTGTACCTTTTGTATATAATATTCTTTTTGCTTGCCAAAATGGATTAATGCTCACCAAATATTGTTTTACTGAAACAGTAACATTGATACCAAAAACAACAGTTCTAATTTGCTTTACATCCGCTCTGAGTGAGATCCGCCGCTACTAGAAGAGCACGGAGCTACTGATCCGCAAACTGCCGTTCAAAAGTACATATATATTATGCTCGCGGGCAGATACAGGCTAGCTCACTCTAGTTCTTACTATTTATAAATAGCGTAACGGCAGCAAATACACCGTAACACCGTACGGCGGTAGGTTTTCTTTTTTAAAGGCGACAGTTAGTTTTTTGCCTCAACAAAGTTTACTTAAATGAAAGTCATAAAATAAAATATTGGTAATATCTATTTTGTGATAATATAAGATATTTGGTCTAAAGTTAACTTTAACAGCGTTAACATATTTTTATGGCATGCAATAATAAGGAAATTAGCTTCATTTCTTCATGAAACACAATTTGGTGAGCAGTTATTCGTTTTGGCAGGTATTTCGAATTAATTAGAATGAATATAAGTGCATTTCTGGTAGGCATTTAAACACAAGCCCTATATATGTATTTTTTTTCTAACTTCTATCTCGTCCCATGCATGGCAAAGTATTGTATGGTATGGTTTTTATATGTGTTTTATACATAGTTTGGTTATAGTATCAAAATCGAAAACGAATAAACTTCAAGCCTTCAGACCTCAAAAACGGTGCATACGAGCCATAAGTTGTCTTAAACAAACCGATTCGTGTTGATGTGTAAGGATAAAATGTGTGACTAGTTTTCTTATTTCTATTTTTAACTATGTAGGTAACTATATATATATATATATATATATAAATTATTATTGTACATTTTAAATATGTTATGATTTGAATCTATTCTGAGACTATGTATTATTATTACTTTGAGTTCTGACATATATCATAATTTTGACATTATTATTATTATCGTATCAATTATAGTAAAATATCGAAACCCTTTGACTTTATAATTAATTATGTGGGTATTTGATTTATTTTTATTGTTTTAATTTAGGTGATAAAATATAATGTTTGTACGCTAAAATGGCGAAACTTAGTATAGTTCAACATTAAGCTTAACCATCTTTTGTACCTAGGTTTACAGACAATAAACGAATTATGAAAATAAAGTTCAAGCACTATCAACCCAAATAAGAAATGTATTCTTTATAAACAAACTAGTAGGTAACATAGTTTCGGCAAAGCCACTAGCGATCCCTTCTGATTATTTCGATGACGGCAGCAGGTTGGCCAACACTCGCAATAGAAACTACAACGTGATCTGAATCCTGATGGGGAGATTAGGGCGACCCGACCAACTTGGCTTCGGATATCTTTACTGATGGCTTCTAATTAAGTCTGGGCTAATGGAGAGGCATGTTGTTCTGAGGTCTTCCATTAGAAGGCAGTCAATATTGAAGAAGTGGTCTAAAGTAATTTTGAAACTAATATTTACTGCATACATTTTGAACTTTTAGTTTTGGGCGTGGCCAAATTTTGGATAATGTATATTTTGTTCATACTTGTCATCGAAAATATGTTTTACATAAGGTGCTGTTCCACTGGTGAGGTGAGGAGAGAATTGGATTGAAGTGAATTGAAAGTTGAATGGCAAAATTAAAAACGCATCTTTGGTGGAAATGATCTGTATTGGTGAGGATCTGCGAGACGTGAATTGAAATATTTGTTGCATATTGAACTGTATTGCTGCACACATAGAGCTTATACTAATTCTGCAATGGAAACACGATTCTTGCGATCGTTATTAATGGCTATTAATATCAATAGCGAGATTGTGGGGTAGGAACCTACACTATTAAACTGATTTAATATGAATTAAAATGGTGTGAATTGATTGTTTGTTTCTAGTCTACAATCCAAGTGTGACAATTTTGGTGGAAAAATAATCACACAAATATTATAAATGTGAAAGTTTGGATGTTTGTTTTTTTATTAGTATGTTTGTTTGTTACTCAATCACGTCATAACGTTCGATGAAATTTGGTATATACGTAGATTATAACCTGGATTAACACATAGACTACCTATTATCCCATAAATCAGGTCGCATGGGATAAAAATGGGGTGTCAAGTCAAGTTGCAAAAGCGAGTTTAGCTTTATTTCTGGGTTACCTACACATTTAGTAGTGTAACGCGTACGAAGTCGCGGGCAACAGCTAGTATCTAATAAAGCAATAATGCTCACTCACTAGTGAGTGTGAGTATAAACTAAAAACTATATAAACTCAGCGGGACACGAAAATTACAAATGGTTAATACCATTTGTAATTTTAATCAGCCAAGTATTTTGGTTCCTAATATTAAATTCTACAAAGGACCTAATTTTGCCCACCTTCTCTCGGTGTCTAGTCATATTATTTCGCTAGCTACAAAGCTGGATCCTGCGCGCTTAAACCGGATCAGTGGCCCAGAGCAGCATTAAAAAGGATTTGTGTTACAACGAGCCTGATACTACAACTTGAAATAAAATGCGATTTTCTTCATTTTCTATTTTATTAAAGTGTTCTACGAAACATTCTATATGAAAAGCGCGAATTTAAAAATACTATTACAATATCAAACCAAATCAAATGTATTTATTGCTTGAAATATATGTCATGTTACAAAGATGTCAGAAGTAAATAATAGAATAAATACATTACTGCATTTCAAGGCATCCAAGTCAAGTCACAATACTAAATAATAATAACGTTAGAACAAAAATGTAATAAAAACTATATGTAATAAATAAGTAGTTACACCATTTATAACTCAAGAACGGCTGGGCCGATTTCTATAAAATTTAGTATATAGATAGATTATGATTGGAATTGAAACACGGGGTACTTTTTACCCGACTTTGCAGAAGGAGGGTAATGTCTTTATGGAGAAACCACGCGTACAAATCCGCGGACGGGTCAGCTAAAGTTAAGCATAATAAAAATTTAAAAAAAATGTATATGGATTATAATAGTATATATATGAATATAATAGTGTATTAGTGTGGATTAATTAGTTAAGCGCGTGTTGGGCCACACACAGTCTGACTGACTGCCTCCGTGGCGCAGTGGGCGTATAGCCGGCTGAGATGCAGGAGGTAGCGGGTTCGATTCCCGCCGCGGAACAAATGTTTGCATGATCTACAGATATTTGTTCCGTGTCTGGATGTTTTTCTATATATTATAAGTATGTATTTACAAAAAAAAAGTATATAAGTATTCTATCAGTTATCTGGTTCCCATAGTGTAAGCTTTGCTTAGTTTGGGGCTAGATAGCGCTGTGTGAAATGTCCAACAATATTTATTATTTATTTATTTACAGTGGTTCAGTAGGCAGTGCCATTGTATCTTTGTTATTATAAAATTCAAAGTTAAATTTACACTTGATATTAGTTAATTTGTAAACGAAGATGGACCTGGCTAGCGCCTAATGGAAAAGTGAAAAATGAGATAGATTTTTTTCTTACCAAAAATATAAAGGAAATCAACGATCTACAAGTAATTAAAACGACATACCCCTCAGACCATAGATTGCTTCGAGCTTCATATATCTTGAATTTTATAGTAAAAAAAGACAGAAAGTCATACGGACACATGAGCAAAGAACTTCTACCGATTGAAAAAGAGTCCTTAAAAAACACATTTGAAAGTTTATCAAAGAACCTTAATAAAAACACAAGTATGCAAGAAAAATATATAAACATAATAAACGCCATAAAAGAGAGCATGAAAATGTTACCCAAAGGAGAAAAAACAGATGTTTACAAATTTAGCTGCAATATAATAAAGTTAATAGAAGAAAGAACTAAATTAAAGAATAAAGATAATAAAACTAAAGACGAAAAGAAAACATTAACAAAGTTATACCGAAAAATCAGAAAGAAAATATATAAAAATAAATTAAAATACCAACTGGACATAATCGAAGAAGAAATTAGAACCAAAGGATCTGTCAAGAGAGGTCAAAAGAGACTAACAACATCCAAAGAATGGATAACTTCATTAAAACATAAAGACAACAGAGTAACGACGAACAGAGAACAAATAGTCGATATAGCAACCGGATACTACAGGGATCTTTATAAAAATCCTACAAGTTACAATAATACTCTAAATCAAGAAGAACTATATGAAGTACCACCATTTTTAGAAGCTGAAATATACCAAGCTATCAAAAATCTTAAGTCAGCAAAAAGTCCAGGAGAAGATGGTATTCCAAATGACATTCTGAAAGCAATATTACAACCGATATCACCCATATTGACTGATCTTTTCAATACCATATTTGACATATGTGATATTCCTCGAGAATGGGAGAACTCTATCATCACCCTGCTCTACAAGAAGGGTAGTCACTTGGATATAAGCAACTACAGACCAATTAGCTTATTACAAACGATTTACAAGGTTTTCACAAGTGTCTTGTTAAAAAGAGTAAGAGGCACCCTAGAACAACATCAGCCAAGAGAGCAGGCAGGGTTTAGATCTAAGTACTCAAAAATGGACCACATATTTACTCTGACACAGGTGATAGACCGATACAACGAATATGACAAACAACTCTACATTGCCTTCATAGATTACTCAAAAGCTTTTGACTCTATCTCGCATCAAGCACTATGGAGTGCTTTGAAATCACAAGCAGTTGAAAGAAAATACATACATATTCTCATGGAAATATACAATCGGAGTACAGCTACGGTAAGAATGGATAAAGTGGGAAAACCATTTGAGATAAAAAGAGGCGTGAAACAAGGCGATCCTATCTCTCCCAATCTTTTTACAGCGCTGCTAGAACATATTTTCAACAAATTAAACTGGGACCGAATGGGAATAAATATAAATGGAGAGTATTTAAGCCATCTACGATTCGCTAACGACATTTTCATAATAAGCGAAAGCCATGAAGATCTGACACATATGATACAGACGCTAGATAACGAAAGTCGTAAGTGCGGTCTACATATGTATGAACGCAGACAAAACTTGTCTTCTAACGAACAGTACTCAAAAACCACTGCTAGTACAAAACCATGTCGTCAAATACGTCGATGAATACGTCTACCTTGGACAGAACATTTCATTTAAAAACCAATCGTTGCGAGAAGTAGAAAGAAGAATAAAAATAGCTTGGAGCAAATACTGGTCGCTCAAACACATCTTCAAAGCTAAAATGCCTATTGCAATTAAAAAGAAAGCCATGGACTCTACAGTGCTCCCTACCTTACTATACGGCTGTCAAAATTGGGCTCTAACAAAAAATATTGCCACGAAGATACAAGTCTTTCAACGATCCACTGAGAGAAGCATGCTTAATATTAAACTGAAAGACCGTATCAGAAATAGAGACATAAGAGATAAAACCAACATTATCGACGCAGCCACACTTGCTTGTCAGCTCAAGTGGAGATGGGCCGGCCATGTGGCAAGGACATCGGATGAAAGATGGACAGAACGCGTGCTACACTGGTACCCACGATCAGACAAACGCGCGCGCGGGCGCCCAAACCGCCGCTGGCGAGACGACATTATCGATGTCGCTGGCTCTACCTGGACGCGACTTGCCGCAGAGAGGGATCTGTGGCGACGGATGGGAGGAGGCCTTTACCCAAAGATGGGTACCCAAAATAAATAAATACAATAAAATAATCAATAATAATGTGGAATAATGAATATTGTGAGATAATTAATGTGAATTATTTGTGTAAAATGTATTAACTATTGTATATGTAATTTTGGGAATAAATGGCTTATAATAATAATAATAATAATTAGTTAATTTGTATGAACATCTTTGTGTTTGTCGGTCTTAAATGAACATCTTATCTTTGTTATTTAAAAATGCAAAGTTAAATTCACACTCCACAGCTCCAAGTACTCCAGTCAACCCGTGATTACGACCGTTGCAAGACAGCCGGAAGGTCGGGATAACAAATAAAAAGGTACATACGCTATAAATACCCGTTTTAATCAATAATTATATCCCACGATACCCTACGTTTGTAGGTTACACAATTGACATGAAGTTCACTATACTATCTCGAAAAAAAAATTCGCTTCTATTCCGTTTCACGGCAATGTAAATAAAGCCTTTATTTCAATAAGAGACTGTAATATAAGTATGGATTTTTTGTGTATTTTTTTTTTGTGTGTCATGTGTATAAAATTCTAACTATTTTAGGGTTCCGCAGTCGAACTCAGAACTACAAAAGTTTCGCCATGTCCAAAATTCAATAAACTATTCACAATTTGATACAAAAATTTGATTCCACTCCACTCTTGTCTTTCTGTTTGTTACATTTTCACGATTAAATCTCTTGATCGATCTTGATTAAATTTGGTATATAGATAGATAATGACCCGGGATGTGATAAAGGCTACTTTTTATTGGCAAATCATGTATGCGAAGCCGTGGGTAGAAGCTAGTATGTTTAAAAAAACATATTATTTATTTTTTTACAATTTACCTGAAAAAATTGATTTTTTCTAAACTAGTGGTTCACGCCGAACTGAGATCTCGCGAGTCTCCCAAAACAAAAAAAATGTTCGACTCGCGCAACGATGTCTAAATGTATTTAGTGGCTAAATATGATTTCAGAAGTTATCAAATCATACAAATACGTACAATTTAAACATGTTTAGTCGCTAAATAAGTTTAAGGATCGTTGTGCAAGCCGGCCTTAATCTTTGACTAATAAAATAGTGCCACGAAATAAATATCCAAAAAACTTGACCAACAGTTTCATTCAAATTACAGGTAACGGGAGTTCATGTAATGTGGTTGCTCTTTTTTGGAGTAGAAATTGCAGTTATTCTGGATTTCAGACTTTTGCCTATATTTGTGTCACTTAAGCTACACGCATACCAAATTACAGCACTGTGAGGTCAATGGTGTACCCTGTGAATTTTGTCAAAGTTCAGTTTTAATCATGGCTAATAACTCCAACTACAAAAATTTTACTAAAAATAAAAACGGAGTCTAAATGTACTAATAAAGACCTTTTATTTGACGCCCACCTTAACCTAATAGTCTCATTTTAATTTTTTTTAACCCCTCGTAAACCCCAATATCTCAAGAACCCCTCACATTTTTAGCTCACTTAGTCAGACCAAAATTGTGCCATCACTACTACCTATGTATCAAATTTCACGATGATCGGATCAACGCCTCGAAAGTTATCCTCGTAGAAACAAACATACGTACATATATACATACATACATACAACGCCGATTTGCCCATATTGATTTGGAGATCTCGCTTCGCTCGATCAATAAGATAATAGAGCCATGAGTCTTGTCTCATGACTAGCCCCGTTGAAATGAACCCTTACCTTCAGATTAGACCGGGTTCTCCTAATATTTATGAACATCGGCAGTGACAATACTGTTTACTCTAACTTCTAAACCAATTAAGGGAACTCGTGATCGTCTCGAAGTGGCAGTTTCTGTACAAATTAACTGGGAGCCAAGTCCTCCAATTGGATTTCAAGTCACGAACCAACTGAATTTAGATGAGTGTATCGATGTATACGGCTAGAGAGTGCGTACGTTTGTGTGAATGTTTTCCGCTTGATGAAATTGAAGGATACATGGAATCTACAATTTATGGATGGGATTTTATTTATAAGCGTATGAATTTTTTATTGGAGGTTTTTATCGAATCCCTGACGAGGGGATTTTACAGTCATGGATGTAGATAACTTGATCACTGATGGAACGACGATTTTTTAAATATCATTGAGTTTACTGTTGATACTTTTCATTAGTTTTGTGGTAAATATGTCCTAGCGTAGTCAATTAGAGAGTCATGTGACCATACTGTAGGCGCCATCGTCATAAAAAACCAGCAAATGTCACTTAACCAGGTTTTCATATTAGATATGGTTTATATTATGTATCAATGTTTGTTAAGTTTTTTTAATTTACTTGTATGTTTCGTATATATGAAGACTTTGGACAATCCCATTTTAAAAGTTTTCGTTGAATGTAAATTTGGTAGCTATAAATATATTTAAAAAAATGGTTTCAGATTTAACCAAAAATATAGTTATCAAATGAACTTAGGCACCTGCCGATCTATTCAGGTATTTTTGAATGTTTATTTCTCAAAGTTAGTCACTTAGATATAATTTAATCTGACTGTACAGAGTGAGATTATGAATAATAATTTGTCTATCCAGACGTAGTTCTCTTTGTTTATCTTTTCCATATAAAAACCAGTTACTTTTTCTCGAATCTAGAAGGCATATACACGATAAGATAAGATACGATTCTTTTTTGTGTGTTTAGTAGCTTAGCAAAGCTACTAAAACACAATAAAAAATCTTATAGCAAATAAATGGTTCTTTAAATCCTAAAATATTTTATCTTCTGTTTTCACTTTCTCTCTCCCCTCTAAATAAGTCTAATAAAAGTACTTACCAATTCCATACAAAGAAGTACTCGGGTTCACTCAGAGATAGCATTTGTGATAAGAGACGTATCTACCAACGTTGAATAGGAATAGCTGATTATAGGGATTGCAACGGCAGAGCTTATTAGAAACAGCTTTGGAGAAAGAGTAGATTTTATTCTCTTAAGTACTGAATAACAAGTTTGTGTGGTTGGCGTTGTTAAAGCTGGAGTACAAGGGTTTTATGTTAAATAAAACGTGAAAGTAAATTTACACAATGTACGGCAAATTTGACATATTAGCAGATTCTGTTATCTTAGTTCTGCGTAGTTCTTTTAAAAACTAGTGATTCGCCCCGAACTGAGTTCTCGCGAGTCACCGTTAAAACAAAAAAATATTATTTGTAACCTTTGACTATCAAAATAGTGCCACGAAATAATAACCATATAACTTGACCCACAGTTTCATTCAAATTACAGGTAAGGGCAGTTTATGTAATTTGGTTGCTCTTTTTTGGGGTACAAAAGACATGTGTCGCTACACGCATACGAAATTACAGCACTGTGGGGTCACTGGTGTACCCTGTGAATTTTGTCAAAGTTCAGTTTTTATCATGGCTAATAACTCAAAAAGTATGAAAACTTTACTAAAAATAAAAACGGAGTTCAAATGTGCTAATGAAGACTTTTCATTTGACATCCCGTTTGACCTAATAGTCTCATTTTTTTTTACCCCTCTTGAACCCCAATATTTACCTACATGTATGTATCATACATACATACAACGCCGATTTGCCCAAGTTGATTTAGAGATCTCGCTTCGCTCGATCAAAAAGTTGTTCGAATCAGAGATTGAAGGCCGTTGGGATATAAGTGTTTTAGAATGGAGCCTGCACTGAAAACCCCAACGTAGCTGACAAAAGTAGCTAAGAGCCGTTGGTCTTAAGATCGGTCATTCTGAAAATCTACGGAGGAGGCCTATGTTCAGCTGTAGACGTCTTATGGCTGATATGATAATGATGGTTATGAATTGAATGGTATTAAAAGTTCGAAAAGTTTTTACTGTAAATTATTTCTCTATTGAAACTTCCAGAAGTAATCTAAGTTCGATTTTGTTGGATTAAGATTTTCAATCCAATCCTCGGTACTACAAGGGATACGTCCATTATTATTAAGCTAATGCACCAGTGTTGTATAAAACCATCTTTGTAAAAATGATAGCAGCACTCAAATACGGCAGACAGCACTCACGGCCAATTAGGTTTATTTAAGAAAGAAAACATAAACCTATAGATAAATATATCTTTATTGCACACCATTAAAATATAAATAAATAAAAATAAATAAAAAAATATGGCTGGACATTCACACAACGATATCTAGCCCCAAACTAAGCAGAGCTTGTACCAGATAACTGATAGAATACTTATATACTTTTTTTTGTAAATACATACTTAAAATATATAGAAAAACATCCAGACCCGGAACAAATATCTGTAGAACATGCAAACATTTGTTCCGCGGCGGGAATTTGCCCACTGTACCACGGACAAAAATGAAGTAAATAAACAAAGACAACATAAAAAAAACCATATGTACAATGGGCGACCTTATCGCTAAAAGCGATCACTTTCAGGCAACCTTTGGATGGAGGACAAATGAGGACAGCGGTGTTATTAAATTAGTAACTTAGTACATACCTATACAAGCTGTACTTAACGGCTTCAAACATTATATTTCCTGTCGATATATATTGTCAAAGTATATATATGTATGTATGTATTGTATATTTATTTATGTAAGTATATGTAGGAGTATTTTAGGTGTAGTTATTTATTTATTTGTATCCTATAATCCATAAATAAGTATAATTATTGTAACACCGCCTCCTCCAGTCCATCCAAAGGTTGCCTGGAAGAGATCACTTTGAGCGATAAGGCCACCCATTGTACCACCATGTATTAGTCTAAGTTTTCTATGTTAAGTTAATGTAATTTGGTGTAACAATAAAGAATTATCTATCTTCATGACGACCTCCGTGGCGCAGTGGGCGTATAGCCGGCTGAGACGCGAGAGGTAGCGGGTTCGATTTCCGTCACGGAACAAATGTTTGCATGACCTACAGATATTTGTTCCATGTCTGGGTGTGTTTCTATATATTATAAGTATGTATTTACAAAAAAAAAAGTATATAACTATTCTATCAGTTATCTGGTTTCCATAGTACAAGCTATGCTTAGTTTGGGGCTAGATAGCGCTGTGTGTAATGTCCAGCAATATTTATTTATTTATAACTTTTTAAACTAAAACACTGCATAAAAAGCACTAAAAAGGGAAATGACAAAATAACGATAACGTATAATGCAATAAAACATTAATGACTATAATTTCGACAATTCGTAGAAATCAAGAATGTGAGCCATTTACGTGGTGCCCGGGGCAAAAGAGATACGAATACCCTCAAAAATGTGTGACTAGTGCCTTATCTGCCTCGGCCGGGGGGCATCAACTACCCTCTTTCCCTTACATTTATTGCCGCTTATATTTAAGTGGTAGTAACACTTTATTATGACGAAATATGTTATGTAAATAAAGTTGATAACCGTTTTTCATAGAAGGTTCTTCAACACTTTGAATGTTTACAAAGTATGTAATCTAAAGTTTAGAGTATTTGATCCATTTTTAAAGAAAATTCATCTTTTATAATGATGTCATGTACCTTGTATCTCTTTTCCACTGTTTTCAATTACAGCTTATTGATCGAGCGAAACGAGATCTCCAAATCAACTTGGGCAAACCGGCGTTGTATGTATGTATGTTTGTTTGTCCGAGGATAACTTTCGAAGTGTTGATCCGATAGTCGTGAAATTTGATACATAGGTAGGTAGTGATGACACAGTTTTGGTGTGCACATTTTTAACTCACTTAGAGTTAAAAATGTCGGGGGGGGGGGGGGTTTGTTGAGATATTGAGATTCAAGAGGGGTAAAAAAAAAACAAAATGAGACTATCTGGTCAAGTGGCACGTCTAATAAAAGGTCTTTGTGGTCCCGCGAACACTTCGCTTGTGGAATGGTCTCCCTACCAAGGTTTTCCCTAGGGACTACAGTATGGAGTTCTTCAAAAAGGGCGTTTTGAAAGTTTTAAAGGGTTGGCAACGCGCGAGTAATACCTTTGGTGTTACAAACGTCCATAGGCTACGGTAACCGCTTACCATCAGGTGGGCCGTATATTTGTTTGCCACTTTAGAGGTATAAAAAAAAATGTTTGACCCCGTGTTTATTTTTACTTTAAACCTTGTAGTTTTAAAGTTATTAGCCATAATAAAAACTGAACTTTGACAAAATTCACAGGGTACTCCAGTAACCCCACAGTGCTGAAATTTGGTAAGCTTTAGTGAACAAATATAGGCAAAAGTCTTAAGTCCAGAATAACTGCAATTTCTTCCCCAAAAAAATTAATCCAACTTACATGAACTCCCGTTACCTGTAATTTGAATGAAACTGTAGGTCAAGTTAACTGGTTATTGTTTCTTGGCACTATTTTGATAGTCGAAGATTACGAATAATATTTTTTTGTTTTTATTGGACACTCGCGAGATCTCAGTTCGGGGCGAACCACTAGTTTTTAAGAGGTTAGTAGAAAAACAAGTTATAACTAAAACGTAGGTAATACATTTAGTAACAGAAATATTATACAAATATGTATTGCCATCACTATCAAATCCAAGATTCGACATTGTTTGAATGTCACCATCTTCTTTTGTGTTTTATTTTGTAAGTGTGTCGTGTCAAATAAATGTTTTCGTTTTAATTTTTTTTTTCATACATAAATAACTGTTGAATCATCTGAAGACCGCAAACGATCTGAAGATAGCTCAACTACTCCAGATCGCTACTAGTAATAATTCACTTATTACACGAGAGAAGAAACAATTATGAAAACGCCCAACAATATTTGTGTGAAATTACTTCACATAACCCTCCTGTCATGAGTAAAAGATTATTTTTATTAAATTTCAGAACTTTTTTCCCCAAGGCTGTTTCAAATGTTTAAAATTCCATCAGGTGTTTTAGCAGCTTAAATCATTTATTAGCCTTTCAAAAATTATGAAGTGTTCTGATAATCCTAAAAAACGGTTGCACAAACTTAAGCAAATGAATGAATGAATTAAAAATCTTTATCATACCTTACAAGCTAAAAACAACAGATATAAAAATAAAAATAAAACAAATAAATGTAAGCATAATGGGCGGTCTTATCGCTTAACAAAGCGATCTCTTCCAGACAACCTTTGGATGGAGAGGATTATATGTAGCAAATATTTAGTTAAGAACTATTTCTAGAACAATAACTTTCAGGCGAGGAAAAACAGCATCGAAATAGTTTCATTTACTTGGGAAATACGCTACAACGGACTACACATATTTTATTACAAACTAGCTGACCCACCCGCGGCTTCGCATGCGTGGCATTTAAATAAAAACATAACCCTCATTTCGCGCACTTAAATAAAAAGTAGCCTATGTCCTTCCCCATGATGTAATCTATCTCTTTGCCAAATTTCATTACGATCCGTTCAGCCGTTTAGTTATGAAAACGTAACAAACAATCTAACAAACACACAGCTACTTTCGCAGTTACTATGTATGTATTATACATATATTCGTATAAAAACTGCCGCCATGTAACCCTTGCGTGTAAACTCACTGTGTAAACAGTTTGTAGTCATTATTAGTTTTTATTTTTCTGAGCGGGTTCAACTGCACTTTAGTTAACTACCTTCTTTTTTGTTGCAATTTCCAAATGACCGGATAATTAACACTTTAAAACATAACACTGTAAAATACATCCTACACCACACACACTAGGTACACTATACACACATAAACACACACACACACACACACACACACACTTCAAATGCGATCAAGCAAACATTGTAGCTCAAGAGGCACTTTTTTCATTAATTTATATTCTAGAAAATGTTAATATTCACTTTTTCTTGCAAACTATTTCTTGTTAGTATTTTTTCATGTAAATATTTAATTTAAATATATATATAGGTAAGTAAGTATGTTAAAGTTAACAGGCGAGCTACTTTGCCGCGTCTTTATAAGTTTAGTATTACATAATGTAGATTCAATTTGGTTTAAGTCCAGCACTATGTTAATTAGTTTATAATATACGGTAATGTAACTGTGAATCTAAGTATTAATAAACAAATAAATAAACCTTTCTCTTGAATCACTCTATCTATTGCTGAAAACTGCATTAAAATCCGTTTAGTAGTGTAAAAGATCTAAGCGAACAGACAGCGGAAGCGACTTCATTTTATACTAAGTAAGGATAAAGAAGAATCTTCAAACTTTAATTAGCCATCGTTTTTGATCAGGGGTTAAAAATGTATTTAACCAACAAAGTATGTGCCTAGATTCATAATTCCCAAGCAGTAGGTACTAACGGTATAATGTGCTAACGGGAACGACCGGGTTTGAGCGAAAGCATATTTTATCAGTTTTGGCGGATAAAGGCTATCAAGTACACCTGAGACTTATTTTACGCCCAACGTGCCAATATCCTTGCCCGTTGACTATGTATGGGGGGGTAGTGATGTGACGGCTTTTATATAAGGTTGCAATCCGATGTTTTCTATCAAACTAGATCAGTGAAAATTTCATGCATAAGGACATCAAGATATTTTTTTACAAAAATAAAATACATTACATGCCCAGGAACAGGTAACAATTTTAGCTGCATACTGGAAACAAGAATACTATTACAAAAATAAAAATAAGCTCAGCAAATATAGCATCCAGTTATGCTTAGAAGCACCTCGGAAACACCAACTTTAGCTTTCAATGTAAAACCCCGCATTGAAATCGACCCATCCGCTTAAGAGTTACAACACCATATTAATCGTTAGTATTATTATTTAACCATAGACACATCAAGAACAATATTGGACCAAAACTTCTGTAATTTCACAAATCTAAAAACAAATGCAAAATAATTTTGTCCTTATCAAACAACATGCCAAGATCCCTTCAAAAATACGAACATGGTATTAAAGGTTTGTAGCAAAAGTTGAGAATGAACGAAAGCCAAAATATACGTTAAATATTGTTATTTCCCTTCTGTAGATTGGCTGTTTGATATCCGAGAATTGACGGTCAATATCAATAATTCAATGTCCGGAAAAATTTGGATATCCATATTTAGGTCTACGGTCTACGCATACCGAATCGTCTGTTCAACGAATGCCAGCGAATAAATCATAAAAATACGTTTCGTTCACCCCCGTACCAAATTAACCCCACTAATTGTCACCTGTTCTGTTACTGAACCATCATTTATGGTGATAATTACGCTGTACTTACATAGAGTTGTATGAAGGTTTGTGTTCTGGGGTTTCAAATATCCAGTTCTCAGAAACAAAATGTTTTGCATACACGATGTTTGTTTTACCCAAATTGGTGCAAAGTGGTTAATGAAATGAGAACCATGTGGTTCTAGGAAACGACAACATTTCCCCTGTTATACCTCAATTTGAAAATGTTTTTTTCTGTATTTTTAAGACAAATGATAATAAATAAAAAAAAATATATATATATATATATATATTACTGGACATTTCACACAACGCTATCTAGCCCCAAACTAAGCAGAGCTTGTTCTATGGGAACCAGATAACTGATACAATACTTATATACTTTTTTTTGTAAATACATACTTATAATATATAGAAAAACATCCAAACCCGGAACAAATATCTTTAGATCATGCAAACATTTGTTCTGCAGCGGGAATCGAACCCGCTACCTCCTGCGTCTCAGCCGGCTATTCGCCCACTGCGCCACGGAGGTCGTCAAATGATGGTATACGAGTACGACAAAAAACATATCTTGGGTATAAATACAACTCTTTTAGCTTCGCCGTGATTAAAAATAATAATAATATTCCATTATCATCGCACCTTAATTAATTAATTGGAAGTCTTGGCTTGGGTTTGGGATATATAAACAAAAATAAATATAAATATTGCTGGACATTTCACACAGCGCTATCTAGCCCCAAACTACGCAGAGCTTGTACTATGGGAACCAGATAACTGATAGAATACTTATATACTTTTTTTTTGTAAATGCATACTTATAATATATAGAGAAACAACTATCTGTAGAACATGCAAACATTTGTTCCGCGGCGGGAATCGAACCCGCTACCTCCTGCGTCTCAGCCGGCTATTCGCCCACTGCACCACGGAGGTCGTCATATGATATATAGTTGTAAGACAGCAGTGAAACAAATAGTTTAAAAATATGGGACAATGATCCGACTACTTTGAAGTTATAAATACCAGACTGCCTTTAAATTGAACTGTGTCTACTGGGAGCTTCCAAGGGCATTTGTATTCCATCAATTTGAGTATATCTCGTATGCACTGGGGCATCGGCGATCGTTTGTGGGATGTGCCTCGCATAACTCATTGGACCTTCGACCTTGCCCTGCTATAAATTGGATGTTTAAACTGAATTGAAAATTTCCTTTTGGCCAAAATATATGAAAAGTTAGTAATGATACGATACGTTTACGATACGTGATGATATTATTGATTGATTTTAGTTAAATTGAATATTTTTTATGTATAATTGTATTAATTTTGTGTAACTGTAATTTGCACGCTGTTAATCGGTGAAGTATGTGAAACGTACTATATACCTACTATATATATTATTATACACTTACACATATACACTTCTGGCAAATAAATTTAATTTCAATGGAATTACACAAATTTTAAATTTTGCCAGTACCATGCGGATCAAGAAAAGACTTGTAAATTTACGATTTCCCGGTCGTCAATAATACGTTAACACGTTGAACAATCACTTTGTTGTTATCACCCTCTTACTTATGAGACCTCTAGAACGTTGAATGGGGCTAGAGTATTTTGCAGCGTGAGATACTCCATATTTGTTGGTGGCTTCAAGCTTGTGATTTTTTTAACTTACCTGATTTATTTTTGCGTTGTTATAAAATGCATTGGATGCAAGTTCATAAAAAAACAAATGAATTTGATAATGTGTAAAATGCCATTACCTAGTTTTTAAGACCTAATTGTACACTTGTTTATGCAAATAAATATCTTGTATCTTGTGATGTGTAAATTTAAAGCAGTCTACACACCAAAGCCGCCGACTCTCTGACACGGCCCGGAGACTTCTTGTCAGCGGCTTTATTGATCGAGCGAGATCTCCAAATCAACTTGGGCAAATCAGCGTTGTATGTATGCATGTTTGTTTATCCGAAGATAACTTTTGAAACATTGATCCGATCATCGTGAAATTTGATACATAGAGATAGCACAATTTTGGTGTGACTAAATAAGCTAAAAGGGTTGTTAAGAGATTGGGGTTCAAGAGGGGTAAAAAATATGAAAATGAGACTATTAGGTCAAGTGGGACGTCAAATGGAAGGTCTTCATTAGTACATTCCGATCCCGTTTTTTATTTTTAGGTAAGTCGTTGCAGTTTTTGAGTTATAAGCCATAATAAAAACTGAACTTTGACGAAATTCACAGGGTATAACAGTTATCCCACAGTGCTGTAATTTGGTATACGTGTAGCTTTAGTGGCACATTTATAGGCAAAAGTCTGAAATTCAGAATAACTGCAATTTGTAACCCAAAAAAAAGTAACCAACTAACATGAACTCACGTTACCTGTAATTAGAATTAAACTGTAGGTCAAGTTCTTTGGTTATTTATTTCGTGGCACCATTTTGATAGTCAAAGATTACGAATAATATTTTTTAGTTTTTACGGGGCATCGCGAGATCTCAGTTCGGGGCGAACCATTAATTTAGATAGACAATCATGTTGGCGACTTGCACTCGCGTGCATACTACCCTACTGCACATACTACCGGTAACGTGCGGCGACATCGGCGGCATGACGCATCGGCGCGTATCACCAACAATGCCGCCGGGTGTGCCTTTGGGGTGGGCTTTGGTGTGTAGACTGCTTAAAGTTACATGAAGTCGTCAAGCATAAATGATGGAATATAGGGTGTTCGGTAATATACCGGCGATATTCAAGTGACGGTTTCTCAAAACATAAAAAAGACTTCTCGAAAAAAAAAACGACTTGTTAGACATATTATCAAATTAAAAAAAAATCGACTAAGGAGATTAATTCGATATAAAACTTACTGCCTAATCTTGCAATCGACATCTAAAAATACAGGCCGTAATCCACAAAAGCGTAGATTTGTTACTTATGTCCTCTATCTACGCGCTCTCTTCTTACAACTACGCTGCGAATGCGCTGTAGAAAATAAGACATCGCCTCTTGACCGTTTCGACTAAAGCTGAGCGGAGAGATATTGGAATATCGATATGCTATTAGTAATTTTCGCATGATATTCTCATCTGTGCAAATCTACGCTTATGTGGATTACGGCCTTTATTTTTTCATGTCGATTGCAAGAGTAGGCAGTAAGTTTTATTTCGAATTAATCACCTAAACTTAGTCGATTTTCTTTAAAATTTGATGATATAACTAGTAGTTTTTTTTGCAAGAAGTCTTTTTTATGTTTTGAGAAACCGTCACTTGAATATCGTCAGTATATTACCAAACACCCTGTATATTAAATCTAAGAAATTCTGTTTAATTCTGTCAAAAAAGTACATTTATAATTTAGGATATAATCTATAAATGTTGTTTAAAAAAACAGAGGCATTTTTATTTTATTTCCGAATAGTGATTGGTAGCACCTGGGATCCACCATTACTCTTTTAAAATTGCAAACTTTATAGCATACAGTATTTTAGTGATATTTCAGAGTTGTTTCGAGAAATCAGTTATTATTCTTTCGAAATATTGAAGTATAAATACGAAAGGTCTTAATTAAAGCAAATGCCGAAGCGGCAATGCCATGTGCATCTGCGCTCTTTAATCCCACTAATACTATAAATATGAAAATTGGATATTTGAATATTTTTATTTGTTTGTTTGTTTATTACTCAATCACGTCGTAACGGCTGAACCAATTTCGATAAAATTTGGTATACACGTAGATTATAACCTGGATTACCAAATAGGCTACCTTTTATCCCATAAATGTATTCCATGAGATAAAAATGGGGTGTCAAGTCAAGTTGCAATAGCGAGTTTAGCTTTATTTCTAGGTTACCTACACATTTAGTAGTGTAACGCGTACAAAGTCGCGGGCAACAGCTAGTTTGTTATAATTATGAAAACATAAATAAATAATGCAGGACCTTTCATACAGGACTATCTAGCCCCAAACTAAGAAATGCTTGCAATACGGGAACCAATGACTGATAGAATACTTATATACTTTAAAAAATATGGTAATGAATTTGAAAATACCTAATTTACAAAAATACTAGCCTAATGGCTACCCCCCGTGTTTTCATTTAATGTTGTAGGTATATAACAAAACACGTAGTTTAAGTTTGACACCTGTCTGTGTGTATTTTACAACAATACTAGCCATTAGCCCTACCCGTGTTTTCATTTAATGTTGTAGGTATATAACAAAACACGTAGTTTAAGTTTGACACCTGTCTGTGTGTATTTTACAACAATACTAGCCATTAGTCCTACCCGTGTTTTCATTTAATGTTGTAGGTATATAACAAAACACGTAGTTTAAGTTTGACACCTGTCTGTGTGTATTTTACAACAATACTAACCATTAGCCCTACCCGTGTTTTCATTTAATGTTATAGGTATATAACAAAATACGTAGTTTAAGTTTGACACCTGTCTGTGTGTATTTTACAACAATACTAGCCATTAATCCTATCCGTGTTTTCATTTAATGTAGTATATAACAAAACACGTAGTTTACGTTTGACGCCTGTCTGTGTGTATTTTACAACAATACTAGCCATTAGCCCTACCCGTGTTTTCATTTAATGTTGTAGGTATATAACAAAACACGTAGTTTAAGTTTGACTCCTGTCTGTGTGTATTTTACAACAATACTAGCCATTAGCCCTACCCGTGTTTTCATTTAATGTTGTAGGTATATAACAAAACACGTAGTTTAAGTTTGACACCTGTCTGTGTGTATTTTACAACAATACTAGCCATTAGTCCTACCCGTGTTTTCATTTAATGTTGTAGGTATATAACAAAACACGTAGTTTAAGTTTGACACCTGTCTGTGTGTATTTTACAACAATACTAACCATTAGCCCTACCCGTGTTTTCATTTAATGTTGTAGGTATATAACAAAATACGTAGTTTAAGTTTGACACCTGTCTGTGTGTATTTTACAACAATACTAGCCATTAATCCTATCCGTGTTTTCATTTAATGTAGTATATAACAAAACACGTAGTTTACGTTTGACGCCTGTCTGTGTGTATGTATGTCTGTGACATCATAGTTACCAAACGGATGGACCGATTCAGACGCGATTTTTTGAACAGAAAGCTAGTTTAACTGGAGTAGTTCTCAGCTACGTGTGATGAAGATCAGGTCAGCTGATCCGAAGAATATCAGCATTTTTCCTTTTTGGGAAAGGGATCTGAGCTGTAAAATGGAAGTTTATTACTGGGTGTGAAGTGTCGGGGGTTTTTTTAAATTTTTAATTAGTACTTGCTTAAGTTGTCGTCTGACCTATTTTCCAGAAACATTTTGTCTCAAGATCGTATTTAGAAAAATAGTATAGTCACAGAAATACAAACTAATTCGGGGCGCCGATGTTGCTAGCACTTTTTGGGAACGGTAAATTAGATCGAGGACACGTGACTCGCTTTACAATCACCTAGTACGGCTTGTTCGGCTCTAAAATATATTATTAGCTTTAAGGGTTCAAAAGATAAGATATATTGAAACTTAATAAAATTTACGAAGAAATGAATTATGAATTATATTTTGGAACATTAGTTTATTATTTATCTTCATATCATAGTCATAGACGACCTCCGTGGTGCAGTGGGCAAATAGCCGGCTGAGACGCAGGAGGTAGCGGGTTCGATCCCCGCTGCGGAACAAATGTTTGCATGATCTACAGATATTTGTTCCGGGTCTGGTTGTGTCTCTATATATTATAAGTATGTATTTACAAAAAAAAATGTATATAAGTATTCTATCAGTTATCTGGTTCCCATAGTACAAGCTCTGCTTAATTTGGGGCTAGATAGCGCTGTGTGAAATGTCCAGCAATATTTATTTATTTATTTATTTATATATTTTGTACTATTACGGATATTTAAAGGTAATCTATTTAATATCAATCACACTAATATTATAAATGCGAAAGTTTGGATGTTTGTTTGTTACTAAATCACGTCATACCGGCTGAACCAATTTCGATGAAATTTGGTGTGTCGATAGATTATGACATGGATTGGCACATAGGTAGGGTTGCTATACGTCCGGAATTTTTCGAACATGTCTGTTAATATAGGTCTTTGTCCGGAATGCCGGGGGAATCCTAAACCATCCAAAATTTTTACAGTTTAAGTAGGTAACGAGTAAAATAAAACAAATATTTTTATTACAAATAATTTAACAATCAACATTACCTACTTATGTTATGTGTCATTTTGATCATTACTGATTGCTCCCAAAATTCCAGAATTTGCTTCGTTTATTCATATGCACGGTGCTAATGAATTTTCGTCAAATGTCAGGAATTTACTCCGGAATTTCGATTTTTCAATCTGGGAACCCTACACATAGGCTACTTTTTATTGACAAACCACGCGTGAAAAGCTGCGGGCGGAAGCTAATAATAAATATTCTCGTGATACCCCATTATAAAATCTTTAAACACCATAATAATATTTTCCAACAATTATTTTTGTTTAAATATTTTCATTCATATGTTGTTAAACATATTCATAAGAAAAACATGTAGCAAATCAAGATATACGAACTTTTGTATTAATTTATATTAGTATATATCAAAAAATTAAGCCCAAGCCTTGGACTTGGCAAGCATATTAAAAACTAAAAGAGTTACTTTAATTAGTTTGAAATCAGTAGACGGTTCTTCAAATGTATGTTAAATAATTTATATATTCACCAAGCTTACTCAAAGCAAATAATAATTACCTACACTAGTTTTGCTGACTCTATTTATTTTCAGGTAAAATCGTTATTTGAAATGGTATCCCTAGGCTACTTGTTAGTTCAACTTTATAACAAGCCCTCGAGAACACAAACGCGGCGGCCTGAAACATTATTACCGAGTAATCCGCATTTGCTAAAAGACGTTGCAAATTCTGTAAAGACACTTTTATGTAGAAAGCGTGGCCTGTACGTATACCGGCAATAAGGCCGCTCAAGCTGCGTGGTCCAATTTACGTCTTACGATCATTACCGGTATTCCGAGTTTTGTATCGACTAGTAACTATTACGATGCGCAGATTGATCAAATTTATGTAGACTTGTTAGGTAAAGTTGCGGTGTTTTGCGCATCGAATCGATTAAAGGGCGTGGCTAAAATCGTACCAAAAATTGTATTTGGCCACTTTTGATGGGTATCTACAAAATTAGGTAAATTAAATTAATGACAAAATTGAGCTAACGGAATCGACTCAATGGATAGTAGTGTGGTGTTAGAAAGACGATAGATAATCTCAAATACTAACCGATAATCAGTTTTCACTGATCGCATGATTGAGAATCCCTTTATGCTCTGCAGTTTGAGAGATATCGGCATTAACTCACACAAAATGACATTGTAGTGCGTAATTTTGTGCCAGTAAGCGCCGGTAGGCATTAGCAACCTGTTTTACAGGTGAACGCATCCTAAAGGTGAAAAAGTGCTCAATTTACCCGGCTGGCTGAGGTTTACCTCTGTTTTTTCCTTTTATTAACGCTCCCGATGTTCTTGGATAAGAAATGAGCGTTATGAAAAAATGGACCGCTATAAACAAGGATGTTGATGGTTTATTAGAATCAGTTGTTAACGTTTTAAGTGAACTATGAGTATTTACAAATATATAAGGTGAAAGCTGAAACATGTGCTCTATTTCAATAAAAAGTATACAACCAATACATTCTATTCTACGGTAGTTTTATTATTTAAACCATCTGCATTCAAGTTGAAATTTGAATAACTTAGGGCGAATTGCGCAACGATGCCTATACGTATTTAGTTTCAAATCATATAAATATGTCAAATTTAAACATATTTACCCGCTAAATATGTTTAGGGATCGTTGTGCAAGCCAGCCTAATTTATTACGAAAACTTTATCATATAACAGAAGATATCATCTAATAATTGATGTACCTACATATGCCTAACGTGACCATTTTTTTTGTCAGTGCGGGAGGCTTGCGGAATTAAACAAAAAAATAGGATTGTGTGGTTTTATGAAACCACGGTAAAAGTGAAACTTTGTTTCACATAATAGACATTTAACTAAAAGTTTTCGTTGGCACAAATGTCTATACACTACACGGTCAGCTGATGCGAAGTATAGGCGCCACCATATTGGCCTCGGCTGCTCTGACGAGCGCCTTTCACTTTATCCCTACTCCGCGGCCGACCGTCACGCGACATGCAACACACAGACGAAAAAGTTTGAGACGATGTAATAAAAGTTTCGCTTTAAAAAAAAACTTATTTTACTAGGTATTTATTGAAAAAAGGATATGAAAAACATTATATTACGTATATTAATATGAAATTTTAACATTACATTGCGGTTGGAGACGCATTTGTTTTATATTTGTCGATGGAGAAAATTAGTTTTAAAATGTTGGGTCTAGTTTTTAAGTAGGGATGGAATTTATCACATGATTTGTCGATGTTAGTCTTTGTAATTTTGACTCGTTTTCACATGCCACTCGCTGTCTTAATTCTCCGTGCTGGCCGCGCTGCCGCTGTCACCCGCGCGTTTAGAATCCATTGAATATATTCGTAGGTAGGTAAGGGTACGTTTAATGAATTTATCGTTTGGTCCCTTTGTAAAAGCGGGACATTTTTTCTCTGGTTGGGGATAACGGGACAGATAGCCTGAAAGCGGGACTGTCCCGTCCAAAGCGGGACGAATATTCACGTTATGTATGCCTCAAGTTGATGGACGCAGGGTACGTTTCTAAGGTTCGTGGCCTACGAGACAATACTTTGTTATGTTCGCTATTGTTTACTAAATTACATCAGGTGGGCCATATGCTTGTTCCATCTCCAGGTCGTATAAAAAAGGCATCTCCCTTGGATTTTACGAGCGAGCCATGTTGTGCGTCCTGCATTCAACACTTGGGTATACGATAGATGTATGTATCTACTTGCAATTATTAAACATCAAGTAAGACCAGAAAAGATACGTTCTAGCTATGTAGGTACAAGTATCAGTAATAACTTTTACATTAACACAAAATAAAAAAAAATACAACAGAAACTAGGTGAACTGTTCACATCAGAGTGAATGTGCTGACAACGTACAAACGACGGAAAATAATTTTTCTTTCTATAATAGTTCATTCTATTAAAAATTTTCATGACAAGCCAAGCCAACCAAAGCAAGAGCTAGCTAGTTGGACGATAAATTAACAAGGACTGGCCTCCCGAGACCGGTGGCGAATTATTCACTAGACCTCTTATCACAGGCTAAAATAATAACCGCCGAATCCTTGAAGTTTATATTACCTACCGTTTTACAGATATAACTACAGGCACAGCAGTCTGTTCGCATGCGGTTTAAGTGTCGGAATTTACAGTATGGCTGAGCTAAGTCAATGGAGCGGGACAGGGCACTATTCGTAGGCAAGTTAGGTGAGCTTAAAATGTGAAAATACCATCATCATCAGATGAGTAAGCATCCTTTCCGCTCTGCCACTACTCTCAATTTTGAGCTTCTGTAATGCGGTGGTGACTACCACGACTTTCAATTATGTTATATGTATACACCTCCGTGGTACAGTGGGCTGAGACGCAGGAGGTAGCGGGTTCAATTCCCGCCGCGGAACAAATGTTTACATGATCTACAGATATTTGTTCCGGGTCTGGTTGTTTCTCTATTTATTTTAAGTATGTATTTACAAAAAAAAATTATATATGTATGCTATCAGTTATCTGGTTCGCATAGTACAAGATCTGCTTAGTTTAGGGCTAGATAGCGCTGTGTGAAATGTCCAGCAATATTTATTTATTTATTTATTAATATCAACAATCTGATGTAAATTATAGTAATAATTGTAACTTGATGCTTTCCACTACAAAAGAACTCAATAAATGAGCAACATTTTACTACAACAAAAATCAGAAAAGGATAATAAACTTTTTACTCGAGTAAGCACTCGAGTATATAGGGTATATATATACTGATTTAAGCAATTGAGTTTTTTTTTGCCTTCACTCTTTCGTTTGGCACTCTAAAACGCTTCCAATCTTTGGAGAGCACTAAGGGCGTCACTGACGATGAAGATATTTTATCATTTTATGTTAAGATAAAATATCAGTCACCATACAGTTCAATGAACCATCACACAGGGCGAAGATAATATACAGGGTGTTTGGTAACATACGTACGATATTCAAGTGACGGTTTCTCAAAACATAAAAAAATACATCTAGAAAAAAAAACTACTAGTTATATTGTCAAATTTTAAAGAAAATCGACTAAGCTTAGGTGATTAATTAGATACAAAACTTACTGTCGACATCTAAAAATAAAAGCCGATTTGATATATCTTTCGGAAATGGCTGCGTATTTTGGGTTAGAAAGGGACAAGAAGAGATATCTCGAGACATCACCAATACTGTATCTGTGGTTGGATGGCAAGCATTATGCCATAGCATAACCATAAGTTTAATAAAGTGTTTGTTTTTACATGCGAAAATAAATTTCACATTTCTATGGTAAACATTTCACAAATTTATTTATTATGCTCATCATAATAAGCCCTTTCATTTTTGTGCGTACTATCAACCACCCTATATATTTTCATCATACATTGGATTGTATGGCGAGCGGCATTTTATCTTAACTTGAAATATTTTAATATGTTCACCCTTTATGCTATTTGTTCCAAATAACGTAGATTGCTATAAGACCAGTCTATGAACGAAAACCTTGGCCAGCTCAATCAACTGTATCTTCATTTATCTTCTCTTTCGTGCAAAGTAAACTAACTGTTTCATATTTCACTGCCCTCTTACCCTTCTGCGAAATAATTATTAACAGTAAACCTAATTAATTTCCCCTTGTAAGTCCGCGTATTATCTAAAGGGAATTCTCACTTTTTTACGGTGATTTATTTTAGGGCTTCCCTTCCCTTGTCGAGTGATTTGCTGCCGTCGGGCCTACATTTGGGAATACGGAGGACAATATGAATCTTAATAGGTTAGGGAATATACTGTTTCTGTCTGCTTTGAAGTTAAACAGGTGTTTATTTATGGTTTATCTTATTGAATTGGTATTTATTTTTAATTTTAGCGCTTTGCTCTAATGAATGGATGTGTGTTAAATACTTTTCGTCACTAATGCTTTGAATTTTGGTTATTGACTTGATAACGACTCCGTAAATGTAAATTACGGCGCTAGGGCTGCAAGTTAATAATACACTCAATTATCGTCGCTCGTCCGCGCTCGCATCCGCTCACTCGTACGCCAAAATATAAATAAATAAATAAATATTGCTGGACATTTCACACAACTCTATCTAGCCCCAAACTAAGCAGAGCTTGTACTATGGGAACCAGATAACTGATAGAATACTTATATACATTTTTTTTTGTAAATACATAATTATAATATATATATGTAGAAACAACCAGACCCGGAAGAAATATATGTAGATCATGCAAACATTTGTTCCGCGGCGGGAATCGAACCCACTACCTCCTGCGTCGCAGCCAGCTATTCGCCCACTGCACCACGGAGGTCGTCTAACTAGGTATATCTCGGGTGTATTGATAGCTTACAGTCTTAGTATAACAATTAACTTAGAATTATTAGGTCCTTACATATGAAATTGGCGTTTTGTCAAACTGGCCACTTTGATCTCAAATATTTGGCTTTTGGTTAAGAATTCCAAATTCACATTCATTTCAAATTTAGGCTTGAATATTTGAGTTTACAATTTAGTGATTCATTTGCTTTCGTGCGATTTTATTTTTCTTTCACATCGTTCTGTTCACAATATGGAAAACTTAAAATATCGGTGTATTTACGAATACGAGTTCCACCGTGGCACCAGCGCTGCAGAAAGGAGGATTAATGATGTGTATGAGGAAGCTACCGTAAAAGAAAGTACAGATCAAACACAGACTCCAACAGATTACCACTTTTTCCGGAACTTGGACAATTTTTTGCAAGGAAAAAAATTCAATTGCGATGAGGCTGTCAAAACCGCCTTCAAAGATTTTATTGATTGATGAAAAGAATCAATGAACTACCGATAACAGGGTAAAAGTGCATAGATAACAATGGTTTAAAGATTGATTAATTAAAATAATTTCTTTTAAAAAAAATCGTTTTGCTTTTTCTATACAAAACGCCAATTTTATTATGTAAGGTTCTAAATTAGACACCACAAAAATAAAAACACACAAAGCGACTTTATTATACATACAATATATGTATGTATATACAATGATTGCGTCTTATTGCTTAGAAGCTTCTTATTGCTTATCGTCTAGACAACCCTCGGATGCCAATTACCAATTTGTACATTTTATTTTACGACGGCGATAATTTGGTTATGGTATTTGAGACAAAGCGGGAAATCTACTCCTCCACTTCCCGTTTTATAAAACTTTCGGTGTTTCCAACTTTTGTGCAGTCATAGAAAACCAGGGCCCCAATTCTACTAAACCAATCGCTTCACTATGACTATGGTATCGTCGAAAAATCGCCACTATAGATACCTTTTGGTATTCTACTAACACAATCTTTTTTCAATGGCCGCTGTTGCTATGACAACCCCATTGAACATTTGGTAGCATATGACAGGAATAACAATCATAATCGTTTAATAATGGTATGGCTCCATAATAGTTTTTCTTATAAATTAGCAGAATTGGGCCCCAGAGCTTACGTTACTATAGCATACCGCTAAGTGGCAACTTGTTTTGCTATCTACATTTACATGAATAATGTTTAAAATTTAAGACTTGCAAAATGAATGTGTTTCTACTGAAATAGTTTGCGATAGGAGTGTTATAGTTTTCATTTCCCATTATTAGGATGACTCCTAAATAAAGACCAGTGAGGGTTGACCCTCATCATGTTGAGTTAGATAACGTTTATAATTTTAGAGCGGCAAAACATTTTTTACAAATTGAGTTCGTGCAATGGGTGGTCTTATCGCTAATAGCGATCTTTTCCAGACAACCTTTGTATTTTAATGTGCTTTTTTTGTTTAAATAAATGTTATTATTTCTATTTTATAATTGAAAAAAATCATTCCTAGCGTTATTTTAACGTGGGTAGAAAATCAATAATTTTATTTATAAACAGATCAATTAGTAAAAATACCTTGAATAAAAAATTAAGCTGTTGTGGTTTATTCCACGTGGCACTATTTTTAATTAGTGAAATCAGTAGTAATATTGTAAATTGAAAAGTTTTCCGACGCACGGCCTGACCGCAGCGTAATTACGCGCAGTCACGGCTGGTAGCACGAGAGATTGTGGTGGCTTTCTTAAGTCATACTTATGAGTGACGAGCTTTGATTTAAACGTCATATTAGCTTACATCCCATGTATTTTGTTGTCGAGGTCTTCAACGACTACAGCTTGCAGCGTTTTATACTGTATCTTTTACCCTTGTTAACAATTTTCTTTGATAAATAAAATTCAAAAGATTAACACACAAAGTTGTAAGTTGGGCTCATAAACTAAAGGCCTATAGGTAATGACATTCAGTCATATTCAAGTTTCGATTCAATCTGCATATCTGTCACTATCGTGTGACGTACCCCGACCAATAGTTGATGGCAGTTAAATATGTAATATCTTAAAGAATTATCGGTTAATGGCATAATCGACATAAACGCGAGATTTCTCACTGGATCCTGCACTAGGCTAAGAATGAATGAGAAATGAAAATCCTTTATTGTATACTTAATTATAAACAACGTGACTTATTTATTAGTAGACAAACACTAAATTCACAATTCTAAATACAAATCTTATAAAAGTAACAAAAATAATATTAACATAAACCACAGAATAGATAAAACCCCAGAAAAAGTGAATGCGTAATACTGAAACGTCAACATCTACTACAAGTAGAGTACTCCGCCGTTAATAAGTTTGTGACCGTCATTACGCATGACGTGTTTTACAGTGTTCAATTTAATTGGATTATGCCTTCTTGATGTGTCGTCCCAAAGTATAAAAATTCAGCTGGGCTCAAAAAAACAAGATGGGATCACATTTCGTACGTAAGTAGCGCATTTAGATGTTGTGTTATTTGTTGATTGAATAATAATGATCCTCCATTTTGTTGGTGTTGCCAAATATCGAGTGTTATTATTTTCCCTACTCTAGAATTCTGAGATTAAAAACTTTTATTAGTTGTAGTTTAAAATTATACTAGTGGTTCGCCCGCACTCGCAAATCTCTCAAAAAACAAAATAAATATTTTATTAGACGATTTGCGCAACGATGCCTAAACGTATTTAGTGGCTAAATATGATTTAAGGAGTTCCCAAATCATACAAATATGTCATATTTAAACACATTAGGTTGGGGAAAAAGTTTCTTCGCATTTTCTAAGAACTTTTAACACATTTTTTAATATAGTTTATTTACATTTAACTAAAGTATGTATGTAGGTACCATTTTGTTCTATAACTTTTTGCCATCTTGTAGGTAGGAACATGATCCCATTGCTATAGAAATTTTGGGGCTTCTGATCCAAAATACTGCGACAAGTGGTTTTGGCAGTCCTCTCGTGATGTTAACCTGACACTGCCTAAAGAATCTGAAGAGACCGAAACAGGTGGAAATCTGAAGGTGCAAGGTCAGGACTATACGGCAGATACATTAACACCTCCCAGCCAAACTCTCTTAATTTTTGCTGAGTGGCTAAAGATGTGTGAGGTCTAGCGTTATCATGATGAAAAACCACACCCCTTCTGTTGATTAATTCCAGCCGCTTTCTCTCAACTTCTTGCTTTAATCTTATCAGTTGTTCGTAGTAGAGTTCAGAATCGATGGTCCTGCCTGGTGGTAACAGCTCATAATGAATAATGCCCTTCCAATCCCGCCACACACACAGCATCACCTTGTTGCGAGTTAACCCGGGTTTCGCCACAGTTTGTGAAGCCTGACCGGCCTTTGACCACGACCTTTTTCGCACATTCTTGTCGTACGTGATCCACTTTTCATCACCAGTTATCAGCTTCTTCAAAAATGGTTCGGTTTCATTACGTCGTAATAAAGAATCACAAATGAGTACACGGTTCATTAGGGTTCTTTCAGTGAGCTCGTGGGGTATCCAAATATCGTGCTTTTTTGTGTACCCAGTTTTATTCAAATGCGCCAAAACTGTTTTGTGGTCAATTCCCAGTTCTTCAGCTACGTCGTAACTACTGATATACCGATCTTGTTCCACTTTTTCAAAAATGGCATCAATTTTATCCGTAATAGAGCGACCAGAGCGACGTGCATCTTTGGCATCAAAATTTCCGGATTGAAAACGCTTAAACCAAATTTGTGCTACTCTCACAGACACTGCACTAGGTCCATAAACATCGCAAATTTTTTTCGCGGCTTGCGTTGCATTTTTACCTTTTTTGTAGTAAAATTTTAAAATGTATCGAATTTCTTCATTAGATTCACTCATCTTTATAGTACGAAAAACAAATAAAAATCACACATTTTCCTAATTTGAATTTGGAATTATCTTCTTTAAAATTTAACCTTTGAATGATACCAAAACCAGCCAGATGCAAATAGTATAGCCAAAGAGATTTTATTACAAGTTCAGACATATTATAATGCGAAAAGACTTTTCCCCCAATCTATTATTTATTCGCTAAATACGTTTAGGGATCGTTTTGCAAAATGGCCTTGATATTTGATTGATAAAATAGTGCCATAGTTACATTAGTTGTATCTTACCAAAAACATTTACCCCAAAATGGGTATATAATGACTAAGCTAGCAACATTACGCAGGTGGGGTGAGGTGGGCGCGGGACGCGGGTTTCGATTTATTGGCACAGCGCACGGCTTGTCACAGTTGAATGCCTGTTCTGGTGTTTTATCAATTCTGTGGCATAAACTTTGGCTGCCACAACCTGGGCGCCTGGTACACCGTCTAAACATATTCACATATTTATACACTACACATATTTATTTTGCAATATTTTGTGCAATTTATTCCAGGCAAGCGTGTACCATTGCTTACTATCAGCCAAGATCGTGGTCAAACATCCTTTAGTTTATAAAAAAACAATCGCGATGCACTGGTATGACGTAAGGATACTACCACTAGCTTCGCACTCCAGTAGATTGGCTTTGATTACGTCCGCGCGTAATCTAGAACTGTTTGTCGGGCCCGAACGTAAACACAATTGCTCACTAAAAAGGTGCATTGCACTAATTATGTGGGTGAACGCGCATTGACTATCCGCTTGCGAATGTATTGGACATTTAACAAATTTACTTAAAAAAATATCTGTGACTGAAAAATAAAACGTGGTATTCACCACTTTAGTGATAAGACCGCCCATTGTACTTACCTTTATTTTTGTGTATTATACAAGGCGATGTAGTCAGAGGCAAGTTCAAATATTACGTTTTGATACATGCCCACTTTATGCCTAAGAAAAATATGTTCAAATTCGGCTTTTGGACTTAAAACATTTTATATACATTTTTTTACATCCGTATGCGTTACTGCACTTCGCTCGTGCTCAAGTCACGTGTTGAATAAGTTTTGTAGGTTATCTTAGGAAAGTTGGTAAATGGTACATTCATTGAAACTGATTCCAATTTGTTCAGATAAGATAAGATTTATTTTATCTCCAATGTACACAGAAATGGTATAAACATCATGACAAAAAATAGCCACCGCTCAGCATGTGTTATGGCAGATTTCGCTCCGCCAAAGCGCTGGTCTTCCGTGGTCACCGTGGCTGTGGATAGTGGCTACTGCTACACAGGCACAATATCTGTGTTTTGCGTACGTTAAAAAACATCATGTTTTTAAAAATATTTGTGTCTATATCACATGCATATAATCCACCCTGTATAATATCGCCACCCTGTATAATATCAACTGTGACAATATTTATTGGCAACCAGCTATAAATTCCCAAACTTCATCATTATTAAATTCGCTCGCAAAAGTTATCTAATTAATTAAAAGTTCTAATTTGTAAGAAATACACCAACAAAGTTAGTAGCAAATGTGGGGGTATGTTGTAACTACCGGGCAAAAGTTGCTGGCTGCTTTCCTTTTATATAATCTGACCACGCTACTTATGCATACTGATAAATGAGACAAAAAAAAATTCTATTAAGAAATCTGTGATGACGTACATAGATGACTGGCTCGGGATCGTGGTAGATGATAAAAACAGAACTTTATGCAGCATTGGGTGAAGTCAGGCTGTGGATAATGATGATAATTAAAATAAAAAATCAACTTTTCCAACTATTGAGGCGTTATGCTCAAGTCACGTGTTGAATAAGTTTTGTAGGTTATCTTAGGAAAGTTGGTAAATGGTACATTCATTGAAACTGATTCCAATTTGTTCAGATAAGATAAAGATTTATTTTGCCTCCAATGTACACAGAAATGGTATAAACGATACATTGAGATATTTATTTATGTTCTATTTTCTGTGTGTATTTTTCTTTTAATGCAGATATGGACTGTATTATTGTCTGAAATAAAATATTTTTATTTTTGATTTATTTTTTACGCTATTTTTACGCTGAGGCTGTCACAAAATAGGTAATACTAGGTGTGGTATATACCTATTACGTTTTTACCTACAGTTGCACAGAATAAGAAAGAGTAGTTCTGTCGAAATACCTATACGATTCTAGTTGCTAGCGGAACCTTCTAGAACGTTCGCGAAGGCGTGTAGTGGCTGCGTGCGGTATAAATAGAGCGTAGAGACGCCCTGAGAGTCAGTAGGTTATTCAAAATCGCTTCTTGCGAAAAGCCTCAGGCTCGCCCTGGTACTTTCACAATAAAGACCTACATCGCGATTTGAAACTAGAATCAATAGCCAGGTTCATGAAGCTCGCTTCCAAGCGGTTTTATGAACTTGCCTCTAATCATCCGAACCCTTTGGTACACACCATTCCGGTTTACCCGTTGGATCCGCCCGCCAACAAAATCCTCCGTCGTCCGAGACACGTTCTCGGAGACCCGGATGACGAAATCACCTCTGCTAATGCGGAAGGTGAGTCATCTATATCAGACAGAGCAAACACTTCACAGAAACACCGACCTCGCCGGCGAGGTCGACGAGTCCCTTCAGTCGCCGCTTATACGAGGTACAGACATGTACCCGGGCGTTTCTCTCCTATCCCCATCCCGGCAACAGCCCAAGCCGAGGTTCGTACCTAAGTGGTGCCCTTGCGCTAGTTGCCTAAAAAACTTACTGGGCTGAGCGCCATCTGCGCTCGCCAAAAGTTCGGTTAAGCTGTCACGGCCTCAGAGGCCAACAGCGAGATTAGTCCATTCGAAAAAAAAAAAAAAAAAAAAAACTGAGAGTCAGTCTGGTTTTTGCGATACGTGCGAACATTTCGGTGAATTTTAGTGGTTTATTGTGCAACAGTGGTGTGAATTCGTGTGTTGTGATTATTTGTGATTAAGATCGTGTATTTATCATTTCAGTGTCGAATAAAAGTGTTATTTTGGTTAGATTGATTCTCATTATTTTATCCCCAACCCTCAGCTCGTAACATTATTTTATACATTTTTATGTTCGATGTCATTAACATAGCCCTTAATAACATTGGTTAATTATGGCAGAACGGGAATGCTGGCTGGGTGTTGCAAATGCCATGATTCCCATTCCGTGCTGCACAAATCCAGGACTAAAATACATTTTTTGTTTAAATAAAAAAAAACAAGCTATAATTAATTTAGTTTAAGTGCTACAATAAATTATGTGCCTATGTTTTTTATACAAATAAAAATATTTGTATAATTTATTTACAATTCCTATCATTAGGCAGACTTAGTGTGTCCAGACTACATCTAGAAGGTAGACTAGTAAAATAAAGCAAGATACTAAAGCTAATCGGTACTAAAATAAGCTTAGATCCTAAGTAATTAGCCATTTTTTCCTCTGAGCAGTAAAGTTCCTCCTAGGACATTCTGTTTTCCGCTTAGACGACATTTAACGACGTAAGCACTGAAGATATTTAACAATGTTGCAAGTAGTATTGCAATTTTGTTTACACTTTTAGGAAATTATATTTTATTTATTAGTTAACAAAACCATGTTTTATCTTTCCTAAAAACCATTTTCAAGTTATCCTAAAAACTACGAAATGTAAGGGATTTAAACTTACAACGTTCCACTTGATACGAGGACAATATCAATTTCGCCACCAGCTCACTTCTCTCCAAGGAGAAATTATTAGGATGTGATTTACGGTTTAAAGCGCCGGTAGTTATAAGAATTTTAGAGTATTTCTTTACTCAATATCTTTTTTAAATTTCTACAAAAAAAAATCTAATTATGAGAAAAAGGACATCCTTGTGTATAACTGCACTGCGTTGGCCCTTGCGCGTTGAATAAGTTAGGTAGGAAAGTAGGTAAACAGTAGTTACATTCATTGAAATTAATTACAAATTATCTTTCGAACATTTATTTTTAAATTTTCATATATTTTAACTGCATAATCACATCCTTAAAAACTATCACCTTTTACGTCACCACTCTGTCTAAATAAACAAATGTCAAACACCAAATCATCGAGCTTGAGATTCTAGTGGTGTCGGATATTTGTGAAGCAAATTGAATTAAATCCCCGAGATTGTTTAACTTGAAATGTAAATATTTACCGCTCCGAATGTTGTTCTGTGGTAAGGTATTAGTGATGGAACATTTAACAAGTAGTATGTGAAAATCGTAAGAAAATAATAATCATACGTCACACCTGCTACTTCCCTTTGCATAACCTGCTGAAAATCATTCCGATGAAATCGCTTTTTGTAACTTTGGTTTGTGCGTTTTGCTAAATCGTATATCATCGGTATTCATCGTAAATCATTGGACGGTTTCGTTCTTACCTGATAAATAGCAGATCGTTCAATTTTCATTCATCCAATTCGGTCGTATTCGTTCGAATCTGTTCAATTGCGTAGCAAGTGCTAAGAAACACGCTTGATATTATGCCATTATATTAATATAATTCATTGCAATCGTGAAAGAATCAATTAAATATTTCAAAAAATGAAAATGTATTAAAAGTAATATAATAAATATATATATAAGCAATATATCCATGCTTAGTAAGTATTAGTTAGTACTTTTAATTATAGTAATTTGTTATGTTCATAGCGAGTCAAGTAAATGTTATTTTAATGTGGCTTCCCATTAATTCCGTATTTAAATAATTTAAATTCAAATTTATGTTGCCTTTTACTGTGACCTTCATGAGTCAATGACTTGAAATTCGTATATTTTTTTATTAAATTATATTATCATAATACTTTTTACCTATATGTTCAAATAATTATAATTTAATATTTATTCAATAAAATTACAGGAATCAGTTCGTAACGTCACTTTGACAATCTGTTCCTCCGCGATCAAGCCAGGAAAGAATCAGGCAAGTAGCAAGGCTGGTTATTATTTATACCTAACTTAAATAATTGTAATGTTTAAAGAAATCAATCAAAAAAGTAACAAAACCTTTTGAATGAGGAATCAAAATCAAGACCAGTCCAAAAATATATAATACCTATACGCAAGAGCGATAAAAAAAACTGTTTGTTAATCCACTTTCACGACATTGATTTAATAACGAAAAAAGTGTTCTAGATATCAATCATCACACTGAAAAATGCGAAAAAATATATAGAAAAAAACTCGACTTCATAATGAACTGAAAATAAGTAGGTAAATAAGCTTGTAAATTTTTATAATCGCAGGCGGGGACTTAATTAGATTGATTGAGTTTGTAGCAATAAAACCACTATGATTTGTACGAACAATGTTACTATTATGCCAAATCTACATCGAAATTAAGCAAAAAAAAAACACCTTGGTAGATACAGTAGTATACAATTATTTCAAAAATAAAAGTTAATAGGTATATGCTAGAAAGATTTAATAACTACCTTTTTCAAAAGTATTTTAGAAGCTTCACATTTAAAATTCCTACCAACGACCCAAATGTGGCTGCCTATCTCTATCGTGTCAACCGAGCTTGAAATGTTGAACACTATTCACGTAAATCGTTCTAATATTAGTCTTATACAGTACTTACATATAAATAAACTGTAGAAAAACGAAGTCTAACAAATACCTACATCATAAGTGGCTGATATATCAACACAATGTTCTAACCAATCTAACCCAATATTGTTATCAAAATTATAATAAAAAATATTTATTTCAGATCAGACAGGTATACATCATTTTTGTTACTAAACACAGAAAAAGCTTACTTAAAAATACCGTTAGTAGGTACACAAAAAGATAAAGATAAAAAATAACACGCGGCAATTTTGGAGCATGAGCGCATCTACTGAGACTTGCGATCGGCTTAAGCAAAGCCATCCAGCGTCTCATGATATATGAGCTAACGCTCCCGGCAACAACGGTCAGGAAGCTGTTGGTGCTTCCACGCATGCGGCTCACCAGGGATGCAGTTCTTTTTCCTATGATCTCATAGAAATCAATGGTATGCGCGTCTGCAAACATCCCTGATGCGCTACAGAACCTTGGCAGCCCCAACAACATCATTAAGCCGTTATTGTATTGGATCTGTAAGGCATTGTAGGATTTCTGCGTATATTTGGCCCACAGACTGCACGTGTAAAAAGAGGTACAATACGTCCTAAACAGAGTTATTTTAACTGATGCAGTACGAGTTTATGACTTGTTCAATCTTTCGTGACAATTATTTTTAATCCTCGTATAGACGCAAATTTTGTAATTACCAAAAAAAACTAAACGCAGCTGTAGGAGCGGTTACTAAATGATAAACGCGCTCAGGATTTCTTATTATTCACATTTCACAAAGTTATCGAGGCTTGTTTTTTAACAAATATACTTGAAATACTAAAGTCAAGTCAATCTCGGAAGCAACTAAGTCTTGACCTCCGTGGCGCAGTGAGCGAATAGCCGGCTGAGACGCAGGAGGTAGCGGGTTCGATTCCCGCTGCGGAACAAATGTTGGCATGATCTACAGATATTGGTTCCGGGTCTGGATGTTTTTCTATGTATAATATTATAAGTATGTATGTACCTATTTACAAAAAAAAGTATATAAGTATTCTATCAGTTATCTGGTTCCCATAGTAGGTACAAGCACTGCTTAGTTTGGGGCTAGATAGCGCTATGTGAAATAAATAAATAAATGTTGTTGGAATTTCACACAGCGCTATCTAGCCCCAAACTAAGCAAAGCTTGTACTATGGGAACCAGATAACTGATATAATACTTAGATACTTTTTTTTTGTAAATACATACTTATAATATATAGAAAAACATCCAGACCACCAAATATCTGTAGATCATGCAAACATTTGTTCCGCGGCGGGAATCGAACCCGCTACCTCCTGCGTCTCAGCCGGCTATACGCCCACTGCGCCACGGAGGTCATCAAATGCCCAGTAATATATATTTATTTATTTATTTATAGCATTGCACCCGCCTAAGACCATATGTCCTAAATCAAAGTTTCATGTGCCTGTAATTACAAGGGCACCCTTTTGCATTTTGATAAAAATATTTTTATGTTCATCTTCCGCATGTCAAAAAACACATATTCATTTAATACGGCAGGAACAATCCCAGAGGTACGTTTCGCAGCGTTGCGGTTTCCCGGATTATTTCCCTTGTATTAATAAAGCAATTTCAATTCATACAACCTTCAGCCATTACGACATGGCGGGAATAAAGGCACTTGTATGCTGGTTAAATGTTATGTTTTTCTAAAATTATACAAAAATATTAATAAAATGCATAAAATATACATGCCACTTGTATTTCCACGTGTCCATGCTTCTTTATTACATTTGAATACTAAAGTATATACATAAGATAGACTGTAGCTGAGGCCGCATCGGGCAAACCAAACGTACCATAGCCGAGCGTGTCAAAGAGCAATATCGCAGCTGTCAAAATTCGCCAGGTAAACAAGTCAGCGATAGCAAAACATCTGATAGACTCGGGACCGAATCATTGGATTGAACTTCATAATCGTAAGATTCTCTCTCGTGAACGCCATTATTACAAGAGAATGGTTCGTGAAGCTATTGATATCAAGAAATTTCACAAATTCAATCGGGAAGATGGCTAATATGGCTATAGACTCTCAGCGTCCTGGAACCCGGTGATTGCTAGGTGTGCGCGTTCTGATGGGTCATCTGAGTGCGTATATACGGTTAGTGTAGTGTGTCGTAATATGAACGAGGACATTTCTAATTCTGAAGACCAAGTGAAGGTAGTTGCTGCAGCTACCCACACTTCTCGATGGTAGCTCAAAGTACTCCAGTCAACCCGTGACCAAGCCTGTTGCAACACAGGCAAAACTCGGGATAACAAATAAAAAGGTACATACGCGATAAATACCTGTTTTAATCAATAATTATTTAATACATATGTTTTATAGAGGTTGTTTGTAAGTCTCAGAAACTACTGTACCGATTAAAAAAAATATTTCACTGATAGCTCACTATCTCTAAGTGCTATAGACTATATTTATTTTGATAAAAATCCGTGCAAAGACAAGATCGCCAGGAGTGGAGTAGAAGGGAAGAGACCTTTATCCAAGATTGTAGCATGAAAAGGCATATATAGGGTGTGTAATTGAGATAGATTAGGGGTAAATCACAAACCTTAAGGGGAGGCTCCCTAAATTGTATAATTTTTGTCGGAACTTGCCCTGTCAACATGTCCCATCAATGTAAGACTTCAGTATGTTATTTTTCAGAGCTCTCTTTCGACTACTAACCTAAGGCAGTTTTATAATGCAATACTTTTCCACTAACTTTTATGATAATTTTTTTGCAAGTAATGCTTTTATGAGAGTTTTTTTGTAGTATTATCTATAACCGTTCGAGTGTTTTGTCGAAAACAAACACAGCAAGTAAATTCTCGAATTGTTTTATTTCTTAGAAATCAAACTCATTTTCGTGCAAAAATCTGAATTCTCTTTTGTATATTCTTTTATCTGATATATCTGAAATGAATCTGATTGATAAATATATGAAAAGATTTCAGGAAAATTATAAAGAAGTCTCTATCTAGAACCGTTTTTTTTTTATACATGTCTTAAAAGTTTTCTTGGTTTACCGGTCACATAACTAGATGGCGCTGCTTAATTAACATAAATAAAACTATCTGGGTTCGGAACACTCGGTGCGCGAGTCCTTCTCGTACTTCTTGTTGAGAAGGAGAAGAGAGTTTGGTCTTGTTGAGTTGAGAATGGAACATTATTACATCAACCTGAAGGAAGTTCAATCTATATCGGTTTTGTATTGTTTCCTAGAATATGTTCATATGACGAGCTCCGTGGTGCAGTGGGCTAATAGCCGGCTGAGACGCAGGTGGTAGCGGGTTCGATTCCCACTGCGGAACAAATGTTTGCATGATCTACAGATATTTGTTCCGAGTCTGGATGTTTTTCTATATATGATATTATAAGTATGTATTTATAAAAAAAAGTATATAAGTATTCTATCAGTTATCTGGTTCCCATAGTACAAGCTCTGCTTAGTTTGGGGCTAGATAGCGCTGTGGGAAATGTCCAGCAATATTTATTTATTTATATTTTTACGAGTATGTCAGATGTAAATTAAATATCTAATGATTGACCTAAAAGCCCCAAGATCATTGAAGTTGAACTTAGGCTTCATAAATGTCGAAATTTATTTTTTTATTTTAACACCAATATAGTATACATTAACACATTATAATGAATCAATTAATATGTCTTCGAGCTAAATGTTACAATAATACGAGGTCTAAAAAAAAACAAAATATCTTAAGAAACAAAATGGAAACGGTGATACTCGCAGGAGTAAAAATACTGCGTCGCAGACATAAACGTCCTCCTCCATAAACCTTATCAAATAAAGAGTTCCACATTTAAAATAAAAGATGCTAATGTTAGTTTTAATGATAAACAAATTGAAAGTATTGAGTATCGGTACGATTACAAATACATATATAATAACAAGAATAATAACTATGTAATGTATGAAATTTTGAAATTTTAATTATCTTTTTCTTTTATTTTTATTGACATTGACTAATTTATTGAGTAAATTGGCATAAGGATGTGATAATAATGCTAAAATCATAGATAAAATAATATTGGTGCAACACCTGTAGTCGAATTTATCAGTCTTGTTTTGTACATTGTGATTAGTACATTTCGATCCCGTTTTTATTTTTAGTGAAGATTGTGTAGTTTGAGTTATTAGCCATAATAAAAAATAAATTTTGACAAAATTCACAGGGTACACCAGTGATCCCTCAGTGCTGTAATTTCGTATGCGTGTAGCTTAAGTATCACAAATATAGGCAAAAGTCTGAAATCTAGAATAACTGCAATTTGTACCCCATAAAAGAGTAACTAATTAACATGAACTCCCGTTACCTGTAATTTGAATGAAACTGTAGGTCAAGTTAGTTGGTTTTTATTTTGTAGCACTATTTTGATAGTCAAAGATTACGAATAATATTTTTTTTGTTTTTATTGTAGACTCGCGAGATCTCATTTCGGGGCGAACCACTACTTAGGTAGAAGTACATCATAATCGTAGCATAACAGTATAATTTGTAAACGAGCTAGCTCGCTAGCTCCCCCCCCCCCTAGGAAAACGCGTAGGCGGGTAGCTAGCCTCTTTCGATCACTGTGGCCGTAAACAGTATAAACATAAAATATGCAGATATACGTTAGGAAAGAGTGCAACAAAATGTGTTTTTTGAATAATGTTAGGGAAAGTTTAGTTATGTGATAGTAATGTGAGATAAATTCTTATGTTTAGGTGCAACATATTTACTTACTTATGTTAATTAATTAGGATAGGTTAGGAAGTAGGTATGTGTTTGAATAGTTCATGATAAGTATGACTGTGTGTGGATGTGTGCGTGTGTGGGTTTAATAATAATAAGTGAATATATTGTTTTCTATGTTTGGACCTAGACTTTTAAGGAGTTATATTTAGTTTATTCTATTGTATCCGGCTAAAAGTATAAATGATTACGTGCTTGACCTGAAGTAAAGTAATTGTATACACATTGATCTCAAATCTCTAGTACTTTACCGAGTACCTACCTATCTAATGCAAGATATTTTTTTAGAGAGAGCGGAATTTATATTTTTACGAGGGTAGTAATACAATTTTTGTTTTGTTCGAGTGTGTATAAGCCCTTTCTTGTTTATAGGCATGCTCTTGCCGCTGGTACCTTCACGCAATTTATTGCCAGCTCCGTAAATATCAACCGGATACAAACATGACTTAACGTTTAATTTTGCTATAGGACAATGGCGATCCTTGGTGAACCTTATCGGCCATTGCATCATAACGACCACTGTATAATATTGCGCTACTAAGACTGGATAACATTACAGATAAACACACTCTCCTAAAAAAACAATTCCATCTAAAAGGAAATCACTTTAGCTTAGTCCTTTTGCGTTTTTTTATTAGAATTTCTTTGTGTACGTTGCGGCGTGTATTATTATTAGTTTTTTCATTTAATCTCTCTCCATTAGTAAAAAATGTTCAAAATGATAATTATATTGTATTTCGCTACAGATAGAAGTGTACTTTGGAAAATTTATAATTAATGAATGTGCGCAAAATACGCTCGGAATTCAAACTCATAAAATCTTTATCGTAAAACAAAAGCGGTCAGACTGGACGAATACTTCTAATTAAATATTAGCGTAAATAAAGTTTATCTTCTACTCAAATAGAGGCAGAAAATAGAAAAGCTTTCTCCTTTCTGAAGCCTTTAAACGAAAAGAAGCCCTAGTTACTGGCAGTCACAGGGTTAATTAGGCGCTTTTCTATTTTCCCAGCTTTCCTACTCCCCAGAGTCAGGCTTGTGTCACTTAACAACATTCTCCCTCATACTCGTATTACATTACAGTATTCACATTCAACTTAGCTCTTATGAGAGCAAGTAATTCGACAATCTGATAATGGAATTTGAACTATCACACGCTGACTTCAAGTATCAATATTGTTGACATGCACCACAGATTTGAAGTAAGTTTTGTACCCACGGAGTGAAAGTTCCCTTCGTTAGCAAGTACTATAAGTAATATAAGTAGTATAAGTGCTCAGAGAACACTATCTGAGTATTTGTCGCTAAATATATATGTATTTATTATTAATTATTTGTTTCTTAAATAAGTCTAAGTATGTATCTATGAATTATTATGAGTAGTAATTATTTAGATTCATGTAGTTTTCATTTATGCAAGTTTTATATTTTTTTATTTTTATATAATTAGTATTAGTATGTATGTACATGTAGTATGTCAGGTACACCCCAGGTAATGTCTACACAGTCCATTCCATCCAAAGGTTGTCTGGTAGAGATCGCTAATTAGCGATAAGGCCGCCAATTGTATCCATAGATTTACGTAGTTGTTTTTTTTATATGTATTTGTTTCGTGGTGTGCAATAAAGTATTATCTAATCTAATCTAATCTAATCTACTATTATTTCTTGTACCAGAATGTGGAGTTACGGCAGTGGTTTTGCTGGCGTTCTACTGAGCTAGGGCAATCGCCCAGGGCGAAAGCGTCGCAATTAACGCCACAAAGTATCCGGGGACTTGGAAAAACTAGAAGTTGGTAAGGCACTGAAGGCATCGTGCAATTTTATTAAATCATTTTCTCTAACTGAAGATTGAGAGACTTTATCAAACGCTTTGATCTAGAAGGCAGTTAGTTTTTCAAAATCATGCGTAATACTTTCCACTATGCGCTTAAAAAAACATCGTAAGACCGCCATCCACTAAAGTATCATAGCAACAGTCAATTCGAAGCTATGCACAAGATAAAATGTTACGTATGGCGTTTACGCACAAATACGGACAGCGCCTTCACCCCCGCACGCCCGCGCACCGGAGGAACTTGGCCGTCGTGAACAACCTACGATAGACGATTTAACTAAAAATTTTCGTTGGCACAAATGAGTAATAGTCTATACACTACACGGTTAGCTGATGCGAACTATAGGCGCCGCCATATTGACCTCGGCTGCTCTGACGAGCGCCTTTCACTTTATCCCTACTCCGCGGCCGACCGTCACGCAACATGCAACACACAGACGAAAAAGTTTGAGACGATGTAATAAAAGTTTCACTTTAAAAATCACAATTATATTAATATTATTTATTTATTCAACAACAAACTTCAATACCTATTTCATAAACAAAAAAATACAATGGTTTACTAGGTATAATACAATTCAGGATGGAAAACATAGGTACCCACACTAGGAATAAAAAAGGCTATAAAAAGGCTATGTACCTTTCCCGTTCAATAAAGGACAATTTCAAATAATATTTGGGTTCCTTATTTCAAGAAGCCCCTACACTCAACATATGGAACACAGGACACATGGACACTTCAGGGAACTCTTGTAGGTCTTTTCTTGAAATGGAAACGCGTCACGGTTGAGATAACGTCAATGGGTAGTAGAAAAACCACTGAGTATAAGGCTAGAGTACAAGACCATTTCAAAATCAAACCAGCTTATTACTTTGAAATCGCTCTCTTCTGGAAATCATTTACGGTTAGACCCTTTTGTGTGAACCGTACGGTATATAAAAACGTTTTAAATAGAGATACAGATTTATTGTAGCATTTCTGTAGATGCAAATCTATTTATGGATGTTATTTATCCTTTTATAAAGTAAGATGGTATTTTTTATGTTGCCGAGAGACTTTACCTAATTTCTTAAACCATTTGAAAAAATAAACCATTTGAAGAAGCTGGGAAGTTAAAATACATTGTTTAATATACCTTTTTTATTATTAGTATGGAATATTTATGTACTATACTTTATTAATATTGTTACGCTGTTACACAATAAGAAATAGTCGAAATTTCTCGAAGGCTCTCGTCTTACTTACTGTGTCACGGAAAACGTAATACTTTGTATGGAATATACCTGCATGCGGCGTTTACCTGCAGTTACGCAGAATGGGGAGTGGTTATTCTGTCGAAACACCGACCCTTTTCTGGAACGATCGAGATCGTTCTAGTGTAGTGAATTGTGCACGATATAAATAGGCCGGAGAGATGGCCGGACAGTCAGTCTGGATTTTGCTATACGTGCGAACATTTCGGTGACCTTAAGTCAACAGTGGTGTGAATTAGTGTGTTGTGATTACGTGTGACCAAGTTCGTGTATTCATCGCTTTAGTGTTGAATCAAAGTGTTATTTTGGTTAGACTGATTCTCATTATTTTATCCCGAACCCTCAGCTCGTAACAATATGTATGTACCTAGTTCATTGATGAATACTTATATATATATATATATATATTTATTTTTTTTTGCTTATGTAAGTACACTGTTTATTCAATATTTAATTATTTTTATTAAAAGCTACCGTCCTATAGCGTTCTCGTGATCCAGTCCATCCAAAGGTTGTCTGGAAGAGATCGCTTTTAGCAATAAGACCGCCATTTGTATTTCTGCGTGTATTGTTTGTTTTTTATATTGTTTTTTTTATATTAAGTGTGATTTACAATAAAGCGTTTTCTATTCTATTCTATTGTAAACTCAAATATTTTTTCCTGTGCATTCAACGTGTCGGACATATTTCAGAACACATTATTATCTAATTTAACCTCGTGTGAAAAATAACGCGTTTGTAATTGAACCAATAAAAATGTTTCTGAAAATACGCTTTTTCACAATCACAAAGCCAGTTCAAATATTTAATACCTACCATGAAATAATATAAAAAAATCTCGTTCCGTATGTGGAAGCTAGCCCGAGGGAGAGATACAAGAAATTATCCGTACAGCGAAATGGGCGATCCTTTTTCGAGCCACGTCTAAATGGTAGTCACATAGAAAGCATGTACAGTGGATTGTTGGTCAAAACCTCCATAAAAGCACTTTGATTGACACTTTGATGACAAAGGTACACTTTGATTTTTATCACTGTGCGCTAATTCACACATAAAAACCCAAGCCCAGAGATGATAACAATTTTAATTTAACAATTGTATTTCACTCATTGACTGTCTAACCGTCTTTTTACCGTTTTTTTAACAAAAATATAACCAACTTCAGATAACAGTAAAAACCAAACTACTCTATGAATTTTGATTATATTTCCATTGAATCAATCTAAAATATCCTTTCAAATAAAATCAAAACAAATGAAAGACTTAAATGGTTTTCTCATGGATGTCATTGTCAGAACTAGACCAAATTGAAATGAAACTACACGGAAGCATCAGCGTTCAAATAAAAAAGAATCATCAAAATCGGTTCACACAGTCAAAAGTTCTGAGGTAACAAACATTAAAAAAAAAACAGTCGAATTGAGAACTTCCTCCTTTTTTGAAGTCGGTTGAAAACTGCGCTGTTACTACTTCTGGTGGAATTAATGTGAGAGTTTATTAAACTCATCAAATTAAGGCTAGCGAGATTGGTAAAAGCCCATTCAGTCTTTCTAATCCAAGTTGATCTGTTTGTGCGGGCTCGGGCCAGTAAGCATCGGTAACTCGCCAGTGATCTGTTTTACAAGTAAATGCGCTTAAATGGGCAATTCTTTCCAGAGCCACGTCTAAATTAGAGGCCATTCATTTTGTCACCCGCTTCGGTAGACGTGGACAGAGCTTCGATAGTGTTCTCTACCTAAACGTGTGTTTCAACTGTAATTGTTACGTGTGATTTGAATGTATGTTGGAGTGGAGTTACACGTAAGTTGTATACTGTTTGTTTATTACATGTTCTTCCACAAAAAACGAATTGCCAATCGAAAGTTTAGTATGTTAGTAAACCAGATTGCTCACTATGCTACTGCACTCAACTTAAACAAACCTCACAGACCCATTCCGCACCAAGTCACCATTTCATATTTCATGTCATGCAAATAAAACGAGATACGCGATTTTCCACACCGCGCTCTACATGCGACAGAAACAAGCAAAAGTACTCGTTGGTCGCAAGTGTTTATACAACATCAATATTCAGAGTCGGTAGAAAAATCTGGAGTCTCGCGGCAAGAAGCTTAGCTGTTCAGTTCCTGCCTGTTCGTGTGTTTATGCAGCAAGCTGCACGCTTCGCTGGTTTCCACGACGACAAAATGCACTCACGTTCCATCCCAGCCCGCGTGCACTCAGCTACGAATGCACTAATATTGATCACAGGATCAATCTGTACTCTGCTTTATATTTTAAAGCTGCATCTTAAAACGAGGTCGCCTGAAAGTCTGTATTTTTATGTACAGTGTGAGCGGTTCAGTGAGCTTCGGTTATTTTAGAAATGGGTTGAAGGGAGAAGTTCCTTTCGCATAGTATGAGTATGTGTCTGAAAATAATGCTTGACTGCACTCTATCAATGACTGTGTGAACCTTAATTTTAAAATGTAAAACTAGAATTGGAAAATGCGATGTTTTGTGTTCCTAAACTGTGTTATTTGTTTTAACTTTTGCAACCTAAACAATAGTTGACAAATAATGTTATACCGTCTATTGTTTTGGATTCCGTACAGCTACAAAGACAAAGCTAATTTCAGAACGCGTTTCAAATTAGAAACACATCGAGCGTACTCTACCGAAGTCATTATTTGTCGCTAGCGAAGCCTAAGGTAGGTACTACACACTTGAAACGCTGAACGCTACGTGAGCACTTATCTTAAATTTGTGGGGAATTGATAGTACAGGACCCAAAGGCTTCAATCCTATCTTTAATGTAGGTATTTGAGAGGGTATTAATTTTGATTCAAGATGAAAAAAGTTATTGACGTTTATGGATAAAGCAGGATTTTGACGCAAAATTTTCAAACTCTCACTACATAAAACCACTGTATGTACTGTGATAAAACTGACTATGCTAGAAGAATGGTATAAATATGCTGGGCATATTTTCCTTATTTCGAAATCATTTGTAGCGATGGGCTGCTCATTGTGGTATATTGAGCTTAATCTAATTCGAAAAGTAATCCGGATGTACATTAATGCGTTGATCTATCTATTAATAATTGATCGAGCGAAGCGAGATCTTTAAATCAATTTGGGCAAATCGACGTATGTATGTTTGTTTGTCCGAAGATAACATTCTAAGCGTTGATCCGATCATCGTGAAATTATAATCGTTGGTAATACTAAATACATAGGTAGGTGGTAATGGCACAATTTTGTTCTGATTAAATAAGCTACAATGTGTTTAGGGAGGTAAAAAAATTAAAACGAGACTATTAGGTCATATGGGATATAAATGAAAGGTGTTCATTTGTACATTTGGACTCCGTTTTTATTTTTAGTAAAGTTTTTATAGTTTTTGAGTTATTAGCTATAGTAAAAACAAAACTTTGACAAAATTCACAGGGTACACCAGTCACCCCACACGGCTGTAATTTGGTACGCGTGTAGCATAAGTGACAAAAATATGGGCAAAAGTCTGAAATCTAGAATAACTACAATTTCTACCCCAAGAAAGAGTAATCACATTACATGAACTCCCGTTACCTGTAATTTGAATGAAACTGTAGGTCAAGTTATTTGGTTATTTATTTGAGGGCACTATTTTGATCGTCAAAAATTACAAATATTATTTTTTGTTTTAATCGGAGACTCGCGAGATCTCAGTTCGGGGCGAACCACTAGTCTAAATCATAATATAGGAACTAAAGTGGCTGATTTCTTCATATAACTAGCACAAGCTAGACTTTACATCTTCCATCTTCAAATTTATAAATGAAAAGACCACACCAGTCTACTTTAATGGAAGAGAATTCCAACTTTTTGTATTTTAGACATGATGTAAAATCTGGTTATTGTTTTATCAGACTCCTGCACTATATGGATCTAACATACGCGGTGGCGCGTAAGATCCGCTCGCGCCAGTTAAACCCATGCCGTCGACTAAACGGTCTAAATAAGTTATCTACTAGCTCAGCTACGGGTAATTTGCATTGCTCCGATATTCTGAGATAAGGCCCTTTTACTTGTAGGAGTACATTAGAGACATACACAAGAGTACATACATACAATTTGCTGAAAGACTAGAACTAGAGTGCTAAGAAAAGGTTTGAATTTTAAAACACATATCATTTATCTAACCAATTTTGTTTGAAAGTGTAAAACTTGATAGCTAAATGCAAGAAAATCAAAGCAGATTTTTATCCTGCAGTTCAAGTATTCAGTGCAGTGTATAAGCATACTTGCAAATAGCTGCTGGGAAAACTAAACAGTAATTGAAGGGTCTCCTTGTAAAAAATTGAAGCAGTTTTTACATAAATCTTCGACATCGGAGTAAGGCACTTGTCTCATCCCCGGCGAGTAAGCGATTAGCTATCAACTATTTTCCCGCTCAAGAAACGAACAAAAGATACAGATTCCGTGCCAGTAATAGAGACACGTATATTAATAGTTGATCGCTGGCCGTTCACACTGCCGGCGAGAACTCGCTCTCCACTATTTTGTCGCAGCGACTACAACACTCGCTCAGCGATACTCGCTCAGCGATACGCGCTCAGCGATGCTCGCTTGGCGGTCAGAACACACGCCGTGAGATGATGAGTATCAGCCGCCGCACTCGCTCACTCGCTGCACTCGCCCAGCGAGACAACTATAGGAACTACACACTCGCTTCTCGCCAACTCGTTTCTAGCTCTACTCGCTTCTCGCTCATCGCCGGCGGTGAGACAAGTGCCTAAAACTGGCTACAATTTTTATTTCTCTGTAAACTTAAATAGCAGCGTGGATAACAATCGGAGCAATTCTATTGATACAAACTAAACAAAATGTAAGTTTATCAACATTGACATTATTGCCATCCTTTTTGTTTCACATGGACCGCGGTCAATCCTTTTAGTTTTGTACACTCGCACTATTTATACATCTAGTGCAAGAGGGTCATTTAAGGCAATTTGGGTCATAAAAGTCATAATACACTAAAATCTGCTTGCTACAAACCTAAAGTCCGAAATAAAACAGACAAGTCTGCTCTAGCGTATTCTCCCCTAATGCTGCAATTAGAGAAATACTTCAGAAAGGATTTGTCTCTCGCTAAATGAACGGCAACTAATTGTGTTCAGCCATTTTTTTACTCCGACAAACGTTTGCATCACTAATTGATATTTACTGTCGCAAAGGCTTTTTGCGAGATTAAAAGTAAATATTTATAAACATTTTTTGAGAAGAGTTTGTGTTAAGAGTTACTTTTCAAATGATTGGGTTTGTGTTGGAATTTTATGGGCTTCTAGAAGACGGCGTTTTTATTCGATTAATAAAGGTTATATTTTATATACATTGACTGCCTCCGTGGCGCAGTGGGCGTATAGACGCAGGAGGTGGCGGGTTCGATTCCTGCCGCGGAACAAATGTTTGCATGATCTACAGATATTTGTTCCGTGTCTGGATGTTTTTCTATATACTATAAGTATATATGTATTTACAAAAAAAAGTATATAAGTGTTCTATCAGTTATCTGGTTCCCATAGTACAAGCTCTGCTTAGTTTGGGGCTAGATAGCGCTGTGTGAAATGTCCAGCAATATTTATATACACCCTTACTAATAGTATAAATTCTAAAGTAATTATGTCTCTCCGTCTGCTTGTTACGATTTTAAGACGGCTGGACCGATTTTGATGAAATTTGGTACCTACATATATAGAAAGATTATGGCCGGGAACGAGACATAAGCTACTTGTGACCCAACTGCGCAGACGGATGGTAATCTTTTTAGTGTCAAACCATGCGTGCAAAGCCGCGGGCGGGTAAGCTAGTATCTTTAAATAAATATGTGAAGAGAAAACTATGTACCCCTTGTTAAGCATATTGCGCGTATGGAGGAGTGTGAAATTTGGCACAGTTAAAGTTTATTATCGTGAAGGAAAGCTAAAATTTAGCTAAAAATACGGTCAAATTTCAACCACTGTGCCACTAGTTTATATAATTTGTAATCGTATACTCCTAGTTTTTACCCCCTACTAGTAACTATTGTATACTATTTATTTACTAATAGCACTTAAACTGTCAGATGGACTTAGATAAATGGGGCATTGTCGTTTCTGCGAGCGAGACATAATGTACAAAAGCAACAAAAAGAATAACGTGGTAGTCACCGGGTACAATTTTATCTCGCATGTCCAAAAGTGGTGCCCTCGAGGTGCAACCCGCCCCCGAGGAAGACCGAGGCGAAGGTGGCGCGACGACATCGTGGGGGTAGTGGGTGCGACATGGACCCGATTAGCCCAACAAAGAGGGGTGCGGAAGCGGTTGGAGGAGGCCTTTGCCCACTAATGGGCAAACCAATAAACATAATTTAGTAAATAAAAATCTCTATACATATAACATAAATATAAATAAACATATTCATATTGTTTTTGGGAAATAAAAAGGCTTAATAATAATAATGTCCAAAAGATCAATAAAGTACTTTCTATTCTACTCAGTTCCATTCTATTCTTTAGGTAATTTTAAAAAGTCACACACACTTGGGTTTTTCAGTTTACTGATCACCTTTTACTACAGTTTTACTACAGGTTGTTTACTACAGTCGCGATACTTACGCGTTGCTGCTTAATTTATTGATTGGCAAGTGGTCACAGGGCCGTGTCATTTATTTACTATATATATATAAAACAAAGTCAGGTTAGTTACACCATTTATAACTCAAGAACGGCTGGACCGATTTTGATGATCTTTGATTTGTGGTTTGGTGTCTCCATCCCGAATAGCAGGTAAATATTAAAAAAAAATATAAATATAATTCATTTTCTCATACATAGATATAAATAATGATGGCCGATTGACAATTCTACCAGTGACGTACATTGGCAGCCCACGTCATATGCATGTCAAGGCGGTACGAAGTTTGCCGAGACAGCTAGTAAAGTATAAAAAATAGTATAAATCATATATGTAGTTATTAGGAAATAAAGGGTTTTGAAGGAATGAATAAATAAAATGACGGGATCTATTTAATGAAACAATTCATTAGAATATAAATTATTATATTGTCACTTTAGTTCGAACTTTATGTCGTTTTGGTTTTAAATTAACCATGTTAAAATAATTTAGCTCAAGTTCAGAATTTCAGATCCCGAAAAGGCCTCTAAATATTCTCCCCAAAGTGTAAGCTTTCAGATAATCAAGGCGTTTTGTTGCGGGCAACGATGTTAGAGAAACTTGTGCATCCACTTTCTTGTTATCTCAGAAAACTCATTACAATGCAGCTGAGCTTCTACCAACCTGGCTAAATTGCTCAATGTACCCAGCATAGTAATGTTCGCATACTGATATTACAATCCAGATAAATGAAAATACGAGTACATTCATTTATGCAGAAGACATTCAACTGCACTAAAAGATTGTACGATCAAATATTTGTTCCGGGTCGTTGTATACAGGCTGTTTGATAATATACGCACAAAAATGAAAGGGGTTATTTTGATGAGCATAATAAATAAATTTGTGAAATGTTACCATAGAAATGTGAAATGTATTTTGACATGTAAAAAGAAACACTTTATTAAACGTTTGTTCTGCTATTGCATAATGCTTGCCATCTAACCACATATACTGTATTGGTGACGTCTCGAGATATACCTTGTTGTCCCTTTCTAACCCAAAACCAGCAGCCCTTTCCAAATGAGATATCAAATCTGCCTTTATTTTAAATGTCGATTGCAAGAGTAGGCAGTAAGTTTTATATCGAATTAATCACCTAAACATAGTGAATTTTCTTTAAAATTTAATAATATTACTAATAGTTTTTTTTCGAGAAGTCACTTGAATATTGTCAGTAGGTATATTACACAACAACCTGTATTTGTTATTCGTAGTTCAATATATATTATCTATACGACACAGGGGGGCCTTGTATGGTCAATGCTGATGGTCCCGCTGTTTGTCCCCAAACTATGCGAAACAGACTGCGAGAGTATGGTCTACGTGCTCGTCGTCCAATCAGATGTCCACAGATCTGTCACGGAAATCGAGCTCGTCGTATTCAATGGTGCAGACCACGCGTGCTATGGCCGCAATAACGATGGGACCAAATTTTGTTCTGCGACGAATCTCGATTCGGGTTCAAACCTGATACTAGAAGAATGAGGGTATATCGTCGCCCAGGAAACGCCGAACGTCTAAGATGTGTCCAGAAAGTCTACCCATACAGCGGTTCGACAGTAATGGTTTGGGCTGGAATAGCTAAAACCCGCCAAACCGTTCTCGTTTTTATAAATGGCAACCTGAATGCTGAAAATTATGTGGAACATTTTCACAAAAATTGGGACTTCGAGATGGACTCAAGAATGGCTACAGGGCGAAAATATACGCGTTTTGCCATGGCCAGCTCAATCGCCTGACTTGAATCCCATTGAACATGTGTGGGATATGCGCCAGAGAAGGGTCCTGAAAGATCTTGATGGAGCTTTAACGGAACAACAGCTAAAAAACCTGCTCAAGTTCCACTGGGACCAATTTTTTTTTTAGATATAAATATTGGTGCACATTTCACACAGCGCTATCTAGCCCCAAACTAAGCAGAGCTTGTACTATGGGAACCAGATAACTGATAGAATACTTATATACTTTTTTTTGTAAAAACATACTTATATTATATAGAAGAAACATCAGGACCCGGAACAAATATTTGTAGATCATGCAAACATTTGTCCCGCGGTGGGAATCGAATCCGCTACCTCCTGCGTCACAGCCGGCTATACGCTCACTGCACCACGGAGATCGTCAATTGCCCCAGAAGGAAATTAATAATCTAATTGACTCCATGCAGAATAGTTGCCGACAAGTTTTAAACAGCCGTGGAAGAAACACGCTGTGTTAGATTTAATTTAAATGCCCAGAAGAAGGTTATAATTTAACGCAGAAGTAACAGTTTTTTAAATTTTATCATTATTATACAATACAAATTTGTACCCAGATTAAATTAAATTTAAATAAATACATATTTTTTTAAAGAAATTTATCGAGTTTAATATACAAATACAACATAAAAATATCATTTATTTTAAAAAGAAAAGAAATAATTTAAAATAACTCTATAAAATTAAAAATATTCAAAATTATAATTACAGCTGTTGCTTAGACTTTTCTGATGTGTGTATGAAATATATACTGAATACTAAAAACAAAAAAGTTTCTTTGTCGGTTGATTTGAATTTAAAAAAGACTGTTATAATCCCCACCGCAAAAACTTACTCTGCATTTAATTAAAGTTTGCTGAAGTTTATTTGTTTATTAATAATGGTAATGAAGAGGATGCAAAAAGATAACCGTTAACCGTTCTATAAAACAGACACCTAAGAACTATGAAGTTCAATTACAGATAAGTTCTCCACTTTCTTGGGTTTCTTATAAAATCTTAAATATCTTTTCGTACTAAAAACAAGTCTACGAATGAATGTTGAATGAAGGTAGAGATATTATCTTCGCAGCCTCTACTTGAAGTTTAGTCAAAATTAGATATTTCAAAATGGTTTTTTGACCTCAATTTTGGCTTTGGTGTAACGCGGTAGTGGGTACATAATTAAAAACTGAAAGATTTCCACGACTAATAAGAACACACAGCCAGATCCCTTAGCTTTTCCTAAAGCAGTAATCCCGGTGGTTTAATATTGACGGCACACAGCGGGCGTGACGGGACGGTGGCGTGGCACCGACGTGATGTAATGCGTGTTAGATAATGCAAAGCAGCGTCCCGCTAGACGTGTTGGCGGCGCGGTAGCTATCGCCACCACGCCCATGCGCGCGAAGGGCAACACCGTGCGGGCGGAGGACAACATCGGGCGGGTGTGGACACGGCGCGACCTGTCGCCGTCCCATCCCGCGCCACAGAAGTGACTTGCATTCTGTGACCACGTCCCTTTCACTGATTATGTGAGTATTTAGAGGCCGATTAAAACGTAAATAAAATTTTAGGCTAATCGTACTTACTTCTTGTTAACCTTTATACGAAAACCCACAGAAATAAAAATTAGAAAAACTTGCCACATTTAACTCATCTATAAAAATAAAACTTCAATGGCAGTATGATTATTAACAGTAAGCCGGCCACAAGTGAAGCACTGAAGTAAAACTTAATTACTTTGCTCTACTGACTAACAGTTTAATAATTCATATATAAATAAATAAAATGTATATGTAGTCCTCCTCATCGGCTTCGACGATGGCGACCCTAACACCGTGCTTCCGCTTATCCTCTGTCATCTTGGATAACTCACTGATCGGTTCTAGAAATCCCATGATTTGAAGCTGGAGGCAAAAAATTAACAACTCATTACTCATACACAGCATAGGACAGTCTTGGATGTGTGCCGTTCTTTTTCCAACTTTTCAAGTCATGTTGGAAGCTTCAAACTAGTTCATATGACTTATTTAAACCATCTCTTCTTGGCAACCTCTGCCTCACGGTAGCCTAAAAAGCGACATCGGTTCCCGCTGCGGGACTAATGCGGGACGTTTCACACAGCTCTATCTAGCCCCAAACTAAGCAAAACTTGTACTATGGGAACTAGGTAATTGATAGATTACATAAAATATAACGCAATCTTATAAAAAAAGCTTATTACACTATAGCTGACTATATTGACGATAAAATCTCTTGGCCCGATATCGCTCGACCTCTCGATAGTTGATTTTATCTAAATTTTACAATAACAGTACACAAATCAGCCTATTTTCATTTGTTTTACAATTAATTAATATTTATTTATTGAACTTACTTTTATTTTAGTATTATTTCTATTGTTATAATTATATTGTGTATCATACCAGCCTTGTTTATTGCCTGATTCTTTCCTGGCTTGGTCGCAGAGGAACAGGAGGTAAAATCGACGTTTCAAAGTGATTTGTGTTTTAATGAATAAATGAATATTGATTATATTTATAATTTGTAAAAATATACTTATAATATAAACGAAAATATCCAAATCAGGAACAAATATGAAAATAAATAAATAATAAATAAAATACATATTGCTGGACATTTCACGCAGCGCTATCTAGCCCCAAACTAAGCAGAGCTTTGTACTATGGGAACCAGATAACTGATAGAATATTTATATGCTTTTTTTTGTAAATACATACTTTTATTATATAGAGAAACAACCACACCCGGAACAAATATCTGTAGATTATGCAAACATTTGTTCCGCGGTGGGAATCGAACCCACTACCTCCTGCGTCTCAGCCGGCTATTCGCCCACTGCACCACGGAGGTCGTCGAATCAATATCTGTAGACCATGCAAACATTTGTCCCGCAACCGGAATCAAACCTGCAACTCCTGCGTCTCAGCCGTCTATTCGCCCACTGCGCCACAGAGGTCATGTGGATATTTATTAAAAGCTCCTACGAAGAGAAGTCAGGGACACGGTATCTAAATAATTACATAGGCAAGTCTTGAATGATGATAACGGGTAATTCGCAAAAATTGAATTATCTCTACTAGGAGAAGTCTAAATAATTCTTGGTACTTATGTACATTATTATTCAGCGCATGATAACAGGCTTGTCGGGGCTTTCAGCAACCGTGATGTTATTAATATTTTCGTATTCTACATCCAACGTAATTGTTTGCCTTGACTGGCCTTTTATTCTACTTTTCCTACTTTTAAATTAATCTATACTAATAATAAAAGGAGGAAAGATTTGATTGTTTAAATAAGTCAAAGTCAAGTCAAATATTTATTCATTAAAATCACAAGGATCACTTTGAAACGTCAATTTTACTGCCTGTTCCTACGCGACCAAGCCAGGAAAGAAAGGCAAGAAACAAGGCTGGTTGTTTTTTTTAATGATCCTTTTACAATACATAATACAGAAAATAAATTACGTCTAAATTGTAACATTTTGAACGAGTTGGAGCAATTTCAATCCCAAGCTTCTCTATCATCTAAATAATCCGATATTTTATAGTAGGCTCTTTAATAAAGATTTTGTTTAATTACGATTTTAAATTTGTTAATTGTCAATTTTTGTAGATCCCTTGAGAGTTTGTTATAAAAGCGTACACCTTGCCCTTTAAACGATTTACTAACTTTATGGAGTCTACAAGTGGCAACAGCGAGTTTATCTTTATTTCTAGTATTAAAATTATGATTATCGCTATTTTTCTTAAACAAATTAATATTTTTTGTGAACATACATTAGATTTTCATAGATGTATTGACAAGGGAATGTCATAATATTTATTTCTTTAAACTTATTGCGTAATGATTCTCTGGGGCCCATATTATAAATTGCACGAACAGCCCTCTTCTGCAGCACAAAAACGGTGTTTATATCTGCAGCACTCCCCCACAGCAGTATACCGTATGACACAATGTTGTGGAAGTAGCTGAAGTAAACAAGTCTAGCTGTAGTAAATAAATATTGCTGGACATTTCACACAGCGCTATCTAGCCCCAAACTAAGCAGAGCTTGTACTATGGGAACCAGATAACTGATAGAATACTTATATACTTTTTTTTGTAAATAGGTACATACCTATAATATGTATATAGAGAAACAACCAGACCCGGAACAAATATCTGTAAATCATACAAACATTTGTTCCGCGGCGGGAATCGAACCAGCTACCTCTTGCGTCTCAGCCGACTATTCGCCACTGCACCACGGAGGTCGCGGTGTTTGTTTGTTTGCATTGAATAGGCTCCGAAACTACAGGACCAATTTAAAAAATTCTTTCGCCGGTTGGAAATTACACTATCCCTGGGTGACAGTAGGCTACTTTTTACCCAACTGCGTAGAAGGAGGGTAATGTTTTTATTGAAAAGCTACGCGTGCGAAGCTGCGGATTGGTCAGCTAGTAACTAATAAATTAAATATCGACACCTATGGCGCAGTGTGTGAATAGCTGGCTCAGAGGCAGCAGATTCGATTCCCGCCACGGAACATTAAGTTTGCTTGATCTACAGGTATTTATTCCGGGTCTGGATGATTTTCTATATTTATTATAAGTGCGCGTGCTACGGAGAGGGTCGAATCAGAAATGAGGAGATTCGTAGACAAACCAAAGTCACCGATATATCACACAGGATCAGCAAGCTGAAGTGGCATTGGGCAAGGCACATAGCTCGAAGAACTGACGGCTGTTGGGGCAGAAAATTTATCGAATGGAGTTTACGCACAAATACCTGATAAAGGTTGTTGGGAGCTGTTGGGTGCAGGTCATACAATATCGGTCGCTCTGGAAATCTATGGGGGAGGCTTATGTTCAGCAGTGGTCGTCCTTTGGTTGATAAGATGATGTTAATTATAAGTGTGTGTTTATATTTTCGGGAAAAAAGGCATAAATAAAGAGAAACCTATGTCCAGCAGTGGAACGACAAGGGCTTAGAATGTTATTATGGGGCTATAATTATATGGGGCTGTGAGAAATGTCTAACATCAAGAATACGAGACCTTAGCTTACTTCAGTACCTAATTAGTTGCATTAAAATAAACAGGTTTTATTTTAAGTAAACTTACATTTTCCTCCTTAAAATAGGTAAAGTTTGTTTTTCTTAGAAGTCCTTAGTGTAAAGTTAGAATAAAATTAAGCTTTGTACGTAAGTTTAAAAGATACAGTTTACTTCTATAAAGTAGACAAAGTAATGTCAAGTTGTCTCATCAAAATTAACTTCATTCTAAGTCGTCAGTAGTGAGACTTAAATCTTCAGAAATCCTATTTAGTTGTCTAATAAACCTTTAAGATTAAATTTATACAGGCACCGAGTAGGCTAAACCGAAAAGGATGCTGTATTTTTTACCTAAGAGTGATTGTAATCTTAAAACAGAAGGGGTTAATTTCCATAAACTATTTTTAGATGCGCGATGTTTCGCTTGCGAGCATACTTGCAACATTTTCACAAGAAATTAAGAAATTAACAAGAGCCTTATAAAAAAGCCTACGATAACACAGCGGATTATTTAAATGATAAAAAAACTTAGGATTGAAGTTGCTCTAACTCGATCAAAAATGTTAAGATTTAGGTTTACACAAAATGGTAGCATCTATTTTTCACCCAGTCCAGTTTAGTATTTTATTATTGTTTATTTATATTTGTTAATTTTTTCCATTTTAGTTTTAGATATTTATGATGCCTGAAATAAAATATTTCTAGTTCAATTTTTACTCATTTTATATAAGGTACCTATTGTTTTGTAAAAGGATCATTAAAAAGAACAACGAACCTTGTTTCTTGGCTTTCTTTCCTGCCTTGGTCGTGGAGGAACACACAGTAAATTTGACGTTTCAAAAGGATCCTTGTGATTTTAATGAATAAAAAAAATTTACTTTACTTTCTATGCTTAGAGAACGTTAACACAACCACGTGAACGCTTGATTCCAAATGTTCGCTCCAATGCTCGAGATAATTGCATGATAATGAAGAGTATTTAAAAAGCGCCACCTGTCTTTATATCTGTCTAAACAAAGTATTTATTACTAAAAAATGAGGAGGAGATTCGTATACGAACAAAAGTTACCGACATAGCACAAAGAATTGGTAAACTGAAGTGGCAGTAGGCAGGGCACGTAGCTCAAAGAACTGATGTCTCTGGCAGAAAGGTTCTCGAAGAGACCACACGCACTGGAAAGCGCAGCTTCGGACGGGCCCCCACTACATATAAAAACAACCTGATAAAGATTGCTGGGAGCCATTGGGTGCAGGCCGCGGTAGATCAATCACCCTGGAAATATATGGGGGCGTTCAGCATTGGGCGTCCATTGGCTGAGATGATGATGATGATGATAAATAAAAACGATACATGAAAATAAAATAAAAAACCGGAATAGTGCGAGTTGGATTCGCCCACCGAGGGTTCCGTACAAATTTGTAGGTATAAATTTGTAAAAGTGTAAAAAAATCTACTAAAAGATTTGGTCACCCATACCGCGCATACCGTTGCTCAACCTCGATGATTGATTACGTACTTTAAATAAAAGACTATTTTTTTAATTACAAAATGTATAATTTTCAGATTTTTTCCTGTACTTGTAGTATAAGACGATATTACTTGTCAAATTTCATAGTTTTATGTAACGGAAAGTACCCTATAAATTTAGATTCTCTTGAAAGTGTCAAAACATACGTTTTTTGCGGCATAAACGGCCGTACCTTTGTTTACGTTAACTTAAAAGTTTGATTTTTTTACAGCTTCAAGGGACTGTAGACCTGAGTATACAATTTTAATTTCAACTCGATAACTCCATGCATTCCCGAGATAAAGGTTCTTGACATACAGACAGACCGACGGACAACAAAGTGATCCTATAAGGGTTCCGTTTTTTCCTTTTGAGGTACGGAACCCTAAAAAGATAAAGAACTTTATTGATCAAAAACCATATAATAACGTATCCATCAATGAATATATCAAAAACTGTATGGATAATCTGGGCGGCACCATAAATTCAGTGTTGGAAGGTTTCAAATAAAATTTTCACTACGAATTTCTTCAATACGTTCATAAAACTACGTTCCACTATGATCCTCAGAGGGACAGTGCACTTCATAAAACGATACGTCCAAGAATAAATGAAACATGGCAAGTATTTCCAGACTCGATGGAATGTAACCCGTTAAACCATTCTCGGATACAGTTGCTATCTTGATTTAGCCGGACTATCTTGAACTTCTTAGTCAAATTATGCATTTGTATAATTATTTTATGATAGCCGATTTTATTGTTATTTATAACAAAATATCGGCTCTTATTTTCGGAGATCTTGGATTACATAAATCATCCCAAAAATCAAACAGCTTCTTATATTATTTGACCTCTGAAATAGCATCACATTATTTCGCACTGGACGAGCGAAATGGCGATTGCGAAATTGATATCGTGTCACCATGTCAAGAGAAAGGTTGCAGGTTCAAAACCCGACCGGTTTAAAAATCTTAAGATTTTTCCGTTAGTGTTGGAAAATACTTAAAAAAAAATAACTAAGTAGTATTAAAAATCAGGGCAAAATACTCTTTTTAATAATACATTGATGGTATTAAAAGTCTTCTCCAGGAATAAATTATTGAATTATTAGTTTATATAAAACTAGCTGCAGCTCACGGTTGTGCACACGTGGTTTGTCAAAAAAAATTACATGTCTCAATCCCTGTCATAATCGTTCGATACACCAAACTTCATCGAAATCGGTGCAGTGGAGTCATGAAAACGTAATAAACAGGAAGACAGAGTTACTTTCGAAATTATGTAAATTATATGTAAATTATGAAACTATATTGTATGGATATGTTTTTATTCTTTTTTAATTATAGGCTAGCGTTTGACCACTATCTCGTCTGATGGTAAGCGATGATGCAGTCTACGATGGTGCACGCTTGCCTAGAAGAAACCTATTCACTCGTGACTTGAAGCTCCCTAGGTTGTAGTTATCATGAAATACAAACTCAGGCAAGTTCACTCCATATGGCAGTGTTTTACGTGTATTTCTCAGTCTATACTAAAAAACAAAGTCCGGCAAAGAGGACAATATAACAGATTAGTCCGGACAATATTTTAGCATAGCAGCCCTATTCCCAGATGATCCCTTGGGGATCGTAGACACGTTCGCTCAGCACTAGTTTCTATTCTCAAAGACAATTCCGCTGTTCTTTCCCCGGCTCAAGAGCTTGGGATACCGGTATAGTTGACATAACACTTACATTTGCACTGGTGTTGGTGCAATGTCTAGTTTAAATTTTGTAAAATCGTCTCTATAGGATTTTGCGAATATCAGGTAGCTTATAGAAATAACAACATCGAAAATTGGTATTGAAGGTTGATGTATCTACAAATAAATTTCAAAATTGCCCTTTATAAGCAAAAATACTTATACACAAAAGCAGTCTGTACCTGCAACTTAGCTGCATTTAATTCAATTACTGATTGTAATATTTAAATGAAGCACCAAAACAATGCTTTCTCTTGATAAATCAAAAATGCATGTCATTGATGCAAGAGTCACATTTATATTCTACCGAGCAAGGTTGAAATCACAAAGTCAGAGACAGAAGGTCGACACGATTCGCTGGCTTTGCCTCTACGACAAAATGCACTCACGCCTTCGGGCCGTACTCACGAGTGCATTTACATATTGATCTCCAAATCACACTGGCTGTCTGAATTGCAAATAAAAAGTATACTTTTACGCCACACGATGCTGGAGTCTTGTGTTTTTCGATGGCTATTAACGGAATACAAATGCATCCGAATTTCGAATGCTGCATTTGGATTATGCATCAGTTTCTGACGCTGTCAAATCACTAACGGGTTGGATGAGCCTATTATCTCACCATACCTATTCAATGGGAGCTTGAAAGCTACTATAAATAGAGCGTAATTGCCGTTCTGAATTGGCTACTTCAATAAAGGCAGCATTAAAAGCTGGGCATTTATTGACATACTAGTTGGTAGAGTACAAACGTAGCCGATCCATTAGTCCGATCCACTGGTGACATTGCCCATCCCACAAGGTGGTCTCTGGTGCACATTAGAGTAAGGTAGAAATGAGTTTTAGGAGGTGTATGACTCAAGTGATGAATCCTTTTATTCATGAAAGGTTTTTTAACAGAAATTCATGTTTCGTTTATGAAGTTACAGGTTAGTATTGCTAACCTTACTTCTCCTGGATTTATGATCCTATGCAACGGCTTAGTACATAAATGTGACAAGAAAATTTGGCGTTATATGCCAAACTGGAATTCATATTGATGTCCTGTTTTTATATCAGTTTCAGAGCGCATGTTACAAAGCTTCATAGTTGATAAACAATATACTGTGAAAAATGCAATCAAAACGACAACATTTTACGGCTTTTGTTAGAAATGATGAAAATTCCACATTTTTTATTAAACATTTTCAACACTTTCAACGAAATTGAATAACCTAACTTTGTGAGCTGCACTCAGCTTCAGTTTCAAGTATTTTCTACAGTTCAGATTCGACTGAGATGCCTTACTCACCTGGTTAAATCCAAAAGCATAATCCTCAAAGCCTTTCAAGCAGATTGTAACAAGATAATTAATTTTAACGAGTAACAAAGCTTCATTTCAGCTCAATCCTCCGAAGTTTATCTCAGAGTTCCTTCACAATTAGCCGAGCTATTCTAACCTGTTCTATTCTTGTTACAATGTCACTGCAGTTTCTTGCTAACTTGCAACTGAAGTCGCTCGGGAGGGACTGGCTCGGCCGATTCGGTTGTCGAAACTTGATTAATTTACCTACTCTACCCACTGTTAGTCAATCTTGGATTGGCTAAGTCACTTCCTAGGACGTAGTATCTATAGCCGATTTTTACAAGCTCTTTGATCTCTTGGTACGTCTAAATGAGAATGACATGATTTTCATTTTCAATTTATATCTTTCTATGCTTCACGGAAATGTACCTACAATTCAAATTTCGGCTTGACACCACTAATAATATTCTAATAATAAAATGTTTGTTACTGAGGACGGACAGACTGTAGTAATTTTTGTTATGATGGCATGTTTGAGGGCTAGTTTTAATGATCAATCAAATTGGTGTTGACTAAAATTAGCCCGCAAACACGCCTTCTTATTTAAAAATACTTAAAGGGACATGCCCATATAATGCTGTCAACTGCACAAAAAATTGCGTTCATCCAAAAAATATGTTACATTTTTTCGTTAATCTACGTATCAATCGATTAACACGAAAAGTATCCTACAATATTTTAAAATAATAATGAATATGAAAACGACAGGAAATGAAATGGTAGCAAATTGCCTCCAGTTGCAAACATTAGTGTTGAGCCAGAGTTGTTCTGAGACAATCATCGATTGTTGATAAAAGACCATAAATAAAACAATCGATTTATTTGACTGTATTTTCACTGACACGAAAAATCGGTCACCGATTTCAGAAGTACGAAACCAAAACGATATTTGTTTCCCAATGAGCGTTTTGTAAATCGTTTTTTTTTCTCTTTAATTAACCCGGGGGTGGTATTATGCTTGACTCGCGCTGGTAGCGAGCGCCCGAGCGAGATAATCTCAGCCAATCGCAGTGCGCGCTGAATTTGCGCTCAGCTGTTGACGCACCGCAATTGATCTAAATCCTCTCGCTCTCAGCTAACCTTGATCATAATCCGCGGGCCGTTGATCTCAGCGCCACCTTCTAGATGGCTTTAGGATTAACCAGTGGAGAGAAAAAAGCGGAAAAAAATAACTCGGCTTATCTGTAGCATTATCTCGATTTTAATTCGATCAACAAATGAGAGGTTAAAGCTTCGCACGATTTTTGCATAAGGCCATGCAGAGACGAGTTAATGACACAGACATGAGATATTTTTTAGTTAGGCACCTATCACTCGTTATTCCTCCCAAATCATCGAATTAAGAACTAACTCAAACGATAGTCGATATCGATCGATATCGACTACCTATTCAATCCAAGTTTACAAAATCAACACAGAAATACATAATGAATTCTATTAAACATCTCCAAAGGTAAATAAGTACATTTTTTTTTCGCTTGGGTACAATTGGTACTTACATTTTTCGTACATTTTATTACCTTATTACTACCCCTGACACACTAAATATCTGATTTTCAGAAGTAAATAGGTAGGTATATTTTTGTATTTATCTGTGGCGCTCGTGTTGAATCGAAATAAACTCGATTTTACTTCGATTCAACATTTGCTCAACAGAATCAGATGATTATTATTTCTTTGCATTAAAATATTGAATTTTGATTTACTGGAATAATTGCCCCCGTCTGTTGATTGTATAGGAGCACGATGTCAAAAATGGCACTTCTGTGCGCGCGCGTCTTGAGATTAAATATAATCGATTGCTCCATTTGACCGATTATTTTGCGCCGATAAATCGATATTTCGGATAATAGTCGATGGTCGATATACCAATCCCTATGACTGTGCGCGTACGTTATTCACAAACAAGTACCTACACAAGCCGTTTCCTGTGATCTGTGTCTGTGGCCGTTTCTTTTGTTTTCTCGCGTATTTCTGTTTGTTTGCTGACTTAAAGCTTAAACGATTAAATTGATAGTAATTATCAATATCATAATTTATCTAGGAATCGTTATAATTACAATAATAAACTATTTAAGTTGTAGTTGAATACAGTGATGTAAAACTGGTTGTTTGTGAAAAATAAAAACTGATTTTTCTCATTATAGTAAACTTTTTTATAACTAACTTCTGAGCTCTTTTATTACTAACTAAGCCTAGAATCATTAGCAATTAGTTTCAAGTGTGTGCAGTGACAGCATTTTTTACAAGGGAGAGTGGGCATGCCCCTTTAGAAATGTCAGTTTAAATGTCATTCTAATACAAATAAGTGAAATAATAAGTGAACAATAAGTGAACAAAATAAGACCGTTCGTATTTTACACAATTTTAGTAAGTCAGCGTAAACAACAGAATCGCCACCTTTGTGAAACTAAGAGGGCTCCTAAAGTTGGACAAGAGAGATAAGTTTGTAAAGTTGTATTTTTTTATAAAACTGTGTTGACAAAATATATGTAACAATTTCTAGTTCGTAGTTTACAAATCGCCTCGTCTTGCTGTCTGAGTCCGTATTGTTTTTTTTATTGGTGATACTCAATCGCTTTATCACTACCTTACCTAATGGTAAGTGATAGTGTGGTCGAAGATAGAGCACGCTTGTCTAGAAATCGTTAGTAATATTTTGTCAATACTACAATGACAGTTGACAGTATACAATGACTTATAGCATACAATGACAGTTTTATAAAGTTGTTTAACTTTTTTAGCTTGTGTTCTATAAAGTATCTACTTGTTAGTATCTTCTTATAACTGTTGAGGCATTCACGATTTTATCTATGCATAAGTAGTAGCAGGAACAAGACAAAATGTTTTATGGTGAACCAGCCATTCTCAAAGGTTTACTTGTTCAACAAAAGATACCTTCACAGATTTGGATTATTGAGTGATCTTGAATGGTTTTCAATGGTCTGACAATAGGACTGTTTTGAAGGCAGACGTCACGCAGGATAACGAAATCTGAGCTGATTCTATTATATTCGAGTGAAAATGTCATATCTATGGCTAAAGTTTTAGCAATGTAGTATTTTAGACAGATTTGGTTATGAAGGTTAACAGAAAATAACCGAAGTTTTGACGATATTTTAAACTACAGATTTATATTATTATTATTATTGCCACTCTGAGTACCTAAACTTTTGTATATTTCTGGCCACTCTAATACATATAACATATTTTTTTTAGTAAATTCATACATAAAGATGAATAATATCTTTATTACACGCCATTAAAAATTGATAAATAAAATAAAATGCACTTGTAAATCATAGATATAATAGGCCTTATCGCTGAAAACGACTTCTTCCAGGCAACCTTCGGGTGGATTCTAAACAAATATCATAAATCTAAAGATAAGAATGAAAAGATCATAAAAAAAATTATTTAGTATTTTTTTTTTCATAATCTTAACCTATAGTTTTCCACTGTTGGGCAAAGGTCTCCCCCATATTCCATCATAATATCATTTTTATATTTAATAATTCTTTAAATTGATTATATTGAATATTTGCATGTCTAGCCCGAGTAGAATACCTATATTTTTTAGGTTAAGATCTATTATTGCATTTATTTTCTGGCAAATAAACATTACTTGGATGGGTAGTTTTCGGCAAACTAGATGACATAACGTATTCTACAATATCACAAAACGTGTCTCTATAACCAATGCGCTCTGCCAACTATGACTTATGGGCCGAGGCTCACGAAGGAGGCTATGCACAAAATATGTGTAGCACAGAGAGCCATGGAACGCGCCATGCTCGGCATCACACTCTTAGATCGAGTTCCCAATACCGAAATTCGCAAGCAGACCAAAGTACATAACGTCAGCAAGCAAAAAGGGCTTAAGTGGAGTTGGGCAGGACACTTTTTTTTTTATTTATTTAACAAAAAGTTACATACATAAACATACATAAAGCACTGTAAAACCTTAAAAGTATGTCTCGGTGCTTAAGACACTAGTGCCGCTACACATTATTTAAATAGGTACTTATAAACCCCGTCACCCTAAAAGTATGTAGGTACGCAAACATAGTAAGTCGGCAGCGGCAATTATAATTACAAGATTTATAACTTTTTATATATAGGTACTTTTAATTTCATAAGTTAGTTCATAATGAAAAAACGGCACAATACTCCTCAATGCACATTGCACGTGTCATATAGCTAGGTATCAACTATCTTGTTTACTTCATTCTCGCTCGGTCCGGTCGAAATCGACAAAACATCGAAGCAAGCTTATCTTCTATACAGGCCATATACTTGGCCAGACGTAGTGACGACAGGTGGACTAAGGCACTAACAGAGTGGAGGCCGAAAACCGGGCATCGAAATAGGGAACGTCCACCAGCGAGATGGGTCGACGACCTCAATAAAACCGTGGGTCGTACGTGGTTCAGACTGTCACAGGATCGGAAAGAAAGGTCGTCATGGTTTGAGAATGATGTTGATGAAACAATATAATTCTTACTTATTATGTATGAACAAATAGGGTTTCTTAAAGTTGAAAACACCGAGCTTTTTAATGTATCACATTAGCGACAAATTCTAAATGCCCTTATACTAGAAAGTGTATTAAAGCAGCATAAACACTTGTACCATAATAATAGAAGCCGCCGCAAAATGTCATGTTTGGTAAAATAACATAACGCAGAGCCATTTGCGTAACCCACAGAGATTGTTACTAGTGAATTATCACTTTTGCTGTTTTCAAATTAACTTATTTTATGGGGCAATAGTTTGGGAATTCGCTGTTGAAACATTTGGCGTACTTATATTTGACTGCTATATATATTGTATAGTATTTCAGCATATGCAATTGGGTTGAAACTTTTTAACGGGGCGTTTTAAAATTTAAAGCCTTTAACTTGCTCAAATTAAGGTTTTTATAATACAATCCAGCACTTACTTTTTAATGTCATTCCGTCGAATTTGAGACAATTACCTAGTATTTTATTAAAAGTCCATCGAAAAAATCTCTCATAGTGATAAAACCACCTTTGCAAATTTAATAAATATTAAATAAATATTGCTGGACATTTCACACAGCGCTATTTAGCCCCAAACTAAGATGAGCTTTTACTATGGGAACTAGATAACTGATAGAATACTTATATACATTTTTTTTTGTAAATACATACTTATAATATATAGAAAAATAACCAGACCCGGAACAAATATCTGTAGATCATGCAAACATTTGTTCCGTGGCGGGAATCGAACCCGCTACCTCCTGCGTCTCAGCCGGCTATTCGCCCACTGCGCCGCGGAGGTCGTCATTTATTATTAAACATTCCTTTTAAGTGGTATACAATAAAGTTTTTCTGTACTGGATGTATAAAAACTTCATAGTTTGCATATTTTCATCCTCTAATGTACGTACACGCTGCTGTATTCAGGTATAAATTCAAGCCACCAAATGAAAGTATCCTATTTACCATCAAATTTCTTAAAGAAACCGTAACACATATATTATTTTATTTGCATATACATATGCAATGGTATTGGCATTTTCAGTAAGGACTTAGCGACCGACAAATCGTCGTTTAGAATAAGTTAGCGATGATAACGAAATACTTTATTCTTTACTTATTTAAGCTTACAAAAAGGGCATTTACAAACGTTAACTTAAACTTAATATGAGTTTTCTTTCTTCAAACTTTTGAAATGTTGAATATACCGGCTGTTTGGTAAAATACTGACGATATTCAAGTGCCGGTTTCTAAAAACATAAAAAAAGACATCTCGAAAAAAAAACTGCTAGTTATATTATCAAATTTAAATGAAAATAGACTAAGTTTAGGTGATTAATTCGATATAAAACTTACTGCCTACTCTTGCAATCGACATCCAAAAATAAAGGCCGATATGATATCTCTTTCGGAAATGGTTGCGGGTTTTGGGTTAGAAAGGGACAACAAGAGATATCTTGAGACATCAACAATATAGTATCTGTGGTTGGATGGCAAACATTATGCAATAGCATAACATAAGTTTAATAAAGTGTTTATTTTTACATGCCAAAATAAATTTCACATTTCTATGGTAAACATTTCACAAATTAATTTATTATGCTCATCAAAATAACCCCTTTTATTTTTGTGAGTATATTATCAAACACCCTAATATATAGATTAAACTTTGCAATGACATTCGTCATACTGACAACAAATATCAATAGCTATGACGGTATTCATAGAAATTTAAAGAATACACATTATATCGATACAGACATGTCGTTTGGATTTGCGTCCGAATTCGGTCGATAATTTCATCACTATAACTTCGAGAATTCCATCCCAGAACAACTTACTTTTCACTTACAACTCACGGAAATTACAATGAAAAAGAAAAAAACTTCCTACTTGGAAAGTGCAATTTAAGCTTCGTAGCCACAATGCAGTATTTCTCAACTCATATATCTCAAACTCTTTCAAGATTACAAAGTTGCCCTGAGTTTTTACAGGAAAAGTGGATTAAGATTTCCTATATCAACCTAATATTTCAGCATTACTTTAAGTTCTTATGATTTATAGGGTAACTTCAAAAAGTTCTTCATGTCATCCACTGGCTCTGTGAAATTTCCTGAAAGGAACTTTAAACTTTTTACATTAGCTGGATGGTAGAAAGTGACCTGAATACAAGTCGGCTTTTTGTATGGCCGATGTATCTTTGAAGTATTCCAAGTTCTGCTAGAATATTAAGTGTCTTCATTACATCTGAACTGCGAATGCTTTTTGGTTCGATTATTTTGTTAGTGAAGCAAATAATTGCAGGAGTATTTTTATGAGGAAATATTGTATAGCGAAAGCTAGTTTCCGGCTATGGCTTCGCGTGGCCAGTAAAAAGTAGCCTATATTTCAATTCTAGTCATTTCATCGAAATTGGTTCAGTTGTTACGTTTGTTACGATTGAGTAACAAATAAAAAAATATACATACTTTCGCATTTATATCTAAGTGTGATAATATGATCGTGTGATTAATCTAATTTTGTCTTACTCTTTACAAATAAGCGGTCGAGATCGAGCGCTATTCACGAACCTAATTCACGAAACGGTTTTTCACCTTCTGCCAGAGGCTTTGCACGCGTATTTTGTCAATATTAAGTAGCCTATGTTTTTATCCTATCTATGTACCAAATTTCATCAAAATTGGTTCAGCCGAACAAACAAACATACAAACTTTCGCATTCGCTAAAATTTGGTCATAAGAACTACTAATTCTGGAAAAAAATTAACACTTGCATGATTAACAAGTAGTAAGGCTGTCACCCTTGTGAAAGACAAACACACAAACGAAAGGTGTGGAATTAGTAATAGGGTCACGTTGGCACTCTTCAGGTACGAAACACTGGAATAAAGTAATCAGAATCACTTTCGCTTTAATTAGCCGAGACTTACTACGTCGATCTATCAAGAAACTACCCTCACTAAACAGACAAGTTCAACAGTTTATCTTGCTCATTATGCAATTAATAAACATTTATAAAGGAGTTAAGTGCCGAAGAGATTCTCTCTGAACTAATACTCGGGTTACTTAAAGAACAGCTCTGACATTAGAGTTTTTAAACTTAATAACAGACAACTCTAATGAATATTGTTAAAAATACTGCTATTAATTATGTCGGATCAGTTTTTTTATGATAATACTATATACCTTCTTGGAATCTTCGTTGACCCCTGGAAGCCTGCTAAGTTAGGTCGCCATGTTAAATAACTTTTCACGACTCAAAAATTTATTTTGTTGACACCCTAATTATTTATCAAAATAAAATAAAATAAATATCGCTGGACATTTCACACAGCGCTATCTAGCCCCAAACTAAGAGGAGCTTGTACTATGGGAACCAGATAACTGATAGAGTACTTATATACTTTTTTTTTTTGTAAATACGCACTTATAATAAATAGAAAAACACCCAGACGCGGAACAAATATCTCTAGATCATGCAAACATTTGTTCCGCGGCGGGAATCGAACCCGCTACCTCCTGCGTCTCAGCCGGCTATACGCCCACTGCGCCACGGAGGCAGTCAATCCATCTAGTCATTTGGTTACTACGAGAAATAAAGAGTTTATCCTACTTTATTTGTATCACTAACATAATATGCACCATTACGAGTATAAACTTATGTCCAATAACGTTTTTATCATCATAATGAAATCAATCAAAGGACGACCACTGCTGAACATATAAATAAATAAATAAATAAATATTGCTAGACATTTCACACAGCGCTATCTAGCCCCAAACTAAGCAGAGCTTGTACTATGGGAACCAGATAACTGATAGAATACTTATATACAGTTTTTTTTGTAAATACATACTTATGATATATAGAGGAACAACCAGACCCGGAACAAATATCTGTAGATCATGCAAACATTTGTTCCGCGGCGGGGATCGAACCCACTACCTCCTGCGTCTCAGCCGGCTATTCGCCCACTGCACCACGGAGGTTGTCAACATAGTTCTCCTCCGTCCTCGAGAAGGTCGAAAAGAGTCTTCTTGCGTCCGCAAAATGACTCAAGACTAACCTAAGACCTAACTAAGACTAAACTCTTCTCTACAGTTACTATGCTAGGGATCGTCCAATCTTCTGGGATCTGCACCAAACGGCTCCCTGCAACCTTTAGCAGGTCGTTTTTCCATCTGGTTAAGGGCCTTCCTACGCTGCACTTTCCCTTGCGTGGTCTTCACTCTAGAGCCTTTCTGCCCCAACGGCAGTCAGTTTTTCAAGCTATGTGCCTGCATTTCATCAAATACCTAATATAATTGCGAATCGTGTAGATTATCTTTTAAGATGCCGCCGCCTTTTGATTAAGTATATCTTCTCGGCGAAAAAGAGTCAGTTTAAAAAAGGTAAAAGGGCACTTCGAGCTCTTATGGGTTTCGCCCACTCCTACTCTCAAGTTTAGCTCATACATCGAGTCTAAGGCTACAACAGTTGCTATGAAGCTGGGTATCCTCGACAAGACATCCGGTCTGGTATGGAGTACTGCTGCCACCTATGGGATAGTTCGGATTACCAGCTCACTACCTTAGACTCGATAGAACGTAGGGCTTTTAGGCTTATAGGTGAGCAATACGAGGCATGCCTTTTAAGTTTTGTCGTTTGAAGAAAAAAACACATCTAGAACCTTATAGTACTTACTTTTTATTGTTTTTCAAAGTATTCACAACGTAGCTTAAAACACTTTTCCATTTGCTCAAACCAGTTATTATAACATTTATTCCACTCTAAAGTGGGGTGTTCAAAATGGCTGTCTTGAAAGCGTCGACTGCTTCTTCACCGGACTGGAACCTTTGACCACGAAGACTTTTCTTAATTTTAGGAAATGTAAAGAAATCGTTAGGGCTTAGGTCAGGACTGTATGGAGGATGGTCAAGAATTTCTACTTTTTCCTGCTTCAAATACTCAATCGTTTGACGAGCGCTGTGTGAGCTTGCGTTGTCGTGGTGCAGGATGATGCGTCGCTTTGAGTTAGATTTTCGAAGTTCGGCGATGACTTGTGGTAAACAAACTGTAGTATACCACTCTGCGTTAACCGTTCTACGATCTTCAAGTGCAATAGTCGCAACATGGCCGGTTTTTCCAACGAACGTGGCCACCATCTTCTTTGAAGTGCTTCGAGAACGAACAACTTTAGTCGGCTTTGGCTCGTCTTGAAAGACCCAGATTGTAGATTGTTGTTTGGTATCAGGATCGTAGGCATAGATCCAAGATTCGTCACCACTTATGATGTCGTAGACGTGATTTGACTCCCCTCGGTTGAACCTTTGCAGAGTTTTCTTACACCATCTGACGCGGGCCGCCTTGTGATCGTCGGAAAGCAGATGCGGTATCCAACGGCAAACTAGCTTTCTCACACCAAGCGCTTCATGCAAGATCTTCTGAATGGTTGTCCCTGAGATGCCTAATAGAGCTTCTATCTCTCGATACGTCACATGACGATCTTCGAGAATTAGTTGTCTCACAGCAATGATGTTATCTTCAGTGAAGGCGGATTTTGGGCGTCCTTCGCGAAATCTGTCACTAACACTAGTATGTCCACGCTGGAATTCTAAATACCAGCGTTCGACAGTCCGCAGACATGGGGCTACATCACTGAACACAGATGTTAGCTCTTCTAAACACTGAAGCCGTGTCAGGCCTCTTCTAAAGTTGTAGAAAATTATTGCACGAACATTTTCCTTAGAAATATTCATTTTCGTACGTGACCTGACAGATTCAAATCGAAACTGTGACTAAACAATAGCATTAATCCTAATACTTTCAACTGTTTTGAGATTCAAAATGTAAACACATTCGAATATAGAACAGTTCCAAATTCAAAATTGCCGGAAAATATGGAAACGACAGAACTTAAAAGGCATGCCTCGTATATGGCGGAGACTAAGACCCAAAGTCTCGAACACCGCCGTATTTTTTTTTATACTATGGAGATGGAACAAGCCTATGGCCCACCTGATGTTAAGTGGTAACCATCGCCTATAACAAAGTTTGCCTCGTAGGTCACGCTCCTTGGAAATGTGCCCTACGATGAACTTCCCTGCGTCTATCAACTTGAGGCATACAGGTGTAAAGCCTCATGTGCCTGTAATTTCACCGACAACCATTCTCTTCAAACCGAAACACAGCAATGCTGCTTGGCGGTAGAAATAGGTATGGTGGTAGAACTTCCCCGGGCGAGCCCTTTCACAAGAAACTCTACTACTCTTAAAGTTGCAAGCCTATCGATCTTTTACAGAAAACATTTTGGGGAATGTGTCCCAGAACTAAAGGAACTGATCCCGCCATCTCCCTTCCATCAAAGGGCAAGCACGCGCACGGCTCAGTACTATCAGTACCTAGTCGATACACCACCCATTCGCACACACCGTTTTGGTTCTACATTCTTGATGCGTAAGGTAAGGTATGGAACACTTTGCCGTCGTCCGTTTTTCCTAGTAAATAGGTTTCTTCTACATCTTCGTGCTTTGTTTTAGACCACATAATCGCTTACCATCAGGTGAGATTGTGGTCAAACAAGATCTATCCAATTAAAAAAAAAAAAGGGGAAGGAAGCAAGTCAATTGTCAGTGGTCTTCCTACAATAACGAGTAGCTATATTCCCGTTGTCATTGATTAATGGTAACTGACTAGAGGATTGTTCAGGCGGGATGAGTTCTGAAGAAGCATTCACAAACCGTGAAATTAACTTTCGTCGCCTTTCGAAAGCCGTCAGTTTGTTTTCAGAATCGTTTCGCTTTTTTTGCTTCAAGTGGTATTGGTAACGGATTGTTGATGATTGCAGCAGTTTAGCTTATTTCAGCCGTACATTGAGAAGCTTAAATGGAAATTGGAACACAGTGATTTAAATCGTAGCCTTTTTATGAAAAGTTGAATTTTTCAAAAATAAAATAGTTAGCGATTATTGTAAATTAGTTTTATTTTATTATTACATAATTATAATTATCCGTTTTTGAATCGATCGACTCATCGATCCTGAGTTTGATATTCTAAATGCTATATTTGAAGTTGAAATTTTAGATAATATTGTACTCGTACCTATACAATATTGACAATATTGACGACCTCCGTGGTGCAGTGGGCGAATAGCCGGCTGAGACGCAGGAGAAAGCGGGTTCGATTCCCGCCGCGGAACGGAAATGGTTGCATGTTCTACAGATATTTGTTTCGGGTATAGTTGTTCTATATATTATAAGTATGTATTTACAAAAAAGTATATAAGTATTCTATCAGTTATCTGGTTCCCATAGTACAAGCTCTGCTTAGTTTGGGGCTAGATAGCGCTGTGTGAAATGTCCAGCAATATTTATTTATTTATTATTTATTTATTTATAGGCCATTTTTAGGCCAAGTGGCAAAATGGAGTAGTTTGGAATAATTATTCTGCGGTTTAGAACTATAAAGTTTTACCAAATATTACATACATATGTAGATACATATAATTATACTAGTAGTTTGACAAAAAGAGCTCTGGTGACATAAGAATTTACATTTAAATTTTTTGTTCTTTTGCTTTTGTGCCAATATTTAAGAACACTTGGCTGAAAAAATAAAGTGTCCTATCCCTTGCTAATTTAACGATAGCCTTCAATATTCCATTATCCCATATCCATCCCTATATTTTTCCATCGACTTCAATTGGTGGGATCTCCCGAGAACATTTAGGCATCAATTTATTCACGGGAGGACCGTTCTGAGGCTCGCACGTAGTTATTCTTTCGTATTTCAGAACTTTGGAATAATATTATGGTGCATTAGGTAAATGGTGATATTGACTTCATAAGTAGTCCTTTACGTTTTGTAGCTGCTGTTTTTTTATGGCTGGGGGATTCAGAAATAGAATATATGAACGCAAAAAAAATTGTGCTCCCGTTTATACAAGTATGTCGATCATTGTAAGTATTCCATCAGTTATCTAGTAATAGACAAATACGCTACCACAGTTATACACAAATAAAAAAAACTCCACCTACTGTTAAAATAAAGGAAATACTAACAACTATTATATATAGCTTATATATATATTTATAAGCTTAGCTTTATATAACAAGACAAAATGTATAATATATGTTATACCTGTATGTTCCACTACCATCAGGAAACACAACTCGACAATTTCTCATGCAAGATGTAAGCATCATCTCCTCGCAAGGGAAATAGGTAAGTACAATGGTGGTTTTACTTTAGAAAACTCCCTGCTACATAAAACATGATATTATCCCCATAGTTGCGGGTAAAATTAGTTGCATGAAAACTGACTCAATCTAGTAAACCATGACTCTACATGTTATGGTGCCATTGAACACCATTAATTAATCTACGGATAATCAATTTAACACAGATGATTGCTTTTCCTGCCTCGATCCTCGAGCTAATTATATTATTGTTTGCCTCATACGTTTTTTGTTCTGTTTCGACCCTCCAGATACAATGATATGACCAAATCCGGTAATTAAGATGGAATAGAAGATTATGTCACGAGGCGTGTGAAAAAGATTTATTTTCTCATGTTTACTCGTGAACGTGCGGATGTTTTTTGAAACGATTTATAACCGTTTTTTATTTGGATAAAATAAATTCGGAAATGTGTAAAGTAAGGTGTTGGTTTTCTAAAGTTTACGCGGGATTGTTATAATGTTTAGAAAGCTATAAAATACTTAAATATGAGAAGAATATTAACCACTTATAAAAAATTAAAAATTATAATACTTATAAACAAGAATTACCTACAAGAAAACAGCTGAAGTGAAAGATCCTCTTTTGTTTGTCCGATCAGTTACAAGAAAACAAAAGCTTGAGAAAATGTAATGTATATTAATTCAAAAAGAAAATTACCCTGGTATTCTTCAAAACATGTAATAAATAAAAACACTAGCAGTAATGATTGAAAAGTTGCATGTTTAAGGGTATTAAACGGTGGGCTCTCGTGGTTAAGCGTCGTAACGCCGACCTAATTTTCGACAGGTAACGACTAGAAAAAATCTTGTTTGATGGCTTCGTAGTGTTCATTGCTATGTTTGTTGCTTGTAATAGATAACTGACTGTGATAGGCGCTTGAAACGGAAAGCTATGTCAAATTAATTAAAGTACCAAGTGTTTTATCGCAAAATAATGATTTTAGATTCGCTGGGTTAGGCATATTTGTAAATGAATATTTTTTTTTCGTTTGCCCGCAATCTCATTCCCGGATTGTAGTATTTAGGAAAAATAGGCGACGGTCAGTGTGTGAATATTTTTTAGAACTGTGATTCGTCAAAAATTAAAATATAAGGATCACAAATCTTATCTCCCATAAAAGCCTTATTTGTTAAATTTCAAAATGCATAAATACATGGCTATCAAAGTACGTTCCAGATTTGCAATAAATAGGCTCTATAAAGATAACATCTCGAGAAACAACATAAGTACAGCTATCTGTTTTCCTTTGTTCCACCAAACTTTAACTAACTGATTCCCCTTGATAAACAAACAATAAAACTCATTCAAACTACAAAGATAAGAAAATAAAGTAAATCCCTAAGCAGTTTGTAGGTTGTTCGCAAATTATAGTTAAATATACGGTGTCTAAATAAGTTGCCATGCGGTTGCAACCCAAGCTGTGTTCGCCCAAGTTAAATACGACTTAGTCTAAGTTCAGTGACATACCGAACTAAGGCCAAGATGCTGGTTTTGGATATGCAACTACTCGACTTTGCTACCCACCTGCTCTTATGTTTAGGGGCAATGTAAATAGGTAAATTGTGTAGCTTTATACAGGGGATGGGCACATTATGTACATAAGAACCGAGAATCGTTGAGGAAACAGATCGTACAAATGTGAAAATAGATATCGTTCAGTAAACTAGCAAAACATGGTACAAGCTGATTAATATAAAATGGTTGGTATTAGCCTATAGTCTGCTGGGTCGAAGTGCCTAGAAAACCCGAAGGCCAGATTTATCGAAAGATTCCTGTAGTTCACTCAATTCAACTAGGTCCTAGGTGCATATTTATATTATTAATGTATGAAGATAAAGTCTAAATAAATAGTAATCACTAGTTTTGATATTCGATACAATTGAAAGTCCAGAGGACCTAAACTTTATTCACCTAGAAAACTAAAATTATATTCATGAATTAAAACGTGTGCATAAATAACGCAAAATCGAGTGCTTACTTTCGTTCAATCAGTTAGGTATAACTTAATCCATCTATTTGTTTGCACTATTTTAATAATAAAATTAGTTTCACACCATCCAACGTTTAGGGCAAGGTTAAAAAAGATTGTTATTAAATCTTAGTACCTGTCTGAAAGAGATTGCTAACAATAACAAAATTAGACATAGTGGTGGCAATTCTGTTGTTTACGCTAACTAAAATTGTGTAAAATACGAACGGTCTTATTTTGTTCACACTAAAGATCAAATTAGAATGAAATTTAAAGTGGCATTTCTAAAGTTAAGTAATTATTGTTATGATGGCATGTTTGAGGGCTAGTTTTAGTGATCAATCAAATTGTTGTTGACTAAAATTAGCACGCAAACAGGACTTATTATTTAAAAATACTTAAATTTAGAAATGTCACTTTAAATGTCATTCTAATTTGATCTTTAATGTGAACAAAGTAAGACCGTTCGTATTTTACACAATTTTACTTAATCAGCGTAAACAACAGAATCACCACCAGTGTCTAACTACATAGTTTGGGAAACTATGGATTTATAATAACTGTGTCAAACTTAATAATGTCATATATATATATAAAACAAAGTCTGGTTAGTTACACCATTTATAATTCAAGAACGGCTGGACCGACTTTGATTATCTTTGATTTGTTGGATTTGTCTCCACCCCGAATAGAATAACTATTAAATAATCGAAAACAATCACGAAAAAAAAATATGATGAAAATTCATTTTCCCATTCATAGATGCAGCTAATGATGGTCGATTGACAATTCTACCGGCGTGTCATATGCATGTCAATGCGCTGTATGAAGTTTGGCGGGTCAGCTAGTTATAGATAATTTATTATTAGTATTACAAGACTTTTTGACAGATGTCAAAGTGGCGGCAAATGTCAGAGTGACAGATTTATCAGAAATTTTTAAAGTGACGCATATGTCTAATTGGATGTTACGTCTCCAAAAAAACTGACGCAATTTAGTTTTCTAATCACAAACGCAAACGCAAAAATGAAATGTCGGATTATTGCCACTACTATAAAATTGATAAAGATGGTATAAGACTCATACCATCTTTATCAATTTTATGTTATACTATAAGTAATCACACGCTTCAAATATTCAACTGGGCCGTTTTTGTTTCATTCATTAGTCCAATGTAGTTTATACCTACGGTTCTTGCAATCTGAGTTTTTTCAGTCATTCATGAATGGGCATTATCGCTCCATTAATATACGTCTATACAAATCTGAAATTGGTTTTGGAGCTTTTTTGAGTAAAATACCAATAGTGACGGTGTATTTCTATTCATCAAAGTGGATCCTGACATAAAAAAGTTATTTAAAGCAGCTATGATTTTTAAATTACACTAATATTATAAACGCGAAAGTTTGGATGTTTGTATATTTATTTGTTTGTTTGTTACTCAATCACGTCGTAACCGATTTAGATGAAATTTTGTATGTACTTTTTATCCCATAAATCAGGTTCCATTGGATAAAAATGGGGTATCAAGTCGAGTTGCAACAGTGAGTTTAGCTTTATTTCTAGGTTACCTACACATTTAGTAGTGTAATGCGTACGAAGTCACGGGCAACCGCTTGTGTTTTTATATATTTTTTTTCATTTATGCAAAGTGACCTTATTCCCATTATTCTATTGACTTGATATTTTGATTGTCTTTCCCATTTGTGTATCTGTAAGTATCTGAAGATAATCAAATTATATTTTCGGTTAGGTCACGATGCCTCTCAAGGCAAAGTTTGAGATATCTGTAAGATAAGATAACTCTTTATTGTACACCAAAGTAAAATACAGAACATAATTTTTACTAACAAATTTAGTACAATGGGGGGTCTTATCGCTAAAAGCGATCTCTTCCAGACAACCTTAGTATGGACAGGATTTTAACATATCACATGACGGCGGTGCATCTATATAAAATTAAAAACATACCTACATACCATAAACCTAAAATACTAATAATAACTCAAATTTAATTATAATAAAACAAGCAACTGTAAAAATGGTTATGATGAATTAACAAGCAGCGACAACTTCAACGCAGGGACAGATAATGTAAGGTGTAACTGGCAATGTAAGGCTGTAAGGTGGAGCTGCTTCTCTATTGATCGATGTTACCGAAGCTAAATCTCAGACATTGATACACTTACTAAGCTGCATAGTGTGCCCTAGTTCTTGTACTCTGAGGGATACCTGTACCGCCACAGATAATGCTGTTTTTAGGGTTCCGTACCTCAAACGGTAAAAAAGTAACCCTTATAAGATCACTCTCTTGTCCGTCTGTCCGTCTGTCTGTACGTGTGTCACCAACGATTTTCTCAGGAACAAGTGGACCTAGCAAGTTGAAATTTATACCAGATACTGAGGTATATAGTCCCTATTAGATGTATGAAAATCAAGGTCCTGAGGCAACACCATACAAAAATATGGACAAATTTTATTTTTCGTAATTTTACCTTTAATTATACTTTGTTTTTAACCAAAATTGACAATTCTAGTTTAACCGAAAGTACCCTATAGGTTTTGGGTCGAAAACCTATATGGTAGTTCCCGTTGACCTAGAATCACGCAATTTGGCAAAAAGCAAGGTGTTACAGCACAAATAAAGGAAAAATTTCATAAAATAAAAAAACTTTAAAATTAAAGGGGGTCCCCATACATACATAGTTTACGCCAATTAAGATAGTCCTCTGAGTTGTACGGGCGTTCATACAATTTAAAGGACTAGCTTAAGCGGCAACAACCTCAAATAACGTAAATGAATAAAACTGTGCTATTGTGTGAAAGTAAATAACATTTTACAGTTAAGACTAAGGCGATCGTTACACTACGCACAAGTGCGAGTCTGACTCGCACTTGGCCGGTTTTTATTTGTTATTATTAAACGTTGGTGTATATATTTTTGTAAATTATGATGATCATGTATCAACATGTATTATTAAATACGTGTTTCATTCTATTTATTTTGCAAACAAAAGGAACATACAAATCCACAATTTTCGAGATATTTGAGAGATATTAAACATGTCGAATGTTGTGGATTGTGAAATGAAATGTCAACAAAACATAAACATAAAAGAATGTAAAAAATAATAATATCCATTTAAACAAAGCAAACACAGCCGTATTTACTCGGATATGTTACGCATCAATAAATAATTCAGAAGATTTTAAATGTGGTGTGTCGATATTGCCCACATCGCGTTTATTTTGTCGTGTCATGATGTATTGATTTTGGTAGCAATCAGATGATTCGAGAGGTCTTGAATTGGGGAAACTCACGATTTTTTTTATCCCCATAATGAGCATCTTCAGATACTCAGCACTCTCGTATTCATATCGCACTAGGAATTAGTCAAACATTAGATACTTTTGGTAAATACCCACTTTTTGTTTTCCGCGAGGGACGAGTTGCAAGTCTATTGCCGCTTATCACACTAATATTATAAATGTGAAAATTTGGATAATTGTTTGTTTGTTACTATCACGTCGTAACAGCTGAACCAATATCGATGAAATTTGGTATATACGTAGATTATAACCTGAATTACCACATAGTCTACCTTTTATCCCATAAATCAGTTTGGGGTGTGAAGTCAATTTGCAACAGAGAGTTAAGCTTTACTTCTACTACTAAGCGTTACCTACACATTTAGGAGTGTAACGCGTACGAAATCGCTGGCAATAGCTAGTTAAAATATATATAAACCGATGCCACATAACATTTTTTTTGTGTTATGCTGGTTTGCTCATGATGTTTTCTGGTAAATTACTCAAATACTTCCTATTGGAGTAACGATATTCACGAGCATTGAATGAAGTTTCACATGTTTGGTTACTTCAACCATTCTAGGTGGTATTTTCGATTGAACTGTATTGAAGACAATCAAAAATAGTAAAACTACCAGACAGCTACCGTACATCATACTTCAGATTGAATAGAATAAAAACTCTCTAATAAAAACTGTTTGTTTTTTGTAAGGATTAATTACAATAAAAACACTTAACTATCGAAAAGTAAAATTAGCAGTTTTATTGCTATGCGATCTCATCCAGACAACCTTAAAATGGACTAGTGGCTGGATCGAAGTTTCTAAGCTGTCCAAAGACTTGACATTTTTTTGAGTTTTTATAGCTGTTACCGACATCTAAAATTATCATCCAACGCACAGAAGTGCTCAGTTAATAGCACTAGCGGTTACGCATACAAGTAGTGACCGCGTCGAAATTTACATAGCCTAAATACTCAATCGTTTATTGTATTCCACAATGTAATAATAGTTGAAAATTGATGGGTTCATGATGGACCCTGTTGGGTTGAGAGAGGAGGACGTTAACATATGTTAAGAATGACTACGCAGATCACGCTACAAACACTTCTAGGCTACGTACAACAGATATGCTAAGAAACTGAGAGCTACGCCCTATTAGATAAAAGATTGAAATTTTCCGTAAATGTTCAGTTATCACTATAAAAATATTCTATTAGACAGAAGATGAATACAAGATATGTCCCTCTGAAAATCATTGAGGAAGACCTCAGCAGAGAATGCCCTAAGGCTGTAGTGATGACGTGTAAGATAATAAATTTCGGCTACCTAAACGCAAACGCATTTACCGGTTTCCGTTCCGCCGCGGGCAATAAAGGTAAAATAAAATGGATTCGACAATGCACTCCCTGATTGTGCTTAGGGGTATAAGACGGGGTGGCTATTAGGTCTATTCAAATAGTCTACAATCGAAGCAGGTATGGGCGGCACGACTCACAGCTCAAAGGATAGCTAGTCCACTTAGAAACAATTATAGTTTTTTTTTCTATATTCATGTTGTTCGGTTAAGTATAAACAAATAAATAATAAAAAACAACAAAAACCGACGCGGATAATAAAACAATGAAATTTAGTTCGTCTATAAAGTGGTCTTTATGTTAGTAATTTTACAAGCAACAAGTAATATTTCTCTTACGGAGCGGAGCAATGGGATGAAGCTACAACAGAGTCATCTATTTAAACCTACATTAATGCCTCTACACTGGCCTGAAGGGACAACCCGCCGAGTTAGTTTTGGTGGGTTAACCCGGCAGTTTCAAATAAAAGTATAAAAAGTAAAAGTATTAAAGTTTATGTGGTAAACCAAGATGGCTTTTGACTATTTACCTAGCTATTTAGCCATAGTCTGTCCTCACAGTAAATTGCGATGGCGTTTTGGCCTCTCGCAATCGGCAGAGTCACTGGGGTGGAATTAAACGATTTATTGTAGTCACGGAGTGCGGATCATTGTGACGGCAATACTGTTGTGGCTCGGTCTAAATGTTTAGTTTAGTTCAAAGCTGCGGTTCCTGGAGTATCAAAATGTTTGAGTATTTTTGCTGTTAGTAAATGCTGAATGACAATGACCTAAACTGTTTGGACAATAGCTATTCAAACAATAATATACATAGTTAACGCTGTTTCAAAAATGGATAGCGTTCTGAAAAAACTTATTTATCTATATGTTGTGTTTTAAGATACGTTTGCAATCCAGTTTAAATTTGAAGATCTCCATGATCCTATTGTATGCGATCTACGTTCCAAAGAATGAACATAGAATTTTGAAACTCAATGCTTTTAGGTACAAAAGCCGAGTTTACAATAGGACCGAAGCTCGCATTCTGAAGTAGACTTTGCAACGTTTTAATCTGTATATTTTATTATTGGTAGCATTACTTGATAGCATCCTTATTCTTAAAGCTAGGGGCTAGGGATGCAAGCACAAAATGTGTAAATATTATCAAACAAAATTCGTAGCAATTTGCTACGTCGTAGACGCCTACGAAAAACCAATGTCAGTAATACTTTACGTCATTTTCCTGTTCATGAATTAAAAATGGCTTCTAATAAAATAAACATTATAAATATAAATAAATATTGCTGGACATTTCTCACAGCGCTATCTAGCCCCAAACTAAGTATAGAGAAACAACCAGACCCGGAACAAGCATCTGTAGATCATGCAAACATTTGTTCCGCAGCGGGAATCGAACCTGCTACCTCCTGCGTCTCAGCCGGCTATTCGCCCGCTGCACCACGGAGGTCGTCATTACGTACATTACTAGGGCTAAGGACATATTTACAATAAATACATGTAATAGATAACAATCAAGCTAATTGAAAACAGATATACAGAAAGCACCTCCATTAAAGAGAGCATACATAAGCTAGGTATGCGATTGATGCCTCAAGCCCTGCCAGTGTCGCGTATCACAAAGTTCGTAGTCACAACACGTCCCCTGCTATGGGTAGACGAGATACAAATCCCAGGAGACGTTGCCACGAATCTGTATACATATTCCAATGTTCACCTTAGATCGCAGTCACATAGATATCTTGTTCGTTTTACCGGTTACCTAAGGTACGGGACTTGTTTAGCGGTCGCACATTAAATGAATAGTGCTGGACATTTCACACAGCACCATCTAGCCCTAAACGAAATAAAACTTGTAATATGGACACCAGATAGCTGATAGTATTCATATATACATTTTTATGTAAATAAATACTTATGCAAACATTTGTTCCGCGGCAGGAATTTAACCCGCAACCTCCTGCGTCTCAGCCACTCACTTACTGCGCCACGGAATTATTTGCAATGCTTCGTTTTTTTTGAAACCATGCAGTTTCCTTGTGTACAATTTGACGGACAGTACATCCAAAGAATACTATTATGAAGTAAATCTTACATAAACATAAAATAACTGCCTCTTAACGCCCACGGTCCTTGATAAAGAACTTTTATAACGTAATGTTTTTTGTAAAGCCCAATTAAACAACATATATTTGGATCAGAGGGCATGGGTGCAGGCTTCATTACAATTGCGTTTAGGAGCTCTGGGTATCCGATCAGTTTCAAGTATGGCTCTCCCCGCATTTCTGTCATCCGTTCATAGCACCCTAAATTTAACACGTAAGATCGTTTTGGCCTCGATTCCGGATGATCGAGATTTTAAAATATCGCAAATGAACGAAGCCAGAGATGCGTGGTCCTCAGCCTGCCCCAGTTCTGATTTCCCAAAGATATTGAAATCTCATAGGTGATGGGACGGGCCAATTTGCGAGCAAACACGGAATCAACTATTTCAAACGTGTACCAGCTCGTCAGATCGTGTCCGCCTTCTAGCCGTTTCTGAGTGGGAATCAGGACTGTGGTTACAGGCTCTCCTTTCACGCAATATAGGTACGTTAATTGACTGTTCCGCTTTTTGCATTGCAGCATCTCTTCGCCTGGAAGCACCATGCTGTGCTCCACACCGTTGCCAGTGCGGTACTGCCGTCGGCCAGCTCGGCCAGCACGGTCTTTCCTGTGTAAGAAGCGCGGCGAGAATTCCCCGCCACGCCGGTCTCAATGATGTCATACGTCGAGCTTTTATCACCGCCAACTGCTCCGCCATTTTGGAACCAAGTGGTCTCGTACGTGACGATGGTAAAAGACCTGACAGAATGACACTAACTCCGTGGAATATGGGACGGCCTTTAGTGTGGGACGCCACTTGTATTGACATTTTAGCGCCGTCACACCTTTCCGGAACGCAAAATAAGGCTGGTGCGGCGGCTGAATCGGCGGAAAACCTCAAAAGGCGCAAATATAGTAGTCTAAACACATGCTTTATATTTGAGCCTTTTGGGGTTGAGACCCTTGGACCGTGGGGACCGAGCGCCCACAAAATTTATAATGACCTTTCAAAACGCCTGGTCGAGGTGACGCGGGACCTAAATGCTGGCCAGTATTTTGGACAACGTTTAAGCATTGCCATTCAACCAACGTGGCAATGCGGCCAGCATTCTGGGCACGCTACTCACTGGCAGCGGCTTGTTAGATTAGGGTTTCATAGGGTTTCATATACAGTTTGCTTTGTATATAGGTTTAGTTGCATAAAATAAATTGTATTATATATCTCTTTATACAGCCTAAACATAAATAAATGCCTGTTAAAGCCCAAAATTATGTCCGATTTCATGAAGTAGCTGCCCAAGGTCTTTTTAAAAGTACCTCTATTTTAATATTAATAAGATTCTTTTTCAAATTTGTCACCTGGTAACAAAGTTTTGTTTCCGAACGAAACCTAAAGGTACTTACATCTTTAACGTCAAATATTGCTTATTTAAGCCTGCTGTGTGCAATGTCTTTCAAATATTCATCTTGTAATCTATATATAAAACAACGGTTAATTACACCATTTATAACTCAAGAACGGCGGGACCGATTTTGATGAACTTTGATTTCTTGGATTTGTCTCCGCCCCGAATAGCAGATTATCTATTAAAATATAGGAAACAATCACGCAAAAAGAAATTATGAAGAAAAATGATTTTCTTATACATAGATGCAGCTAATGATGGCCGATTGACAATGCCGGGGCGACGTCCTTACATTGGCAGCTCGCGTCATATGCGGGTACGAAGTTAGGCGGGCCAGCTAGTTTTAATGCAGTGTACTCGTATTAGCTTTTTATGTAATTAGATTAGCAATTCTACCTGCCTGATGGTACACGATTACTATTATGGACGTTTGTAAAACCAACAGCTTTCGTTTGATAGAACAATTTCACAGTTACGCGGTACCTGCTTTATACAAAAATGAGGCCTTATTCCAATGTTCACCTTAGCCTTATTTATACGCGATTGAAAGAAAAATTCGCGCATGATCGTGTGCCATACAAAGATTGCGATTTGTTCTCGAGGTCTGGAATATGATTATCGAAGTCGAAGGTATTCAGAATTTTGTCACGCAAAAAATAAAATATGTTATTTTTTATTGCTGTTCTCATTCTGAAAATACTAGATACATGATTTTCTTTTTTGGGGGAATCTTTATGAGTTAAAATATCTTGTTATGATCACAATCATCTGATACACCTAGCACCTTTTCAGAATTGCTATAAAAGTCAAAGTCAAAGTCAACATTTTATTCATTAAAACCACAAGGATCACATTGAAACGACAATTTTACTGCCTATACCTTCGTGACCAAGCCAGGAAAGAAAGGCAAGAAACAAGGCTGGTTGTTTTTTTAATGATCCTTTTAGAATACATAACAATAGAGAACATAAATTACGTCTTAATTGTTATACAAGGGCTGTAAGTGATCTATTGTACATCGGAGATATTTTGGCGTACGAGCAAGCGAATGCAAGCGAGGATGCTAATAAAGGGTGTTATTGTAAAACACATACCTTTACATCACGAATATAAAGAAATTAAAAAATGCTTTGAATAACGGTTTGTTGTTGCAAAGAAAATTTGCATTCCTGGTATCAATTGTTTTTTTATTCTCACTACTAGACTATGGCCTCTTTTATTTAGTAGTAATAAGGATTTAAGGATTTGTCATGCGGGTTGTATTTTATTATAGCATATTTAGAATGCGTGCTCTTTAATTTTGAAGTAGAATTAAGGATTTGTCATGGATGTTGTATTTCATTTAAGCTTTTGATTGCATTGAGCCTCATTCTATTTTCAAATTAACCGTTGGCTCTATGGCTGTAAATCACATTTACGGAGCCATTATCAAGTTAAGGGGGCATCCATTAATAACGTGAGACATTTTTGACGATTTTTGACCCCCCCGTCACCCCTGGTAAGATGTCGCGAGATTTGTTTCGACCTCCTCCCCCTTCCGTTTATCTCACGTGGTAAATGCATTGGACTTAAACACAATTGGCTTCATTATTTCAAGATTGCTTCTCTTGTAATCTAGATTTACAGTGACAAAGTTATAAAAAAAAAATTACTAGCCGAGACCCCCCTATCTCCCATGTGAGATTGGCCGAGATTCAGCTAGACCCCCTCCCCCCTGAACACCTCACGTAATTAATGGACGGCCCCTAATTATACTTTTTTGTCCTCCATACTTTTTATCCAGACTACAGTTAGTTATAAAAACGCAATCATTCTTTTACAGCACATGCTTAAAAATAACTCTATCATTATCCGTCTGCTACAAGTACTCGTAGATAACGAGTACTTAGGTTCACTGAACTCATAAACATAGCAACATGCATGAAGCTGAAGTCGTTGAAAAAGCAAACTTATCGTCCTGAAGATGTTAAAGCGAAGAGTGAGTGCTGTAAAAGTGTGATTATTACCCCTCACCATGCAACAACACAATTGTCCCGAATAGAAATAACTTTTTACAGGGCTGTTGCTTTACGGTAAAAGCAATGCGATGCGATGCGACTTTACAAATAGCCAAGCTATCCAAAAATACCACTGGGTGCATTAACTTTTGCCTAAACGAGGGCGTCATTAGTTAGTTAGGACATCTCTAAAGGCATAAAACTTACCCACAGCCACTAAACTTGCCATCTTTACTGTAAAACGTATTTTTAATACAGAATAAGATGTTAGACACCAATGATTGCGAGATTTGGCTTGACGTGGAAGAGCTGTTCTCATCTAAGCTGTTGTAAACAATGAAGTATCATTTGGCCTTTATCTACGTCATTCTGCGCATTGGTTATCCTGCGAATTTGACGTTTTCCGAATGTATGATTAGTCAATTAGAGAATTGGTCATATCAGAACCTTAGTGTTTACTCTGTTCTAGAAAATCAATTTCCAGTTCCGATTGAGAAATATATTTTTTGTATCTACTAAAAAAGTATATAGTATATATTATATTATGTATGTTATACTGTACATATAATATACATAAATAGTAAATATTATACACGATGTCCTTAAAGGACATGATATGACATGACTACAGAGTACTTTTTAATAGATTGGACAGGACGTTTGTTGTTTACCTCTTGAATGCCGCCGTATCGCCACAAAAGAAATAATAGTAGGTAACGCTACGGCTAACGTGCCAATGAACTTTATGTCACGGATAGTTTTCGAACAAAGTTCGACTTATTTGAGGTCTATATTTTTTGAAGTGAAAACTTCTTTAGGCGAGTTGGTAATTTTTTGAGATGGGAAAAACCATTGAACTCGCGATACTGTTACCGTTACCGTTACAGACACCTCTGTATATAATTATCGTAATTGTTCAAGTTTTCACTTTTGTCGGCACTCCCGGAGTGCCACTTTTTTATTCTATTAATTGATGCTATAAACCCTTTCTAGACCATGGTCTGAATAACGTTAGTTTAAACATAGTGATTTAAAGGACATCGTGTGTAAAATGATTTGCGATTTGTTAACAAAGGTGCCCGCTGGAACTTGTTTTAATGGTAACTGCACAAAAATATGTGACTTTTAAGCAAATGACGTCACACGCTACAATTAAGTACAACATCATGAAACAACAGTTAGAGTGTCTAGTACGAATGACTCTGGTAAATGTGGACAGAGCTGGCTAATGTAGAAGAGCGTCGTGTCAATTCCATAGGCGGTGGTTACGTTAAACTAACGTAAATAAGATCATTCAAAAACATTTACAAACAAGAATTATCAAAGAATATCTTTAAAAAAAAATAAACAATCATTTCTTTCCATATCCAATGAGTAAAACGATAAAAGAAGGTTAATAACATAATATAATATCAAAAAATAATATGTTTTACATCAATCACGTAGGGCAATGGGCCAAAATACTGCAAATACGACTTGAGCATTTAATAAAGTGATAAAACGCTTGCGGCGAACACGCGACGTTTTTATGATACCATTTCGTTACCGTTATAGGTATAAGGCTATACTTTTAACCTTAATAACTTTGGAACTTTGGGAATACAAGTACATTTTAGAACGTAAAAACTATATCGTTATCTGTGGGATGTTTAGGCGTAACGCACTTTTCAATTGTAAAATATCAGAGATGCCAATTATGAATCAACGGTGATTCACTGTATGGACTTTTATTATTGTTTAACCACGCACTGAAATGATTGGTTCGATTCCTATACAAACGTTACGTTACAAACTTATACAACCTACCTACCTACGTACCTACGTAACCTACCTACGTTACCTATAAAAACTTTACGTATGCAAACAGTGGTGATTTACTAGATACCTGAACAGCAAAACTGCCTAAACATATGCGTATCGAATTAGATACGTCTTATCAAATCAAATCAAATTCATTTTCAGATGGCAAACATCCATATTTGTTAGTAAAAACTTAATTAAACATGTTAAATGATTAGTACAAGTATGATTTAATTTAAATTTAAATAAAAAATAATATTAGAAAAGTATGTGGTAAGTATGTGAGTATCTAGTGCAGGTACTGCGCATGTACCATACATGCTTTAAGTACTCACAGTCGAACCTGTTTGAAAACGCATTCAGTATACCGTTGGAGCTGGACGAATTCTGCGCCCCAGAATGTTTAGTAACTGTAGAAACAGTCCACTCGCGCCTCGGCGAACATCCCCGACGCGCTGCAGAACCGGGGCAGCCTCCCCAGTACCCTGAACGCGTTAATATACTGTACGCGTATGGCGCTGTAGGTACTGTTTTTGCGTATAATTAACCCACAACCTGCTCGTGTAGAAGCTAGTACAGTAGGCTCAGAATAGGCAGATTTTTACATCAGTGGAGCAACGAACAAACCTGCGGGTAATCATGTTTGCTCTCACAGACAACGCCCTCCGCTCCCCCGCAATGTCTACATCGTCTTTCAGGTCAGAGGTTATCCAATGTCCAAGGTATATAAATTGATCAACTCGCTTCGGCGTACCATAGTTAGTTGGTGAAAACGGCTTATTATTTTTGAAAAATTAATAGAAATGCACACTTTCATTCTTAAAAGACATAATTCGGAAAAAATAACTTATATATATATATAACTTATAATAACTATAATGACATTTCAAAGAAGTGAATAATTGTGAATACTTAGATATTTATGACTGAAAGTGTGCAATTTTATTGATTTTGCTACGGCAATAAAACGTGAGTAATTCGATGCGTATAATGTTTAGATATTTCTGCTGTTCAGTTGTCTAGTAAATTGATTGATTGATTGATTGAAAATACTTTATTGCACTTATAAAACTAGTACAAAGGCGAACTTAATGCTAAAGAGCATTCTCTTCCAGATAACCTTTGTGTATTGTAGACAAAGATGTGTAGGTAGTGCACACAAAAGGTAAAAATGAAAATTTGCACAGGACTAATAAATATAGCATAATATAGGTACATACTACATAAATAAACCTACTTAAATACTTTATATGCTAGGCTAAACTATACCAATATCGAATAAAAATACATACATAACAATTGAAGAAGTGTTATGGAAATATTAAGTTGCTCATTTTTGGTCGGTTTGACCGATAAGGTGCCTATAGATTCTCAATCTGAATGCTTCCACTGAAGTAGCCTCGAAATAGTTTGGTGGCATATTATTCCAGAGACGAGTAGCGGTTATGGTGTAAGAGTCAGAGTAAGTAGCCGTGTTATGCTGTGGAGTAATTAGTTGGAAACGACGAGACGATCGCACAGGTCTGTCCTCAGTTGATACGGATGCAAATCGCTCTCTGAGGTAGCACTTTTCAATTGTAAAATATCAGAGATGCCAATTATGAATCAACGGTGATTCACTGTATGGACTTTTATTATTGTTTAACCACGCACTGAAATGATTGGTTCGATTCCTATACAAACGTTACGTTACAAACTTATACAACCTACCTACCTACGTACCTACGTAACCTACCTACGTTACCTATAAAAACTTTACGTATGCAAACAGTGGTGATTTACTAGATACCTGAACAGCAAAACTGCCTAAACATATGCGTATCGAATTAGATACGTCTTATCAAATCAAATCAAATTCATTTTCAGATGGCAAACATCCATATTTGTTAGTAAAAACTTAATTAAACATGTTAAATGATTAGTACAAGTATGATTTAATTTAAATTTAAATAAAAAATAATATTAGAAAAGTATGTGGTAAGTATGTGAGTATCTAGTGCAGGTACTGCGCATGTACCATACATGCTTTAAGTACTCACAGTCGAACCTGTTTGAAAACGCATTCAGTATACCGTTGGAGCTGGACGAATTCTGCGCCCCAGAATGTTTAGTAACTGTAGAAACAGTCCACTCGCGCCTCGGCGAACATCCCCGACGCGCTGCAGAACCGGGGCAGCCTCCCCAGTACCCTGAACGCGTTAATATACTGTACGCGTATGGCGCTGTAGGTACTGTTTTTGCGTATAATTAACCCACAACCTGCTCGTGTAGAAGCTAGTACAGTAGGCTCAGAATAGGCAGATTTTTACATCAGTGGAGCAACGAACAAACCTGCGGGTAATCATGTTTGCTCTCACAGACAACGCCCTCCGCTCCCCCGCAATGTCTACATCGTCTTTCAGGTCAGAGGTTATCCAATGTCCAAGGTATATAAATTGATCAACTCGCTTCGGCGTACCATAGTTAGTTGGTGAAAACGGCTTATTATTTTTGAAAAATTAATAGAAATGCACACTTTCATTCTTAAAAGACATAATTCGGAAAAAATAACTTATATATATATATAACTTATAATAACTATAATGACATTTCAAAGAAGTGAATAATTGTGAATACTTAGATATTTATGACTGAAAGTGTGCAATTTTATTGATTTTGCTACGGCAATAAAACGTGAGTAATTCGATGCGTATAATGTTTAGATATTTCTGCTGTTCAGTTGTCTAGTAAATTGATTGATTGATTGATTGAAAATACTTTATTGCACTTATAAAACTAGTACAAAGGCGAACTTAATGCTAAAGAGCATTCTCTTCCAGATAACCTTTGTGTATTGTAGACAAAGATGTGTAGGTAGTGCACACAAAAGGTAAAAATGAAAATTTGCACAGGACTAATAAATATAGCATAATATAGGTACATACTACATAAATAAACCTACTTAAATACTTTATATGCTAGGCTAAACTATACCAATATCGAATAAAAATACATACATAACAATTGAAGAAGTGTTATGGAAATATTAAGTTGCTCATTTTTGGTCGGTTTGACCGATAAGGTGCCTATAGATTCTCAATCTGAATGCTTCCACTGAAGTAGCCTCGAAATAGTTTGGTGGCATATTATTCCAGAGACGAGTAGCGGTTATGGTGTAAGAGTCAGAGTAAGTAGCCGTGTTATGCTGTGGAGTAATTAGTTGGAAACGACGAGACGATCGCACAGGTCTGTCCTCAGTTGATACGGATGCAAATCGCTCTCTGAGGTAGCTGGAAGATAGAGGGTTGCGAAGAATATCACAAATGTGAAATCACAATGTAAATGGCCACTAAACATTTGTATCGAGCCATCTTAAGTATCTCAAACCAAAGAATATACTCCACCTCCCCACAAATTCTAAGTCACTCCAACGCAGCAGTACGCCTGGCAGAAATGCCGTGCCGACGACGTCACTTGGTTGTTAATAATGCATGTGGGTATATGTCATTCACATAATTATCATCTGCCAAAATTAATGTAAAAAAGAAAATGACAATACTAAACACACGAACATGACGACACTAGATTCGCGAACACTAGACTAAATAAAATTATAAAAAAATTAAAATTAAATTTAAACCTATCTCTATCGTTTGAGAATATGTATCAAAAATTGCAAAAATATGACAGAAAGACATCACAAAATAAGTTGTTTACATATAGTGTTATCAGCACTACAGTAAATTTTCACACATACAAACCACTTGTAGTCATGTCGCTGCGTTTATAGAAGTAAAAGGTAATAAAATCAGTTCGTTTTAGATCTATTTTTTGTAGAACTCGCCACCTCGTCTCAGTTTCTGCTCATTATTTTACCTATTGGTTATTTTTCCCTTTCATATAACCCCGAGGGAATCTGGTGGCTCACGTGATTTATGGGTTATGCAAAGAATGAGAGGATATATTTTATACACCATAATAATTCAAGCTAGATGAGATTAGAGGTGTGCATAGTGTGTGTATGTGTGTGTGTGTGAATAAACCTGATTTGTCTGTGGTGCGGTGCGGATAATATATCAATATCTTCTGTTGATTGTTAGGGTAAGTCTACACTGCATTTTATTTGAATACTGAAGCAAAAAAATGGGTTTATTAATTAGGTATGCTTAATAATGTGTATTACAGCTAAGTAAAACTCGGAAAACGTTTAAGGTTATTTTTTTTAACTAAAATCATAAGTCTGCATACCAAAGTTAGATAAATAATACTTTAATGGACAATTTAAAACTAAACAATTAAATAAGAATAACATTAACCTATGTGATATAATTGACGGTCTTATCGCTAAATAGCGATCTCTACCAGACAACATTAAGGTATAATGGACTGTGTGGATGTAATCTGAGTAATAACCATTTATAATCACACTAATATTCTAAATGTGAAAGTTTGGATGTTTGTTTATTTGTTTGTTATTCAATCACGTCGTAACGGCTGAACCGATTTTAATGAAATTTGGTGTGTTGATAGATTGTGCCTAGGATTCAAACAAACTCGTACAGTTTAAAATCTTTGTTGTAAACTTTAACATCATCATCAACATCAACATATCATATCAACCATAAGACGTCCACTCCTGGGCCCGTAGCCAAATTACATTCGCCACGAATCTATTCGATTTCTACATACGTTTGTTGTCGCTGAATCACGTGGTATTTCTATAGCATGTGTCAAATCCCATACATTTTCGGACGTATCGACTAGCGTCATCGCTAATCGACTGTAACTTGGCTAAGCCCTCTGATATTTTTTTTTCAAATTGTGGTTTCTATATTTTTATTTTAACATTCATCGATCCAGTGATTGGCAAAGGCCTCCTTAATTCCATTTTTCATTCCATTTGACCATTTGCCATACTCAGCTGTTATTTTTATTTTTGTCGTGAGATCATCTGGCATGCGGCAGTCGTGCCCAGCCCAGAGGGCTTAGCCAAGTTACAGTCGATTAGCGATGACGCTAGTCGATACGTCCGAAAATGTATGGGATTTGACACATGCTATAGAAATACCACGTCATTCAGCGACAACAAATGTATCTAAAAATCGAATAGATTCGTGGCGAATGTAATTTGGCTACGGGCTCTGTTCAATTTGAGTCCAGCAGCTTTTTGAGTAACGTTCTGGATCTTAGATCAGCCCCTTTAACGACGAGAATACAGCGCTCTATTGCACTCAGATAAGCCTTGAAGTCGGACCTCTGCGTTTTAGGGGAGATCCCTCTTCATCAGCCGAAATGAGTCACCTTTACACAAATTATAGCTAGGTTTTATGTCATCGGCCTTTCCATGTGCGAGTCTGACTCATTCGCCGAATATATCAAGCGTAATAGTTTCAAAATTGCTGTATTGAAACTCGGGGTATTTACACAATTAAATTGAAAGCTTTCGTGCCACGAAGTCATTAGTTAAATTAGCGGCACCTAAGCTCTATTTACATCTGAGCTGTCTTATTAGAAGAGTCAATAGAATTGATTTGAATAATGTTTGGATTGTTTTATCGAACCTGTTTCTCTCGCGTATGTTCAGGATGAAAAGTTGCTTAAAATATTGTCTAGGTAATTTAAATTTGTTTATTTAACTTTCAGATGTCAAAGATCCATATTTGTTAGCAAAAAACTTAATTGAAACATGTCACATGGGTTAGTACAAAATATAGGCATAATTAAACAAACGAAACTCAAATAACAATAATACAATTTTAAGTTAGAGTCCCTCACTCAAGTCCTGAGCCAATAGTCTCTCACAAATACTATTCGATTAGAACCCGATTGAAGGACTTCATAATCGGTTAGTCGTATTTGTCAGCTACGACCTGCAGGAATGCATAATGTATCCTTTTTTATTCTTTTTTTTTAACTGGATTAATTTCGTTTGACCACAATCTCACCTGATGGTAACCGATGATGTGATCTAAGATGAAGCACGAAGAAACCTATTCACTCGTACCTTAAAGAGGCCCGGATTGTATTCTTTAGGAAAAGCAGACGACGGCAAAGTGTTCCATACCTTAGCTGTACGCATTAAGAACGTGGAACCAAAACGGCGTGTGCGGATGTGTAATAATATATATCAACTAGGTACGGATGGTACTGAGCCGTGTGCCTGCTTGCCCTTTGATGGAAGAGAGATGGTGAGATCAGATCGTATAGTTCCTAGGTACATTCCCCGAAATGTATTCTGTAAAAGATCGATAGATCCTTTCCTTTATTTTACTTATACACGGAGGAAAATATACCCCTGGTTTTAAGCGGGATTCTGCACTAATTATGAGGTATTCCTTTTAAAAAACGACTAGGCGTCCAAACGCAAATATTAACAGGAAACTGATAAACCAGCATTACATACCCCATTACATAAAAGATCGGAAGGTATTTTTAGGTAAAAAGCATGACAATTTATTGTTCGTAGCAATTTATTTTAACATGACAATACCTATAACGGTAAAAAATATCAGTTTATCGTTAAAGTGTGCGTAAAAACCCATATATTAACAAAAGTTCTATAAAAATATCATTTGTACTGTAATTTTTTCGTTCTCACAAAATTAATTTTTCTCCGTGTACTTCCTTGTTTACGTACCGAAGTTGATCCAAATCGGTTTACGTGATTTTTATGGTACAGTTTGGCGTGATTGACTAATAAACAAACTCACATAACATTTAGGATTTTATATCAGTAGGATTATTTTGGACCATCATTATCCTAGACCGATAAACAGATTAGCAATAAATTGCCCGTGTAAAATTACCATTATAGAATAAGGTAGTTTTTTATCGCAGTTTGGTTGTATTTCGTGATAAGGGCTTAACCAAATTATCCATAAAACTGATCTAGAAATTGATAAGACACGTTTTACGAAGGTTTTAAGTTAAACCTACGCTACGCAATTTCAGATCTTAGAAATAAAGGCAGACTTTGTAATAGAAATAAAGATTAATACAGAGGCAATAAAAGTTGGATTAGTTGTAACATATTTGAAAAAAAAAAGAAAACATATTACAAAAAATAATCACAAGGCAAGTTAAGCTAAAAATTGTTTTCTAGCTGGTTAGTTTGAATATTTTAATTTATTAATTAGATTTAATATTTTTTAAATGAGATTCAATTTACCTGCTTCTTTTTAATATGTTTCAATGAAATTCTAGACTATCCTAAATTTTACAACGATGTCTATTATTTACCTTACCTTACCTTATTTATCTTATAAATGAAATTACTTTCAATAATGCCGTTGATTTCCATAATTAAAATAAATAAATTAACTATACACAGTAAATAAAAGGGTCGGCAACGATCGTGAGACACCTTTGGTGTTTGTCAGCGGCACGCGGCAAGCGGGTTGCCGATTCATGCACATAAAAAGATTAGATAATTCTTTATTACACATATAAAAAACAACGACGTAAATCTATAGATATAATTGGCGGTCTTATCGCTAAATAGCGATCTCTACCAGACAACCTTTGGATGGATTGTACTGTGAGGATATTACCTGGGATGTAATGGTGTACCTAACATATTACATGTACATACATACTAATACTAAATATAAAAAAATAAAAATATAGAAATTACTTATATGAAAATTACATGAATGAACCTAAATAATAACTTCTCATAACAATTTATATATAAATACTTAGACTTATTTAAGAAACATATTAATTAATAATTAGTTAGTCAGTTTGTCTGCTCTATTGTGAGAGGGATAAATGACATTTTATTATTTTACTTTGAAATTTTATTTAATTTTGACATATTATTTTATTTTCAAATTCAATTTTTTTATTTATTTTATAAGTTGTAATTGTATCTTTATTGTTTTTATTGTTTGTATGTAAATTGTATGTAATTGATGTAAATTGAAATTATAGTTAATTAATTAGTGTAACTGGCAATCGCCGTTCTAATTAACAAATAAATAATAATAATAAGTGTTATGTAATAAGTGTTAAAGGCATAAAGCCGGGAGTAGCGCTTAGTGAAACTGCAGCACACCTCTCAAAACCCTTTAACCACCCACACCAACGTTGCCCCTTACGCTGCCTTCTATTGGCGGCACTTATGGGGGCCCGTTTAGTGGACGGCTAGTCACCACCTGCCTCAATCATTTTTAATATTACAGGATTGGCAGGTGCCGTATCTCATTACTTTGATAACCCATACTCTATTTCATAAGCATTACTCTAACAATAGCCCGAACTCTAATCCATGTGTTGCAATAGTACTACCATCTGTCTCACCTCCACCTCGTCATAGTGAATTTTATAAAAAAAACAGGCCTCTTACTCTCGTTGGCTTCGGCCCCGGTAATGCCTTTGTAAAGGTCCAGGCCTAAAGCTTGTGTAAAGTAATAAATGTGTGGAATAATAATAATAAATACACAGGTATTTAGCGACAAATACTCAGGTAGTGTTCTCTGAGCATACGTTTAAAATGGCAAGTGACTTGGCACATCTGATAGCTACCGGCAGCGCGTTCCATAACCGGACAGCCTGCACTGTAAAATACTTATCAAAGTAGGAGGAGGAGTTTACAGGTGTCCTGAGTTGGAGTGTGTCAGATGAAAGCAAGGATCGAGGATTGGATTGATGGAGGAAATGGAAGCGTTCTTTAAGATAGGAAGGGTTGAACAGGGTGTTATATAAATGGGGAGGATGTGAGTATCCCAGCGCAGGCGTATGGGTAACCACTTGAGCTTACTGTGAAATTTGGACACATGGTCATACTTCCGCAAGCCGAAGATAAACCGGAAGTTTTGCATGCACTCAAGTTTATCTAGTTGCTGTTCAGTGAGATCTAGATAAGAAGCATCAGCATAGTCAAGTATGGGGAGAAGAAGCGACTGCGGGACCGAAATTTTAGTGGCAATTGGAAAGAAGTTGCGCAATCTCCTAAGAGAACCCGCTAAGGCAAACATCTTACGACTGACTTCAGATATCTGAGCCCCCATGACAGTTGCCTATCAATCAGAACGCCTAATTTTCTTACCGTCTCACTCTGCTTGACGTAGGTGCCATCAAATATAATTTGTGGAAAGCAAGGCCAGTCTATCCTCGATATCATCCTAGAATCCCCGTACAGGGGTACGGGAATTCAATAAAAGACCGATGCGAGAATGACTAACCTTGGTTTCTTCTGTCTTGCGTTCCGCATGGCCTTCTGAACTCCCCAATTCCTCATCCATAGGCTGCTGTGGTTGATTATGTCGTCTTCTTGAGGGATGTAATGTAACACGCACGAAAACTACCAATTGGCTACCGGACGGCGCTGTACACCATTTGATTTTGTAGGTGCTTGCTCTGAGAAAGGCGGGTCGAGACTGTTCGGGCCGTTTTGACGCATGTTGTCACCTTGGTATGTCACTTCGCTCGGCCAATGAGGATAGGTATATCAAGAAAAATGAGGGTTGATGTATCCTCCAAATTGAATATCAATTGAATCTATAATATTACTAACCAATTCCGATACGGAACAACCCCCAACGAAGATTACTTGAGTTTTGAGTGGATTGACTCGAAGACCATGTGACTTGCTCCAGTCCAGAACACCGTCTAGGTCAAGGTTTATTCTATATATAGCTTCAGGCAGCCGCTCTACTGTATCTTGTGTGTAAATTTGAAGATCTTGTATCCTGTACGGTAACCGCTTACCATCAGGTGAGCCGTACACGTCTGTTTAAAAAAGTGGTTTAACAAAACAGTACTGTTACTTCTCTATGGGTCTTTTACACATTTAGTCACACACACACACACACACATCGTAGTCATAAGACAACACTCCCATCCTTGCCGAACTGACAAACTAACGAGCAGAAGAGTGCATGAAGTGTACAAAGTCCCTGCATGTAAGATTGCTTTTGCGCCTTTTTTAAAAATCAGCCTAGCCGTATGAGTAAAATTGAAACACGTTAAAAGAAAAGACCAGGTTCATATAAAAAAAAAAAAGTATATAAGTATTCTATTAGTTATCTGGTTCCCATAGTACAAGTTCTGCTTAGTTTGGGGCTAGATAGCGCTGTGTGAAATGTCCAGTAATATTTATTATTTATTTATATTGGGAAGAACTGTAGAACGGCTCTTACGGCAGTAAGACTATGTTTCCACTGAAAATTTACTACATAAGGTACTTGATACAAATAAGGCCTATGCTCAAATAAGGCCTGTAGTGCGGAAAAGTCGGTTATAATATATTTACATCAAAAATTATTCACACACGCGTAGACGACAGCCCCACGGACTCGGCAAATAGCGCGCGAGAGGCCCGCTCGCGCTCACAGCGAGTTTAGTGGCCGGTCGTTTGTGACGGACGGGCGTTTTCATTGCGCCTTATTACTTTGTCGTCATTTATATCGATTTTTAACACGTTATTCTTCGAAGTTTTGTTTCAAGTAATGTATACGGATCACAATGTAACTCATCAAAAAGGTAACTATGACGTTAAATTTTAATTTTGAGAATTAAATACTGCTTATAACATTTATGAAGTATAATGTACTAAATAAATCCTACTTTTAAAATATGCCATATTTCTGACCCTAGGCCTTATAGGAATTCTGTTGAATTTTAACTTTATTATGTTTATTTACAGATTGATTATCTCAGTATGTCTCCTCCAAGACAAACACGAGCTACGTGGTCCGAAGGAAGCTTGAGAGCGGCAGTTAATGATGTGCGTCCAAGGCCTCATTTAGTTACCTTGTTTAATTAAGGCATGTCTAAATAATTTTTTTTTCAATATTTTGTAATATTTTTGAGAATATATGTTAATTTTCAAAAAATTTTTTTTTGTTTGGATACGTTTTTTTTTGTTAATATTATTCTTTATTTCCTATTAATATGCGACTTCAAGTCTAAAGTAGCAATTTAAGCATAATATTTACTACAATAACTTAGAAATTGGTTCAAGGATCTTATGGAAACACTTGATAAAAGGCTCAGAAATATAATATATATTTTTTATATAATTAACACTCTGATAACAATGTTACTATAATTTAAGGATATAGGCTTTGCTCAATCACTTTTCTTAATTACTTAAAATATATAAACCAAAGAATTAATGCCTCGCTTTTATTTATCACCTATTTCAACTATTTTATCAAAATATGAGTGTTTCAAATTAGGTAGGCCTTATTTGTATCAGTTACCTTATTATTAAATAAGTAGCATTTGAACTAGTCAGTCTTAAGTTATCTTTTATTTGTGTTGCTATAAATTTGCCTATAAACCGTTGTATAGTTAGTTATAAGTTATATTTATGTTTAAATATTATATGTTTTGCATGTTACTTTAAATTAGGTAAATTTAACCGTAGTTAGTTTAACATACATATTCATAGATATTTATTATAATGTTTGTTTTGCAATACCTTCAATATGTACCCTGCAAGCCATTTGCTCTAATTATGTTTAACATACAATGTTAAAATAAGTGTTTGCCCTTCATGGGGAGTGAAGAGCTACCTCGCTGTAACACAGTTTTTAACTAGCACAGGAGATATGTTCCGAAACCTTAGTACTTACATTATTTATATTGTTTTTTATATTAATTAGCCATTGATCGTTTGTGTAATGCAATATGTATTCCTAAAGTTGTGAAATAAACTTATTACTTACACTTAAACGTTTCTTTATTCTTTATTTACATAGACAGTAATGTCCCAAATTTTTTAAAATTTGACGATCTCCGTGGTGCAGTGGGCGAATAGCCGGCTGAGACGCAGGAGGTAGCGGGTTCGATTCCCACCGCGGAACAAATGATTGTATGATTTACAGATATTTGTTCCGGGTCTGGATGTTTTTCTATATATCCAGCCATACTATATATATATATATATAAATAATATATATATATATATAACACTATATGTATATATATACTATATATATATAGATATCCCTTTGGGCACTTTGTGGCTCCAACGTGCCGTATAGGTAGTAATTTGTTGATCCATTTTCACTTGTTGATCCGGGTGTCTTTTGTTGATCCAATGCCAGCTAACCATAAATATGTAGCTCCGTTCGGAGCCACAAGTGTCACGATGAGTAATAATAATAATTAAGGGATTTTTATACAAATCTACCTTTTTGGCGTATGAGCAGTTGTTGATCCAATTCAAATGGGCCAATCAGGGCGCAGCATTTGCCAAGGGCTTCCTCATTGGCACGTTTGGGCTACTATAGTACTGGCTACAGTAACTTAATAATGCCTAGCTAGTATTTCAAATTCTCCTCAAGTAGTAGAGAATCTTGTCTTAAAAAAAGGAAAACTCACAAGAAATCAGTCTGGAGTAACGTGACTCCAGATCAAACCTCAATACTTGTTATTTTTTGGACGGGACTCTTTCCTTTTGTAACAACGTTACTGTATACTTGTATACGAGGCAGCGATCGACTAGAGTGGAGTGCAGCGAGCGAATTACCAGTGGAAGACGCATCGTTTACAGAAAATGCCATGAACCAAGAACCAGAGGATGGTGACGCAATAACCACAGGGTTATTGCGTCACCATCATCTGGTTCTTTTCTCGCTCCATTCTGCTGTGAATGGAGCGATTGGTAAACTAAGGGACAAAATAACGACTACAGCGAAGTGCAACGAGTGAAAACTGTTTCATCACTCACTCCACCCCGCTTTAGCTGTTGCGTTGTCATGTACTGCTTTTTCACTTGCTCCACTCCGTTGTAGCTGTTGCTTTGCCATTCAGTTGTTCTTCACTCACAGCACTTTGCTGTAGTCGCTGCATCGTCCTCCATTGGTTTACTTATCTCTCCTCTCCACTTGCTGTTGCATTGTCATTCTCTGAACGACATGATACACTGAATAACAATGCAACAGCTACAGAAGAGTAAAGTAAGTTGTGAACCAGTGGACGACAACGCAGTGGTTACAGCGGAGTGCAGCAAATACTGAATCAGCGGACGACGACGCAGCGGTTACAGTGGAGTGCAGCAACAAGTGAAACAGCGGACGACGACGCAGCGATTACAGTGGAGTGCAGCAAATAGTGAATCATCGGACGACGACGCAGCGGTTACAGTGGAGTGCAGCAAATAGTAAATCACCAGGCGGAGACGCAGCGGTTACAGGGGAGTGCAGCAAATAGTGAATCAGCGGACGACGACGCAGCGGTTACAATGAACTAGAATGAATGAAGAACCAACAATTACAAAGGAGTGAAATAATGAACAGCATACGACGACTACGCAGTACCTATAAATGAGTGGAGCGACTGAATAAGCAGTCGCTCCACTCATCTGTAGGCATGAAAGTGCTTGTGTTTATTTTGTTGATTTCGAATAAAAAACTTTATGTTGATCGAAAGAGATTTTATTTTAGTTTTCAAAAAAATAATAAAGTAATTATTGTAGTGTTGATGTTTACAATAGAAAAAAGACAATGGTAACTCGCAAAGAGTCATTCATAATCATCTCATAAATGTAAGTAGATGCTAGACGAAAGGGGCTTTTCATAATATCTAATCAACCCTAAAATAGTAAATCTTCAGCTCTTTCACTGTTATTCATCCATCATTTTCATTAAAAATTAATGAAACAGCTAATATTTTTTGCACGATCGGAGTGTTGGTGCAGTGGTATTAGTTATAAGAAAATTTATTTATCTATTTCAAAAAACAAACGGTTACATCGGAAAACATTGTTACTTAAAATATAACACTTATATAAATAAACCATTGTTTCTCTTATACATATTTTAACACAATATTCAATGCAGTCTTATGCATTTTTTCTTGTCTGAGTTTTAACAAAAATATAGAAATATTTTTTTAACAGAACAAATCCCGGAACTAAATATCCGTGCCTACATACGCCCTACGAGATGAACGATGAGATATGACATAGACCAATAGACAGACCCAGTAGGTATTTTATTTTATATTTTTATAAAAAAAAGAGAAACAAGAATTGTGGCTAGCATTAATAAAAAAATTAAAAATTATTGTTACCTTGAGTATTTCGAGCTCTTTTCAGCTGAAACAAACCTTTCCGTGAAGCCCAATAAAATGAAATTGTACACTTGTCTATAATTCAAAGGAAATATTGCGCAAAGAGACAGTTCTTGGATTTTATATTTTTATTTTAAATTCTTTTTGTAAATATTGTTGATATAAGTATTAATTTGCATCCAAGTTCGTTTATGCAGAATTGGCTCTTTGCGCAATACTTGTTCGCATAAGGCTTTTCCTGGATTTTTTTTAATTTTTATAAATTGTTTTAGATGTCGCATTACTGCTTCAGCCTCATCGCTACTCCATTTGTTATGAGTTTTCTTTCGTGTTATTGGTTTTGGTACAGTTATTTCTTCATGAGATTCATCGGTAAGTATTTCTTTTTTCTTTTTTGAATACTTTGTACGTTTGAGTGCAATGTCAATAGAACTTTCGGTATCCGATGACTGCACGTGCTTTGTAGCACTTTTTTGTTCACTTATCATATTTTTTTTGGTTTCGTCAATTGTTAGTTTGTTTATTATTTCTTTTTCCTTTTGTTCAGTAACTTTTTTATCGGTAAGTATTTTTTTTTGTCTTTCTTGTTTTTCTCTTTAGTTGTTTTTCTTTAACATACTTACTCTTCTTATTGTTTCTTATTTTCTCACTTCTTTCTTCACATATAGCGCTTTTATTTTGGTGATCATTCTCTTTATTATTGTCTTCATTGATTATACTGTTGTCGCTTTCATTATCTTCAATTATATAATAGTTTATTTCTGATTCTATTTGTTTCTCTTTCTTTTTGAAAGTTTTTTATTTGTCCTTAATATAATCACGTTTACTGGTTTCATTTTCTTTGCTATCTGTGTCACTGTCAGTTTCATTATTTCTTTTCTCAATTTCGTTAACATATGAATCAGTTATTTCACTTTCAGACTCTTTTTCTATAGGATTTTCTTTGTTTATTGAATGATTTTCAATTAATCGAAAAAATCGCTTAACTAGGTACTAAATGTAAAACACATACCTTGATCTTCATTTTTGTCTTCATTCATTTTTCATTCAAAAACAAATTCAAATGAACACTTTAAAATAATGTCGACGTTCGCACAGTTCAACAAGCACATTCAAATTGAGATACAAAACGGCGCAGCAGAGACCAGGTCTAAAGGGCGCGGGGTGCGGTGTACGGTGCTCCCCCCGTGCCTCCACCGTTACCACCGAGGCGGATCTTACAATGTATGGAGCATTGCGAATATAAAATATCTAGATTAGGTATAACAAATTCATAATTGATCGACCGTTACGGTATCGGTACCTATTCGGATCAAAACAAGTATTACTGGAAGTACGAGTATATAAATGGATCAACACAAGTAATTGATTTTTGAAATATACATATTCAGAACCAAAAAGTCATCGTGCGTTTAAAAAAATGTACGAGTATATAAATGGATCAACACAAGTAATTGATTTTTGAAATATATTCAGAGCCAAAAAGTCATCGTGCGTTTAAAAAAATTAGCCGTTACGGATCCACTATTGCATGAAATTGTTGAAAAAATATATATCGAGTATAGGTACTATCGACGAATACATTTGGCAACATCGCATAATAGAATGCTACGTTGCCATTTCGCCTGAGAAATACGCAACTGGATTCAAGTTATTCGGTGCAAAAGGCGGAGTCAGCAATGTACGGGGTCGTGGCTGGATCAACTAAGTGTCCAAAGAGGTGTTTATATATATATATATATATATATATATATATATATATATATAGCCATACTATATATATATATATATATATATAGTATACATATATATACATATAGTATTATATATATATATATATATAGTATGGCTGGATATATAGAAAAACATCCAGACCCGGAACAAATATCTGTAAATCATACAATCATTTGTTCCGCGGTGGGAATCGAACCCGCTACCTCCTGCGTCTCAGCCGGCTATTCGCCCACTGCACCACGGAGATCGTCAAATTTTAAAAAATTTGGGACATATATATATATATATATATATATATATAGTATACATATATATACATATAGTATTATATATATATATATATAGTATGGCTGGATATATAGAAAAACATCCAGACCCGGAATAAATATCTGTAAATCATACAATCATTTGTTCCGCGGTGGGAATCGAACCCGCTAATATATATATATATATATATATAGATATCCCTTTGGGCACTTTGTGGCTCCAACGTGCCGTATAGGTAGTAATTTGTTGATCCGTTTTCACTTGTTGATCCGGGTGTCTTTTGTTGATCCAATGCCAGCTGACCATAAATATGTAGCTCCGTTCGGAGCCACAAGTGTCACGATGAGTAATAATAATAATTAAGGGATTTTTATACAAATCTACCTTTTTGGCGTATGAGCAGTTGTTGATCCAATTCAAATGGGCCAATCAGGGCGCAGCATTTGCCAAGGGCTTCCTCATTGGCACGTCTGGGCTACTATAGTACTGGCTACAGTAACTTAATAATGTCTAGCTAGTATTTCAAATTCTCCTCAAGTAGTAGAGAATCTTGTCTTAAAAAAAGGAAAACTCACAACGCAGTAGGCATGAAAGTGCTTGTGTTTATTTTGTTGATTTCGAATAAAAAACTTTATGTTGATCGAAAGAGATTTTATTTTAGTTTTCAAAAAAATAATAAAGTAATTATTGTAGTGTTGATGTTTACAATAGAAAAAAGACAATGGTAACTCGCAAAGAGTCATTCATAATCATCTCATAAATGTAAGTAGATGCTAGACGAAAGGGGCTTTTCATAATATCTAATCAACCCTAAAATAGTAAATCTTCAGCTCTTTCACTGTTCATCCATCATTTTCATTAAAAATTAATGAAACAGCTAATATTTTTTGCACGATCGGAGTGTTGGTGCAGTGGTATTAATTATAAGAAAATTTATTTATCTATTTCAAAAAACAAACGGTTACATCGGAAAACATTGTTACTTAAAATATAACACTTATATAAATAAACCATTGTTTCTCTTATATTTTAACACAATATTAAATTCAATGCAGTCTTATGCATTTTTTCTTGTCTGAGTTTTAACAAAAATATAGAAATATTTTTTTAACAGAACAAATCCCGGAACTAAATGTCCGTGCCTACATACGCCCTACGAGATGAACGACGAGATATGACGTAGACCAATAGACAGACCCAGTAGGTATTTTATTTGAAATAAAAAAAAGAGAAACAAGAATTGTGGCTAGCATTAATAAAAAAATTAAAAATTATTGTTACCTTGAGTATTTCGAGCTCTTTTCAGCTGAAACAAACCTTTCCGTGAAGCCCAATAAAATGAAATTGTACACTTGTCTATAATTCAAAGAAAATATTGCGCAAAGAGACAGTTCTTGGATTTTATATTTCTATTTTAAATTCTTTTTGTAAATATTGTTGATATAAGTATTAATTTGCATCCAAGTTCGTTTATGCAGAATTGGCTCTTTGCGCAATACTTGTTCGCATAAGGCTTTTCCTGGATTTTTTTTAAATTTTTTAAATTGTTTTAGATGTCGCATTACTGCTTCAGCCTCATCGCTACTCCATTTGTTATGAGTTTTCTTTCGTGTTATTGGTTTTGGTACAGTTATTTCTTCATGAGATTCATCGGTAAGTATTTCTTTTTTGAATACTTTGTACGTTTGAGTGCAATGTCAATAGAACTTTCGGTATCCGATGACTGCACGTGCTTTGGAGCACTTTTTTGGTTACTTATCATTTTTTTTTTGTTTCGTCAATTGTTAGTTTGTTTATTATTTCTTTGCCCTTTTGTTCAGTAACTTTTTTATCGGTAAGTATTTTTTTGTCTTTCTTGTTTTTCTTTAACACACTTACTCTTCTTATTGTTTCTTATTTTCTCACTTCTTTCTTCACATATAGCGCTTTTATTTTGGTGATCTTTCTCTTTATTATTGTCTTCATTGATTATACTGTTGTCGCTTTCATTATCTTCAATTATATAATAGTTTATTTCTGATTCTATTTGTTTCTCTTTCTTTTTGAAAGTTTTTTATTTGTCCTTAATATAATCACGTTTACTGGTTTCATTTTCTTTGCTATCTGTGTCACTGTCAGTTTCATTATTTCTTTTCTCAATTTTGTTAACATATGAATCAGTTATTTCACTTTCAGACTCTTTTTCTATAGGATTTTCTTTGTTTATTGAATGATTTTCAATTAATCGAAAAAATCGCTTAACTAGGTACTAAATGTAAAACACATACCTTGATCTTCATTTTTGTCTTCATTCATTTTTCATTCAAAAACAAATTCAAATGAACACTTTAAAATAATGTCGACGTTCGCACAGTTCAACAAGCACATTCAAATTGAGATACAAAACGGCGCAGCAGAGACCAGGTCTAAAGGGCGCGGGGTGCGGTGTACGGTGCTCCCCCCGTGCCTCCACCGTTACCACCGAGGCGGATCTTACAATGTATGGAGCATTGCGAATATAAAATATCTAGATTAGGTATAACAAATTCATAATTGATCGACCGTTACGGTATCGGTACCTATTCGGATCAAAACAAGTATTACTGGAAGTACGAGTATATAAATGGATCAACACAAGTAATTGATTTTTGAAATATACATATTCAGAGCCAAAAAGTCATCGTGCGTTTAAAAAACTGTACGAGTATATAAATGGATCAACACAAGTAATTGATTTTTGAAATATATTCAGAGCCAAAAAGTCATCGTGCGTTTAAAAAAATTAGCCGTTACGGATCCACTATTGCATGAAATTGTTGAAAAAATATATATCGAGTATAGGTACTATCGACGAATACATTTGGCAACATCGCATAATAGAATGCTACGTTGCCATTTCGCCCGAGAAATACGCAACTGGATTCAAGTTATTCGGTGCAAAAGGCGGAGTCAGCAATGTATGGGGTCGTGGCTGGATCAACTAAGTGTGCAAAGAGGTGTTTATATATATATATATATATATATATATATATATATATAGTATGGCTGGATATATAGAAAAACATCCAGACCCGGAATAAATATCTGTAAATCATACAATCATTTGTTCCGCGGTGGGAATCGAACCCGCTACCTCCTGCGTCTCAGCCGGCTATTCGCCCATTAAAATAATTACTGTTTGTGTAATTTTTTGTTTATATTTTTTTAGATGAATTAATTGTAGCATTTATTAAACGTCTTGCTGCCCCGCCCGCGGCTCGCGTGCGAGGTTTGTCAATAAAAACTTTACCCTCCTTTTTTGCAGTCAGGTAAAAATTTGCCTATGTCTCAATCCTGATCATAATCTATCTATATACCAAATTTCATAGAAATTTGTACAGCCGTTCTTGAGTTATAAATGGTGTAACTAATCTGACTTTGTTTTATATATCTACTGGCTGTCCTGCCGAACTTCATACCGCCTTGACATGCATATGACGCGGGCTGTCAATGTACTTAAAAAAATGAATTATCTTCCTTATTTTTTTTGCGTGAATTTTTCGATACATTAATAGTTATTCTGCTATTCGGGGCGGAGACAAATCCAAAAAATCAAAAACCATCAAAATCAGTACAGCCGTTCTCGAGTTATAAGTGTTCGAACAAACCTGGCTTTGTTTTATATATGAAATGCTCTTAGAACCTAGTAGTAATATCAAGTCATATATAATCAGAAAAATCTTGCGACCACGATCATGAAACATATTTTTAACTTTTCTCAGCCTTCTTGATTAAATACACTCCAAGGACTTTAATTAAAATATTCATATTTATATTCTTTATTGTACACAAATAAATTTACAGACAGAAACAGCTTACAAAATGGACATGTACGAAGGCGAGCTTAACCCTAATAAGAGCTTTCTTCCAGCAAACCTTTAAAGATAGAGATAGTTGATTATACATAGCTAAAACCTCACTGTCGTTGAAAAAAAAACAAAATGTTTGCAGTCTCATTTTATTTTAATCTTTTTAATTAACTAAGATACGAGTAGTTACATCAAAACACACAATGCGTATTGGACTGGAAGATATGTAAGAAACAGATTTGATACAATGTTGTACCTAAAGGATTTTTTGCTTTAGCCCTTCTGCTGTTTATCAGAAATACGGCAAATATTTCCATCTTAATTCAAAACCGATTGAGCTTAAGTTTACTGTCTAACACCGTTAAAGGATAAGACAGTTAAAATCGAGTCTGAACTAAGTTTAATAATAAGACGGATACATTATAAATGCTTAGCATCTTACGGCTAGTTCATAAATAACTAATTAAAATTAAACAGCAAACCAAATCTCCAATAAACAGCGGAAGAGTTTCAATATTCTAGAAAGTACCTGATTATGTTTCGTAGTTCACGAAGCATTTCTAATACATATAAAGTAATTCTAAACGCCTTTTGGTATAATATTTTAAATATTGTCATTGTTTTAATTTATTAGTCAATATCTTTTACAAATAGTTCGCTACACGAAAACAGTAAAATCAATTATAGCGGTGATTCTCACATTAGCTAGAAAGTCAAACAAATGTCACCTTAACTACACTATTATTAGAACATATCGAAATATACATCGCTTAGAAATAAAATTGAAATTCGTTATATTTATTTAGTACGTATATATTTTAGCTACTTTTATTACTTTAGAGAGAACATTGACTTTAACTTACCACTTAAAGTTTAATATCGCGTAATATCAAACATGAATACTGTAGATGAATGAATAAATAGTACTTTAGAGAGTTTAAGTACGTTCCTTGTAACGCCGCCGTCTTGAAACTACTTTCAAGAGTTGCCTGAAGCGACGCCAAAACTATGCGATAACCTAAACTACAAAAAAGTTATAGACATATAACTAAAGTTAAGCGGCTTGTAAAAAAACCTAACTCTATTCAGTTATTTACATTTATACAAGTTGTAAAATTAGGTAAACAGTAAAAAAAATCTCAAATTAAAATCGTTTTTTATCAAAAATGTTACAACAATTAAGTACTTGCGATAAATGGAACTTAAACTAGTATGGCATCACAAAATAAAACTTGTTAATACATTACTTACACTCAGGTCATTACTCAAAAAAAAAAATCTATACTCAGTATATAAACTTAAAACACATGTATGATAAGTAATGCTACAAAAAAACGGCCAGATATTCCGTCTGAACAGATCAAATACTGCACATAGAATGATTTTGATGAATAAACAAACAAAAATATATCTAATGTGTGTAAATAAGATCGTAAGTTAAATTAAAGACGATAAATCAATTATAATTAACTATACAAGTACTATGGCACTTTAGCCTTTATAAAGCCACCAAAATCCGCAAAAAGGGAAAACTAAATAAAATGAACCTATTATTACAAATCGATTGTAACAATTAGCGGCACCGGCGCATCCACTAACATTCATTCCGGCCGGAATCTATAATCACTATAGAATAAACGCCCGCGGATTTGCAAGAGCGGGAAAGAATGCCGGTATGCAGCCACTTTCTGCGTGTATTGTTCTTTGTTCTTATATATTGTTTTATAATTTAAGTGTGGTAATAAAGCGTTATCTATCTATCTACACAGAACAAAATGTTCTAAATTCTGACGCGTCGCGTTTCTGTACAATTTGAATGACCGACAAGTCAGAAGGAATGAACGTTAGTGAATGGGCCGCTAATATTTAAGAAAAAATTTTTTTTTGGTGGATTTACAATTACGGCAATTATTTAAACTAAAATTGAGGTTTAAATACAAAAAATAAATGGAATGCATATTATGGAAGTATTCGCAAAATTATATTATTACAGTATAGTGTGAGGTACACTTGTACATAAAACGGTCTTAATTAATTACGATATTAGATCTATCCTACTTCCTAAGTACAATGTTTTGCTAGGAATAACAACAAAATATCAGGAGTCTTTTATATCTTTAAATAGTCTTCCGTACCAATATAATATCATATTAATTATTATATTTTCATATGTGTGTCTCGAGCACCGATGTTAAAACGATATAAAACGTAGTTCTACTCTAGAGCTATCAAACGTAACGTTAATATGGCAACTTAGTCTTTTGGTTAAAATACTATGAAGCTTCAACACTTCCCGATATGAGTTGAACTGAACGGAACAGATATGTATAGTATAATTAACAGGTACTATAAAATCTATTCACAACAACAGCTAAATAATACTTTCTGTCTCACGATTCTAGTAACATTTCACTAACGATGTAACATAGATACATAACATCGTTTGTCACTGTTTGACTCGTGTGCCTGATATCTTTTATCTCACTTTTTCATAACGAACGGTGTCGAAGCGCATATTTACGATTTTATCGCACTAATCGCACGGTCGTATGCTAGTTGTAGGTCGTATCGGTGAAGTAAGATCTATGTGACGTCCATTTCCTTTGATACTAGCTACGCAACCGCGTAAACCATTGTATAGAGCTGATGGTAGTCCCATAGGTAGAGTCGGTGAACCTCCTAAACAAAAAAATCATATTTTAGATAATGAATGGCATAATAATGAATGGAATGAGCTACCATCTGAGGTTTTCCCGTTAGGCTACGACATGGCACGCTTCAAGAGAATGATAATACCCCGGGTGTTGCCGGTGTCAATAGGCGACCGTGACCGCTGACCATCAGGTGGGCCGTAAGACTGTTCCCCACAAATAACATTAAAAAAATTCCTTAGGTCTTCATATGAGAAGGCCTGGTTCTTATCAGTTAGGCAGTAATTATCTATCTCTATATGTCAGCTTGATACGCTTTACAAATCGGTTGTCTGACCCCTAACAAAACAACGAACAAGCAAACATACATTAAAAAACGTTATGTTGTCTTCACAGTATCAGTAACTTACCTGACAGTAGCTGCATAGAAAATAGTTCAGTTCATAATATATTAAGTATTGATCGTAGCCTTTCATATTAAGAAACAATAGATTCCGAGATACTCTCGATAGGAATTATCTGTTATGAGAAAAGTTGCAAACAGTATAGTCACGTTTGGAATTGCATCCACCTCATAGGTAGAAATTGATGGTTGTGGCTTACGTATTGCATCATCATCATCATCATATCAACATGGACGTCCACTGCTGAACATAGAGCTCCCCCATAGATTACCAGAGCGACCAATCTTGTATTACATAAATACTTACAACAAATAATACGTGCTAAGTTAAAAGTACAAAAATTCGTCAAAATCGCGTTCAAGATGTTCAGTTTTAACCTAGAATACGTAATACATACACATTTTGCATGTAAATTTTGAAGAGCTATCGAACTTTTATTGAGTTTCCTACCAAGTTTATTATATTTATCAGTGTTATTGCTATGCAATAAGTATCTACGAGTGATCTTAATATGTGGAGGAACATGGGGAGACCTTTGCTCAGCAGTGGGAAAGTATAGGTTAAAAAAAATTGCTATGAGAAAATAACAACCAAGATCAAATTCTTAAATTGAATGATAACTTACCGATCCACAGTTTAGGGTTCGCCTTCGAGGGAACCAGCAGTGATTGCGAGTACCCTCTCACAGGCGGTGTATCATCCACTTGCAGCATCGCCAGCCGCTTCCTACGTCTAACGGTCGCCGTATGCCACCTTCCATCATCCACCCTAACCTTCGACTCTATACTTTGGAACCAATCTTCGTGTACCGAGTTTGTCTCTCTCACATCGGTATCAGTGTATATAAGCTGTAGTTTCCCCTCGCTAAGTCCTAAGCCGATGAAATCTCGGGGTCGGATTCCGATCTTTCGTCTCCACATGAGAAGGCCTGAATCATTGTGAGTTCGAAACTTTATTTCATACCGAATACCACGGGCGCCGCTATTCCTAAAATGAGAACAATATTTGAATAAAAGAAAAATATTTTGAGATCTGTGCCGTAGGAGTGTAAATGATATTATCTTAGATGCCCACTGTAGGTAGAATTCAAATATTCTGATTTATAAAGTAAGTTCTATTGCGTGCATACAAACACTTATAACATTTTGAACAAAAACAAGTCCATACCAATATTATACATTCAAAAGTAACTCTGTATATCTCTCTCTTTATTACATTTTCACGACTAAATGGCTAGACGGATATCGATGAAATTTGGTATATGGATTGAGATATAGGTTACTTTTTTTACAAAGCATGCGTGCGAAACCGCGAGTAAAAGATAGCAGAATATGAAGCATGCTTGAAATTAAAAGAAACAAATATACATATAAAATACTACCACCAGCTTACTAATCATTTTACAATATCGACATAGATGTCTCAAATAAATAGTTCAACCTATTTTCTATTTTAAAAATAATTCGGCCACCAACGTTCATTAAGAAAATATTGTAGTTGCTATTAAGAATTGTCACATATCACTATGTGTACACAATATCCGATTTAAATCAATAATTTTTGATGCTGTGATAACTTTAAACGAACCTCTAGACAAGAAATCATTATATAATCCATATACTATAACAGTGACTATGTATAATAAGCACCTAAGTACTTTATACCGAAAAATTACACTCAGAAACCCTAGTAAATCTTAGATCAATATCAACAGGACGGTATCCAATGTTGTATCATTTGGTTTTATAGGTCGCGTCATGTAAAAAGAACGCTGGCGGTCAAGCTGCGCTTAAGACGATTTATCGATCTATTTGGTGGTATGGGGTGCGGCGCGGGGCGGGCGGGTCACGCGCCACATGCTTGCCGGTGCGCTATTGGTTCTTCAGTCGGCTATTGGTTTAATACTTCGTGCGCGAGTGTACCCATGCGCGCACACACCCCCTCTACTTTCTTCCAACGTTCTTTTTACATGACGCGACCTATATCGGTCGTTGGTTGACACTTGCCAAACCTGGTCTTAGATTTCCACGAGTATAGATCACTAAATGATTTCCACGATAGAGAATAGAGAGGTGGTTTATATTCCGTGCAAACAGTAAACGTTTTCTAGTAAATAAAAGAACAAAAGGTACACAAGGATATCTCGAAGCTGAATTTCATTCACGTAGTTATGTTAACGCGTTTATGTAAATTCGTAAAGTTCCACGTAAGTTATTCGAGTCAACCTGAATTTATTCAGTCAGCGCACTAAGTCAAGTAGCGAGTAAAGTTTACTATTAGCCTGTAAGGTAAATAACAACTGTCGCATCCGACTCATACTGAAATGAGCTTTGCAAATCATGTCGAGTAATTTTGCAACATCATGTGTAATCGCGAGATATATTTTATATTACTGACTTTTCATTTAATTTTTAATTTCATTTATTTTCCACTACAGGTACATTAAGAGAAAATCCGGGAAGCAAGACATTTGGAAAATAGGTATTTAACAAATCTATTGCAGTCACGCTGTGCCCTATATGCCCTATGTGCGTGCGATAGAGACAACTGCAGGTCGGACTGATTATACCTATTTAAAATAGACGAAATCACTGTTTCGTAGTCCCTTGTTTCCTCCTCCAAAACAGGACTGATTTTAATTTTTTTTCCAAATATGTAATAAAAAGGGCTTTGGCTGTATTTGTACGTTTCGTTTTTTTTATTTATATTCGTCAAATTTGTTTGCTGGATGTCTGAAAAGGGACAGTAAAAATTAGCAATTTCTGTGACTTTAGAAGGTTCCTAGTTCTTATAATAATTAATTTATGGAGAAAAACTAAACGTAGGGACACGACCGTGGTACTTGTAGATTGTATGGTAAAAAAATATTTGCTCTAGTATCACTATCCAGAGAGAAAACCGGGGACTACGTTTGTATGGCCGAAACGCAGCCCAGATTTCCTCTTAAAGAACTCAGTGTGAGTTACGTCATAATTAGAATTTATCAATCACAATTGTAATAATAAAGTTATTATATGCCACAAATAATGCCAACTAAAAATAATAAAAATAAAACAAAAATTACCCATTACACATCAACATTAAAAACAAAACCAAACAATGTCAAATAAGTCAATTAGTTTGATGTTTACAAGGATACTCAACAAATCTGCTTCCAAAGAAATAATTTATTAGAAATCTCGTGGTATTTGACTTAGCCCTTCTAGTTAAATATATATTTAGTTAATGTATATTAAAAATGATAAATAATAACAAGTTTCTAAACTGCATATATATGGGTATTTAAAGTCACGTGGTATCCAGGTTTCATGAAATTAGTACACTTTATTACATATTTATTATTTAGTAGTATTTTGGAACTAAATTTCGTACTTTATAATTTTTAGTTCATACAACTAAATGCTAAAAATGTTATAATTTATGTTTTATATAAAAAAACGCACTCTAATTGCTTAGTATTAAGAAAAGTTGACGTTGATTTAAATAATTGTAGTTGGATATAGGATTTATTATTTATTTTTAACCTGTGTTGTCCTACTGCAGGGCAAAGGCCTTCCTCCCATATAGGATTTAATGTATTGTAATTTCCGGTGATCCCAACTCACATTAGGGAGAACTAGCGCGAATCTTAACGATGGATTTGATGTAATGTTTTTTTATTTATAATTAAAAAAATCTAAAAGCAGCCCTGCAATCTATGAAATGTAACTAAAATTATTACCTAAGTCTACCTCTGCAATGTTGTTATTATAATAAATAATTTATAGATGATCCCTTTGTATGTTATCTCAAACCATTATACTCCAGACCGCTGCCTTTGTTAGTACGAAAGCTAGAAAAGATTAAAATCGGTTAGTTAGTTACATTCAGAAATGTGAAAAATAGTTATCTTCTTGACTGGCAGAATAATGCAGATTCTATTATTCTAGCAGCAGGAAAATATATACAGGGTGTTTGGTAATATACTGACGATATTCAAGTGTCGGTTCCTCAAAACATATAAAAAGACTTCTAGAGAATAAACTTCTACTAGTTATATTATCATATTTTAAAGAAAATCGACTAAGTTTAGGTGATGTATTTGACATAAAACTTACTGCCTACTCTTGCAATCGACATCCAAAAATAAAGGCCGATTTGATATCTCTTTCGGAAATGGATGCGGGTTTTTTGATAGGAAGGGACAACAAGAGATATCTCGAGACGTCACCAATACAGTATCTGTGGTTAGATGGCAAGCATTATGCAATAGCACAATATAAGTTTAATAAAGTGTTTATTTTTACATTCCAAAATAAATTTCACATTTCTATGGTAACATTTCACAAATCTATTTATTATGCTCATCAAAATAACCACTTTCATTGTTATACGTATATTATCAAACACCCTATATGTATGAGTGGTTTAGATGACTCAAACACAACTTGTACAAAGTTGTTGTTATACAGGGAGACTTTGTTAACAGTTGACTAATTTGTTTAGGTTCTTCCCGCTACCCAGAACAAATAAAACTTTATGGAAAACATAAAAAATATGAGAAGGAGATTTTAAATAAAATTATGGGATTGAAATATACTATAAATATACACATAATATAGATTATATATAATATATATAAACATAATATAGATTATTGTTCTGAATTACGGGCAGAACCGTTCCTAGAACTGTTGTTGTTGTTTACAAATTCATCCAGTATAAAAACAAGCTTTTACTTGAGTTTTTTCTTACTTTTCTTTCAAGGAAGAAAACAATCAAAATCTCAATGCTATTAAGATAAACCTTGGCCAAACCACGATTAACAATAGCACGACATCCCGTGTTAATTTTATAGTAGGAAAGTTTGTTAGAGTAAATTTTAATGCCTGTGCCACACTAAGGTTTAATGGCATTAATTATCACATTTATCGTTACTAATCGTAGGTGGAGCCACGACTAATCGCGATAATTTTACAATGGCATTCATTATGGCATTAGGCATTAGGCGACATTAGCTCGGTCTATATCTGGCTAAATCGTAGTTTAGCTACTCTATTTCACGGCATTGGCCATTAAACTTAGTGTGGCCCAGGCATAATAAATAAATTGTGTTAAATGCATAGGTATATGGTAGTTAACAGTACCTAAACAATTATAAAACAATCAAGTGGTTCGTGGTGCACTCATGTGAGATAATAAAATGAACTTTTAATAACCATTCCGTTTTACCCCTTCGGTAAAACCCCATAATAAAATAGGTTATCCACAATGACGTCAAAATGGCTGGCAATGATAAAAAGAGGTCCGACGCGTTAAAAGCAGTAAATTTAGAATCATTATAATTGTGCACTCGACGAGAGGTGGTGGGGTTGGTCATTTTATCCCCGTTTGAAGTGACAAGCGTGTTGAAATTGCATCTGATTCGTAACTTTACGGCAAAGAAATTTAATGGCAAGTGCAATTGACCCTTTCTCATCGCCAGCCATGTTGCCAGTGGTCTCTCCTTTACCTGCGTCCACCCCTACTTCTGTAGGAGAAGTAATTGTTTCCGTCGAAGTGGACCGGGGTCCTATCATTTAACATTTCCACGTTTAGCTGGGTTTCACAGTTCCTGCCTTGGAAGCCGTCCCGACATATGCATTTGTATTCGTTGAGGAGTGGTATGCACGAGCCGTTGTTTTTGCAGGGTGTTAGACCTATCAAATGAAAAAGTATGCTGTAGACCATGTAGAAACTCAAACTGAAAAATACTGCTAAAAATGTACAAGGTGTTGGTTTGGAGTGAGGCGTCTAGCAAGTAGGCTAGGAAAGATAGTCAGAATTTTGTTATATTGAAGTTTTTTGTTTAATTGTATTGGTTTGTCTCTCCTGATTATATACATTTGTCGCATATTCCGGCTGCTAACTGGGAATATTACGTTTAGCCCCCGACGCAAAAAGAGGTATTTTATTAGTTTGACGGCTGTCTGGGCTGTATCTGTCTGTCTGTCTTTCTATGGTATCGTAGTTTACAAATCGATGGACCAAAATGGACGCGGTTTTTCTAAATAGAAAGCTAGTTTAACAAGGGTGGTTATAGCTTTATCAGTTTAATTGTTTTTTTAACGAGGGTGAGTGTTCAAAATTTTTAGTTTACTAGTTATTCCTGTAAGTAGGGATACATTTTCACTTATCTCCATTACTTTGATAACTAAAGACCGGGATAGATACTGACGACGTCCGATCATAAAATTCTCGTCTTTCAAGGTTATATTCTAGCATTCTCTTCTAGTCAGAGTTATTTACTGCGAGGGAAATAGTAATTAAAACAAAATTAAAGTTACGTATTGAGTAATTTATCAAGAAGCGTTCCCATAAATCGACACGCTGTAAAATTTACAAGCAGATAACTATTACCCTTACGCGTTTCAAAGTTATTCCCGAGCCGTACCTAAATATCGCATAGCGGTTACTCACTGCCTCCCAAGTACCACTTTGCAATGAGATTTCTGTCCAATATCATAAGATTTATGGTGCAGGCACTATTTACGGCCGTGATATATCTGTAGTCTAACTATTACACGGTCCAATCTCGTGAAAAGATTTTAAATTTAAATTTTACATTGACAATGTGAGATTGTCGCAGAACTATTCATGTATGATTACAATTGGTTAAAAAAATCGATTAATACCATTTCCTCACTAAAAAGGATCACAATATCCCATCAATATCCTCATTGTTGTCTATTTATCTCGTAAATGGCCCTCGGAAATAACGTGATAATAATATCTCTTTCATGTTACACCAAAACAGAATCAGTTAGCAGAATAACTTAAAAACTAATTAGTGGTAGTACGATCTTATTGCTAAAAGTAAACTCATTCAGACAACCTTTATTAATCCTATTTTGAACACAGTACAACTTTTTGCTTTTACCTAATTGGTGTATTACAACGCTATCTGGCGGGGTCAAAAGGGTGATATTGATTTTTAAAAACGATACCCTGTAAATGGTTTCACTTGGCAAGCACTTACCGGTTCAAGGAGGCCTATACATTGTGCACTAAGCGCACTTAGCTGGACCAGCGCTGCATTGGCACAGAGACCTACAGAAGGGCTTGTTGAACTGCCCTAGAGTAGCAACTTAACCCTAATAATAGACTTGGTGCTCTTTTAAGACTTTGCAAGGAGCTTTTTAAAATATGCTAGTTTATGCCCTATTTAAGCATATTTAAGGCACTCGCCATAAAAATTTACAGCAGTGAGGTCGAGGTTAAAATAATACTAATTTATCTTTCTCAAATTAAAAAGTGTATGTGCACGAAAAAGGGAAATGATAACATCGTAACGAAAACCGTGTAACCTGGAATTAAAAATCCAAAACGTGTATAGTATATTTTAAATTATGCATCCCTCACTGAATACTTCTATCGTTTATATGCTTTTTCATCTATTTCAGGGGCACCACAGTAACTACATCCTGTTTGTTGGATCCACAAAGGATGACAAAAAAAAACAACGAGCCTTACAGTAGTCGTATATGATGTCTAACATCTGACCATCATGCGCACTTATTGGTCAAATCAAATAGCGCGCGCTTCCACAGTTTTCTGTTACACATTTCCGTCCATTTTGCCAAAATCACTCCCACAAACCGAGAGAAAAGATGTCACTCATCAAAAATAAGCAATGATTTGACAGTCTACCAAAACCTATGAAAAATAAATAGAAAGGACTCACTTTCTCCACAAGGTGGTCCAGAATACTTCGTCACTCCTGTGGTAGCACAAGGCAGTTTTTCCTCCGCTTGTACGATAGAACATCTGACTGTGTCAGCACTGTACAGCAACAGTGGGGTCCCGTTTACAAATACCTGTTGAACTGCCCCAATAAAACTGCTTGTCACGCCAGACATCTTGTGCGGTCGGATGTATGATCTAAAAGATTAATGTGATAAGTATTAGCAAGTAATTTTCTATAGGATAACATTGATCTACTGAAAAATGTGGTTCAAGACTGATTTTAGTCAAAAGGCATACTTAAAAGTGATGGGTCTACTTTTTTTATTGGGAATAGTCAAACGGTCAATGTCTATTTCCACGCGATAGTGTAGTCGAAGATGGAGTACGCTTAGAATAAGAATAATTTCTTTAACGGAACTTAAAAAAACTTTACTTTGTTGTACTTAAATGCAATGTTTTAAATAATAACAGTACGATTTGTTGACGGTAGATTTGCATTACGTACCTGAACCATTTCTTCCTGCGCTAGTTGTTAACTGTGTTACGGCAAGGTAAGGATCCTCGTACCATACAAATAAGGTTCAGTTTAATTAAGTGATTGCCGTCTGAGTAATTGAAAAGAACCTGTTCACTCTGGGCTTTTAACGTCTTACCACAATAAGTGGTAATAATTGTTCAAATAGGTGTATAACGGATGATAACCTCTGTGGTGCAGTGGGCGAATAGCCGGCTGAGACGCAGGAGGTAGTGGGTTCGATCCCCGCCGCGGAACAAATGTTTGCATGATCTACAGATATTTGTTCCGGGTCTGGTTGTTTCTCTATATATTATAAGTATGTATTTATTTAAAAAAAGTATATAAGTATTCTATCAGTTATCTGGTTCCCATAGTACAAGCTCTGCTTAGTTTGGGTCTAGATAGCGCTGTGTGAAATGTCTAGCAATATTTATTTATTTTAACTTTTTTGTGCCCATAGCCTAACTAGACAAAGTTACTACACAAAATACTTTAAGTAAAAAAACAGAAGCATATCGCTTTGTCGCTATTTGTTATAACAATTTTGTTTTTTTTTCATATATTACCTTTCTAATATAACTTTTGGTTCTTATGAACTAAGATTGTCTAAACCCCTAGAGCTACTAGACCCAAGAATATTTGAAGAGCATAAAAAGAAAATCCAACTTATTATCTCTGTATAAACTTACGGTAGAGAGCCAATAAACAGCGGTAAAGTGAGTTCTAAATGCGTCAATGGGGGCGAGGAATGTCCCTTTTGTGTCGGATGATTGTCGAATTGAAGGCTTCCATGCCGGCCAGCTCTTGACACTCTCGCTCTGTGCCATCGTCCTTTTGTTATCGGGATTGGAGACCTTTGAAAGGAAATTAATTTGAAAATGTCCTCTGTAAACTGAGGTTAGTATGCTCGAATAGTGTTACAATGTGCCGATACAAAGGTTACCGGAGGCGATTTGATGGAAACAATGGTTTAGTATTATTTAGGGTTGTGTAGATACTAAAATTGCTTTTTTGTTCGATTTATCCTTGACCTTGGAAATAAGGTTATTCAAATAAAGATGAATATTACGCATATGAATATAATAATATAATAATGAAATAAAGATGAAGTTATGAGACATAAAGTAGGCACTTAGGATTTCTAGAACAAACACAAAGTAGTCAAGTACTAACATTATCCTCGACTTTTACTTAAAAGTTAATTCAGGAGTAATAAAAAGAGCTATTATTTCTAAATAGAAAGCACCACTTACGTTATATTAGCGATCCCGCTCCCCAAATTGAACCTAAACTGTAGATAACCATTAACCAAGTTAATCGCAATGAAATCCCCCTTGGCTTTATTAGACTGGCCGGTGTAAAGGAGCATTCCGGAAAATCGGTTCGTTAAAAACCAAATTTCAATGCGGAACGCTTTACCCAGCCCTTCGAGAGGCGGCAATTCGATATAGCTCGTCCCATTGAATTGAGGCGACCACGTCTCTTGAACAACTGTTACATCTGCAAAATTTAAATTTTACTTCTAAAGTAATACTGCATTGAAAATGAAACAGGTGGACCTAGCAGTTTTAATGTCCTTACCGTTACTGCAGGTATTTCCATTGGATCCAATTTCCCCGCCAAACAAACAGCGGCAGACGTGTCCGCCTTCGGGTCCGGTGTCGCACAATAGCCCCTCATCATATCCGCAGGGATTCGACTCACATGGATCTAATCTCTCGTCACAATTGGCTCCTTGAAATCCGATAGGGCAGATACAAGTATATTCGGTCGCCGAACCCTCTATAGAGTTACACGTGGCCCCATTCTTACACGGAATACTCATACATGGGCTGGATCGGCATTCTTGAACGTTTTCTAAAGCGACGACTAATGAGTCTGGACGGCCCAATTTCTTTGTCACTTGATGACGTATTATCCTCAAGTGCTTTACGCAGCCGATAAACCCGCTCCGCGTACCGATATTATCGAAGACCCTGTAAGAAAGTGTTCGTTTATTTGTTTGAATGGTTACGTCAAGGCATTAATTGCCTTCGTATTCGTGTGTAATGACTAATGAAGTAAACATGTATAAATGAATGGTGTTGTAATGTACCTGGAGTTATTAGTAGGTATGCTGCCAATGTACGCGTCCTCAGCCAGATCCAATGCCTTCAAATGGCCGCTAGATTGACCCACGACGTCCTCCATTTCGTCAATTGATAGTATTCCATCACGGTGGTATCGCTTCGCTGATACTTTATGATATTCGTTCAACGTAATTTTCTCCAGGGACGTAAGGATAAGAACCCCATTGCCGAGATTATATCTGAATTATAAATGAGGTTGAATTTATGAATGCGAAAGAATCGAAACGTGATATTTTCAATTTCAAAGCGCTTGTTACGCAGATGCATAAAATATCGCTTACCTAAACTCTACATATCCGTTGACCAAAGCAAGCGAAACAAAGTCGCCGGTCCCATCGGGTTTCTGCTGATTGTACAGTATGACGCCGTTCTCGGTAAAAGCTTTAAATTCTATATCGATGTTCAGCTTGTGGTACGCTTTCAAAGGCTTGAGGCGAATATAAGATGAGCCGTCAAAAGCCGGTGTGTCAATGTACGTTGATCCAAGTAATCCTTCTTTCGCTAAAGATTCGCAGTTCACTCCGGAGTAAGGCGGTGTGCACAAACAGGTGTAAGTCGATCCAGGGAGATCGATACAAGTACCCAGGTTGAAACAAGGCTCAGATAAACAAGCGCTATACTCCTCTGTCGTCTCTTGATGACTCTCTGTAGAATGTTATTAATATTTAACGTCTTATTTTAATATTTGTTAGAATATTACAAGCTATATCATCAAACAACATTGGAGTATAAAGAAAAGTAAATTTACATACTATATTAATGATCTATGTAGAAGTTGGCGACCACCATTCATAATTATGTGGCCCACTTTAATTAGGAATCAATATCTAAATGTAAATGATTTAATAAACTAAATTACTCCGGTCAATTAAAACTAAATGCCATGTCCTAAACTAAACTTTAGGTATTTCAAATATATTCTTTTCCATATTCGTTATTATTTTAATTATGAAACAGACTTTTCAGTTTGCTTTGTTATGATTTAAAGGAGAAATTAAAAAACTAAATTCAAAATACAAATAACAAACTTAATAGTTCATTATTATAAATACGGGATTTATTACGTACCGTCGACAAATCCCGTATTTATAATAATGGTTGAAATCAATGACGAAAAGTAAAACTTAATAATATACTTATTCTTTAAACATTACAAAAACGGATTTGTGCAGATATATCTATAAATATAAAATATATCTAACTGACGATCCCTGCACTAGACAAAGCCTATCGCCTGTATTTTAAAATATAAAATATTTTATGTTAATTCATTCTAGTTAGCTAGCAATACCTTTTTGACGTGAAAACTTCTCTAGGCGCGTTGAGCATTTTTTGAGATGGAATAAAACCATTGAACTCGCGACACTGTTACCGTTACCGACACCCTTGTATATAAGTATCTCGTAATTATTCAAATTTTTACTTCTGTCGGCACTCCCGGAGTACCACTTTTTTATTTTTTCTATTAATTAAATGCTAATGTGCTATTTAGTTTAATATACTCATATCATGTTATTGATTTCTAATATGATTTTAATTTAATTTATTTTGATTGTGTATTACTTAATTATCTGAAATAAATTAATACCATACTATAAAATATTGACTCAAGCTTTATCGGCATCCCGAATAATATTTTTTTTCTAAAAGCTGGACGCAACATAAGTTTTACAAAACCAATATAATCATTCGTAGCTCCGTAGTACATCTACAGTTCGTAGACATATTTGTAGCACCCACTCGTAGCAATACGAAGATGTTGATAGGAGATATCACATCAGTTTATAGGCTATAATTTGATCATTAACTTGTATTACAAGATACACTTATATAGTCAATAGACTGAAATACAAATGAGGCGACCAAGCGCACCTAGATCCTATCTCTCGATCTAGATAGATAGAAAGATTTTTTGGGCCTAAAATATCTTCATTAATATTTCAACGATGCTAATGATCCTACTAAGTGGTGCTGGGAGCCGTTGGGTGCAAGTTGTTTAAGATCGGTTGCACTGGATATCTATGGGGAGGCACAGATTCAGCCGTAAACTTCCAATGGATGATAACAGTGATCTGATTTGAAGAGTAGTAAATCTCCTTGTGAAAGGGCTCGCCAGACGAAGTTCTACCCGCATATCTACTACTACCGCCGAGTAGCATTGTTGTGTTTCGGTTAGAAGGGTATGGTTTACGGTGAAATTACAGGCACATGAGGCATTACACCTGTATGCCTCAGTTGATGGACGCAAGGTCGGAAATGCTTTGTGATAGGCGATATAGGAACCACTTAACATCAGGTGGGCTATATACCTGTACCATCTCCAGGTCGTAAAAATAAATTATTATGATACTCAATTGAAAAAACTCTCAGCTGTGGGACAATATAAGCTGAAAATAATATAACTTACCAATACAAGCTTTCCTATGTACTGTAGGAGCAAATCCGGGTCGACATTCACAGCCACCTCGAGCGCACTGGGCACCGGGAAGGGCTTGACAATCCCCATCGTCAGCGCATAGGTCACCTAAGAGAGCACCCACTGCGCCAACAGTAGCTGTTGTTGCTATTAAAAAAAAGAAAGAATATAAAAATCGATGGAGTAAAGTTCAATGTGGAAGTGGAAGCAAAGCTTCTGCCTTACGATGCACTGTGTCCATCAATTTGAGGAATACAATAGCAATTAGCTGATTACTGAGATAGAGAGAGGAAATAATGGCCATCAAAAACGGAGAATATTATTGGATTCAAATGGATTTGGAAAAGTTTGTTAACGAAATATGTAGATATAGGCAGTGACAAAAGTTGATAAATATTTTGTAGTTGTGTAACTCTTCTAAAAAAATGCTGTTTTACACATTTAAGCAAAGCAGCAATATATATAATTATCACCGCCTGTTACTGCTTCGCTTATTACTGCTTCGCTTATTACTGCTTCGCTTATTACTGTCCATCTAAAGGTCATATTTACACACATATAGCACACATATTAACTCGGAAAGGGATTGTTACCGTATCAACTCGAGCCATTCAGTATTCTTTGTATGAAACTCCCTACTACAACGCACATTAATCGGAATCGTAACGTAATCGCATCGCCTTGGGACAAGCTCACGAACCGCGGTGCGGTACGCTTACGGCTCTTACGTCTCTCCATACCGGCGGCGCTTACGTCTCTTCAACCAGCGGGCGATAAGCCACGGCATCACCTAGCCGTAGCCAAGGAGCTGCTGATCCGCTTTGGTTACGTACTTACGTTAGGTTGACGCCTGGTTGACAACGAGGCGAAAGGCGATACGGTGACGATCCCTTTCCGAGTTGATATGTCTGCTATGACATTAAAGGTTACTATAAAAAATAGCTTTCAGTGATAAGGATGCCTCGTACTATGTTTAGTTTTATCTAGTTCTTTTAATTTTGGTGGGCAATAAAGCGTTAATCTAGATAGATTATAAAAAATATGAAAAATAATAAAATAAAATATAAAGGTACAGTGATAAGTATCTAGTTATTTATTTTAAATATGATTTGTTAATTTAAGTGTGGTATATGACTTACGGTGCCGAAACATGGGCGCTCACTAAGGAAACTGTGCAGAGTACAAGTTGCACAGAGAATGCAATATGCCATGGAGCGCGCAATACTTGGCATCAACCTGCTGATTCGAGTTCCTAATACCGAAATCCGACGCCAGACGAAAGTCCAAAACGTCCGAACAAGGGTGGTGGAACTCAAGTGGAACTGGACAGGACACTTGTCTAGACGAGGTAATGGCAGGTGGAGTAAATCTTTGACCGAATGGTGGCCAAGAAAGACCTAAGATGTCCAGGACGTCTGGACGACATAAAGAAAGTCACGGGCAACTCCTGGATGCGCGTAGCACAGGACCAGGAAGGGTGGAGTTTACAAAGAGAGGCCTACACCCAGCAGTGGGAACTTACGGGCTAAGGATGATGATCATGATACGTTTTCTAATTCTATCTACCAATCATACTGTACCTTTATATTTTAGTTTTTGTGTACTTAAGTAGGGGACTGGACATTAAATTTGTAAATATATACTATTTCCCTTCTTCTTTGTGTTGCTTTTCCCCAATTAGTTACCGGCTGAAGGGTCGCTTCCGGGAAAGTGGCCCTCAGTGGATTATAATGAGAACCCTTACACCTATTGTTAACCGAACTGAGTAAAATATACCTTGTTAAAATAAAATTAGAACAATTCATTTATTTCTGTATCTAATAAAAGGGGCAATGTGACTTTAATAACATATAGAATATACAATGAATATTTACATGACTAAAATACAGAAGAAACTGTTGAATCATCTAAAGACCGTTGCTAACGAACTATAAATAGCTCAACTGCTCCAGATCACTACCAGACGAAAGTGACTGGCTGCTTTGCCTCGTTGAATTGCAATGCTTATGCATTGACCCAGACAAGCACTGTTAGTTCTTGAATTACCAATACAAAAATATAATGAAGCTTCTTAAAATAAGCCTTCTTAGTTCATTTACGAAATAAATCAGTAAGCACTCTTCTATAAATAATCAACGTTGCTATAAAGTAATATCGGCGGAGGAAATGGAAAAAAATGTTTATGTAATTCGAAACAAATCTCTAAACATTATCAAGATTGCTTTCTAAATGAGGTTTGAATCGTGTAAATTCTACATGGAAAAGCCTTCGAAACTGGCACGTGAAGGATTTTCAACTTTCTTGATTGACGCCTAAATTGTGCGGTCATAAAGTCTAGGCTATCAAAACTGCCGATATTACTACCCAACTTATTAGGAGTCACGAAGGTAACAAAGCTATAATGGTATACTATAAAGTACAATAATATAAGTAAAAGTTTCGAAATAAACGTTTTAAAAATAATACAATGAGAGAAAATTAAATATTGACGGTCAATGTTGACGTAATAATCTCTCGGATGATGAAAAAGAGATGCTAGCACTGAAAATGTTTGTGAACAAACACTTTATTGAAATACTTCGAAAAAAATGTTACAAAGATTTCTCTTTTGCAGCATCAAACTTGTTTTATTCTCTGGAAAATTTTTACTTCGTTGTATTTTTGTAACAAGTAGTTTGTGAACCAGAAACCGTTTTATTGCAACGGAAATTGAATTTAACATCTACGTGTTGAGACGTAATTGGAATTTCGTTAACAATATCATGGCAGAGAAGTTAGGTTAGTTAGTTTAATTTCAGCGTTATTAGATCCAGGATATTTCTTGATCTGAATACCTATACTGACATTCCCTTGCCAATACATCTATGAAAATCTGATGTATGTTCACAAAAATATTAATTTGTTTAAGAAAAGTAGCGATAACTATAAGTTTAATACTAGAAATATAGATAAACTCGCTGTTGCCACTTGTAGACTCCATAAAGTTAGTAAATCGTTTAAAGGGCAAGGGTACGCTTTGATAACAAACTCCCAAGGGATGTACAAAAATTTAAATTTACAAATTTAAAAACGTAATTGAACAAAATCTTTATAAAAAGCCTACTATAAAATATTGGATTATTTAGATGATAGAGAAGCTTGGGATTGAAATTGCTCCAACTCGTTCAAAATGTTACAATTTAGACGTAATTTATTTTCTCTAATGTTATTTATTCTAAAAGGATCATTAAAAAAATCAACCAGCCTTGCTTCTCGCCTTCTTTCCCGGCTGGGTCACGAAGGAACAGGCAATAAAATTGACGTTTCAAAGTGATCCTTGTGATTTTAATGAATAAAAATATTTGACTTTTACTTTGACTTTTGACTTTATACTAAGGACAATTTGTACTCCCGTGCTGCGTATAACTTACCTTTGAATTTCTGCCCCGACACGATATTATCGAAATCGCTTGGCGTCTCCTTTTTCGATGTCCAGTCGTATTTATTATAGTACTTGTCAGGATTCAGCAGATGTCTAGTCGATTTAGATGCAGCTCCATCATCTTGCTGAGTGAACTGTATTGGCGACGATGGTCTAAGAGGCCCTGCGGTACCAGCTATCTCTCCAAGTTTGCAAGGACCAAATGCCTGGATGACTATGTCTTCTTGCGTGCGACACGCTTGCAACTTAAGGTGACATTCTGACTCGTAAGTCTTTCCGTCGCTGCCGCATACCTGTTGGGTTGTGAATGTTACGGGTGGAGCGATTTATTGAGGAAAGTGTATTCTGATAGGTGATAAAGTTGTCGCACTTTGTAAGAATTCTTGAGTGAAATTACCCTCAAGCAACTTATCTAAGGAGGTCAAAGGAAAGTTATATTTTGTTGCATAATAGAGCCAGCGGACTATAGCTTTAATGTTTTATATTTAGCACTTTAACTTTAATAAAGCTCTATATTAATATCTCACTACAAATAATAGTACAATCTAGTTTATTAGATCGATGAAGTAATTATCTGTAAGGCCGTTACAATGTATCACTATCTATGGCAGTTAAACACTATCATTCTGTAGTTTCACGAACCACTAGTTACTATTATCACACTAATAGAAACTAATTCATTTGTTACACATGTTTGCAATTAAAATTGTACTTGTAACAATGTTATTATGTAAGTTTTTAGTCATTTTTCCAATTTGTACACCTTTATCCCCCCGAGGTTCATCGGTCAATGAAAATCTGATCGTCATTTACGGGATTTACATCCACAAGTGGTGAATTTACAAGCAACTTTTAACCAAAATGTTTACCGACTTTAGAATGTTTTTTTTATAGAAAATATATAACATTATGCGTCCATATAAAATTTGAAGGTTGCCTTTGATTTTTTTGAGATCCCATAATCAGATCCTTACTTCGTGCCGATGGGACCACCTGGGAAGTATACCCTTTTAAACAAAAAAAGAATTTCTCGAATCGGTCCAGGCGTCTTCGAGTAATCGGGGAACATGCATAAAAAAAGATTCTGACAAATTGAGAACCTCCTCTTTATTTGAAGTCGGTTAAAAAGGAACATTAGCCACAATCAACCCGATCTCGAACTAAAAAGGAACAAGCAAGATTACAAACTTACCAGCATGTTAGTATCACTGTCCGGGCAAGCTGCAGCTGGGCATTCACATAGGGCACCCCCAGTGCGCTCCGTGCAAACAGCGCCAAAGTAGCACGATAGATCTGCACACGATCCAACGACGCCTCCCATTTCAGCTAAGAAGTGAAATAGTAGATTATTAAACGAGGGGATAGAGCAGTGTCTTGCGTCACGGGCGCTATATTGAATCCCGAACGTAACGAAGGATTGTCTAGAATCCTGAGTGCAGAGAGGGATATAAGCACGCCCAAAATACTCTACTAGAATACTCTACTTTTCACACTTTCTGCAAAACAATAAAAACAAAATCTATGTTGGTGCATTCTGTGCAGAGGTTAGTTCGATTTACGAATAAGTTCTTACTGTGTGACCCACACACTCTTTGGTGTAAATTTCAATACAGATGAGGTTCCAAATTCAAATCACATATTGCCCACGAGGGCATAATGAAATTCAGTACAACGTTACTCACGGCTCAGTCGTAGGGATTCTTGAACATTGTGAGCTGGTGGTGTGAAAAAGCTAATATAAGGTTTGGTATACATAAAAGCAAGGCTTCCCACTTAAAGGATACAACGCCAAGTGCGTTTACACAAAAATAACGTTGATGTTTACCTAACTCATCTCCGCTCAGTTTTGACATATAAGAGCCTACTAATACAATTGGTTGTCTCAACTCAATCAAAGTCTAAGTGCCTTTTTCATCATTTCTGAATAACGCTATCCAACAAGTAATGCATATAAACGTCTTTTGTTTTCACTCGGAAACAAAAGTAACCCAAATTTTTACTTTAATTGGCATATAAAAAATATTCTCCCTATATTTGTTTTCATGTAAAAAAACAAAGACGTATACATTTTTTTCCCGTTGGATAAAGTTACTCAGATGCGGTGAAAGAGGCCCTAAAAGTATATAATATAATATATTATTTGATGTATACGATACTTTTAACGGTACTATTCAATGTTTCACGATACAATTAGAAAAATAAAACCATGATCGTCGCTATTCTTAGAGAATATAAAGAAAAAACAATAGGAAAATAGCGAAAGCACTGTGTACATAGTTAGATTAGAAATTACAATTACCTAGCTCATATCAGTTTATTAAAAAAATATGTATAAATAAGTTCTTGTTTCTAGAGAAATTATTACACTAATCTTGAAGAACTTCTCCTAATTACTTGAACACACTAATTATTCCGCTGCAGGATTGTGTTACCTAAATAGGTATCAAGCTTGACCTAGAAACTCGCGAGTGAATCTGCTCAAAGTTTTCTACCATCTAATAAACTGAAAACAATCACCGAACTTCTATCTGTAGGAACCTTAGTTCTCACTACTTGTTCTTTTAACCAAACAAGTTATTTCAGTAAAGTTAACAAAATTACAAGTTATTTTTGTAGGTTTTATTTTTAACAAAAATACAATTTTATGCTATTCATTCTAAGGGAATGTATATTCTGCCTCTGATAAAAACAGGTAAACCCATTCGTACAAATGTGTCCAAGAAGAAAAATCAGTTGATATGGGTCCGGCAGGTCAGGCCGTTACATAATGAGGAACCTTTCCTAAAATACTACCGGTGAAATGGGAAATGGTTAAAAAGGATTTATGCTAAACGAAAACTATGTTATGTAAGACACCAAACTATTTCTGTGGGTTCGGAATGTTTGTTTTCTGTGCGGTGAAATAAATAGGGAACTGTAGTTGCTAGTATGTTCAAACTTCAGAACAAAATAACTAGATATATATTTCAGCGACGAGGTATTTTAATGATCAAGAGCGGGGTTTAATCATGTTTGTAAGTTGACTACGATGCAAAAGTAAGGTACTGTATGAATTGGAAGGTATTAAACACAATGAGTAACGGGTCTAATAATTCAGTAAGATTATGAGATAAGGACCAGGTATAATAATAAAAAATGGCTCGTTTATAGAGACGCGCTGCGTCTTAACGACGCTGCTAAAGTGGATTCATATTTGCTATAACAAGTAACCTTTAAACAAAAATATAGTCAAAATATTTAGTTTTTTTTATAGAAGATATATAAAACACATTATTAACACACTTTTTTGCTATAATCCGAACTCGCGTAGCGTCCTTTTGGAGTAGGCTGAGGCACTCCAACATTAGGTATTGAGGGCTGTCCCTGACCAGATGTATAAAAATGGAATTTATAAATATTGGATTTCCGTCCACTTGGACGGAAATAAAAAATGACTACACCGGAGCATCTGCTCCGTGACATCTTCTGTATTTTTTAACCAACTTCAAAAAAAGGAGAAGGTTCTCAATTCTGTTGGTTTGTATTGTATTTTATTTTTGTTTGTGTGATATGGGTAAACCTACAATAAACGAATTTTATTTATTTTTTATTTTATTTTTTTAAATATGCGTCCCTATAAAATTTAAGGGTTGCCCTCGATTTTTTTGGGATCCCATTGTCAGAACCTGACTTGGTGCCGATGGGACCAGCTTTTTATCGATCCAGGCATCTTCGAGTAATCGGCGAACATACATAAAAAAACAGATTCCGACGAAATCAGAACTTCCTCCTTTTTTTGAAGTTGGTTAAAAAATACGATTTATCAAACCGTAAATTGATCTTTACTAGTTGTTAGGACACATTCTAAATTTATCACTTATCACAAAATAATTTCATTCAGGAAACTTACGATCAGAACATCCATTGGGTCCCAATCTCCTTCTATGATCGGCACACATAGTACACTTCTGCCCTTGCACCTCAGTTCTACAAACACATCGTCCCGTCATTTGCTCGCAATCTTCCCTTACTGATCCAAACGCGGAACACCCACATGCTGTAACAAAAGTTTGATTCAGAACTTCTAATGACTTTGTTATAATTTGAAGTGAGTAAAGAGTAAGTCAACTCATTTACGAAGCAAATAATGGTAGGATTGGCTCATTAGAAAGTCAGTTTGGAGTTGTTTTTGCACTCCTCGACAGAGGGTCGGTTTTTAGTCGTTTGAAGTGGAGATTTTAGAGTTCCGTGAGACTCATCGAGGATCCTGATCCATAAAAAGGCGGTAGCTGCAACAACTTTATAAATTAAAAATTCTAGAATATTTTTGTTACCTAGGATATTTTTGTTAATAAAATATTCTACTCTATAGCAATGAAAACGAGGCGGTAAGATATTTTGGTACAGACAAACAAACTGAAAGTTCTGAAGTAGTTTACATAGCACTTACGTATGCATCCAGTGTGTCCAGTCCCGATCCTCGGCAGCCCCCAGTACCCGGGTTCACACCTATCACACTTCAGCCCCCCCACACCCGGGCGGCACTGACACTGACCACCTTCATCGCATCGATCCGAAACCGATCCGAGTCGGTTACAACCGCAGGTCGAACTTGAGATTGGGCATCCCTCTTCATTGGAACCAGTGGCTAAAGTTATCCCGTCTGAGCAACAGCCGAAGGTAGAATCGGAGCAGTGGACGGGTTTTCGATCCTCGAGTTTTGAATCGTCTGGTGGAGAAACCGTTACTTTTATTAGAGTTCTCAACTGGAACTAAATCGTTGGGTAACGAAATTGGGGTCTGCGAAAGTGAAACCACTTTCTTTGAGTGGATATTGTTTTCTATTTTGCGAAGAGGGTTAACATTTGAGGTAGGTAATTGAATAGTAGATAGGTAGGTGCGGTGTGATCCTTAAACTTTCAATTAATTTCTCAACAACTTATTAATAAAAAATATACATACTTAATATAGAATGTCAGCAGATATATAGAGAGAGAATAAATTGCCTGTAATGGAGAGAGTTATAAGTAAATTTAAACAAAATTATATGAAATATCGTCAATGTAAGCGTAATTAATTGATTTTACAGTTATCTGTTCACCTTTGGTGGATAATGGGACTTGCCAGTGAATAAAACCCGGCACAATATGAGACAGGGACAAAGGGTTCAACTGTGCAAAGCAGAGGGTAGCGTGATTCTGTCCAATTTACTATGGTGCCGTGTACCGTTAGTATCTTCACCCTGACAAATCACCAGTTGCTACCGTATTGTATGCAAGAAATAGCTAAATTCACTAGTAAATATTCTAAGTCTAGGGTTAGATAAGCATTGCCGATGGAAAATGGTTGATATCTACACGTACGGCTCATTTTATAATATTCTTTATAAAATAGTAGCGTAATTTTCTTTACTGTAGATACGTGTTATCTCATACTTTCAAAATACAGTACCACTAAAACGTTATGAGTAGATTTCGACTGTGTAGTCATAAACATATTATAGTAATATCACCCATGCAATGGCATAAAGAGCCTCGCGCGCTAGCAACTATCGGAAAAACCATTCCAATAAACAATCGCTTTAGTACTCTTACGTAAGAGAACGTTTGTATGTAAAAGAATACAAATTGAAATAAATATTGTTCAGTGTTTAGGGCAGGTAATACTCACTTTTAGGGCAACATCTTGCGGCGTTCAAGGTAATGTGGCAATAGCTGCCGACGGGGCAATCTTGCCGGTGCGGACCATTACCACAGTCAATTTCGAGACCCGTTGTCGGATCTACCATCGCTTTGTTGTTACCACAAGGTCTTACTTCCATACCTGTGGTTAAAAAAGTTGTTTTGGAAAGTGAACTACAGAGACCCAATTTTCATTATAACAGTTCAAAAGTGAACATTCTTAAAAAAAGCATTCGTCTGCTATAAATTATATTCACGGGGTCGTTTAAACTTATTTTAATCTTTAAAACTAAAAAATAAAAAAAAATAAAAAAATATTGCTGGACATTCCACACAGCGCTATCTAGTCCCAAACTAAGCAGAGCTTGTACTATGGGAACCAGATAACTGATAGAATACTTATATACATTTTTTTTGTAAATACATACATACTTATAATACATAGAGAAACAACCAGACCCGGAACAAATATCTGTAGATCATGCAAACATTTGTTCCGCGGCGGGAATCGAACCCGCTACCTCCTGCGTCTCAGCCGGCTAATCGCCCACTGCACCACGGAGGTCGTCAAACTATGTACTTAGTAATGGTAATTTAAGTTTGTTTTACTATTAGGTACATCGTACTCTAGTTTTATTATTCTAGCCAAGTAGATTCGGCTAAGGCCAATAAAAAAATTTAAGCAAACTTAGTTTTTTAATAGAATTATGATTAAGAATGTGTCCGTTGGCACTTTTCTTACAATCTCTATTTAAGAGAAAGGCACTTTGTTCTTGTGTTTTTGTTTCTTAATGTGAAAATTAATAAATTAAAAAGCATTACATTTTAAGATTGAGTTAAAAATTATAGGCCAAGTAGAAAATCGAAAGTTAGTAAGGAACAAACCTTTGCAAAGATCCAAGGGTCGAAGCCTCAGCTCAAGCTGTTTTTGACAGCCCTCTTTACGCATAGCGCACATGCTTGGGTAGAGACGGAAGTCAGAGGCGCAGACAGGAAAGTACTCATCATCGAGTGGACATTCGAAAAGACAGGAGCATCGGGGATACGCATCTTCTCCAATCTCACAACTGGCTCCAAAGTCACATCTAATGTCGCGGCAGACAGAAGGGTTGGCAGTCCCGACTTCGCCGAGGTATCCGTCGATCGCCGAGGTATCCGTCGACCCTTCCTCCAGCTCGGTCGTGGTCATTGCGGTCGTTGCTACCCATTCCCAAATATTTGCGTGTTAGTCGAGCGATAAAGCGGAAAGTTAGTTAATTGATCGAGGACGGGTCGCTTTATTGGAATTACTGCTAACAACTTGGTTGATGACGGTCCTATGGTAAATATTTTGTCAGCTATCACATCTGGTAGGGAACTTCGTTAAGTGAAAGTGATCATCACTTTCGCTTAAATTGGGAAAGTTTGATTTGAGGAGATAGAAATAGAGTTGATGCAGTAAACCCAACCCACCCATCAGAGTGAAGGTAATTTATTTAATACAATATGAAAATAACTTACTCATGGCGATCGGCGGTACGACTGCGAGCCTGTCTTTGCAGTCTCCGTAAAAGATGACGTGTAATGTGGCAGGGGGAGGGAGCTGGCAAGCAACTTTCTGAAGTTCGCATTCGTTTGGATAGGTTTGCATAGAGCTTCCGCAAACAGGCTCCCTCGCCGCCCCGGTACAGTCAGTCGGGCAAACACACTCCCCAGCAGCGCACCGAGCTCCAAACGAACACTGGACGCCGTCGCAAACAGCTACAAAGAGAAACATCTTTTCAATTTACGACGTAATGTAGCTCTGCCAAATAACATTAGGAAAGTCAAAAAGCCCCCAGATAAGTATTGGTGTGAGCCATAAATAATAATACAAGCCGGAGTTTTATTTCTTGCGCTTCTAAGGTTATGACTCTGTAAGCACCCGGCTGAAGTTTTCGAGAAACGAATGGCTGAACAGGATAATGTCATTACGTTGGACAATTGCGAGCTTGCCATCTTTCTCTCTCGTTCGTTAAAAGGATTTAAGGCTTCTCTTTCCCACAATGAGGAACGAGTGAAGACACCCGTGCAAATTTAATAACGATTGTTTACCATTTCCCCGCAAAATGAAAACCTTGTGTAAGCGGCGATAAATGCCGGTCGGGAATGGAAGATGTTTTTTTATCAGATTGAAAAATAATCACAGACGAAATAAAAGTGCTTCCAAAATACATACTTTTCACTGAAAAACTATTTGTAGTACATTTATTTTTATAATATAATCCTCTATCCAAGTGCAAGTAACAAGAAGTGTGAATGAAACCTCCATAAAGCCAATGATATCGCTATAAACGGATAGAATGAAATTAAATTTAACAGCAAAGTAGACAAAGTAACACGCTGGTGCTCGGTACAAAGGCGATTTACTTAATCGGACTTTATTTCGGGCGTACTGTACAGTATAAAGGGTGCTAGATTTCGATAGTCTGTCTTTTAGACCGGTAAATCTTGTTTGCATAATCGGTTTAACCAGAGCCTGGCGATCACTTGCGATGTGGTTAGCATTTTTATTGAAAGTTAACTACACTTAAATTATATCTTTGTAGAAATGAAATTCTTCGTTTTTCTAGAGAATGGTTCACTTCACAATCAGAATATAGATAAATAATACTCGTAGGTCTTTACCTATGAAATTGCCGTTCTTCAGTACTGGTCATTTCAAATAGAAAAAAAGTTTGGAATGGCTTTGAATTCTAAATTCAAATTAATTTTATTTTAAAAACATGACATTCTTTTTACAAACTCAGTCTTTTGTTTATTGATTAGCGTTGTATTTTCATTACATTTGAACATTTTTCGTCATAATGGATACTTTAAAACTTCGTGTAATTATGGAATATGAGTTCCGTCGTGGCACTAACGCTTTGTGTCGCGTAACATCAAAAACGTTTACGGAGAGAACTGTACAAACGAATGCACAACCCGTTATTGGTTTTCCCGGTTCCGTTTTGGAAATTTTGACTTCAAAAATTAAGCTCGTGGTCGTCCGGAGACTTTGGTCAACAATGATGAATTAAAGGCGATTGTAGAAGCTGACGAAACTCAATCTACAGCTGAGCTAGCAGCAGCTTTTGATGTTAGCATCAAAACAATTTTGATCCATTTGCGACAAAAAGGCAAGGTAAAAAAACTTGATAGATGGGTGCCCCACGAACTTAACGATCGCCAGCGCAACGTACGCGTCGAGACCTGCCTCGCGCTGCTCAATAGGCAAAGAAATGAAGGAATTTTGAACCGAATTGTTACGTGAGATGAAAAATGGATTCTGTTCGACAATCGAAAGCGCTCAGCAAGTTGGTTAGATCCTGGTTCAGCACCAAAGCAATGCCCTAAACTAAAAATGACCCCTAAAAAGGTGATGGTCACTGTTTGGTGGTCTAGTGCGGGTGTGATTCACCACAGCTTTTTACAAAACGGCATGAGCATTACTGCAGATGTGTACTGTGAAGAACTGGAGACAATGATGGAGAAGCTTGCACATCGGCAACCAGCTTTGGTCAATCGGTCGTCCCCACTGCTCCCTCACGACAACGCGCGACCCCATACTGCACAACAGTCAGTCTACAAGCTGCAAGAGCTGGGGTTGGAAGCTCTCCCTCATCCGCCATACTCACCAGACTTTGCACCTACTGACTATTAATTTTTCCAAAATTTAGACAACTTTTTAGTGGGTAAAAAGTTCAATTCCCGAGAGGCAGTACAAAATGCCTTTGAAGAGTTTGTTACCTCCCATCCAGCTGATTTTTACAAGAAGGGCATTAATAAACTGCCAATGCGTTGGCAAAGATGCGTCGATTGCATGGGTAATTACTTTGAATAACAGAAATAAAAAAGTTTAAAAAAATAAGTACTTTCACTTATTCCATACAAAACGGAAATTTCATAGGTAAAGACCTAATATAAATTAGCCACTTCTTGTCTTCTCACTTCTTGTCATTAGCTTGGATTATGTGCTTTTTTAACGAGTGGTATTTTTTGGTTTTTAATTGATGTTAAAATACAGACAGGAAATACGCCAATTTTACGTTTACGTTTAACGTTTAACGTTTAGGCATCGTTGCGCAAGACGCCCTTAATATCAGAAATAATATACAATTATTTACATTTGTATGAAAAATACAAACGAAACAGTTAAATCATCTAAAGACGATCTATAGACAACTTTATAATGCTTGAATTTTAGACTTATATAATTTTAGTGGACAATCTTAATAATCTTAATATTTAAAACATATATCTTAATATGTAGAACGGCTGCACATATTTTCATGGTTTTTGATTTGTTGTATTTGTCTCCCGAATAGCAAAATAACTATTAAAATATCGGAAAAATTCACACAAAAAGAAGTAATGAAGAAAATTCATTTCCTCATACATACAGCCTTGGCCAAAAGTATTAGGCACCCCTCTAAAACATGGATATCTCAGAACTTATTTAAAAAACAGCAAATATTTTTAATAAAAGCCAAGCCGGTGCCGTCAAACGATTATTTAAACACTAGATAACCTTATTCTATGGGTCATAAAACATTTGGTGAGCCGGAACCCAAATTATGGGTATTTTACAAAAAATACTCAAAATTATTATCAGTCTGCATTTTTTATTGATAGCGTAAAGAAGCTTCCGTGTGTGATTTAGTGGTGAAATTGACATTCTCTTTTTTCGAAAATGCCGAAAAAAAGTGAACTGTGCTACGAAAAACGTATTAAAATCCAGTTGCTACACGAACAAGGAAAGTCCCAAGTAGAGATTGCCAAACTTGTAAAATGTTCGCGATCCGCAGTACAATCTGCTATTAAACGGTTTGCGGAGACTGGCTCCCACGCAAATAAACTACGGACTGGCAGAAAACGCGTGACTACTGAGCGCCAGGACAGAAAACTCGTCCGCGAGTCTCTGAAGGACCGCCAAAAAACTTCTTCTGAGCTCGCTGCCGTCCTATCCGAGGAAATTGAATACCCTATTAGTGCTCGAACGGCAAGAAGAAGACTTGCAGATGCAGGTTTAAAGGAGTGTAAAGCAAGAAAGAAGCCATGGCTCTCGGAAAATAACAAAAAGAACCGCTTAGAATGGGCTCTACGATACCAACACTTCACGGAGGAGGATTGGTCAAATGTTGTTTGGTCCGATGAATCAAACTTTGAGGTAAGCTTTTATACTATTCCTTAAGAACGATAACATTGATCACTATGATTTTAGTCTACTTTCTTAAAAATAATGAGCACACATTTAAACTCTACTTTTTTCCATTGTTACAGTTATTTGGAACTGCGGGTGTAACCTTCGGGAGGCGTCGCGTCGGCGAGGAATATCATCCCGATTGCGTGGTTTCCACTGTTAAACACGGGGGAGGTAGCATAATGATCTGGGGCTGCATGCCAGCTGATGGTATTGGCGAAATGTTCGTTTGCGAAGGCCGTGTGAACAGTGAAAAGTACATAAATGTGCTCGAAACTGCGCTAATGCCTTCGCTTACACGCATTTTCGGCGACACAAACATGGATGGAGTCAAATTCCAACAAGACAATGCTCCTTGTCATAAATCAGCGACCACCATGCGCTGGTTTAGAAACAACAATATCGACTTGTTAGAATGGCCGGCGCAATCCCCAGATCTGAACCCTATCGAGCATCTTTGGGGTATTCTGAAGCGCAAGGTCAGAGAGCACAGCATAACATCCAAAACCACTTTAAAAAATGCGTTAATTCAAGAGTGGGACGCCATAAGTGCAGCCGAATGTAAAAAGCTTGTAAGCAGCATGCCCCAAAGAATTGCTGCTGTGATCAATGCAAAGGGGGGGACAACTAAATATTAGGGTTTTTTTATAATTTTATGTTAATATAGTAATTTGGAAAACAAACTAGTGTCATTTTTCACCTTGAACATGAAAAAGTCAGGAAATTTTAGGGTGCCTAATACTTTTGGCCAAGGCTGTAGATGTAGCTAATGATGGGGTGACGTACATTGACAGTCCGTGTTATATGCATATCAAGGCGGTACGAAGTTCGGCGGGTCAGCTAGTTATTATTACAAATACGGGATTCGTACCGTCTTATCGGTGTTTCGACCGACAATGTTTCGGTTCAATTCGTGAACCTTCATCAGGGTGAGTGCGATCCGCTCCGAATAACGTCTCACCTCGCACTTCGTAGACGGTACGTGATAAATCCCGTATTTATAATAATGATTGGAATGTAGATCATGCAAACATTTGTACCGCAGCGGGAATCGACCCCGCTACCTCCTGCGTCTCAGCCGGCTATACGCGCACTGCGCCACGGAGGCAGTCTTTAACGGCTCAACTTGCAATATAGCACCTTAAACAAAAGTTTCATCTACCAATCCTTGACGCATAACATCGGTCAACATAAATTCACTAGATGTATATAAAGGTGTCCCAGAACTGGGAGAAAATCAGCGGATAGATACATTTATATTTTATTAGTCAAATGAGTGAATTGGCGATTTACGAACAAAACATCATAAAACATCATAATAATGTCGTCCACCTGTAAAATATATTAGCGTCTTGAGCAATTTTTGATTAAAATTCCATAAGGATGAACTTTACGCAACAATTGCGAGCATTTTCCCTGTCAGTGTCTCAAACTTTCTTGTTATTTTATGATACAAAGCTTTTAAGATTTAGGGGCTTTTTATATAACAACAGGACGAGCTTTAACCGAGGCTTTTCAACAAACTTTATTTGTATGGCAATAGAATACAAAATGCAATAATCATATTATCGTCTTGTTGCTATCGTACCCTCCTGGCTAGCTGTTACTTTGTGATTCGGGTTTGTTGTTTTCATTTTCATATTATCGACCTTTCTTTTTTAATTTCCTGTTTTACCACTTTAATGATGTACAGGGTGCTTCAAAATAAGTTTAATACCCTGAAAGGCGTTTATTGTCCTTACTAACAGGAATAGTGCTACGACTTTTCGAAGTTCTACGTCGGTAAAAATCTGCTGTTTTAAACTAACTGCACCGTAAAAGTTTTGTTAGTTTTATCTGTTTTATTTTTCATAGTAAGGTCGAAACTATGGCCTTGACTTTCATGGTTTTGAGTCTTGGAATAAAATGTCGACTTTTTTTACATGAATAGCTATTCGCATCACGGCTTCAAAGCAAGTATTTGCCGATATAATTTTGTGCGCAATCTAGTTTACACTATTAAGCAGTCTACAAACCAAAACCGCCGTCCCGCCGACACAGCATACTATTATGTTGGCGACTTGCACTTGCACGTGCGACCCGGAGACGTGCACCGACTTGTCGGCGGCTTGTTGGACTGTGTCGGCGGGTCAACGGATTTAGTGTGTAGACTGCATAATGTCAAAAGTATAAATAAAAAAAATTAAAACGCCCGACTTATAAAACACCCGTTCTTAATTGATTTCCATTTTACAGCTGAGATCTCGTCACTAAAAAACCTTTCTTACTGTCCTCTGGCAAGTTATTACCATAAAACATATATCTAAGGTATTTGGGAGTCATGATTGATCAGAGATTTTCATGGTACTCGCAAATTGAAGTCCTAAGCACTAGAATGAGAAAACTCATATGGATATTTAAAATTCTGAGGCATGTAGCTCCTAAGACTTTATTAAATAGGATATATGTGGCCTTAGCTCAGTCTATTCTAGGATACTGTGTTTCCATTTGGGGAGGAGCCGCTAAAACGAAACTGATAGATCTAGAGAGAGTACAAAGGGCACTGATTAAAGTTATGTATTTCAAACCATATAGATTTTCTACGGAGCTACTGTATTCGACAAGCCAGCTATTGAGTGTACGTAAATTATATGTTGTTCAGATCGTCTTAAAAAAACATCGAACGTTGTTAATGACAACAATTTAAGAAAAAGAAGAAGTGATAAGGTTGTTAAGGTTCACGCGACTAAAACAGCTTTCTCTAGCAACCAATACGACAAAAAATCATCACACCTATACAATCTAATAAATAAAACTTTGAATATTTACACAAAACATCATTATGACTGCAAGAAAATGCTCACTAGTTGGTTACTCGCAAAAAGTTATGATGGGACTGAAGCACTTATGCAAGTTGTATCCTGATACGAGATTTATATTGTATTTTAATAGTACACATAATAATAATGTATAAGTATTTATGTCTAGCTTTATACCAAAACACGCATACACACACTTCACACTCATTTGAATATACTCCTGAAGTATACTCACCCTGAAACACAAACACCCCCTATTGCATACATACAAATAAATGAAAACATACACATACACGCTCGCCAAACACACACACACATACACACCCACAAACATATATACACACACACACACATACGTACACATCCTACCCATGTACACCCACCGTATATGCTCGCTACTGTTGGATAACCTATTATCCTATTATATGTAAAAATTTGCTACCTGTAAAAAATAAAGAATAAAAAATTTGTATGGCTATTGAAGAGCGGGGTCTTCTGACACAAGTATATATACTTAAAAGAAGATCCCAACAACCTTGTTATAGTTCTATATTTTTACAAAAATAAAAACATTTTGATTTTGATTTTATTTGACCTAAGACCTATCGCCGATGAATCGCAATCTTTTTACAGTGAACCGTATCTTTATCGGTCATACCATTTCCGAGATAAATAGGAACATTCGTTTTTTTGCACACACAAACAACCTCTCGCCCTGAACGCATGACCTTCGTCGTGGGCAAAAAACGATGTTATCAAACTGTATAGGGTGCTTATCACCTCACTACTAGTTCTTTCTAATCAAACAAAAACGTGACAATGTATGTATTAATTTACTCATTATTTGATCAGCAATATTTAACAAAATATTCCTGCCCCTAAGTGGGGTCAACCCATATTTGTTCTTCAATTATCCCCTATGACCCGTCATCTATGTTTCTATGGTTCATATATCTATGGTTCATATATGTTTCTTCTACAAATAATTTAGAGCTGCGTGAGTATCTGGTGTGCTGTTTTTAATGATGAATGTGACAAGATCCATGACATGCGCCATGAGTCAGCACGTAACGCGTGCTCTGCTATATTTTGAATAAAGCGCAGTAATACAAAGCACAGCGCAGCACGTTTTGTTTGTTTCGGCTGTTGTGAAGTGGCTAAATAGAGCATAGCACAGCATAGCGCAGCACAGCTTAATATTGATTCATCTTCACCCTTCACATCATCATTCGATGATTCCCAAATAAAATATTGTGTGTGATTGGTTTACCTGGGCATAGTGGTGTACCAATACAGGTACTCAAATTGAATAAAATTATGGAGAATATCGCGGCCAAGCCGCTATTTATTACTTAAATAAAATGCAAATAGTGTTATATTTACTTAAAAGGGTGAAACAGGAAAAAGGTAGGTTTGATTGCTGGACTACTAACAAACTAATATTCCTTAAAATAGCTTCTTTATATTTATACTAGCTGTCCCGACTTCGTACCGCCTTGACATGCATATGACGCGATCTGGCAATGTATGTATGTCCCCGGTAGAATTGTCAATCGGCCATCATTAGCTGCATCTCTGTATGAGATAATAGTTGTTCTGCTATTCGGGGCGAAAACAGATCCAACAAATTAAATATCATCAAAATCGGTCGAGCCGTTCTTGAGTTATAAATGGTGTAACTAATAAATAAATAATAAATATTGCTGGACATTTCACACAGCGCTATCTAGCCCCAAACTAAGCAGAGCTTGTACTATGGGAACCAGATAACTCATAGAATACTTCTATACTTTTTTGTTTTATAAATACATACTTATAATATATAGAAAAACACCCAGAGACGGAACAAATATCTGTAATCATGCAAACATTTGTTCCGCTGCGGGAATCGAACCCGCTACCTCCTGCGTCTCAGCCGGCTATACGCCCACTGCGCCACGGAGGCAGTCACTAACCAGACTTTGTTTTATATATATCTGTAGGACACAGGAATGGTTATCACTCAGAATATTAATCTACAAACCACTTTTCTGCACAAAAGCTCACGATGTGTGATTAGATAATTCAATACAGAATTCAAAATTCAATGTTGTATTATATTCCATGTGTAAAATAGGTAGCTTGGCTTGCAACATTTACCTAGTAAAATGCGAAAAACAGACACTCGTCAGAAAACGGTTCTTTCTGTGACCGAGTGTTTGACTCGTTTGATTCGTTAGCGCCAGTAACGACCTATCAGTCAGATGCCTATTCCGCAAAAAAATTGTTGCAGGTTTTTGGCCATTGTCACGTACACGTCATCAAAACCAGGAATTTCTATTGCCGTAGTTATTGTTTTAAGACTAGAAACTGAAACTAATGTATCTATACCAAATATTATTGAAGATGATCACCTCGTGACAAGTTATAGCTTAGCTGAGTGAAGGCAGCTATGCCTGAGTCACGATTTTTGAATTCTTTAGGCACATTGAGAATTTTTTGAGATGGGGAAAAACCATTGAACTCGCCACACTGTTACCGACACTACTGATCTGTAGTGCAGTCTGCTTTTATTCAAGTTTTCACTTCTGTCGGCACTCCCGGAGTGCCACTTTTTTATTTTTAAAACCCTCTTTACTCTTTAATAATCTCGGTATTAGAAAGAAACATCATAATAAACTTTGCGTATTTACAAGCAGTTATGCCTACAACATTTTTACATTTGGGTGAGATTTTAGATACATTATCCGCTATAATAATATTATAAAAATAAACTTTATTGGAACCAGAAAAGATGTCATAAATAATTTTAAATATTATAATTTTTATGTATGCTTAATCATTTGGAAATTACATAAATCAGCTTAGGTAATACTTATTTAACAATGTTATGCATTAATACACTAGGATTCACTGTATTGAAGAGATCAAATAGATGAAAGGTTAATAAAATTAGTGCAGTGTTCGGCAAGTGAATTTAAATTTAAAATTATGTATATACTTAAATGAATATCATGTGTTAATTTAAAGTAAAGTTAATTGTAGTCTAATTAAAAAATAAATATAAATAAATATTGCTGGACATTTCACACAGCGCTATCTAGCCCCAAATTAAGCAGAGCATCCCATAGTACAACTATGGGAACCAGATAACTGATAGAATACTTATATACATTTTTTTTGTAAATACATACTTATAATATAGAGAAACCACCAGACCCGGAACAAATATCTGTAGATCATGCTAACATTTGTTCCGCGGCGGGAATCGAACCCGCTACCTCCTGCGTCTCAGCCGGCTATACGCCCACTGCGCCACGGAGGCAGTCACTAACCAGACTTTGTTTTATATATATCTGTAGGACACAGGAATGGTTATCACTCAGAATATTAATCTACAAACCACTTTTCTGCACAAAAGCTCACGATGTGTGATTAGATAATTCAATACAGAATTCAAAATTCAATGTTGTATTATATTCCATGTGTAAAATAGGTAGCTTGGTTTGCAACATTTACCTAGTAAAATGCGAAAAACAGACACTCGTCAGAAAACGGTTCTTTCTGTGACCGAGTGTTTGACTCGTTTGATTCGTTAGCGCCAGTAACGACCTATCAGTCAGATGCCTATTCCGCAAAAAAATTGTTGCAGGTTTTTGGCCATTGTCACGTACACGTCATCAAAACCAGGAATTTCTATTGCCGTAGTTATTGTTTTAAGACTAGAAACTGAAACTAATGTATCTATACCAAATATTATTGAAGATGATCACCTCGTGACAAGTTATAGCTTAGCTGAGTGAAGGCAGCTATGCCTGAGTCACGATTTTTGAATTCTTTAGGCACATTGAGAATTTTTTGAGATGGGGAAAAACCATTGAACTCGCCACACTGTTACCGACACTACTGATCTGTAGTGCAGTCTGCTTTTATTCAAGTTTTCACTTCTGTCGGCACTCCCGGAGTGCCACTTTTTTATTTTTAAAACCCTCTTTACTCTTTAATAATCTCGGTATTAGAAAGAAACATCATAATAAACTTTGCGTATTTACAAGCAGTTATGCCTACAACATTTTTACATTTGGGTGAGATTTTAGATACATTATCCGCTATAATAATATTATAAAAATAAACTTTATTGGAACCAGAAAAGATGTCATAAATAATTTTAAATATTATAATTTTTATGTATGCTTAATCATTTGGAAATTACATAAATCAGCTTAAGTAATACTTATTTAACAATGTTATGCATTAATACACTAGGATTCACTGTATTGAGGAGATCAAATAGATGAAAGGTTAATAAAATTAGTGCAGTGTTCGGCAAGTGAATTTAAATTTAAAATTATGTATATACTTAAATGAATATCATGTGTTAATTTAAAGTAAAGTTAATTGTAGTCTAATTAAAAAATAAATATAAATAAATATTGCTGGACATTTCACACAGCGCTATCTAGCCCCAAATTAAGCAGAGCATCCCATAGTACAACTATGGGAACCAGATAACTGATAGAATACTTATATACATTTTTTTTGTAAATACATACTTATAATATAGAGAAACCACCAGACCCGGAACAAATATCTGTAGATCATGCTAACATTTGTTCCGCGGCGGGAATCGAACCCGCTACCTCCTGCGTCTCAGCCGGCTATTCGCCCAATGCACCACGGAGGTCGTCAAATTATGTTTATAGTGTTAAATTTGTTTTGGTATATAAATAAATAAATATTGGTGGGCATTTCACATAGCGCTATCCAGCCCAAAACTAAGCAGATCTTGTACTATGGGAACCAGATAACTGATAGAATACATATACCTTTTTTTTTTAATACATACTTATAATACTTATATAGAAAAACATCCAGACCCGGAACAAATATTTGTAGATCATGCAAACATTTGTCCCGTGACGGGATTCGACCCGCTACCTCCTGCGTCACAGCCGGCTATACGCCCACTGAGGTCGTCAAATTTCTATCAAAATCTAAATCTATGCAAAGGTGTCTATGTATATAATGTGTGTTTATCTATCGTGGTTAGTGATATAAGTATAATATATGTGCGGTTGGTTATCCTACTGTTCTTCTATCTGTCAAACTGAAGTATTGTCTCAGTCTCAGTATAGTCCTTTTCAAGAAACCACCTTCGTAGAATCATCTTACATCCCCGCCTTGTCAATGGATATTCCTACTTAACTTGCTGCACCTTTATGCCCATGTTACATTATATTCCATTACATTCAATCCCCACTATTAATGACAAAGCAGGTTTACTTTATTCGCCATTTTTGTACGTGATATTTGATAGTGAACTCGTAATTCTTTAATTCGGTGACTCACCGCAATCGCCTTTGTAGGCAAGCCGTAGCTCGCTCTGCTCCCGACACGCTGTCAGATCCAGCTCGCACTGTGATGGGTAAGTTTGACCGTCATATCCGCAGACCACGTCCGACTCCTGACAAAAAGTATATAAACAATTTAGACCTTTTATTAGCTTAAAAATACTAAACACGGTTTGCATAACGATTCCGAAACGTAAATAGTTACTAAACATGTTTAAATATGACGTATTTTTATGATTTGACAACGCTCTTAAACATTTTTAGGTATTCAATACAATTAAGCATCGTTGGGCAAGTCGCCTTTGATATCTTACTAAAAATAAATCAAGTTATTTACGCGGAAGCCGGTGGTTAGTGACATTTGGTTATGGGCATCAAACAATCGCAGCGTATTTATAATTTAGAGAAAAATTAATAATAAAAAAACGATATGACGCAAAGTATTAATATTCATTCGATGTTGTGAATTTTGCGGGAATTTTGTGAACAATTTAATTTGTTTTGACAGAATTTGTTTTTGATTCTAACTTACAATTTGTATGCGTGTTTTTAATGTTAGTGAAATTTAAGCATACAATATCAATAGTTAGAACGAGAACCTCGAAAATTATCTTCAACGAGATAAATATCAATCACCCCAAAGTTTACTAAAGAAACCCCATTGATTTCGTTAAAAGCTTTACCAAGAAATTGTCCTAATGATTATTTACTAAGGACTTCACGATAAAGAGATACCGAGAAACGGTAATAGTTCTACCAACCAAAATTATATTCTACGAACATCAAATTTATTTGAACAAAATTAAATGGTTCGGGTGAACATGAAAACTTTTCAAAGTTATCGGACAGCAGGAAAAACCCAAAACTCTTGTAAGCGGATAAATGAGATGTAAATTAGAAAGGATTTATACGTTGATAATGACGTTATTTAATTACTTATTAATTCTCGATGGAATACAAAATGCGTTGTCTATGAATTTAAATAATTATGTAATTTATATTTTGCGTGTTTATTTTTTAATTTTAAATACTTGTACGCTGCAAGGCAAAATCTAGCGGTTATATACAACCCCTACCACCTAACATTGTACCTACATTAAAATATAAATAAATATAAATATTGTTGGACATTTCACACAGCGCTATCTAGCCTCAAATTAAGCAGCGCTTGTACTATGAGAACCAGATAACTGATAGAATACTTATATACTTCTTTTTTTGTAAATACATACTTATATTATATAGAAAAACATCCAGACCCGGAACAAATATTTGTAGATCATGCAAACATTTGTTCCGCGGTGGGAATCGAACCCGGAACCTCCTGCGTCACAGCCGGCTATTCGCCCACTACACCACAGAGGTAGTCAACATTACACATTACATTACATTTACAATAAAAATAATAAAAATAAATGAATTTGAAATAAAATATTGAAATATGGTAGCTATTGAAATATACGAGTATCTATTTTTTTCAAAACTCATGCGTAAATTAAAACCTCGAAATTCGATAGTTAGGAAACCCCGATTTTAACTTCCCGATTATAAAATTACACTAAACTTTGCATTAACAGGCAACTTTAATTGGACTGGATTTAAATACGTGAATATATAAGCTTCAGTATGGTAAAAAATCATGGTAATTGTATTCGTTTATTTTATTTAATTAAATAATATTTTTTTTATTCAACCTGTGTCATCCCACTGCTGGGCAAAGGTCTCCCCCACTGTCTTCCAGGACTTCTGCTCGCGTGTCAAATCCCACCAATCTGTCTCGAAGGCATCGAAATCATCACGCCAGCGTCTACTAGGAATTCCTCGGCGCCGTCGCCCGTCTTCAGGCACCCACTGGGTGACGATCGTTGCCCATCTGTCCGGGTGCATTCGTCTTACATGGCCCGCCCAATCCCATATTAGCCAGGTAGACTTATTTCCCGCGTCAGAAATGCTTTTCTTTAAACGCACTTTTATTTAAAATGCAAAAATATTCTATAATCCATCTTCAACCACATCATAACTTAACATAACCAACAAAACAAAAACCATGTGATTGAAATTTGCTTTTTTTAATAGTAGAGTTTCTTGTGAAAGGGCTCGCCCGGGGAAGTGCTACCACCATACGTATTTCTACCGCCAAGCAGCATTGCTGTGTTTCGGTTTGAAGGGAATGGTTGCCGGTGAAATTACAGGCACATGAGGCTTTACACCTGTATGCCTCAAGTTGGTGGACGTAAGGCAGTGCATCGTAGAGCACATTTCTAAGGAGCGTGACCTACGAGGCAAACTTGGTTATAGGCGATGGTTACCACTTCACATCAGGTGGGCCATAGGCTTGTTCTATCTCCATAGTATAAAAAAAATGCCTTTATTCATTTGTGGTTTCATAACTCGTTTACATAAAAGAATTAAACAGCCCGTTTACAAAAAAATTGTTTACTCCTTACTTATTAAATGTAATACATGAGGTACTCAGGTAAACGTTTGATGTAAAGGCGCTTGCTTAATGAAATACGTTCCTTCAAAAAGGGGTTCTATTTTTTTATAAAGAGTCGGCAAACACGAGTTACGCCGTGGACTTACAAAATAAATATTCATTACCTATAGTAACCATTTTTCTGTATTCAGGATACCATAGTTATCGTGTATTCATAAGTCATAGGTAGGTACCACCTTAGTTGTATACAAACAGCGCAAATGCTTTTAATATTTTATACGAAACCAGCTGACCTGCCCGCGGTTTTGCACGCGTGGTTTGTCACTCATTCTGCGCAGTCAAGTAAAAAGTCAAATATGTATTTCTTATTCCGGGTCATAATCTATTTATGTACCAAATTTCATCGAAATCGGTTTAGCCGTTTAGTCGTGAAAACGTAACAAAGACACAGAGTTACTTTCAAATTTATAATATTAGTAAGGATTTGTTAATTGAACGTACCTGAGCTTCAGTGCAGTTATGATTGCATTGGCATACTGGATGGCCGGTGTCCGCAGAAACGACACAGTCCCCTCCACCTTGGCAGATGATATCGACACAGGATTCTGCACAAAAGACGCATATAAGTTTTGTTGGTAAACTTGGTAAAGGCGAGTCTACTGATATCCATCAGAGTTTAATGGCTCTCACTGACAAATAGCTCATTGTAATATATGAATGAACCATATAATATACATTGAATGGGAGTTTTATTTCACTCTTTGATAAAAATTTGAATTTGAATTACGCAAGACCGCAAGACAATATAAAAAATTATAAAATAATTATTATCGAAAGTTGTGTACTTTATGTTTATGTACCTAAAACAAAACATTTTTTTCTTTATAAACATGCTTTTTCTGTTTTCAACAAATACGCAATTATTTCATGATAACCTATAAAAAATGTTTACTAATTGCCTGTGCGAAAATAATTCTTTATGTAAACTTTTTCTCTTGCGAAGAAATCTTAATTACGGTATAATAATTGTATACAAAAACATGTTTATTTACTTAGCGTCTATCCAAGAACAAGTTCAACTAATTTCAGTTGCTTGTTTTTAACAAAGTCTCACTTTGTTCTAGTTCTAGAATTTGAAACTTTCGGACACAAAAAGTAATTAAATTCAGAAACGGTAGTCAACATAATGCCGCTAAGTGAAAAACTTTTCATATATTTGCATAAAGCGTTGCTTCAGCAGAGGCGGTTCTATTTATACGAGTATCAACAACGACGATGTCAGAATTACTAAATAGTATTTCAAAAGATGTTTTATTCAACCAAATTATAATCTTGTATTCAAGAAATAAAGTCAATAGTCCGAAGAACTATGAACTTTGAGTTAAAAAGAAGATCAATTTGTATAACAAAGCCAGTTTTTAAGTGCTATTTTCCACTTATTAATCGTAAAATTGTTAGTATACCCGCTTAAAAGAAATTTAATTAAAGTGCCGAGCGCGCGCTTTAATAAAATGTATATTATTTGTGTTATTATTTATTACAAATATTATTTTAATAATCAAAGGTCAAATCGTTCTCATAATAATGAAATTAATAAGCACTCACCGTTTATCAATCAACCTTGCGTACCTACTCATTTTAAATTTTAATCGCTTTGACTTTCCGCGCGTTAGAGATTTGTTAATTTTTATACAGATTTTATGAACAAACAACATAATTAGAAAACAATTTCCGCACAGTTTACCAATCAATCAGATGGGCTATCTCCGGGGAACAGGCGTTGTGTTTTCCTAACCAAACAAACATAAAGTCCGATGTTTATCTCTCCCGATCTCATTGCTACTTCGAAATTGTGAAACAACAGGCCGGTAATCATTTTTTCCTCATCAACGGCGCCGAAATATTATTTTATCATTTCTTTTCAAAGAGTACAATCATCAAAACAACGCGAATTATTTATATTTCAAAGGAATCCTGAGCGCCATTTATTGTCAATTTTCATAAGAGAAAGATTTTCATCACAGGAAATTGATAGCGATTTTTCTTTGGATAGCATTTCTTTAATTTATTCCATCCCAAAATTCACTTTGATATAATTTTTCGTGAGAGCATTGAAATACTTTGATTTTATCTTATATTTTCTACATTAAATGATGACTTGTGCATATTTTTGGAAATGAAGGAATTTAAGTTATGTACTACTATGAACTAAAGTTATGTTAAAATAAAGTTATATAAGTTCTAAACTAACAATCACATTAGCTTGCTTTTGTGCCTTCTTAACACGCACTCATGCGCTTTTAGGTGTCGTTGTAAGGTGGCGCTATGGCGCTAGCATGGTAATGAAGATAACAAAACATGCTGCAGCGTTTAAAGGCTTTAGAGTTATGCCTAGTTAAAATTGCGACCACCGTATTTACAAAGCTAAGTAATACAATATAATAATAATATACAGGGTTACAGGAAAAATCGTGCTAGATCCGTTAAGGGCGTGGAGTACCCATCATTTCTGACTTATTTCACTATGAAACACCCTACCCTAAACTTAACCCTTTTCGAGATATTCGACTTTTAATTTTTTTATTGAAAATTGCCGATTTTTAGGCTACTAAATTTATTTTTGTTTATTTTGTGTATCTTATTATTATTATTATTGCATTTTTACATGTGTAATAAGATGCTTTAGGACGTCTATCATTAAAATAGTGCACAAGTTAATTGAATAGACCGTAGTAGACAAGTGAAAGTTAAGAAATAAAAAAAAATATTAGAAAGTTTATTTTTCTCTAAGGGATATCTAAAAAAAATATTATGGCAATTGTTCGGCAGATGTTTTTTAAAATATCTACGTTTCATCAGCTATCGTACAGTAAGCAAAGCGTCTAGTAATACCAAACTAACTCAAAATTATCTTCGAGCTTACCAAGAATAGATTGGGTATATTAATCAATATTAAAATGGAGACCCGATATATTGGGTCTCCATTTTAGCGTGAAACATCTCTACGCTGATGTTATAACAGGTCTTTTATTACGATTTGTAAGATCAATTTGTAAGACGATTGTTATAAATTCTAAATCGTGATTTCGAGACCTTTGTATAAGCTTCACTTGTAATCTAGAAAGTCGATTTAAACCTAATTCTATGTATCGTATTGTTTTGAAACTTTGCAAGGTTATTTAAATTAGATGACAATACAATAATTAGGGACCTTCAAGCTGACCTGGTAATGGAGTCAGGAGGTGGAACGCTTCAATGGTGTCTATTTCTCTTTATCCTCTCTCTCTAATTACTACACTATCTCTATTAAATACACGTAAATTAATAAATATTGCTGGACATGTCACACAGCGCTATCTAGCCCCAAACTAAACAGAGCTTGTACTACGGGAACTCGATAACTGATAGAATACTTATAAGTATACTTTTTTTTTGTAAATACATACTTTTCATATCATACATATAAAAGCATCCAGACCCGGAATAAATATATGTAGATCATGCAAACATTTGTTTCGCGGCGGGAATCGAACCCGCTACCTCCTGCATCTCAGTCGGCTATTCGCCCACTGCGCCACGGAGGTAATCAAATTACCAACTTGGTACAGAGGGTCCTTTTTCATCCAAATAAGCTTATAGTTTGGGCGTATTGAAAAATTCTAAAAATAATGTTTATTTTCAGCAAATTTTTTCTTTTGATATTTCCGTTACACTAGGCGACAAAAAGGGCCTTGGTGGAGCTGGAAGGTGAATAGTGGAACTTCCCATTAGTAACGAAAATCCCCTTGAGTTTGGGCTCATTTAGTTTATTTAGACGAGTTCATGTAGTTTCGTAATTACTGACGACTGTGTCAAGCGTGTTATTTAGTGTATAATACTATAGTTAAAGCTAGTTATGCCTAAAAATCTGAGAAAACGTATTTCTTGTCATAATTTTAACGTATTGTTACGCTGTTACACAATAAGAAATAGTCGAAATTTATCGATGGCTCTCGACTTGTGTCACGGAATACGTAATACTTGGTATGGAATATACCTGCATGCTGTGTTTTACCTGCAGTTGCGCAGAATGGGGAGTGTTCATTCTGTCGAAACACCAACCCTTTCCTGGAACGATCGAGATCGTTCTAGTATAGTGAATTGTACGCGATATAAATAGGCCGGAGATATGGCCGGACAGTCAGTCTGGATTTTGCTATACGTGCGAACATTTCGGTGACTTTCAGTGGTGTGAATTAGTGTGTTGTGATTACGTGTGACCAAGCTCGTGTATTCATCGTTTAAGTGTTGAATAAGTGTTATTTTGGTTGGATTAATTTTCATTATTTTATCCCGAACCCTCAGCTCGTAACAGTATTTTTTATTGTTATCTTTCGAGTCACAAATCGGCATCAGTGTTGTCTCACACAAGCTTTTACCAGGCACTTATATACATATTCTACTCACGACAAGTTCCGTTGTACTGCACTTTCAGTTCTCCTTCTTTCATGGCATCTTGACAGGCATGCATGCGCATTTTGCATTCGCTACCATACGTGTTCTGGTCTGACGCGCAAACAGGCGCTAGTGTTGCATCACAAACTGGGCACGCGCACTGAGCCGCGCCATTTCTAGCGATGCATGCACCTCCCCAGGGGCATGATGTTCGGGCGCATGGGTTTTCTACGCCTGTTTGAAAAGTTGAGTATAAAAAGACTGCATAAAGGCTCAAACTCATAATAACTGCGTTGTTTTTATCATGTGCCACAAAAATTTGCCAGAAGTTTATGACGATGACGCTAATAGTAATATATAATTGTTTATTTTAATTTAATTTCTGCCAACAACTAGCAATCTATTTATAATATAGAAAACGTACTGCGGTTACTTCATTTTGTTCTTCGGAGATACATTACAATCCCCATATTATACAATCTCTACAACTTAAAAAACTTACCACAAGCTCCCATATAAGCAACCCTGATGTCTCTATTCTCAAGACAAGCCGCTCGCTCCAGAAAACAGGGACTGTCATACGTCTTGCCATCCGTGCCGCATACGGAACGCACCGCAGCCTCGCACTCTGCACCGCAGCCACACGTCGCGACACCGTGCGTGTCTAGTGTGCAATGTTCGTGTAATCCGCACTTCAAAGAGTCGCAGGGGTGTTGAGCTGGGTAATGTGAACATGAGTTTAGAATGTATGCCTTAGCTATTCTATTACTAAGAGCAAATGTTTGGATAAGTTCTGTAAGTAGTGAACTAAGGCTCGGACTATATGGCATCCGGGCTGGTCGGGGACCGTTTTTTAACGGCCCTTGACTAATCCGTAGCACAACCAAACATTAGAATTTTGCCTGCATCGACTACACATGATTTGAAGCCATCCGACTCCGATTTTTACCTGGAAGCAACTGGTAAGTATATGCTTCGGATTCGCAGGATCGGGGAGACTCGGATGCTATATAGTCCGAACCTTAGAGTTCACATAGGATCGTATTTCTATTGTCGTATAACTAAAAGTTGTAGTGAACCTTAGAAGTAATTTCCTCTTTCCACGATATATTACAAACGAGCACGGCTAGAAGTTGGCTTCGAAAATTCTAGCCAAATATTAATTGATAAAATAAATTAAGAAAAACTGCAAAAAGTGACATCATCCAGGTAATAAATGATAAATCAAAAACACAAATAAAATGCTACAATTTGATTGACCGATACTATTTTAAAGGTCTTTTCGACTCCAATTCTATTTTACAGACCTTGATTAACTCTTCTTTGCAAAAATTAGTTTTAAGCAATTCATTTTGTCTCGAATAAAACTTTCAAAGTGCTAAAATTGTAAGCACAATATGAAACCTCAACTTAATTACAAAATTAACAAGTTGATAAACTCTTTAAACTGGTGAGGCTAATGGTATCTACATAGGTAATACAATTATTTCGTCTCATCTCGACTTCTCCAGGCTCTGTTTGACGCTTCGTTGCTCGTATCCAATTACTTTCTTTAAAACAAAATGTCGCTCGACATCGGCCAATAACGCTACTTGCATTTTTCGAACAAAGATTTAATTTTAGATTAAAAAAGATGGTAAGAAAAGTTGTAATAAAATAAATGATGGTTCAGAATATTAATGGAAAATCTATATTTTTCGTTTTGGTATATGATATTATACTTAAAGATTCTTTAATAAAGTCAAGGTATATTAAATCCTAACAAATACATTCTGTAAAACGTGTCAAGCCTCGAATAAGATTACTTGTCTATAAAAAGAAGTGAGATCAAAAAAAGAGCCAAGTCTAAGGCCCGTAAAATCAATAGCAGTTTTTCTAAAATTCTAAGCTTAAACCATCAATGTCAAAGAAAACTTTTAGTGTAAGCTTAGAATTTTAGTTTTAAATGCAATTGATGACAGTTCATCGTATGCTAGCCATCGTCAGACCCTGAATTAGGAAATCCTGTCGGATGTCATCCTTCTTGAACATCATTGAGCAAAAACTGAAGATTCTAGGTGCAAAAACTCAAAAATTAAAGGTTTAATTCTACTCTTTTAATACACGTAATGAGCTAAACTGAAATCATATAAGTTATTTTGGAATCGCAAATATTCGTTTGTAAGAAGCTGGGAGGTGTAATACGTACTTTTTATATATACTCATTGAATCTATTGAAAATAATCATATAAAGTGAATTAAATCAAATGTTAATTTTAAATTTTAATAATCATAAACTAAAATCTTATAAAACGAAAAAAATGATCATGCCTAATGATGATGGCTATGTTATATCACTTAGTGTAGCAGCAATGTTATTCGTTGACCAGAAAACACCTAAAATTACATAAATAAGACTCCTCTAATCATAATTACCTGAAGCGCACTCTCCCCTATACGCAATAGTAAGCTGTTGTCTCGTCCTACACGCCTCCCTCCTTAGAGCACATTCACTAGGATAGTCTTTGTAATCGGACCCGCAAACGGCAGAACCCGGCCGCACAATCAAATCGCACGGCGGACCGCATTTGCACACTGGGGCTCGTACCTCGTTCAACTGACACACCCCACCGTCAGCGCACTCGTGCTCCAAGCACGGATCTAGGGAATAAAAAAGAATATTCAAATGACAAGTCTCTGGTGGTAAATTGGGCTAAGTGCCGCCAGAGACGTAGGCAGGTTCAATTGCATGACTTAGCATTAGTTTTTCATGATGTGGCTATACGATCCTTATCCGCACTAGCTAACTGTGGTCAATTTTGTAGGCTAATTTAAAGTAAATTTAGATTTGACAACACTAAAATGGCAACTAACTTTATGTCCGTATCAAAAAGAAAAAGATAGAAATAAAACAAAATTTAGATGTAGAAAAAAATTTATATATATATTGCCCCTTTGATACTGTAAATTTACGCGAATACTTATGTTAATAACATTACAAAAACAATAAAATCTTCAAAAGTCTTTCAGGTCTGTTTGTTTTAAAATGCTACCCTCGCCAATTTTGATTAGTCAAAAAACACATTTGAATAGCCGGGTTTTATTCCCGGGGCCGTTTCCTCTCTGCTATAATTCTCAGAAATAAACTCGAAATAGCACAGAGACAGAAAAGATGAAACAATTCAATAATAGTACGAAAGCAAAGCAAGTTAATGTAAATAGAGAATCTAACAAAAGGATGTCGGAATGTGCGGGCATTTGGTCTTGTTCAAATTAAGTTCAAATCGAATGCTGGGACAAGTTCTGTGAAAAGGGTTAGCGAATGTAAGTATCCACATAAAGTAGACGAGATTAAATTACTTTTATGAGAAAGAAAGCAGGCGACCCAATTTCGATTATGTGTATGAAAATATTGTAACGGGTTGAGTTTTTATAACTTTTACGGAGGTTGGGTAATTTATTTACCTATCCGAGCCTATATTACTTTGTACAAGTAGTAAGAGCTTTTTTCGAGCTTAAAAATATTACTCGATAGCTTTTTTACGACAGCCTGGGCTAATGCAAAAACGTTTTATGATGGATGTAACATAAGTTCAGAGAGAAGATATAACTTAAATTAACTTTCATCGCAGGTTTTCTTAGTCCTATTTATTTATGGACACAAATATAGTGACGTCATCTTAGCTGGGAAAATGTTGACCTTCTTTTGTGTTAACCCACTTTTCTCCCATTATAAGAAGAGAACCCTCTTAACGAGTTCCTTTTATGGCTCAAAAGATCAACAATAACAATACGGACCCATTTGCTCTTATTAATAGACTCATTAGAAGCCTTATAATGGAAACGAAACTTACAAATATAACGGTTATATAAAGATCAGAGTTGTATAAATGGAAATCTTAATTAATTAAAAGCATATCTAAGCGATATGTAAGAAAACACGTTATTTACTCTTTACATGCAACTAATATAAGATTTAATTACAAATTGGTCAAGCGCGTGTTGAACCGCCCACAGTGAAGTGTTCCGTAGCCAATACGGCTGTATGTTACATATTTTATAATACAAAGTTAATTTTGGAGAAACCCAACTACACATACATTACTTGGTCGACTAACTGCTCGTATACCTCCTGCCTCCGTGGCGCAGTAGGCGTATAGCCGGCTAAGACGCAGGAGGTAGCGGGTTCGATTCCCGCCGCTGAACAAATGTTTGCATGATCTACAGATATTTGTTCCGTGTCTGGGTGTTTTTCTATATATTATGAGTAAGTATTTACAAAAAAAAAAGTATATAAGTATTCTATCAGTTATCTGGTTTCCATAGTACAAGCTCTGCTTAGGTTGGGGCTAGATAGCGCTGTGTAAAATGTCCAGCGATATTTATTTATTTATTATACCTACTAGGAGTCTACTCAACTTTGATAATTTTAAATTTGCAACTAGGTACCAGTTAGCTACTATTGTGATTACTTTTTGGGGTACACGAATAGTGGTTTGGCTGGTAGGAGAGGGACACACGAAAATGGCCACTTTAAAGCTTTAATTCTTTAAATTGGCCATTTTTGCCACTGCACCCGGTCTTCAGATATCACAACTCAGAAAATTTATCTGTACTCACTAATGAACTATTAAGTGTAACGGGCATAAAACATCCAAAATACGGGTGGTTCGCCCCAAACTGAGATCTCGTGAGTCTACCATAAAAACAATATAAATATTATAAGTTAACTTTGACTATCAAAATAGTGCCACGATATAAATAATCAACTAACTTGACCTACAGTTTCATTCAAATTACAGGTAACGGGAGTTAATGTAAATTAGTTACTCTTTTTTGAGGTACAAATTGCAGTAATTCTGAATTTCAGACTTTTGCCTACATTTGTGATACTTAAACTACACGCATACCAAATTACAGCATTGTGGGGTAACTGGTGTACCCTGTGAATTTTGTCAAAGTTTAGTTTTTGTTATGGTTAATAACTCAAAAACTACAAAAACTTTACTAAAAATAAAAACGGAGTCGAAATTTACTAATGAAGTCCTTTTATTTGCCGTCTCATTTGACCTAATAGTCTCATTTTCATTTTTTTTTACCCTTCTTGAACCCCAATATCTCAACAACCCTCCAACATTTTTACCTCATTTAGTCACACCAAAATTGTGTCATCACTACCTATCTATGTATAAAATTTCAAGGTGATCGGATCAACGCTTCGAAAGTTATCCTCGGACAAACAAACATACACACAACGCTGATTTGCCCAAGTTGATTCAGAGATCTCGCTTCGCTCGATCAATTATTCTGGCTTCATAGCCCCCGAGTTACAATGAGCAATCATAATTCATATGAGATTTGGCGGCACAGTGCGTGGTTTGATTAAAAACTTTAAGAGAAGAACAAATCAAAAACAGAACATGCCATAGATATTAAATCCGAGAAACCCATATTAACAGCCTTGGCCTTAAGTAGAAAGCACACAATTTACTCACCGCACTTTCCATGATACTTGACGGTTATATTATGCTGGTTATCGCACGCGTGTTTATCTAGATGGCACTGAGATGCGTAATCTCGCCCGTCCGTTCCACAGACAGGCTTTCGTTTCTGACAACTTCTGGGACATCGGCATTCTGGCTGATTGAAGGAAGGCACGCATCGCGCTCCTACTGGACATGGGACTCCAGAACATGGATCGCCAGATTCTGTGAACAAGTTATTCGGTTAGTACGTGCTTGTCAAAAGTAGGACCAGGTTACTGGCCCAGTGATTTTACTTGGCTGTCGATGATAAAAAATGTGCCACGGGGCTTGGCAGTATATATATATATGGTAGAACTTCCTCGGTAATTACTACCACACTTCCAGTCCATACAAAGGTTGCCTGGAAGAGATCGCTTTGAGCGATAAGGCCACCCATTGTATCACCAGTCTTTAAGTTTTATAGGTTAAGTTATTGTAATTTGGTGTAACAATAAAAAAAAAAATATCTATCTATCTACTTTCCCCGTACGAACTTTTTCACAAGGACCTTACGACTAACGTCCCTGAGTAATACCATTGCGTAAAGTACGCATTAGTTAAAATTTATGATCATGTTGATATGACTGAATAATCATTTAATTTTATAAGTTGCCTCTCGACCGCCAATTCCTATCGAGCCATTAGCATGATTAATAAATTATCGCAATCATGAAAACGATATTAATTAACATAGTGTTGACATTATCGATTTTGACACCGGTCGTTAGCTGCGCACTGAAATAATGTGACTGTTAAAATTGATATAAATTATGGTTATGAGTTGAGCCTGCTCTGAGGTTGAGCCATTATCCAGAGGTCAAATCATTTGTTGACTAAACAATTCTCATATTCCGTAAAACGCTATCAACTGCCAGCAGTTACTATTAAAAAATCAATTAATACAAGAATTATTAAACCCTTTAGTGACCGATTGTCACTAATTTTCATTTAACCCTAGAGTGGTCGCGTGGATTACCTATGTAATCCACACTTACGGAATTGTAAAATTCTCAAAAACCGCTAACGTAAATTACGAGCGCTTCTAGGTACTTTAAGTTAAATAATTGATAAACGCACTCAGTGCTGCGCGCGAGATTTTCTTGTAATTATCCAGAAACCACAGCGACAACGTCAGCACAGACACCAACTCGATCCATAGATCGCTGCCACAACTGCGGAAGAAGCCGCAATAAAAGCACTCGAAAACTATGCAACACGTGCAAAAAGTTTATTTGTGGCGATCATTCGAAGGTTGTTTGCCTGTCTTGTTTAGAAAACATTAATTAGTATTTTTGGGTTTTTTGTGCCATTTTAGAGTTTTTTTTTGTTTTGTTGATTTTTTTATATTCAGAGGTTGTGATTCGTTTTTATTGATTGCTTTTAATACAACAATACTTAATAACACTATTACAATAAGAATTAAACATAGTTGAAGCTCAAATGTATTTTTATTTGAATTTATAAATGGCATACAATAGTACTCCACGCGACCAAACAGGTCAGGTTTTAGTACGCGACCACTGTAGGGTTAAATTGATTTCTAAGATAGAGAAAGGCCTCTTCTCTTCGTGATTCTCTTAGTGAAATTTATTCAGTCACGATGCCTGAGAGTGCTGCATGTGACGTAACTGAAAAGTAACCTCTATAGATTGTTATGTGACAGAAAGTTGAAGCGAGTTAGGCTGCCTGTCCATTGACGCGGAGAGAGGCAGCGGAGCGGAGAAACGAGGAAATATTAACCAATAGGATTGCATGAATAGAATTGGGATACCAGTTAAAAGTGAACAAAATTCTTACCACATTCGCCTTCGTGTCTGACACGTAAGTTAAGCCGTCTCTCGCAAGCTTCCTTCCGTAGAAAACAATGGTTCCTGTAAGTCCGGCCTGCGGTAGAGCACACAGCGGCCGCAGTGTTGGGACAGCTAGCAGGGCACGCGCAGTGCGCACGTCCGTCCCCCAGGGACACACACTCCGCTCCCCACCGACAAAAAGTCTTTTCACATGCTTCTGCAAACAAAAAAACACATGAAATATTCAAGACTCCAATATTTTTAATGCTTTGTCCCGGTCACAAATCAAACGGAAGGGACTCGCTAATCTTGTTTTATGTCTCCCATGATACAGATTTTACAAAATGTAAACGGGATAGAGTTGTTTATCTAAAAATGCGGACGTTCTGCGCAAACCTCGATGAAGCGGTTGATAGGATACGGCTGCGACATAACTCGATTGATTTTGATCAATTTCGGATGTTACGATTCGATCACGGACCTAATTTTGACACTGCGAATTGAATATTTCCGTTCAGAAAATATATGTATTTGTTTTGATTTGATTTTGCTTGCCTGCTAGAGCTTGATAAAGATATAAGGTTTATTACAAATTATACTATCTCTGACGATAATGCTAGCTTATCGACTAATGATCCATTTTGGAGAAGGTATAATAATGGCCTTTGTACACAAAAAAAATAATTAACAGACAAAGCTATACTATACTATTTATCACCCAAATTTTTCAGCTATAATTTCTCTGATGAGAGTGCAAAGTAAATTCTTATAAAGAAGACATAATTCTTGGTAGCTCCGCTAAGGATGACACAATATCCAATTTTCTACCTGGGGAGTCGAGAGCGTGACTAAATTATTAAATAGGTCCAAAATAAGATGCGAGTTTCCGTTTTGCCACAGCATTGTGTTAGAGCTGGCTTTAGGGATTACTGATTTCCATCGCTTAGTTAAAATTCCGAGCAGATTGTCGGGTGTGAAGTCGCATGGCGCGCCAAGGTACAAGTTAATTTGAAATTTCGCTTGGGTTTAAGCGCGAAAAGATTGTGCTTACTTCATAATATTTTGTAAACTGGTTAGCTTATGTGAGCATAACTCTAAAATTATTATGCTGAAATCATTCAAGGATTCCTTTCCGTTGAGGTTTTAGGTAACTTTTGAAATAAACTTTTCTTTCGTACAAAAGAAGCCAATATGTGCGCTGCTACAACTGAAATACCATCGTCCAAATATCAATAAGCGATGTAATACACCCCGAAATCAAAATAAAATCAACCATCCATTCCTATTTCATATCAATCTGGAAACAATACGGCGAAAAATGGTTTACTTATATTATTACATTCGTCTCGAAAACAGGTCAAGCATCAGATTTCGGTCACAATCTCATTTCCTTGACTTTCACATAAAGGCTGTCGTGTCGACGAATCCGCTTAAGAAAAGAAAGCAGTCGGAAATAACAATTTCGTAAGAAACAAACAAAATGTTATATCGCGAATTGCTGTAGAAGAAGCTTGAGATAAATGGAGACAGGGAGGGGAGATAAAAATGATGGCGGATGCCTCGTGAATGGAAGAAAATTAGGAAATTCACCGCTCCGCTTTTTCAGGCCCCAAATCTGTTTAAATTATCAGTATTATCTGAACATAAATTCGTGGAGGGTTGAATATGTGGTGGTACGATATTAAATAAAAAAGCACCTTGAATTATATACCTATTCTATCTAACGTTTAATATATTTTATTAACAAAAAGTTTAAGTTCAGATTTGAAAGAGATTGAAACAAAATCTATTTATATTTTTCACACCCAAAATTCTTTACAAAAAGTAAAAAAATAATGTATGGCTGATTGTATTAATGAATTTTGTGATTCAATATTCTGTTTCGATGTAATTGAACGCTCAATGAAAATACATAATATGGTTGTCATTACGAGTATACGGTTGGTAAAACGTCGCTTCTTCGTTAGAAATTTAATAATCACACATCCTATTAATTAGATAGGATGTATTTTATCATGCATACTTAGGTATGTAAACAGTAGCCTTAATTTTTTCTTTATAATACGATAACGGAAGCCATAATTATGATGTTCCAGTCTATTAGACATAACAAAGAAATGGTACTGAGGAAAATAATAACAGAACAAAATATACGGTGTCAGTGTCGCCCACATAATGCGGGCGCTCCTAAAGTCTCGGAGACAAAGCAATTTTGTTGGCTCGAGACACCGACTTAGTTCGCATGTCACCCACATTGTGTACCTTCTAGTGATGTTCCGTTTTGGGAAGAGTTTGAGCATGACTTTTGTGCAACATTGTATTAGTTGTTATGTAAGAGCGCGCTTTGGGGGTGAGCCAACTCGTATGCCGTCATTGCTTCAGAGGGATGCCATAAGATAATCATCATATAGCAATCAAATATCAATAAATATTTTAATCGTTGGGTCGTTGGGTGAGTGCCGAGTATGTACTCGCTACTCGCCACTCGATACTCGCCAATGGTTTTCTTTAATTATAATTTGTATCAATTCAGATGTTTCACACCTGCCGGGCATCCCTTGACAGGGACACATTTTTTTTATGATACCATCCAAATACAAAAAGTTTTGGAAACAAAACACTGTATCTGCGTTCGTTTTTAGGGCCTTCTCACACAGGCAAGTTACGAGCATGTTCCAGCAAGGCGATTTGTAAGAATATTCGCCGCAAGTTTGCGACATGCACACCGTGTTCGCTCAATAGTAAACACGAGCGTCGCGACACTCTTCAACCAGTCAAATTGTAGAATTATGCGTGTTATTGTAACGTACATATAATTCCCGTATTGTAACATAACAACGCGGTGTGCACGTCGCAAACTCGAGCACGTTGACAAATCGGCTCGCTGGAAATACGCTCGCAACTCGCCAGTGTGCCAATGCTCTTATGTGCAGCGGAAAACAATACCTTGCCCTAATTGAAAAAGATTACAATTTTACAATTGAAAATGAAATTTATTTGAAAAATACTAATTATATTTTAAATAGAGAGAGAACTTCACGGTTTGTTTATATAATTGCTTAGCATTAAAGCATTCACGTTAGCTCGAATATTAAAAACTTCAAAATCTTACTTAATTACCGCTAAGAGTGTTACTACACCAATCGATCGAGCAACAATCGATGCCATCGTTCGATAGTAAACTGAAATCAATTGACGATGCAGCATAGTAGGAACTGTCGATCGACGTCGACTGATCCTATTTTACATCAATCGATCAAAACGGCTATTGATCGATAGGTGTGGTAACACCAAACACTTTGATGATTCCATACAAATAATAGGTAATATTGTTTTTATTCCTAAGTACCTTTATAAAGGATAGATGCCAATTCTATCATATTTACAAATTAGTTAAATAAAGGGTTAAGCAAACAAAATTAAAGTTAAACAAAACAAACAATTCATTTATTTAAATCGGTCCGGAACCACAACCATATAAAATGTATTGGCGATAGGTAATGTGAACTTCATATTTCATTCTGACGTATTGGTTACGTGGGTTATTCAAAAATGTTACTCAAAATCGTAATCAGCGGAGTTACTTTAGAAAAAGCAAACAAATGTTAATTGTTGCTCCCAAACAGTACTTAGTGATGCCTTGTTAACAAATATTTCCATAAAATGCAATATCCGTATTCCATTATTCCGTACCAGATGAACTTTACACGGTTCATAGACTTCACAACCCACAGTCAATTCAGTTCAATCATATATACTCATAAAGGTACATTTTAATACATAGTATGTTTGGTACTTATGAACGTCAGTTCTATAGATAATACATTTCAAATCGTAACTAGTGATAAGCAAGAATATCTGTAATGTCATAATCAGTAGGTATTCCATAAATTAATTAATTTATTAGGTACTTAATACTTTCACACAAAACAGAATAGTGCTAGGAGGACTTAATGTTAATAGCATTATCTACCAGTCATCCTGGTCGTGCTAAAAGAAGGCATGACACAGGTATTTCATAGGTATTATATAAAAAAGGTATATAATAAATAATAATAATAATACATATTGCTGGACATTTCACACAGCGCTATCTAGCCCCAAACTAAGCAGAGCTTGTACTATGGGAACCAGATAACCGATAGAATACTTATATACTTTTTTTGTAAATACATACTTATAATATATAGAAAAACACCCAGACCCGGAACAAATATCTGTAAATAATGCAAACATTTTTTCCGCGGCGGGAATCGAACCCGCTACTTCCTATATAACACACTAATATATCAACACTAATAATAAAAAAGACTAAATGAATAATATATATAAATGAATAATATACATAGTAATAAATATACATAAAAGTTATAATATACCTGATAAATAATAACAGGTAACTTACATAAAAGCATAAAAAAATCATAATTTCGTATCGACCTATCCGTATCCCATGAATCCATAATGCCGTATCCGTATTCTGTATTCAAGCGAATTGTAAATGATAACATCACTGCCTAAAACCCTAAGTACTTATTTCTGTAATGACACAATTTCATAAATTCATAATTCCGTATCCGTAGAAAGCGAACTTTACAATGTTACATCTCTATTTAAATGGATTTATGGAATACGGATTTTGTACTATGACGTAGTACAAAATCCGTACTCCATAAATCAATATTTTCGTAATTCCGTATCCGTACCAGACGAATTTTACAAGGTTCTTATCACTATCGTCTTACACATGTGGATTGTAGACCAACGATAAGCTCTCGTAGCTTTGAAGATGCGGGAAGGCTATTTTACTTGAATCTACAGCGAGATATAATTAGAGTGGGTGTATGGGTGTTACTCAAAGTTAAGCCCGCTTTGACACAGGAAGCAACATAAAACCGGATGGGAATTATTTTAACACAAAGATAACGACATAATTATGGCGGCTATAGTAATACAGCTACATGCAAGAATACAGTAGCTTTTCCACCGGCGCGAAGGGCGAGGCAAGGAGAGGATTGGTTTCGAATTTAAATTTGTATGGCAAAATTTATATTCCCTCTTAGCGTATCTTCGGTGGAAATGGTCTGAATTGGCGAGGATATGCGAGACGACCATATGTTAAACCATATGTTTATTAACTTTGCAACGGAGACACGATTCTCTCTATGGCTCGCGTGGTGTCGCGCGGGCTCGCGATGGCTGTTGATATCAATCGAGAGATTCAAGAGTTCTTACAATATTCGATTTATTTAAGATAATAATTACAGATGAAACTGCCTTGAATCGATCTTTGTTCCCACAATCTAAGTGCAATACCGCGCGTTCTAGTTATGGCTATTTTTGGTGGAAATAAGCCGGCGTGATTTCAATTCTCGTTTCGCCTCGTCCCGCCTCACCTTGCCGATGGAAAACTACCGTGGTTCGATTGGTATACCAACAATCAGTGCACATTCACTATGTAACTGGACAGTACAAATGTCTAAACATTGCGTACCTATTGAATTAATTACATCTTATTATTGTCGAAAAATCAACAAAATTGCATACTTTCATTCATAAATGACAAAATAATTTGATAAAAATTTTTTAATGACATTTTGAATAAGTGGAAATGATGAATACTTAGATATTTATGACTGAAAGTGTGTTATTTTATTGATTTGCTGACAATAATAAGACAAATAAATAAATATTGCTAGACATGTCACACAGCGCTAGCTAGCCTTAAACTAAGCAGAGCTTGTACTATGGGAACCAGATAACTGATAGAATACTTATATACCTTTTTTGTAAATAACTTATTATAGAAAAACATCCAGACCCGGAACAAATATCTGTAATATGTGTTCCAAATCTCACACTTTTCTGTGCGCGCAATCAGCGTAAAACGGGGTACAAAGTTCTGTTTTTGCATATAAATATAAAGATGATTCATAATGATTTTCTTTACCGTAGTTTTTATGTTTATAAAGTTGAAAAATGCATCATAGCTGAGATTTTAACACGCAACCTCCACATCGAAAGTCAGGTTACATCCCATAGTATTTTAAAAGATTAATTATATGTAGTAAAAGGTAGTAAAGTATGAGGTAGGTATCACAGAATACTCATACTCACCCATTTATACGTACACACAAACTGACACCCTTACACACACTCACACCACACACCGTCTCTCACACACTCACACCACACACCCTCTCACACACAAACACTCACCACATATCCTCGCATGCATACACACACACTCACGCATACACACACACACACAAATCACACAACCAACATACTCCCACACTCACACATACATGCACTATTCTATTATTCTATATCTTATAACATTCTATTATTTATTAACCATAGTCCAGAGGGAGGTATAGGTATGCCATCATACAGGTCAATTCTAGTTTGGGTACCTATGTTTTCCATCCTAAATTGTATTATACATAGTAAACCATTGTATTTTTTTGTTTGTAAAATATTAAAGTTTGTTGTTGAATAAAGAAATTATTGAATTTAATAAATAAATATATATGGCTGGACATTTCACACAGCGCTATCTAACCCCAAACTAAGCAGAGCTTGTATTATGGGAACCAGATAACTGATAGAATACTTATATACTTTTTTTTGTAAATACATACTTATAATATATAGAAAAACATCCAGACCCGGAACAAATATCTGTAAATCATACAAACATTTGTTCCGCGGTGGGAATCGAACCCGCTACCTCCTGCGTCTCAGCCGGCTATTAGCCCACTGCGCCACGGAGGTAATAGAAATAAAAGTTATGATTAGTACGAGTTAAATCAACCACACGCAAACAGACGCGCGCTAAAAGGGATTTCGGGTCAAATTCGTCAAAAAAATGTTCAAAGGTTCAACCGACTTTATTTATTTAATAGTTTATTGCACAAAATACACATAAAATTAACAAAAGGTGTTTATCCGTGCATGCGCCAGTTATCGCTCGTTATACTAACTTCAAATTCTGTTCCTAACTATGTTATGTAGGTACGTTGTTGACTTACCTTCAGGGGCAGGCGGTCTAGGTTGATAATGTAAATCTGAAACAATAAACAAGGTATTTAATTATCTTCATTCTACCGAATATACCTTTCTCGTACATTTATAGAGCAACCGATTTTTACGGCTCTAATCATTATATCAGCCGCAGGATGTGCCCTGCTAAACATACGTATTCAAATTAATTCAATTTATTTTAGACTAGCACTAACATACAAGGCCTAGTCTATAGAAAATACAATACAACAACAAACAATGAAATATATAAATAACAAAAATAAAATACACATAAAAATAACAGACAGGATCATTCGACTCTGGAGAGACTAGACGTACACAGTGTGCGCTCTCGTCCAGTGATCCATGAAGTGACAGTCGAAGTCCAGCCTCCCTGCAATGAGTTGCAGGTAGCTGTTAGGGCTGCCGCACACCATGCGCATCAGGGACGCCGTTCTCTTGCGCAGTATCGTTGTAAGCCCAAATACCAGGGTATGCATCCCCCTTAGATTACCACATCGGCCGACACACAACGGCTCCCAGCAACCTTTACCAGGTCGTCTTTCCATCTAAATACAAATACAAAAATATTTATTTTGTGTCTATTTTTACATTCTATGAATACATATCTAGTGGGGGCCGTCCCACACTACACTTTCCAGTGCGTTGTCTCAACTCTAGAACTTTTCTACCTCAACGGTCAGTTCTTCGAGCTATGTGCCCCGCTCACTGCAACTTCAGCTTACTAGTAATGCAGCTTGGAGCTTTTAATTACATTTTTTAGGTCGTTAGGTCATCTTTCATAATAAAGGTTGCTGCAAGTTGCCGAGTGGGGGCTAAACTATTCTGCACTTTCCATTATGTAAGTACATATGGCAAAAAAGAAGGCAAATTTTATCTTTGTTGTAGGTTATAACTTTAAGTATTTTGTTTTATATTGCTGTACAATCTAGTTAATGAAATAAAGATTATATTATTATTGATCGAGCTATGCAAGATCTCCAAATCAACTTGGGCAAATCGGCGTTGTATGTATGTATGTTTGTTTGTCCGAGGATAACTTTCGTAGCGTTTATCCGATCATCATGAAATTTGGTATAAAGGTAGGTAGTGATGGCACAATGTTGGTGTGACTCAATGAGCTAAACATATTGGGGGGTTGTTGAGATATTGGGGTTCAAGAGGGGTAAACAAAAATGAAAATGAGACTATTAGGTCAAGTGGGACGTCAAATCAAAGGTCTTCATTAGTACATTTAAACCCTTGTTTTACTTTTAGTTTAATTTTTGTAGTTTTTGAGTTATTAGCCATAATAAAAAAAAACTTTGGCAAAATTCACAGGGTACACCAGTGACCCCACAATGCTGAATTTGGTATTCGTGTAGCTTTAGTTACACAAATATAGGCAAAAGTCTGAAATCCAGAATAACTGTCATTTGTACCCCAAAAAAATTAACCAATATTCAAGAACCCCCGGTACATCTAATTTGAATAAAACTGTAGGTCAAGTAGGTTGGTCATGCATTTCGTGACACCTATTTATTAGTCAAAGATTTAAGCCGGCATGCACAAAGATCACTAAACGTATTTAGCGCCTAAACATGTTTAAATTTCAAGTATTTGTATGATTTGACAACTGCTTAAATCATATTTAGCCACTAAATATGTTAGGCATCGTTGTGCAAGTCGCCCTAAGAATTATATTTATTTTGGGAGATTCGCGAGATCTCAGTTCGGGGACAACCACTAGTTATTATGGTACCCACAGGTAATCGTTACAACACACGACTGTATTAATGCTGAATCGGTTCTGGAATCCTGCATCGTGACCGTATCGATGCTGTATCGCGTCAGTATCGATGCTGTATCGTGATAGAACCAACGCAAATTCGTGGTTACGTGGGCGAAGGTATACGAATAGCGACAACATCGCGACTGTATCGCGGTCTCTTTGCGATTGTATCGCTACTGAATCGCTGCTAGGGACATAAGGGACAGCTAGATTTAGGATCAAGGAATTTTCCCTCATCGCTTCGGATATTTAGGTCAGTCCTACGAAAATACAAACTTTCTATACGCTATTTGTATAATTTTCTTTCTTGGTATTTCATTATGAGTTACAAAGTAATATTATTTTACTTAATACTTTAATCCATATAAAGACTACAAACCAGTAAGTGCATAGTTCATGCTAAGATTTTAATGTCTATAGAATACGACTTATTAAGGACGTACACCGTCTCCCGAAAAAAAAATGTTTTCCTTGGAGTGGTTCGTGTAACGTCCAGATTAGTGGGCCAAATAAACAAAAAACAAAGATTATTTTTACGAGTTTCTTCACATGCATTTTTAATAAATTTACTTACGCATAGTGTAAACAAAAAAAGAGGAAATGGGAATTCAAAGGCATATAGTAGATTAATTTCGCCCCGGGTAAGGAATATGTTTCGGAATGTGACACAAAGAGGTCGCGACTAATAGGTCTGCATTCGCATTCAGATAAATATAAAATATGTACTTGTATAAGAGGCTGAACGGCTGCCGCAAGCTGGGGTGAACCGGGCGCCGCGCCATATTGTTTTATTGCAAATTGGTTGGACGTAGACCGCGCCTGTCCTTTACATATACGAGGCTATTAAACTACGGCTAGTGTCCAGTCACGTGTTAAACGAATTCGATCGCTGCATACAATGTGAGACGGTGGACGGTACTGCTCGTGTCATGTAACTAAGGTTTTACCAACCCGCTGTGTTTGTACGACGGGCGCGTGGCATTGTCCGTAACTAAATTTCCAGTCGACATTTTTTCCATTTACCGCTATTCCGAAAGCGAAACGAAATGTTCATAGTTGACTGCAAAAATAGCTCACGTTTGGTTTGAATTGCTAAAGTCAACGTACATTTTAACACTACCGTGAGTTTGTTGTAGAATAGGATATGAAATTGCAACGTGAATTTAAGGCTAATATTCTATATTTACTATTGCTGGCGATTGTTAAATTAAATTGGACAGCTGGATATTCGCCAAATCGTTGCGTGTCAAAATTCATAACGAGGCTCGAACCCTGATTCATTTATTTCTGGCGCACAAACTTGTTTGATGGGGTGACATAAACAGAAACACGCCATTTCATTACAACAATAAATAGCAACAAAACGGAAATTCAAAGATAAAAATCAATGCAATATCGTTTACGATTTATCCAGATGTCATCAACATTTCATGTAAAGTTTCATGAATCACGCACAACACCACGCTAGTGTTCTGAACTATACAATAATTGTATATGAAGCTATAATTTATACAACGATAATGAATATGACTAACGGTGCTTTATCACGAAGGTTTTTACCCTAATAAGTAGCAACGAGTCACAAAAAATGCGCACAAAAGGTATTGAATTATAGGTATATTACTTGCGGGAAACCTTTCGTGTACCTTCTGTCTGTAATGAATCATACGTGGAGCTAAACCACCTTTTAATGTAACTAACCTAGCGAGTGTTGTTCGTTAGGAATTCGTGTAAAATGGTAAAATCATCGTCTAATGAGGAATTTAGAAAACTAGATGCTTAAAGTTACTACTAGTAGAATGGATCGAACAGCTATTCAAAAGTGTCATAGTAACAGATTTCTGAATAGGCTCATGTAAATCACGCAGTCTGATTAAAGACAACTCAAAAGCAATAGATCTAATGAAGTGGTAGTACGAATGCGCCCGCAAGCCTTTGCTCGCAGTGCGTGATTTCGCTTGACACCCGTAATATCCGGCCGGCAGTCACTGCCCACCGATGGTATCAATTTCAATTTGTTGCGGCGCCATAACAGCCGCCTCTGCTCGATTCGTTGTATGAATCGATTTCGCTCCAGTTTCCTGTTTCGTCCGCATGGACTTAATCTCGAATCGCTCGATTGAAATGCTCGATGCGAAAGCGCTGTTTATATCGCCGGTATCTATTTAATTTCGTTCACTGAAATTCAATAAAACAGATTTATGATAGAGTCGGAAATTATTTCGGGATTCGATAAACATTAATTACCAAGGTACCTACGAATACTATGTTACAGTCTGTGTGGCGACGCAAATGTACCGTGAAACGGCTATTTATCGAAATCGAAACGCATGAACGTCATACTCGGAGCATACCGTGCTCCCATTTTGAAATACCCCGATTCCAGTAGATCGATTGCAGATTCAAATTCTTGCATTCTGTCAGGATTTTGTGTCCAAACGGCGTGAAAATTAATCGATCGATTAGCAATTCTCGCTCGGCTTCAAAGCTAAAGTCGAACGTGACTCGTGAACCGGTCCCCTGCCGTACCGCGCTGCCGGTTGAAATTAATTCTGCCGTTAAAAAACGAACAATCCGTCCCGAGTTTTCGACAATGTATTGCATGGAGCTTCAAATAACTCTTCAGTTCTCAGTTCAGTCTCTCTTCAGTAGCAATAAGTACTGCAGTAGCAGTATTGTTTTGTAGGTTAGTAAATTATACAACTTTGAAGATTGCTCCAGCCGTTGATATTAGTTCGAACAGATTGTAAGAGAAGTTTTATATAAGAGGTTGATCAGATAAATTCATTTGTGTAAGAAATAAAATATTAACAATGTGATTCTTATTCAATAAGCAAGAATCACTCGTTTTAAATATCCCTGGTACTCTTGTCATTAAAATATTGAATTAGTAATATGTTAAAAAGGTAGTATTTTGAAACAATAACATGGTTAGTTTAATTAACTAATATCGATATTAACTGTATAACTAATAACGATCGCAAGAAAGTTAAATGCTATTGATATCCAGCTAATGTAAAAAGTGATAAGTGTAAACAATTATAGCGTCGTAATCTAATGAATACTTGAACCATTTCCTTACTTTCAGCGGTTTCACCGCAATTTGAAAATCCACCCCGACGTGGCACCAACCAGTGCCACTAAAATTAATGTTCTGCCAGAGAGAAAAACGAGCGGCACCCGCCATACATTCACATCAACATACCTCTCCACTTACTGAAATAAAATAAACTTTGAAATTTTAAGAGTCAACATTACCATGATGTTTTGTAAGTGGTTGCCGTGTAGTGACCCAATATAACATGCACAATAAGATGACTTGGCAGAGACCTAAAATTTTGATTTTACGTAACATCATTTTAATAGACAGGCAAGACAAAATACATACACAACTTAAGTATGAAAAGTGTTTCTAAATTCAATGACAATTGTATTTTTTCACTTCTAAAAATGCAGTTTCAAAAATTCGGTATTCAAATAAAACTAAAAACGGGCAGGTGCGAAGTGAAAAGCTCCACGTTCACCGCTGGATGCTCGTTTCAATGGATCCAATGATCAGGTTGATCGAATAATCGGTTTAGCGGGAGATATGACTGCTTAGCATACCTATAGTATCCTTAAGGTATCTACTTTTCATCCCTTTATCCAACCAACTTATTATATAGGTCATGTAAAGTTCTAACAGTTAGGCAGCTATTTATACTAAACATAGTTTTAAGGCAGCACAGAGCAATTCCCTATAGCACTAAAAGTACTAACAAAAGACGAAAAGATATCGTCCGCAGTAACAACACCCCAGTAAAACATGCTTTTGCATCCAGAATTTTAATGTTTCTAGGACCATACCTTGTACAACAGGATAAAGCGTAAATTAAGCATCCACTCAATGAATTTCTCAAACTGTAAAAGAGCCTTACAGTCTGCTCTATCCAATCTATCATACGAGGAAACTGAGGAGTTACTAAACGTAATAAAGTAAGATTTTAAATATTGTATAGCACGTTTGCACTTAGTTTTTAGTTATGTTTTTCATTATGTAAATAGATTCTAAGTTTTATTAATTTGAGTATTCATTAGTTACACCAGTCCAGTTTTTTTGCCTGAGATACAGGTTCTCCTAGTTCAGGCAATGTATAAAGTGTTACCTATGAGTAGATATTAATCCATAATGTTAATCTTAGCAATATGAAAAATGAATAAAGATTTATTATTATTTATTATAGTATTCAACCAACCAATTTTTTGTGCATAGCAGCTAATAATTCTAGAAAACAATGAAGGATATGTATACTCACAATTATTTGTCAGTAAGAATCCTGTTGAAACGCCCAGAAGGACTAGAAAAAACAAAAGAAGTAGCACTATCAACGCGGGCCGACAATAGTGTATCCAACAATAGTCCTCTGAATTAGCGGCTGGTGGATCCGAAGACCAGCATCGACAACACTTTCCACAAGCAGGCTCTGAAGGAGTTATCGCGCGCACCACTGCACTGTTACCCTGCTGATTAACTATCACACCTTGCACTGGAGCCTCGCTCCCTTGTCCATATATTGCACTTTTCTCCGAGAGTCGGGCAAACCCCGAAGTCTCATCCTCGTGAGGGTTCCCGTATACTCCGTACGAGGCGACCATGTCGACTCCCGAGAGCGACCGCGTCGTCTCATTCCCCCCGCTATCTTGCACAACATTATTGTCAGTACTAGGCCAACATTCACAGGAACATCGATCCTCCTTCCGTCTCTGTCGAGGCTGCGTCCCATCAGTACGCCTGATAGGGACTTCACTTTTCTTCTCTTCTTCTTTCTTAATTTTGGCATCTTGAGGTATAGTTTCGTGGTTGACGTCATAATTCGATTGTAGATTTTTATGGTTTTCTATATACCAGTGTTTTTCTTCCGCTCTGAGGGTTGTGTCGTTGTTGCCTTCATAGATGTCTGCATAATTGGAGAGTGGGTGCGAGGATGGACTGTAGACATGGCCTGCAGTGAGCTGACCGTATCCCCGCTCGTACTGCGGTGGCCGGTTATTACTCGCATAGTACGTTGTGGATACAGGCACGGTGTAATCGTAGCCCGGCCTGTTCATCTTCAACGCTCAATCGCTTCATTTGAGCTTGTGTTTCACTGCGGTATACATTGTTCGTTTACCTGTTAACGGATTGATTGCTCGTAAAGCTTATAAATACATGTTCTATGATGCTGTTTATGATGGTGCTAATAGGAAACATATACACTGATTTATACGGTAAGACAAATGAGCTTTTCTAATAAGTTAGGTAAACATCGTTGGTTTTGTTACTCGCCTCACTCGAAGTCAGTGAGTTATAGAGCAAAATACACATCTGTTTATCTCAATTAGCTCTCTCGTTCGGTGTGGTATTTATCTTTTGTATTACAACAAGCGCTCGCCCGCTACCAAGGAGGTAGACAAAGAAGTTGCGACGTGAGTAAACAACACTCCCTTACTTAAATTAACCGTATTTATTCACCTGATTTTGACACGTGGGAGTTATGTAACTAAATTAAGAAAGAAACAGGAATAAGGGAAAAACCTATAAAATATCTCGGGAACTTTTCATCTAATTACGTTGCTCCTTGTTACGTTAAAACAAAAGTTTTTTACATTGATAAAAGATCGGCGACCTTTCCAGTTCGACTAAATAACAAAGTTCGGGCGTAAATCCCAGCGATAACTAGAATAATCCGTTTCAATTAATTAGATTAAAAACAAACAGAAGTCATTACATAAAAGTTGGGACAGAAAGTTAAGCTTGTGATGGCCAACGCTGCTGACTCAGTTGTAAAAGGGACAGTCACAAAAGATTTTTAATTAATGGTAGGTACATCCACCTATTTATGTTAGGAGTCCAATTAATTCATTTATTTTATTTATTTGGAACAAATTATTTCGATGGAAACCGTGTCGTGTATTTAAATATATTATATTATTGCCATATTCAATAGACTTGGAACTATTCCGTCTCACATAGAAAATTAGTTTAATCTTATGAATGTGCGAATGAAAATTATTTACTAGAATGAGTAGAAAACACTTTATTACACCAGAAAAAAAATAACAAAAAAATTAATATGTATATTGCAAAAAGCATTTGGTTTTAATTGTTGTTGATAAATAAGCAGTTAGTTAAGTGAAGGCTGCGCATTGATCTGACCATATTTAAACCATATTTAAAATGTATAGAAACACTAGCTCACCTGCCCGCGGCTTTGTACGCGTGGTTGGTCAATAAAAACATAACCCTTCTTCGGCACAGTCGAATAAAAAGCCTATATAGAGTGTTTGATAATATACGCACAAAAATTAAAGGGGTTATTTTAATGAGCATAATAAATAAATTTGTAAATGTGAAATTTATTTTGGCATGTAAAAACAAACACTTTATAAAATTTATGTTGTGCTATTGCATAATGCTTGGCATCTAACCACAGATACAGTTTATTTGTTATATTGGTGACGTCTCAAGATATCTCTTGAGGTCCCTTTCTAACCCAAAACCCGCAGACATTTCCGAAAGAGATATCAAATCGGCCTTTATTTTTGGATGTCGATTACAACAGTAGGCAGTAAGTTTTATATCGAATTAAACACCTAAACGTAGTCGATTTTCTTTAAAGTTTGATAATATAACTAGTAGTATATGTTTTGAGAAACTGTCACTTGAATATCGTCAGTATATTACCAAACACCCTATATAGTCTACATCGCAATCCCAGTCATTATCTATCTGTTTACCAAATATTATCGAAATCGGTAACCGTTTAGTCATAAAATCGTAACAAACAGACAAGTAGAGAGACAGAGGGATACTTTCGAATTTATAATATTGGATTTGTATCGCTTTAAAATAACTAATAAACTAGTATTGCCACGGCAAGAGTTCAGTAAGCAGGCTAAATCGTAACGAAAATACCAAGAAATAAGGCCAAAAATCAAGTTTTAATTGAAAATGTATATTATTCTGAATAAAAAATTAAAAGATCATTAGAGATACAGTGTTCCAAACTTTAATTTCGTGACATAATGTGCGCCTAATTGATCGAGCAAAGCGAGATGTCTAAGTCAACTTGGGCAAATCGGCGTTGTATATAAGTATGTATGTATGTTTGTTTGTCCGAGGATAACTTTCGAAGCGTTTATCCGATCATCGTGAAATTTGGTATAAAAATAGATGGCACAATTTTGGCGTGGCTAAATGAGCTAAAAATGTTGGGGGGTTGCTGAGATATTGGGGTTCAAGAGAAGTAAAAAAAATGAGACTTTTAGGTCAATTGTGACGTCAAATGAAAGGTCTTCATTAGTACATTTCAACCCTGTTTTTATTTTTAGTTTATTTTAGTGGTTTTTGAGTTACGAGCCATAATAAAAATAAAACTTTGACAAAATTCACAGGGTACACGAGTGACCCCACAGTGCTGAAATTTGGTATTTTGGTGAAATTGGTATGCGTGTAGCTTTAGTGACAAAAATATAGGCAAAAGTCTGAAATCCAGAATAACTGCATTTTGTACCCCAAAAAATGGTAACTACATTATATGAACTCCCGTTACCTGTAATTTGAATGAAAGTGTAGGTCAAGTTATTTGGTTATTTATTTCGGGGCATTATTTTGATAGTCAAAGATTACAAATATTATTTTTTTATTTTAATCGAAGACTCGCGAGATCGATTCGGTGCGAACCACTAGTTTATTTAAAGAAATGCTTTCAAGCGTTCAGCGGCTTCATTCGTACACAAATCTTTAGTAGACTAGCTGACCCGCCAGGGCTTAGCACTCTGCAGTAACTTTTGTGTAACTTTCCCTCAGTGAAAGAATTTTACAGAATCGGGTCAGTACTTTCTGATTATCCTTACAAACATACAAACTTTACTTCATTATAAAATTACAAGCTTCCGCACGCGTGGTTTGACAATTAAAATTAGTCTGTGTCTTATGTATTTATTTAACAAATTTCATCAAAATCGGTCCAGCCGTTTACTCGTGAAAAGGTAACAAACAGACAGAGATAGAGTTACTACTTATAATAGTTATTACTTTATAATTAATTATGGATAGTACAGATTACATTCAAACCTTCACTAACCAAAATGGTCTTCGTCACAATGTCGGAAAGAACGATCTTAATAGTAGATATTTAATGCCGCCGCCCTACCCATTAAAAGCTCCATAAGATATGGGTACGATATAAAAATACCTACTTCTAGCTACAGTTTCTCTTACTATATGAGCCTTATCGTTTTTCTTATGGACCTTTTATATATCAACGCCAATGGCTTTTAACAGCTATATTTATTTTATGTATCCGAATATGTATGTTTTAAATCAACTTATCAGATATTTGTATGGCAAAATGGTATGTTTTAGCACAAATAAGTAGGCAATAAGTAGGCATATACCTCGCATTAGTGTCACATGATACAGATTAACAACTAATTCTGACAAACAGCATCGATCGGTTTGTTAGCCTAAATTAAATTGACCTTCCTAGCCTTTAACATAGAGTTCAGATCTGGATAACAATCACGTAGTATTTATAACATAAAACAATTTATTACTTCCATAGCGGTAAATGCTTCTGAGAACTAGCCTCGCTTTAATACAAACTTTTTTGATAAAACAATATGCAAAAGATTTAATAACATAAAACAAAAGTTTTTACCACTCCACTGTTCCCGAACATAGAGTTGTAGTTTCAGTTAAAGTTTTGATAGCGTCGGTAACAATTTCAGTTCTCCGACCTCTGAAAAACGAGCTCTGTAACTTTGGGCTAGCCTACGTAGTCCTTTATATGACGGCTTTCCTTAAATTTAATCATTTAAGGTAAGGTTCACCCCGAACTGAGATCTCGCGCCACTACCAAAAACAAAAAAAAATTAGTCGTAATATTTGGCTATCAAAATAGTGCCACGAAATAAATAAACCACTAACTTGACCTACAGTTTCATTCAAATTACAGGTAACGGGAGTTCATGTTATTTGGTTAGTCTTTTTTGGAGTAGAAATTGCAGTCATTCTGGATTTCAGACTTTTCCCTATATTTGTGTCACTAAAGCTATACGCATACCAAATTTCAGCACTGTGGGGTCACTGATGTACCCTGTGAATTTTGTCAAAGTTGAGTTTTTAATATGGCTAATAACTCAAAAACTATACAGACTTTACTAAAAATAAAAACGGGATCTACATGTACTAAAAAAAGACCTTTCATTTGACGTGTCACTTGACCAGGTAGACTCATTTTGGTTTTTTTTACCCCTCTTGAACCCCAATATCTCAACAACCCCATTTTTAGCTTATTTAGTCACACCAAAATTTTGCCATTACTACCTACTTATATATTAAATTTCACGATGATCGGATAAACGCTTCGAAAGTTATCCTCGGACAAACAAACATACATACATACAACGCCGATTTACCCAAATTGATTTAGAGATCTCGCTTCGCTCGATCAATAAATTCCATGTACAGCTCTCTATAAAACTACATAAGAAACAGTTGATTCATCATAAGTCCGTAACAAACGATAGATACCTATCATAATGATCTACAGTTAGCTCAACTGCTCCAGATCCCTACACAAAGGTTATCTGGAAGAGAATGCTCTTTAGCATTAAGTTTGCCTTTGTACTAGTTTTATAAGGACAATAAAGTATTTTCAATCAATCAATCATTACCAGGCGGAAGAGTCCCCAAGACATTAGCTGCATTGCCCCGCTGAATCGCAATGTGTAATTAAGCATTGTGCATCAGCGCTGACCCAGATAAGCACCAGCTCTCGGATCACAAGCTGCTTCAACTAGACGCCAGAAAGAATTTTGAAAATGCAAAAGGCCCTGGTACCCCAGGGTTAACCCCAATTGGCTCAAATGCGTAAGCTATGCCGAGACTTGTATGTATAGGCTGCTTGGGATTTTTTGCTGAATTTACCGCTCAATCTAAGGTGAATTTATAAATAATATCTAAATGTTGAGTAATGTTATCATATATTTTCCGTAATCTAAAACAATCTAATAAAGTTCGTTAAAAATCCACCGTACATCATGCCGTGTCTACGGTTTGTGCATTATTCATTCAATATCTTGCTATCAAATACCCTTTGCTATAAAACACCTTGTTTTTTTTATAGTTTTGCGTAATAAATTGCCGCGATTCTGTTGTTTACACTAACTAACTAAAATTGTGTAAAATACGAACAGTCTTATTTTGTTTACGCTAAAGATCAAATTAGAATGACATTTAAAGTGACATTTCTAAAATTAAGTACTTTTCACTAAGATAGCGTGTTTTGGGCTAGTTTTAGTCAGCAGTCAAATTGGTGCTGATTAAAACTATCCCGCAAACACGCCATCTTAGTAAAAATACTTAATTTTAGAAATGTCACTTTAAATGTCATTCTAATTTGATCTTTAACGTAAACAAAATAAGACCGTCCTTATTTTAAACAATTTTAGTTAGCGTAAACAACAGAATCGCCACCATTATCGAACAGATTAGTAAGTACTTATGTTATTATAAAAGTTGTAGGTATCTAACGCAATCAATGCCTACCTATTTCAAATAGAGTATTGAAGGTTATGAGGCAAAAGCCGTAAAATATTTCCGAAGTGTAATAGGACCATAAACTAGCGTAAGCGAAAAAATGGTCCCGTTTTATCTTTGATTCACGGGCCCGTGACGTGTTGACGTTTTGTTTCCAGTTAGTTTGGTGGCAGTGAACGGTTTGCTTTTCTACAATCATTAATTTTGCCACAGTAAAGCAATTTTTCAGAACTATAATCTTTAAAACTTTTCACATCAGAAGCTCAGTCGAAGATAATTTTAATTCCTGGTTCTTGTCCTTTATAAGTTTTATATTCTTGCTGTAAATCTATGTGAGATCTAATCTTCGAAATAAAACGAGAACTGTGATTTCTCAGTTATGGTCTTCTGGTCCCCGGTTCCATCAATAAAATGATAAGTTTTGGATCAAATGGTTTATGTTATGAAAAAGTGTTCTTGAATTCCTTGAGAGCGTTTTATGAAGAAGATTTGTTCTGTGACACTACAGATTAATAGCTATTGCCAGAAGATGTGATGCACGGCACAAGGATACACCAGCTTGATGTTGTTGTCACACACATTTGCGTTAACAGATAACGTCCAACTAAAACTTGCCCTAGCTCGTCACACTTAGACATAATGATAAGTCTCATGTGTCTATATTTTCACCAATCACCTTAAGTCATTGACCTCTAACTGACCTCTGCGAGGAAGGGTTAATTACAACGTATCGCTAACTCCCACTATTATCTATCGGGCCTTCCCGCAAACGATTTATTAGTTGTCATTATATGATTAATATCAGGTATTCTCCCAGTAATTGTTTATTTAAGACTTCACTGATTGTGAATCAATCTTTTGAACCTTCATCGCATAAGAGGTATGTTGAGGTTTGACGCCTATGTATCTCTGTCTGTGTGTCTTTCGTATTCCCCAAACGTAGCTGTCATCTAAAACTGTAAATATAGTTTTACATTTGCAGTTTAGTGTTTTAACTTTGATGTATTTTTGCGAGGTCTACATTAACAATTTAGCAATTGTTTTTAACACGAATAGATTTTCGTTCGACCACAATCTCACTTGACTATAAGCGATGATGTAGTCTAAGATGGAGAACGAATATCAAGAAGACAACTCTTCAGGAAAAACCTACGACGATAAAGTGTGCCATACATTAAAAACGTAGAACCAAAACGGTGAATGAATATATGAGGCTTTAGATGATAATGAGCCATGATATTTATTCTGTTCTAGGACATTTTAAATTAAAGCATTAGGTAACTAAAGTACCACCCTACATTATGCGATAGTTTTTGTAAGGCAAGGCACAAGTATGTTGGTATAATGTTTGTGAATGTATGCAAATAGCTAAAACGTTTACCTAACCACTTATACCTAAATGGCGCTGTATCACATACATATTTTGTCGAATCGTGGTCTGCAGTGATTGTGTGGCTAGGATTATTCTTTTACGTGAAAAGTAAGATGGTATTAGCTACTATTCAACTTATTTTTTCAGGTAAAGTACAGATAAAATACTATAGTATTGTTTTACTGTACTTAGGCATGACCCATCTTGTAAAATAATGACTGAATGATTAGTTTTAAATGTTGCGGTCTGATTTTAATGATATTTTCTAAAATTATCCTAAACATTTTTATATTCACACCTCAAAAACTTTTATATCATTACTTGATTTCTATTTCTATTTTCACTTTAATAAAGGGAAAATGCTGGTATGTGGAACTTAAACCCATATTTTTTTTAGAAAAGTATATTTTATGGTGGTAACAGACATACAATCTTCCGCAAAGCCCAAAAGTATTCAATCTTTTTCTGCTTTTATCTTTTAGTTGATGGAGCGAAGCGAGATCTCTGAATCAACTTGGGCAAATCAGCGTTGCATGTATGTATGTATGTTTGTTTGTCCGAGGATAATTTTCGAAGCGTTTATCCGATCATGAAATTTGTTACATAGGTAGGTAGTGATGGCACAATTTTGGTATGACTCAATGAACTAAAAATGTGGAGGGGTTGTTGAGATAGATAGATAGATAGAGATAGGGGGTTCAAGAGGGGTAAAAAAAACAAAATGAGACTATCTGGTCAAGTGGCACGTTTAATAAAAGGTCTTTGTGAGTAAATTTTAACTAATTGTAATTATTTGTCAAAGTTCAGTTATCATGGCTCATAACTATGAGCCATGATAAAAACTGAACTTTGACAACATTCACAGGGTACACCAGTGATCCCACAGTGCTGAATTTTGGTATGCGTGTAGCTTTAGTGACACAAATATAGGCAAAAGTCTGAAATCCAGAATAACTGCCAATTCTACCCCAAAAAAGAATAACCAATGTACATAACTTGTAATTTGAATGAATCTGTAGGTCAAGTAAAGTGGACATGCATTTCGTGCCACTATTTTGATAGTCAAAGATTACGAATAATATTTTTTTGTTTATAATGACTCGCGAGATCTCAGTTCGGGGCGAACCACTAGTTAAGTTCTATCTATAACCTAGGTTACCTACAAAAACAACTGTTTTACGAGTTCAGGGAACCGGGTGAATAATAAAAACGTTTTGCCGACGGGGTGAGGTCGTGAGCATTCCAAAAAGTTCCAGATTAGATCCAAGTTCGAAACAATAGCTTCAAATAAAATCTCTCGAAAGCATTGTTCCTATAGGTATACTTCCAACCAAATAAATAGAGGATGTCGAATATGCGCGGTAATTTCTTGAGGTTTTTTTTTTATATCCATCAAATAATCTTAAATATATAAAACAAAGTCGGATTAGTTACACCAATTATAACTCAAGAACAGCTAGACCGATTTCTATGAAATTTGGTATATAGATAGAATAAGATCGTTATTAAGACGTATGCTAGTTTTTATCTAACTGTTCAGGAGGGTAATGTTTTTATGAACTAACCACGCGTGCGAAGCCGCGGGCGGGTCAGCTAGTTAATGATATATACCTACTACGTGTTTTGCTAGTTTTTTTCATTATCAACAAATAAATTAGTATGTCGATAGTAGCACGCACCTAACATCTTTTTTCACCGATTGTTTAATGAAGCTACATCTGTACAATATCTGCATGAACCTAAAAGTGTATTGACTCGTAAAACTATCCACTTAATGTACCTATCTGTAAGTTCGTTTGATCTGTCGTATCCATACGTTCCACTGCGTTGTAACGTATGCGATTGTATGAGACACCGTAAACCGCTTGCGTGCACACGTCACGCAACCGGTTTACCTTCCCATACACTACAACGCAGTGGAACGTGCGAGTACGTGGCTTTCAATCTTATCAGGCTATTTAGACGATATAAACAAGAGTGCTGATATTTGTAAGTTGTAACCGACTTAAAAAAAGGAGGGGTTTCTCAATTCGGTTGTATATTTTTATTAATTACTAAAAAATTACGTAACTTCAGACTCCGTCATTTATTGGTCTTTCAGATTGGTCCCATTCATTCATCAGAAATTTCACCAATATCGGTTCAGTAGTTTGGTTTATAAATCAAAATAACTGTAAAAAATGTGACATCCAAGTAAACGGGATTGCGTATTTTGCTTTCCTATGACTTTTCATCTGAAGTCGGTAGTTTTTTTATTAAACAGTTACTTGTGAATACGTAACTTAATTTAATGCTTAAAGCATTATTGTACAAACGCACAACGTGGTCTTAAAATGTTCTTATCGAATAAGTAACACTGGACAGCTGATGGAAATAAATCTACACTATCGCAGCGTTACCGTGCACTACTGCATTGCTCGGATGTATACCTCTAAACGAAAGAATTCAACGAAACATTTTATTAAGTTCTCGAGCTCCCGTTTCCACGCAAAGCTTTCAACGTGCCCAATAAAAATATCAACTATAAAAAACAAAGTGAAAAACGTGTAAAGTTTACCTTGAAGTAACGAGCTTAAGACCTTGCCTTTACTGAATGTTTGACAGTAGATCTACAGCAGAATCACATACAATGGTAAACTATGAGATATGATCAGTTATACTCCTTAAATAATAATTATTATTATAAGGCCCCAGAGGCTAAGATTATCATTATAAAATCTCTATGTATCTCATTTTAAGTGAATCTTTAACCTTTAAGTTCTTATGAGAAATAAAGTTATTTAAACTTAAATTGTCTGCTTAACTTTTTTGATGCAAAATGTTTATGATACACAATTTAAAAATCTTGGATTTTTTTACTATTTGTATATGTACATATCTGTATTTTTAATAATTGATCGAGCGAAGCGAGATCTCCAAATCAACTTGGGCACATCGGCGTTGTATGTATGTTTGTTTGTCCGATGATAATTTTCGAAGCGTTGATCCGATCATCATGAAATTTGATATATAGGTAGTGATGGCACAATTTTGGTGTGACTAAATGAGCTAAAAATGTTGGGGGTTGTTGAGATATTGGGGTTCAAGGGGCGGTAAAAAAAATAAAAATGAGACTATTAGGTTAAATAGGACGTCAAATGAAAGGTCTTTATCAGGACGTTTGAACCCCGTTTTTGTTTTTAGTTTAGTTTTTGTAGTTTCTGAGTTATTAGCCATAATAAAAACAAAACTTTGACAAAATTCACAGAGTGCACCAGTGACTCAATATATATATATATATATATATATAATATATAGGCAAAAGTCTGAAATCCAGAATAACTGCAATTTGTACCCCATAAAACAATAACCAATTAACAAGAAACTTGTATTATTTAAAACTTCTGATATTGGTATCTGAGGATTTATTATGGAAATGATTTACCTACACAGCTATCGGTGGCAAGCTGTATCATAATAAGGCTGGACATTTCACACTGCGCTCTCTAATCCTAAACGAAGCAAAGCTTTTACTATAGGAACCAGACAACTGATAGAATACTTTTTTTTGGTATATCCATGCTTAATAAATAGAACGAAACAAATTTATGTACATCATTGTTTCGCAGCGGGATTCGAAAGCGCAACCTCCTGCGTTTCAGCTGGCTATCCGCCCACTGAGTCACGGAGGTCGTCGTGTATTCGAATCTACAACCTTAGGATTGAAAGATAGGGTATTTCACTAGGCCAACATGGCTACTTCTGTTAGTAATTGATAACGATTGTCCAAACTATTTCTGAAATAATAACACGTGATACGCCTATTCGAAAACTTAAAGCTAGTCTTTACATACGAGTAGTATAAAATGAAGTCGCTTCCGCTGTCTGGTTGCTTAGATCTTTTAAACTACTCAACGGATTTTAATACAGTTTTCAGCAATAGATAGAGTGAATCAAGAGGAAGATTTATATGTATAACTAGCTTCCGTCAGCGGCTTCGCACGCGTTGTTTGTAACAAAAAGTAGCCTATGTGTTAATCCAGGTTACGTATCTACGTACATAACCGATTTGAAATTAACTCTCTGTTTGTAACCTTTTCACGACTTAACCGCTCGACTGATTTCGATGGAATATGGTACCTATACGTAGATAGATTATGAATGGACTTGAGACAAAGGATACACTTTACGCGACTGCACAGGAGCCGCCGGCGGGTCAGCTAGTAAGAAATTTTATTTTATTTCATTTATTAGGTCTACCAACGATTGTAACAATATTACATGCTTAACTAAAAATTAATGTAAGTAGGTACTAATTGCACAACCAATTATAGGTAAACACCGAATAAGAAATAAAAGAAAATCGAAGCAAACGAGGTTAGAATAACGAAAATTGTTCAAGGTAGGTAAAGTTTTCCGATCCTCACAAACTTATTTAATTATTTCTTATAAAGTTATTACGGTAGAAGTTTTATCTATCATCGCTCGGCGCTTGTATGGCTTTTTCCTTTTGACGGGCTACTGTCTTTATTGAGTCAGCTCTTTTAGCTGACGGCTAAAAATAAGTTATGTTTTGCTTCAAATGTATTTTTTAATCGAGCGAAGCGAGATCTCTGAATCAACTGGGGCAAATCGGCGTTGTATGTATTTATGTTTGTTTGGCCGAGGATAACTTTCGAAGCCTTTATCCAATCATCGTAAAATTTGGTAAATAGGTGATAGTGATGGCACAATTTTAGTGTGACTAAATGAGCTAAAAATGTGGGGGGGTTCTTGAGATATTGGGTTTAAAAGGGGTAAAAAAAAATGAGACTGTCAAATGGGATGTCAAATAAAAGGTCTTCATTAGCAAATTTAGACTCCGTTTTTATTTTTAATATAGTTTTTGAGTTATTAGCCAAAAATAACAACAAAACTTTGACATAATTCACAGAGTGCACCAGTTCCACAACGATGAAATTTTATATCTTTAATAACACAAATATAGGCAAAAGTCTGGCATCTAGAACAACTGCATTTTATACCAAAAAGTGTGACTACGTTACATGATCTCCCGAATGAAACTGTAGGTCAAGTTAGTTGGTTATTTCGTGGCAGTATTTTGATAGTCAAAGATTACAAATAATATTTTTTGTTTTTATGGAAGACTCGCGAGATATCAGTTCGGGGCGAACCACTAGTTTATTTATAAATGTTGAAGATAACGCATTTAACATTAGAACCTTCCATTGAACCTACATAATGATTTATAAGCTATTATTTTTGTGGCGTTATAATGATATAAAAAATATTTATGTATATTATCATATAACTGGTTCCCATAGTACAAGCTCTGCTAAGTATGGGGCTAATTAGCGATTTGTGAAATTACCAGCATTATTTATTTATTTATCTATGTTTTGTACCTAATCTTCCCATATTTTTTTTTATCTAGCCTATGCTGTCTCACCGCTGGGCAAAGGCCTCCCCATGATCTCTCCACATATCTCGATCTTGTATCAAATCCCGCCACTCCCAATAACAGGCGTCCAAATCATCGCGCCACCGCTTCTTAGGTCTTCCACGGTGTCGCTTTCCATCTACAGGGCTCCATCCAGTTACGACCTTAGCCCACCTATTTGCTGGCATGCGGGAGATATGACCTGCCCAATCCCACTTCAACTTGGCAGCCTTTATACCGACGTCAGCGATGCTGGTCCTTGAGCGCAGCGAGGTGTTCCGAATCCTGTCTATTCTCTTGACACCCAAAATGCTGCGCTCCATCACTCTTTGGCAAACCCCGAGCCTGGACTTTTGAGATTCAGTCAGTGATCAGGACTGGGCACCGTAGGTTAGGATAGGTAGAATACACATGTCGATGAGTTGACGTTTTAGTGATAATGGAAGGTCGTCTTTCATGAATGTCTTCATGGACCAGTAGCTCTTCCAAGCATTGTCGACATGACGATTATATCCCATATGATTAAGTATTAAAATTTCTAATAAGTTATTTTGTTTTCATTTCTTAAGTAACCAAAATGGCAAAACCTTGCGTAATAATTGTAGGTAATTCTATGCATCCAATGTTCTCACAGATTGTTAAAGAGCAAATACCTAGATAGTACATAGGTACAGTAAACCTATGTGTATTATTATATACTTGTAGAAGGGTTATTGTAGCATGTTCCAATTAGAAACTACCGCATCCAACAATGTCTTCAATTTAGGTCCCAATTTAAACTCTATTTGGTAGCTACTTAGGTTCATGTAATTAGAGCAGCTACATTGTTATACAAGGGCTGTAAGCGATCTATTGTACACCCGAGACATTTTGGCGTATGAGTTAGCAAATTCGAGCAAGGACGCTAATCAATGGTATTATTGATCGCTTACTCCCAAATAAAACAACTTTTCGTCACGAATGCGAGGATATTAAAAAAAGTATTTATATTATGTTTGTTCCTAAAAAGAAAATTTGCGTTACCGGTATTCATTGTTTTTTTTTTCACTACTAAACTATGGCCTCTTTCACATAATAGAAATAAGGATTTGTCATGGAGGTTGTATTCATTGAAGAGCATTATGAACGTGGCCTTTTTTATTTTTAAATACCTCTAAATTGCATTTAACTTCAGCATTTATGAATGTAATCTCTTTGTTCAAATAGAAATAAGGATTTGTCATGGAGATTGTATTTCACTTTAGCTTACGATGAATGCAATGAGCCTCATTCTATTTTCAAACTAATTACGGGGTTTGCAATGACCAACTTTCAAACGGGAGGATGATTAAATAGTACATTGTTATGTGGGCTGTAAGCGATCAATAGTACACCTATCTGTCCCCGGGGTAAGTAAATATAAAATACAAATACAGCTCATTTCTAAAAGGCCCGTCCCTTACGAGTTTTAACGCATCAGTGCCGACACAAAGTAAAACGCTGGACAATGCGGGTTGTGTAAGAACGAAAAAGGGAACTTTGTCTCGGCTTGTCTCCTTTTACTTATTGCCTTGTCTACTTATCTGTACGTTGTAGGTCTGTGTGATTGTACGTTGATAAAAGATTATCCTGTTTCTTTTACTTTATCCTTTGAAGATAAGAAGGTTAGAGGTAGTTTGTGTTAAACTTTTTCACATTTCAAGCGTCTGTGTAAAGGAATTATTCGATCGCAATAAATCTTAAACAATTAAATTCAATAAACAAATGAATGCAGATTTCTGATGTACCTTGGTATTGTTTTGTGTTCAAATAAATTCCATCAGTATCAATAATTATATATTTGAAGTATTATCGCTGCAATTAATCAGATGATTTCATAAAAACACCTATTTAGCACCATCCTAATTAAAACTGGCATCATAGCAACGTGTTTAAATAATCCAAGTGACACGAGCAGGTACGCTGTAATCATCGAAAGTGGGTGACAAACCGAGTAGGGCCGTCGAACCAGTGCACCCATACAAACTGAAGCCTTCACCACGTATTACTGAACACACACGCACGCACACATAGCACTGCGCTCGCAGTCCTCTGTAATGTTTCCATTATTATACTACTATTAGGACAGTTCAAAATCCGATGGTAAAATCCGGACGCGATCGGGATGTGTATAAGGCAACGAAGGAGCGACGTAGCCTCGCCAGGGTAGAACGCGAACTGACAGCGAGCGGTGAACTGAACCCCGCCCGCCCTCGCCTCTCTGTCACCGGCCCGCTTCCCCCAAATCCAGATTTTTCATTAATGCTGTTATCTCTGTAAAAGTTTATTCAAGTCAAACTAAGAAGATTTAATTAACTGTCCGTGAAATAACTAAACAAACGAGAAGACTCGACAGGCTTCAGTTATCAGTTGCGCGCAACTTTGTGAACGGGCCGCCGCGTTACTGATTGACTTTCAATAACGCGAAAGTTTCAAGCATTTTAATTTCACCAATGTAAGTAAATATACTTGATAACCAATCCACCAATGCTGCTAGTTTAATTATCCATAAACTAAGTAAAAACAGGTCATTGGCATAAGACATAAGACACATGTCTTACTCAGTACTCAGACCCGTGATTATAACCAACAAGAATGTAGTCAGAGGCAAGCCCAAACATTAAGTTTTATTTTATGTACTATCGACATTTAAATGGAGTAGTTTATTTAGGTCATTTAAGTAAATGAAAAAAGCTCTATAAAGATCTTTATCTAAACGTTTTGAAGCTCCGAAATAGTTATAGATTATACTACTTGTTAACATTAATACAATTTTCATCGTTTACCTATTGATAAACAGCATTTAATAGTCACCGAACACGCTATATTTAAATTAGCCGTTATGCTGGTACACAATGACTAATTTAAATTGTTAAGAAATGTCATATTAATGCTGAATCAATCGTAAAAGTCCTGTAACACAAGTTCAGAATCACTTAGAAAGAACAATTTTTAGAATATGAATTAAAATAAGCTCATAGCAAGAGATATAAGTCCATAAACTGGTTACTCTGTCCTTATCTGTAAAATGAAAATAGAATTGAAAAAAGACTGTTTTAAAAAGTTTGTAACATATGCGATTTTTACATTTTCAAAAGGGAAGGATTTTCCCGAGGGATCTCTGTCAGAAAATCCAAAGTTGTGATTTTCGCAAACCCAATTTCGTGTAAAACCCCCTGCCGATGTTACAAAACAAACCGTATGGTCAGCCGTCAGCCCAGTATATATATTAACTACATTTTTGTCAAAATCATGAAATCAGTGGCACGATAAAGTTATTTAGAAGTATTTCACTAAAGGTTTGCATTAATCAAAATTATTGTAAAGTGAATTCATACAAGGTTACGTGTGTAAGTAAGATGTGCTTACCGATTCCGCTGAAGTTTAGCAGGGAATAGGTTTTTATCCTCCAAATAATTTTCGTTGCTTTAATTATGTACGAGAGTCTTGTCTAAAGAGTCTTGCCTATTTAAAATATTTAAAATTCATAGAATTCAGTTAAATTTTTCTTGTTAATTATCTCAATTTTAATAAAAATAATGTTATGAAAAGTAACTCCTACATCGAGTAAGTGTTGTTAAGCAAAAACAACTTACAGATTTACATATGTTTAACATCTTACATAACGATATGTTCAGTCTCGAGCCTTCATACGTGCCGTTCATTAACTGAACATGATCGATAGCTGTAGGGCGCTTGGCCGTGGCGGCGCTAGATCATTACTGATACGCGAATAGCGCTCGACTGCGGTTCGAAAACGCCTTCTGCACGTTATTAATTGCCCCACGAACAAAAGCAAATGACTGTAGAGGTGATCCTGCGAGGGAGGGCCGACGTTATCCATTCACCCGGTTTAGACGTCCGCACTGAGAAATGTTCATTCACGATAGGAGAATTTATGACTTTGATTTACGCGAGACTTTTCACGTGGTGCCTTCAGAGCTCCCATAAATAGAGAAGGGCCGCTTGACGTTTTAGGCGTCTCGTTATTATTGCATGCTTTCCGCACGTCGCTGTCACTATTCAACATTCGCCGCTTGAATCGATACCGGATGCGGAAATATTCATATTTGCATATTGACTTTTAAACTATTTTTGGAGCGCAATACTCGTTGTTTGTACAAGGCGATTTGAGTGACGCTTGTTGGCTGTAACTACAGACTAGTCAGTTCGTTCATGTTTATTTTCTCAATTACAAATGCATTTTTTTTTTCAATGCAAACCGTAGTGATTCATATTCATACTCTTCATATTGATCTAAGCATTCAAAGTAATTTCACACATACACAGCTCTAATCCAAGGAAAGCTTGTACAATGGAAACCAGTTAACTGATAAGATACGAAGCGTTGGCTCTTGTAGACACCACCGTATTCTTAGGTATAACACTAGATAAATAAATAAAATAAATAAATAAATATTGCTGGACATTTCACACAGCGCTATCTAGCCCCAAACTAAGCAGAACTTGTACTATGGGAACCAGATAACTGATAGAATACTTATGTACTTTTTTTTTGTAAATACATACTTATAATATATAGAAAAACAACCAGACCCGAAACAAATATCTGTAGATCATGCAAATATTTGTTCCGCGGCGGGAATCGAACCCACTACCTCCTGCGTCTCAGCCGGCTATTCACCCACTGCGCCACGGAGGTAGATAGTAAGCTTCAATGGGGCCCTCACGTTTGTAGGCCCTCACGGACAAATAAAACACGGCAACTATTTAGCTGAACATATTTTATCACTTTCACTTCACACTAGTTCACTCCTTGACGACTAAACGAAGACTGAACAAAATATTCACTGTGTAAAACAGTTTCTGATATAATAGATCGACAACGACTTCGTTGTCGGTCGTTTTCGGTCGATAACAACTTCATACCGTTTTACACAGGAAGTGTTACATTTTAATTTAATTACCAACGTTATCTTAATAGCTTTAATATTACAATTTGAATGTAACAAGATTTTACAATATTGAATTAGAACTACATAATTATACAAGTATACATTCATTCTCTCTTTAATCAACACTTTGATAAGTTGTCGAAGCGACTTAGTTCTGCGGCATACGCAGTCAAAAAGATCCGTTTTTTAACAGACGTGGACTAGACTAGTTTACTTCAGCTACTTCCACAGCAATGTATAATGGCATACCCTTGTCAATACATTTATGAAAATCGATGTATGTTATAAAAATATTAATTGGTTTAAGAATAATAGCGAGAATCATAATTCTATTACTATAGATAGATAGATAGATAGATAACTCTTTAATGAATTACCACACAAACAGAAATAATACAAAAATAAATATAAGGCTAGAATAAATAAGGCAACACAATGGGCGGCCTTATCGCTGAAAGCGATCTCTTCCAGGCAACCTTTGGATGGAGCGAAATTTACAATATGGAGTGCGGTGTACTTTGTAGGATATATTTACACAAATATTCTTAGGTATACTAAAAAAAAATATGATAAAGTTCCAATCCTAATACTTAAAATACTTATAAAATAGACTAATATATAGATATGTATATGCAAATAGCTAACTAAACTAACAGATAAAATGTTTATATAGTAAATAAATAACGCTAGGAAGATGACATAGTTAGGTAATTTTGCTTCACCTTCAGCTTGAATGTGTGTAAGGAGGATGACCGTCGTTGAAGGTTCACCGCGCCGAGTATAGAAATATGTAAAGATAAACTCGCTGTTGCCACTTGTAGACTCCAAAAAGTTTAAAGGGCAAAGTATACGCTTTTATAATAAACTCCGAAGTGATGCACAAAAATTGACAAATAACAAGAAAAACGAAAACTAGGCTTGGTTTGGGGCTAGATAGCGTTGCGTGAAATGTTCAACGTTATTAAATACAAAAAGCCCTACTATAACATATTGGATTATTGACCGAGCGAGCGAAGCAACCGAAACGTCTCAGTTTCGAGATAGGCCAAAAAATATTTTTGTCCGTCTGTCAGTCTGTCTATCTGTTCTCGCCTAGGTCGCATTTTTCGACTGATTTTGACGAAAACTGGCACAAAAATTTCTTGATTTATTTAAATATTTCAGTCGATCGTGACTTTTGATTACGCTGAAAATAGGAGGGAAAATAGGAAGGAAAAAGAGGGAAGTTTGCTGTAGCGTTATTTATCGACGGATTTCAATCAAATTTGAGGGGCATACCAAGGACACTATTTCTACAGAAGATGTTGCGGAAAAAATTCCAAAAGGTAAGCAGGTAGGTATAAATTTTTTCGGAAAATTGATACTGTACTAATCAGATTACGCAGTCCTGGCCACCTTCACGAGACGATCCCAACACGTTATATTAGGTTGGGGAAAAAGTTTCTCCGCATTTTTTAAGAAAATTCAAAACATTTTTTAATATAGTTTATTTACATTTAACTAAAGTATGTAGGTACCATTTTGTTCGATAACTTTTTGCCATCTTGTAGGTAGGGACATGATCTCATTGCTATAGACATTTTGGGGCTTCTGATCAAAATACCGCGACAAGTGTTTTTCTCAGCCCTCTCGTGATGTTAATCTGACACTGCCTAAAGAATTCTGAACAAACGGAAACAGGTGGAAATCTGAAGGTCCAAGGTCAGGACTATACGGCGGATGCATTAACACCTCCCAGCCAAACTCTCTTCATTTTTGCTGAGTGGCTAAAGATGTGTGAAGTCTAGCGTTATCATGATGAAAAACCACACCCCTTCTATTGATTAATTCCGGCCGCTTTCTCTCAACTTCTTGCTTTATTCTCATCAGTTATTCGCAGTAGAGTTCCGAATCGATGGTCCTGCCTGGTGGTAACAGCTCATAGTGAATAATACCCTTCCAATCCCACCACACACACAGCATCACCTTGTTGCGAGTTAACCCGGGTTTCGTCACAGTCTGTGAAGCCCTGACCTGCCTTTGACCACGACCTTTTTCGCACGTTCTTGTCGTACGTGATCCACTTTTCATCACCAGTTATCAGCTTCTTCAAAAATGGTTCGGTTTCATTACGCCGTAATAAAGAATCACAAATGAGTACACGGTTCATTAGGTTTCTTTCAGTGAGCTCGTGGGGCACCCAAATATCGAGCTTTTTTGTGTACCCAGTTTTTTTCAAATGCGCCAAAACTGTTTTGTGTTCAATTCCCAGTTCTTCAGCTACGTCGTAACTACTGATATGCCGATCTTGCTCCACTCTTTCAAAAATGGCATCAATTTTATCCGTAATAAGGCGGCCAGAGCGACGTGCATCTTTGACATCAAAATTTCCGGATTGAAAACGCTTAAACCAAATTTGTGCTACTCTCATAGACACTGCACTAGGTCCGTAAACATCGCAAATTTTTTTCGCGGCTTGTGTTGCATTTTTACCTTTTTTGTAGTAAAATTATAAAATGTATCGAATTTCTTCATTAGATTCACTCATCTTTACAGTACGAAAAACAAATAAAAATCACACCTTTTCCTAATTTGAATTTGGAATTATCTTCTTTAAAATTTAAACTTTGAATGATACCAAAACCAGCCAGATACAAATAGTATAGCCAAAGATATTTTATTACAAGTTCATACATACTAATGCGAAAAGACTTTTTCCCCAACCTATTATACTTATGTAGATGATGTAAACATTTTGAATGTTTATTCTTTCAAATAACACTTTCAAGGAAAATATTAGCTTATGATTCATAACCCAGTAACTAAATCATTCCATTATCAAATAGAGTTGTAATAAAATGTAAGCGTCCTTGTTGTCGCCACATTGTTTGGTCGACATTGCAGTGGCAGTTAGGTAGTTTTATCTCTCACACAATTTCAATTTTTCATCTGTAGCTGTCAGCTACGCGGCGGCAGATAAGTAACGTTCGCTCGCGTCCTAGCGTCCCGGAACCAGTGTGCCACTTTAAATCACCTCGAAATGTACAATGAACTTTATCACGCTTGCTTTAGGTTCAATTTGGCAATGGATCTGAGGATGTGTAATCCTGAAAATTAAGTGTGTATAGCGTGAGCTATTGGATTGACCTGTGACGTGCCGGATTTCACTTTTAATCAATGATGGTTGCATACGTATTTATGGTTATTCTTTGTTTCAATATCACAAGTGGATGCCACATTTGTGGCGTAGTTTAAATGGTATAGTTTCTTTTTTGTCTGAGTGAGATTTCTGAACCTAAATACTGTTATTTGGTCTGTGGTACCGGCATGAAAGTTTGTTCCCGGCCAGTTTGTTCGCTCCACTTCCTTTTATAAACTTTTTGTATGAGCCACCAACGGTGCGATATCAATAATTCTTACAATTTGTGCCCGGATTCAATCGATAGAAGACGTCTGAATACCTGCCTACCTGGGGACTGATAACATCTTAATGTAGCTGCCTATTCATGGAAAATACGAAGAAAAAAATAAAAGGTCTATCGCGGCTTCCGATTTTAAAGGGTTTACCGAAGTGTAACTCGAGATGTTATAACAACAAAAGATACTATTGCCCACGCATTTTAATATTGTAGAGATATCATTTCAAATGTAAAGGTTTTTTTCAATTTCTTGGGCTGATTTGTATTTATCAATTATTATTCAAAGTTATATTGCGAACAAGACCTCCAACATCCGTTTTGACGACCTCCGTGGTACACTGGGCGAATAGCCAGCTGATACGCAGGAGGTAGCGGGTTCGATTCCCGCCGCGGAACAAACGTTTGTATGACCTACAGATATTTGTTCCGGGTCTGGATGTTTTTCTATATATTATAAGTATGTATTTACAAAAAAAAAGTATATAAGTATTCTATCAGTTATCTGGTTCCCTTAGTACAAGTCCTACTTAGTTTGGGGCTAGATAGCGCTGTGTGATATGTCCAGTCATATTTATTTATTTATTTTATTTAAGAAAACGAGTACCTATTTGCGACGGACGGCTGAGATGCAAGAGGTTGCGGGTTCGATTCCCACTGCGGAACAAATGTTCGCATGATCTACAGATATTTTTTCCGGTCTGTTTCTTTCTTTACATATTATAAGCAGGTATGTATTTAACAAAAACTGTGATAAATACTTTTTTTTATTTTCTGGCTCCTATAGTACATTTTGCTAGTTTGGGGCTAGATAGTGTTTTGTAAAATGTCCAGCATTATTATTATTACTATTTTTTTACTAAACTATATTGTCCCACTGCTGGGCAAAGATCTCCCCATCTCCCCTCCATCCATCACGGTCCACAGCCACATCTGACCAATCTGGTTTGATTATTTTATATCCACCGATTATTTTATTTATTTCTCTAAATTAAAAGTAAATCCGTGCAGCCAATGCAACCAACATAAGCATAAGCAAGGCATATTATATCGTGTACTATCTTTTAGATTTTAGCGACCATCGAGGACAACGGTCTCCGTCGAGGTTATGGTCTCATAACGCGGCTCACACATTTTTGCCATTTGCGCCAACAAGTTACGCTAGCAACTTCGATTAATAAAAAGTTTACTGTTGTCTTTTATACGCCATGTTTAAATCAAGAGTTACTTTGATTACTTATCGAGTTAGAGCAGGTAACACTAGCAGATCTAAGATCTAGACTAGGCATCTGTTACGGCATAGATTGCCTGGTGGTGTCTTAGCAGATAAATATAAAGTTTTTTTATTCTTAAATTAGGTCATCCACATATCGACAATTGGGTATCGCGCACCATATGCTTCACGCAATCTTTTCTACCCCATACTTGCAAGATATGGTACGCTTCAAGAATAATGTAATGAGCTTTCTACAGGTCCGAACGCATCGACAATACCCCCGTAGCCGGTGTCAATAGGCGACGGTGACCGCTTACCATCAGGTGGGCCGTAAGTCTGTTTCCTCACAAACAATATTTAAAAAAAGGTTTTATTCTTAACTACGTGATCCCAAATCAACCTTTTAAGTTTTTAGAGTTGATTCTCGGGATAACAAGTAGGTACCATATGTGCTAATCCAGTGTTAAATTTAATTACAGTACACAAAATATATTGCGGTCTGTTTGGCCATTACAGAGTTTACTAGAAACAAACATCCAGACTTCCACTTTCACATTTTTAAGACTGGTACATAAGCCAAAACCATTTACAAAACTGATTTTTTTTATAATCCTTCGTCGTCCGAGACACGTTCTCGGAGACCCGGATGACGAAATCACCTCCGCTAACGCGGAAGCGATATCTGAGTCATCTTCATCAGACAGAGCAAACCCTTCACAGAAACACCGACCTCGCCGGCGAGGTCGACGAGTCCCTTCAGTTGCCGCCTATACGAGGTACAGACATGTATCCGGGCGTTTCTCTCCTATCCCCACCCCGGCAACTGCCCAAGCCGAGGCTCGTACCTAAGTGGTGCCCTTGCGCTAGTTGCCTAAATAACTTAATGGGCTGAGCGCCATCTGCGCTCGCCAAAAGTTCGGTTAAGCTGTCACGGCCTCAGAGGCCAACAGCGAGTATAGTCCATTCGAAAAAAAAACTGAATTTAGGTTTATCGTTTAACACGATCAACTTTTGAATGGGTGACCAAAAGTAGCATTTACAACTAGGCGCTTTCTTGTTAGGTAGTTGGGAGCCGTTAGTTAAAAGATCGCACAAGATCAGTCGCTTCATAAATCTATGGAGACAACAACCTATGATCAGCAGTGGACCTCCTAAGGCTAATAGGATAATGAGTTTCTGTGCTTTTTAGGCTTAATTTGTTTAATATGGATATTTTTAGACTGTCTGTTTATGCTTAAGAATAGTTTATATCTATACTGTGTCACTGCATTTACGACATTTATTTAAATCGCGGGTAGGGCTGATGGCTAGTATTATTGTAAAATAGTTTTTTTCGAATTCATTGCCATGGATTTTTTAATTTTGAATCTACTTACTTTAATTTCAAGTCTTAAAATATCAATGAAACAGCTTGTATAAAATAGATTAACAAATCATATTAATTCATCATGTAAGTAGGTACCTATTAAACTGAATAAGCGGCATCGACGCAAAGGCGCCACCGATTTACGTTAAAATTGTTTATTGGGAATGTATCGATTACTGGATAAATATTCAAGCCACCGGCACCGGTAATAAACCAGTCTCTAAAATCAGTTAATACGATTCTGCATATATGTTTTAAATTAATGTCGTAAATGCGGTGACAGACTGTATAATAAGGGCTGTGGATTTTATGAAATAAATAAAATTAAAAAGTGGCATAAGCCTTCAACCACCCAAACTGCCTAAAGTATGACCGCCAGCTCATATGACCTTATATAAGTCCGTCTAGCAATGCCTCGAGTAAGGCCATTGGACGTATGAGTTGTAAGTAACGTAGCCCCCCTCTCACTTCTCTACCCCCGCCCAAACATTGGATAACTTCTATATTGTTGTTTACGGCAAACTTGGAACTTAGAGCAATTCACCTCATAAATTTGCGCGTAATAACCGCCCGCCTTCCCTAGACACTTGTAAGAGCACCGCCACCGCAATAAGCTTAGGATTCTAACTAACCGGGTCACCTACGTCGATAATGTTCCTTGTTCACATGTTGTATTAAGGTACACATGTGGCTACAAATAAAACGTGGAGGCAATTGGAGGTGTGGCAGTTCGTACTTAGATTCGGAAAAGCTCATCACAAAATGAAGGTATTACTTACTCAGATTTTTTTATATGTAACTTGTTTTTGCCTATCTTTTCAAGGAGTTTAGATACTGTAGGATAGTTTTCAGGTTGTATCGTGGGTCTAAAGGGAATTCAAACTGTTTATTTTATACACTGCTTCAGTTTTTAAGAAACTTTTTAGACGACTTGAAGTTGGAACTAGCATATGCCCCACCTGATGTTATGATGTGGTAACCATCGCCTATACCAAAGTATGGCCTCGTAGGTCATATACTTGAGAAACGTGCCCTACGATGCACCGCCCTGCGTCCATCAACTTGAGACATACCTACAGGTATAAAGCCTCATGTGCCTATAATTTCACCGGCAACCAAACCGAAACACAGCAATGCTGTATAGCGGCAGTAATAGGTATGACGGTAGTACTTCCTTAGGTGAGCCCTTTTACAAGAAACTCTTAGCTGCACCAACGACATGAAAGAATAATACTTGGTATCGCGTTGTAGGGTATGGTAGACTCATCTTTACAAAGTATAAAATGAAATCGCTTCCGCTGTCTATTCGCTTAGATCTTTTAAACTACTCAACGGATTTTAATGCAGTTTTCAGCAATAGATAGAGTGATTCAAAAGAAAGGTGTATAATGCATATGTATAACTCTGTTTGTTAGTTACCTTTACACGACTAAACAGGTGCATTCAGCTGTTTAGTCGTGTATAGTAATGAAATTTTGCAAGGAGATACGAGTAGATTATATCCTGGGAAAGGCTACTATTTAGCCAATTGCTCAAAATGAGGGTAATTTTTTATTGAAAACCACCGTGCGAAGCCGCGGGCGGGTAAACGGTAAAACGGAGGCTAGTTAAACTAATATTTAATAAATATTCGTATGATACTGTATTATTTTAAATAAATGTGTAATATAGATGGAATAAATAGTATGTAGGTATACATCCATGTGGCTTTCAATATCTAATGGAAATATGGTATTTGTACGAGGTACATAGGTACATTTAATCAATCCTCATAATTTTCAATAATTACTTTGAGCTGTTGGATATTATTTCCGGGTATCGACCGGCGAGTCATAATGGTCGATAAAAGTGTTGATTATTTGTAAGCAATTGTAAATTCCAAGTATAAAAAACCCTGTACTCATAAAAAACCCGTAATCAATTTCTATGTTACAGCTAATTTCTTTGGAGGAAAAGTACTGATAATTTACAGATCGGCTGACCTTATCATCATCAGAAGCTAATAACAACTAAAGTTAAATCAAATCCAGTCCATTTTCTGCATTTTGCTGATCATCTAAATAATTCTCTCTGCTTTATTCATCTAAATAACTAGTGTTTCGCCCCGAACAGAGATGTCGCGAATCTTTCAAAAACAAAAAATATTATTTGTAATCTTTGACTATCAAAATAGTGTCAGGAAATGCATAACCAAATAACTTGACCTACAGTTTCATTCAAATTACAGGTAACGCTTTTTTGGGGTAGAAATGGCAGTTTTTCTGGATTTCAGATTTTCCTTATATTTGTGTCACTAAACCTACCGAATACCGAATTTCAGCACTGTGGAATCACTGGTGTACCCTGTGAATTTTGTCAAAGTGAAGTTTTTAATAAGGCTAATAATTTAAAAACTACAAGGTTTAAACTAAAAATAAAAACGGGATTGAAATGTACTCACAAATACCTTTTATTAGACGTGCCATTTGACCGCATCGTTCTATGTTGGTTTTTTTACCCCTCTTGGACCCCAATATCTCAACAACCCCCCCCCCCCCTATATTTTTATCTCATATAGTCACACCAAGATTGTGATATTATTCGTAAGTTATCCTCGGATAAACAAACATACATACATATATACAATTTGCCCAAGTTGACTTGGAGATCTTGCTTCGCTCGATAAATTATGAATACCTATTCGTAGATTGCATGTTTTATAAATGCTTAATTATGTTTAGGAACGAGCTAAATGCATATACTGCACAAAAAATACATATTCATTTCACAGTTCACTGTTTATGGACCAACTGAGCAGCGAATTGCAGCCGTATTAAAAGATATGCTTCACGCAGGCCTTAAATTTCCTACTTAATAGGACTTGGAAGTATTATATATTCAGAAACAATTCAGAGTAGAATTTTCACTGGATTGCACAGTAGGTAGCCAGACCGCCATTCGGACGACCACGGCCCGCGGCGTAATTAGCTAAATAATGACTTTTAAACTAAGAGCTGGCCAGAAGCCTCTCCATATTCCGCCCGGCGCGAACCTTTTTGCTAAACGAGCACATTTCCATACGAAACCATTCCCAACCTTGATATTTAGCTAGGTTATGCTCACAGTTTTCTCTCGCATCCAAAAAAGTAAAAGAAGATGAAAAGTAACTTATATTATGTAATTTAATAGTCGCACACTACGAGTTTAACAACTAGTTACTGCAAAGTTCTTTCAAATGGTTAATGCGTGGCTATGAAACAAACACCCACACCAACCCAATGGTTCTTATTAGAGAGTAAGATATATTAAGATTTGGCAATGAACAAGTTCAGATCTACTCAAAATGTTATCATGTGAAATTAACGACGTTTAAATTTGAGCTACGTTGCGGGTAAATTCACGGTGAATATTTTAAAAGCGGCGCTTTCCTACAAAAAAACGAGTTTCCGCTTCCTAAAAAACTGACAGATGAAGTAGTTATGCATTTTTTTTTAATTTTGAGAGGATTTGCCATGGGTTTTTATTAATGTCTTTCAAGGAGGTGATACCATTACTTAAAATTAAAAAATGCCTTAATTCTAATCCTTTGCTTAGATTCGGAAAGTAATTTTGCTATTTCTACCCAAACCCGGCAGGTTCTGAATAATCCTGTTCTAGATTTCTGATAGGCGTAGATAAGTGTTAAAATTTGGATACCAGCGTTAGAAATATGAAAATATTTATTTTTTTACAACGGGTTGGCGTTCACGTCACGTCTGTTCAGGGAGCCAGTCGAAATTCCCTTTCGTGAAGTCCCACGATAAATCATACCGCCAATTCAATTTACCTTGGTAACACGGCAGTAATAGGCCAGCCGCTGCCCGGCGCTGAAAGACCTGAATTTGTATTCAAGAAGCGATATGATCATTAGTTAGTGCAATTTTCTTCGCATCCACTACACGAATACGATCGCCGAGTGCGCAACGCTATGCTCGGAATGAATAATACTTAGTAATTGCTTCGGAATCTGACTTGGAAATCGAGTTTCGAGACTGGACTTTGATAATTTGTATGGCTATCCACCGTGATTTGGTCTCATTCCGAAGTCAAACTATATAACTCAATATTAAAGTTAACCGGGTATTTGCATAATGTTCACACCGTTCCGAAGTTGCATTCGCATAATTTTTTGCATAAGTAACACGGAATCGTTATCGGGTCCTATTCATTTAAGCGCAATTGAGTAAGTGCCTTCCTTACTTAAAGAGCGTTGGCTCAGGAATAATAATTTCATTCGCCACTTAAGATAACCAAAGTCAGATATTGGCGTCGCTCCTCATTATTTAAAGTTGTTCTCTCGAATCATAAACAAGGCTCTTACTTTTACGAGTGTGCGTAATGACATAGATAATATTGTGCTTCATCGTGTCTACCAACTTTTTATACGCTTTTTACGTATAATTTTATGTTCTTGAGATATTCAAACTCTTTGAACTAAGCAATGGAATCCTATCAAATATAATATGAGAAATCACCGAGTAAGCTGGGGTCAGCCGAATATTACCACGTCCGATCTCGGGTACCGCAGTCGAGACTTCAGGAAGCACGTACCTACATGTAATATTATTGATTACAGGGTGCGGTGGTACAGTCGGATTTGAATTTCCAATGAGCTCGTTAGACTCGCACGGGCCTCGGACAAGCAATAAAAAAGTTCTTACCTTTTTGGGCTGATTGAGCAGGGTGAATTTGGCGGCATTACCTTAATCGCTGCCTTTTCGTAAACGGTTTCTTAATGAGAGATCTCTTCATCCACGTTGCGAAATATAACTGGAAACTTTTATATAAATCTATGTGACCCGTCCCGGCTTTGCACGGATTGTTATCAAAATTGGCACACACTCTATATGCAAACACTCTATATAATATTATAAACTAGTTTAACCGCCGAACTTCGTACCGCTTTGACATGACATGCATATGTGACGCGGGCTGCCAATATGTAGGTACCTATGTCACCCCGGTAGAATTGTTAATTGGCCATCATTATGTATGAGAAAATTAATTTTCTTCATCATTTATTTTTGCGTGAATTTTTCCGATATTTTAATAGTTATTCTGCTATTCGGGACGGATACAAATACAACAAATCAAAAACCATAAAATCGGTCCAGCCGTTCTCGAGTTATACTCGTAAGTGTTTGAACAAACCTGACTTTGTTTTATATATTAAGATGAGTCGATTTTTTATTGTAACATACTACCTTCATCTCCTAAAAGGTTTATAGAGTAGTTATTTTTTAGATTTGTCTTTTGTTGACCGCATCGATAACCATCTTACAAGATAAAAGTATAGGTAAATCGAAAGTCAAGGTAAAAATTATATCTTCATCTTTTTTATGTAAATTTGATAAGAAATTATCACGTTTCTTGAGAAACTTCCAGGTTAATTGAAAAACTTTACCTCCCTACTTAGAATTGAGATAAGCACTCATTGGAAACGAACTAGTGAACAAATTAAAGTATCAATGAAGTTTGCGTGTAATGGCGTAAAGTAACAGACTGTAGCAAAGCAGAGCTCGGATTTGAAACTATTGGAGTTTGCAAGTTCCCTACCATCATTTCTTTGGGATTTATAATTAAAATGGAGGTAATATTTACTGCAGGCAGGTTCGGCTTACATAAATATTTAATTATTAACTTCTGTGTTGATGCAAATAAGCATTTTCGATTCTATTCTAAAATAAAATAAAACTTAATTAAAGTACCTAATGCAACTAAATTTCTATCAATCGAGGAATAGGATACTCTCCTTCTATTTGTTCTAGTTTTTGTGAGGGTAGTTTTTTTGTAGTTAATTCAGTTTCGTAGTAGTTCACTACCTACAAAATATTATTCTCCACGTTACACAAAGGTTAACTGGATGAGAATGCTTTCTAACATTAAGTTTACCTATGTTCAGATTGATTTATTTTGTGCAATGAATTTTCATTTATTAATATTCAGCATGGTTTCAGAGAAGTGAAGACTCGTCTTAAATAGCTGTTTTTAGAACAATCTCTACCCATTTCTGCCGCCAAGTACCTCGCAATGTGGTGTTCCGGTTTGATGGATGACGTTGGGTGAAATTACAGGCCATAAGACTTTTGACCAGTATATCGCATATATAGGGTGAATTCAATGCAATACCATGAAAACTAAGTCTAAGATGGGCATAGCTTGTATGATAATGCAATTGTTATAGGCAGTGAAAGCCGCATAACATCATTTCGGCTAAACTTGTACCATCGTCTTAATCGTCGTGTATAAGTTACGTAAAAAATTTATTATTATGAAGTGTTTCGGAGCATTTGTTGAAAACTTAACATCTTCGCTTTCCTCTAAATATAAGATCCTAAATAGTGAGATTATGAGTTTGTAGTAAGGCCGTAGCTCTTAATTATAGCTAGCGGCAAAGCCTAGCGGGAACTTCGATTGCGCTGTCAAAAATCCGAAGAATTATTCCAGCAGTAAAATAACTTGCACGATTTTAGGCTTTATCGTGAGAGTTCAGGCGTATTAGTGAATTTATACCTGCATACTTTACTTTTATTACAAACGCAATATGCCGTTCGAGCTGCAGCCTGGCAACACTTATTAAAATAGTTTTTATTTATTTCGTTCTTCTTGCTTTTAGTGTCGGTATGAACTGTTTTTGGATTTACTAAATTGTCGGTACTACGGATAAATCAAAAATTTTCAAGATATTTTAAATACAGGATGTTTGGTAATATACTGACGATATTCAAGTGACGGTTTCTCAAAACATATAAAAAAACTTCTCAAAAAAAAATACTAGTTATATATATTATCAAATTTTAAAGAAAATGGACTAAGTTAAAATGGACTCTGCCCCGGTTCTGCAGCGCGTCGGGGATGTTCGCCGAGGCGCGAGTGGACTGTTTCTACAGTACCATGCGCAAGCGATGCACATCCCTGGGGCGCAGAATTCGGGCCAGCTCCAACGGTATACTGAGTACGTTCGCAAAGAGGTTCGACTGTGAGCATCTAAACCATTGTTGTATGGTACATGCGCAGTACCTACACTAGATGCTCACATACCACATATTTTTTTTTCTGGCATATATTGTTATTTAAATGTTGTTATGTCACACTTGTACTAACCATTTGACATGTATAATTAAGTTTTTACTAACAAATATGGATTTTTGACATCTGAAAATAAATGAATTGATTTGATTAAGTTTAGGTGATTAATTCGATTTAAAACTTACTGCCTAGGTACTCTTGCAATCGACTCCTAAAAATAAAGGCCGATTTGATATCTCTTTCTGAAATGGCTTCGGGTTTTGGGTTAGAAAAGGACAATAAGAGATATCTCGAGACGTCACCAATACACTATCTGTGGTTAGATGGCAAGCATTATGCAATAGCACAACATAAGTTCAATAAAGTGTTTGTTTTTACATGCCAAAATAAATTTCACATTTCTATGGCAAATATTTCACAGATTTATTTATTATGCTCATCAAAATAACCCCTTTAATTTTTATGTGTATATTATCAAACACCTTATATAATAGAATGCATAAATAAGTTCTTGATGTGTAATGATCTGCTTTTGTTTAGTTATCAGATTAATGTATAGCACCAAAAATAGCCGACCAATGGTAAAACCAAAGTATTACATTACATTTGAAGTACACACATGCACAATATTTAACTAGCCATAATTGATTTGGATCAGTTTCGATACAAAGCAATCCAACGATTCGACGAATAAGAAAAATTGCAAAGAACTTTAAACTACGCTTCGAATAATCATTCGTTTCTACCCAAAGATTGTTTAGAAGAGATTGATTTTAGCGATAAGACCTAAAAGCATGTATGGTCACTGACTAATGTTAGAAAACAGAACACCTTGCTTTGTCATAAAAAAAAACTTAACGACCTATTGCCATCCAGTGGTAGATGACAGTCGTTAGATGTTGTTGATTATGTCATAAAGCTTGTAATTAGGTTGCTTGGAAGAGATCGCTTTTAGCGATTAGGTCACTTTTTACCTATGATTTAATTTTTTTTTTTTTTTTTTGTTATTCAACTGTTGTTATGTCACACTTGTACTAACCATTTGACATGTATAATTAAGTTTTTACTAACAAATATGGATTTTTGACATCTGAAAATAAATGAATTGATTGATTGATTGTTTATTTAACATAAATAAAATAAATAAATATTGCTGGACATTTCACACAGCGATATCCAGCCCCAAACTAAGCCGAGCTTGTACTATGGGAACCAGATAACTGATAGAATACTTATGTACTGTTTTTTTTTGTAAATACATACTTATAATAAACAGAAAAACATCCAGACTCGAAACAAATATCTGTAGATCATGCAAACATTTGTTCCGGGGCGGGAATCGAATCCGCTACCGCCTGCGTCTCAGCCGGCTATTCGCCCACTGCGCCACGGAGGTCGTCACCGTTATTTTATTATTTTGTTATTTTTGTTTATTTACATTTGAATGGTGTGCAATAAAGATATTATCCATCTATCTATCTAGGTGTAAAATGAAGAAGTTTCATTTACAGCAAACATTGCCCTAAATGTCTCATAACTTCACAGACATTTAATAAATCCAACAGCCCTATTTAAAGGCACGCACACTTCCAGTCTAATTACCAACATGCCTGCAATGTTATGGTCTTCGCAATGTTACCGGCACGCACGGTTACAGCTGTAAAGTGGCCGCAAGTGTTTGACCTTTCCACGTAGGTATTTCGTAAACAGCCATGCAAACTTTGTATTATTACGCAGTATGAATGTTTAAAATAAAACAAATAAAATCTAATTTAAAAAAAATATATCACGGTGTTTGTGGTCGCACTCCTCCGAAATGGGTAGACCGATTTTAATGATTTTTTTTTATGTATTTGGTAGGTATGCGAATAGGTCGTAAAGTATTTTTCACCCTCCTACATAATACTTCGTATTTTGGTACAAACTATATCCATATAATTTAATCGTCCTTCATTGATGTGAATTCATTTAAATGAAGTATCTCTTCACTTTGACAAGAGTGTTTTATATAGTTTTTATCCCGAAGTTCCAACGGGAATGGGAAATTTCAAGCTTGCGAAGCCATGGGCCGGTCAGCTAGTAAAATATATAGAAAAAGAAAACGAGTGAATGGCATTTGAAAGAACTTAATGTATATGTAGGTATTATAACGTGTTCCATCTTCGACCACAACACCATTTACCATCAAGTGAAGCAGTGGTCAAGCGCATGAATGGATCAAGAAAAAATAAAATTTGAAAAACACTCGTTCAAACATTCTGTAAAACTAGGTTAAGCTAACATAGCTAAGAAGCACACCAGTTAAACTAGCCTTCGATTAAAAAAACCGCACCCAAATCGGTCCATCGGCTTGAGAGCTACGATGCCACAGACATACGAGTACACAGAGACAGACATATGCGTCAAACTTATAACACCTCTTTTTTCGTTGGTGGCAACTCTAGAAAAGCAGTTGATTCCAGTTCGATTCAAATTATCATTATGTTTATCAATTTCATCCTAAAACTTGCTTAAAATAGCGAAGGAAAACCACGTTCGGTAGTCCGTGGCTTAGTTAGCTCTGCGTACATTGATTCAGCGTAGGATGGTCCCTACTTACCTACTTAATTACCTAATTACTAATTTAAACGGATATCTAGCGCGTATTTATCTTTTTATTGTTTAAATCTTTCAAACTACCATACCGTTGAGAAGTCATGGCAGCTGCAACAACTACCCTCACTTGGTAATAAGAAAAATCCACATTTAAAATTATTACGAATAACGGGGATCTTTCTCATTCTGAAGACAGTCGGCCCGTGACCACAATTGTTGGAAAACATCAAAACATCGCGATATTATACTTAGAAAATTTTCTTGATCTCAATCATTATTATAAATACGGGATTTATCACGTACCGTTTTATCGGTGATTCGACCGTCGATGACAATTGAACCGAAACATTTTCGGTCGAAACACCGATAAAACGGTACGTGATAAATCCCGTATTTATAATAATGAACATCGCGATGATAAATAAAACGCTATAAAATATTTTTCATGATACTTAAATGAAATTAACTCAAGATTAAATTCCTTTGTTACGCCATTACTTTAAAACGTTTAAGTTCACTATTGACTCCCATTAAAAATAATTTTAACTCAGTTAAATCATTGCTTCAATTAACAGTGTGGTGGGTAGGAAAGTACCTGGTTACTTCGTATAGTCAATTAAAAAGTTACAGGCAAAGAATTGCTCAATACAAGAATATTCAAGACCAAATTTACGTAAGAAACAGACTGTTGACGCCTGTCACTGGTTTTGCTGATTCTAGAGCAATCCGTAGTGAATCTTGTTATGTTCTTCAAGTCCAGAGTAAACAGGTTTTGTTTAGGCAAGCATGCTCCATCTTCGACCACACCTCAGGTGAGGCGATTTTCTAGTTTTCCTTTAGTACTTATTTACTTATCTCCAAAAATGATCCTTCGATGTTAAGGATTGTTTTTGCAAAATCTCTCGATTTGTAGTATGGAGCAATCAGTGGTGTTTGAACGTAAGAAGCAGATCCAGTTTTGGGATGCTTTTTCATTAATACTAGATTACTGTCCCTATCAGAACGATAATTTCAATATTAAAATTGTATTTAATTGAAATCATTCGATATTTGAAAAGGTAAAATAAAATAATTGTGCCCTTAATTTACTACGCATTACCTATCCCGTACGTAGTGGCGATTATAATAGGCCTCGTGGCCGCAGTGAAACTAAAGCCGCAAACGCTAATAAAAATAATCCAGCACGTAGAGGTAAGTAACAAACGGGGAATCCCTCAATCCCGACGCAGTTTTTGACTAACTGGTAAAAAGTGGTGCCTCCACCACTTGGGCCTGGGCTCTTAGATTTTTAACATCGAAAGTAGATGTCTATGATAACATCTACTACAAAATAATGTCAAAGAAACCAAACAATTCTATTATTCATCAAACAGTTCTGTTGCTTCCACCCTAGCTTCATCATCGGTCAAAGCATAATACAATTTTGTTATCATTTATGCCACTAAATTAAATCTCTGCTAACCGGTTTTCTACGTTAAACAGCCTTCCGCTTATTAGTGCAGCCCACGCATTGTTTTACCAGCATGATTTATATTGACATCATTATTCATTTTAATTGTGATACTCGATATCTTTTAAAATTACACCTTTAAGGCATTTACGTCATTTTGTTGACTTGAAAGCAAGCGCTGAACAATTGGTAGTTTTTGACTGATAGCGTAATTAAAGCCTTTGTTCTACCGTCGGCGTCGGGTAGGCTTCGATATTTTTATCAGAATTTTGTTATGGGGTATGTAGGATCTCGGGTGGAGACCACGCACTGGAAATTATGATGTTATTATATTAGGACGTTATGATATTATGACATAAACTGTTGAATAATGGAATAGCCAAAGAGTAGAGGATTTTGGGGGATGGCAAACGAAAAGTGTGACAACTTGGTGTGGTTTCAGAGTTCATAGGCCACTCGAAGGCCTCTGACAAAGCCGACGTCTAAACGTGCTTTCCAAAGCACAGAAGAGATCCAATGAAAATGTCACTAGCAACTGCCAATCCAATTAATGACAATGTAGCCTACACTAAACATACTGCACTAGAACTGCTAAGGATATTAGAAAGTTATGTCTCCGAGTTCAAATATAACAAAGCCAAGCTACGCCCTACAAAAACGACAACTATGTAGGAATATGTAGTTCCATCAACGGTACGTACGTCCCAATTTGCATTCCGGAAATCGTCGGTTCAACTCGCCTGATGGTGCCCTACAGTACTAATCGCGGTTAGCTCAACTGCAATTGGCGTGAATGTGGCTTTCAGTTGGCACTCTTCAACAGAACTCATTAACTCTCGGTGCAAACATGAGTACCTTTTGTTTTATTCCAATTAGACAAAATTGTTGCAATTCAAAAACCAATGACTATTTTTCACTTCACGTACCTACTCAAAATAATCTCTTTACGTGCTCGAGCGGAATTTAAATTTAAATGTTTTGACTAAAAGAGAGCAACTTCCACACCCTTCTCTGTTGGTTCAAATCGTCTCGTGTGCAGGTGGCCGGGCAGACGGGAGATGAGAGCAGGAGGGGCTATTGTTTGCTATCCACTGTTTGTTTTTACTATTTGCATCGCCACTTCTGTAGCGCTATTAAAGTATTTATTAAGTACCACTTATATCTAGATAAAGCTATGAGTAAAGAATGCCCTACCTGTCTCAATTCGTCATGCTAAATCTCTCCCTATCTTTAAAAACTTGGTCAGACAACACTATCTGTCATCCATCGCTCACTAGGCCTCTTATTAATTTTTACATTTTTATAATTTATATATGTAGGTATGACAATATATATTTTATGTATTAATATTAATTTATTTATGTAATTTTATGATTATATTATACATTATAATTATGCATTTTATTTTATATTATCTATATTTTTATAAATATACGTGTACTAATAATATCGGATTTACGCCGCCGTCCTTATTTTGTTCACATATGTAGATCCTGTCCATCCAAAGGTTGCCTGGAACAGATCGCTTTTAGCGATAAGGCCGCCCATTGTACCTATTATTTAAGAGTGTATTTTTTATAAATGTTTGTATTTAATGGTGTGCAATAAAGGAATTATCTATCTATCTAAAGACGATATGCGAATAAATATGACCTCATATCTAGCCATCATAAACTTACAGCGTTCAAGAGCATATTTTACAAGATCTTATAAATATAGCTCCAATTAGCAACTGGTTCTTGAGTCTCTCGTATTTATAAGGAAACTTTATGCAAAATCGCTGTCAATTTACGAGAACCATCTGACGAGTACTTGCCTGGTCTATTACTTCAGTTTCGATATTCAAGTGGAAATGAATAAGTGATTTAGGAACACGCTGTATCCTTTTACGTGAAGGAATAGAGAGAGTGAAGAGGTGGGATTATTAATCAGCTATAAATTATTATAGATACGTAATGTATTTATTACATTACGTCTCTGAAAGCAATGAAGAAATATTGAGGAAAGGGAATCAATCGACTGGCTTTAAAAAGAGTAATGTCTAACAGAAGTCTTGAGATAAGTTACTCTCTTCTCTAGCGCATCCATAATACCCAATGTATATTAAAACTAATATTTTGGCTCCTTCTGTAACATCTTGTCAGACTCAAACTCGCATCACCACTCCAAAATAATTTAAATACGATTTTTCATTACATTGCAATATATTTTAATAAAAGAAGCTGCGAAAAGACCGGCCAGCGTAATGACGTGGTGCTAACAAAGACTTACGAAATCGAATTGCACGTATCCCCAAGTCCCGGTCGTGTAATCGAATAATTTTGCGGCGTATTTATCGAGGGTTTACTGCGAATACCAGTCCATGAGGGATCGAGGCGTATTCAGGCATAGTAAAGTCAGAATAACCTGGTTAGTCAACTTCAATACGGCCTTTTCATCCATTCATTGAAGATGGATTTATACAGCGCCTGGTGGTAAGTTTAGAGGTAATTTGCCTACCCTCTTCGTGTACCATTCTCGCAGCTTATCTAGTTAGCTTGATCTGCATGAAATATGGTTATGCATCGTACATGCAGAGAACTACAATACAAATTATCATTAATTACGTATAAAGTAGGGAGTTTATTCCTATTCCAACGCGCTATACAAAATGTAAAAGAATCAGATAACTCTGCAAGGCACTCGTTCTCACAAACACTGATATTGATTCACTTGATAAGTTCTTGATAAGGCCGATCAAAGGCACGCTGAAACGCTAGGTTCAAAAGCTTAGATAGTATAGAATACAAATTATGACATTACTGTTTTTTTTCTGATATGAAAAGGTACTAAAAGTCACATTGGCCACTATTTCATACCAATTGCCTCAGGATAATTTTTAACACGAAACTAACGGTAAAACTTTTTATTCTCCCTCTTTTGTTTTGTTCAGAGGACTGTTGGCTGTTAGAGCAAAATGGTTATCGAGGAGGAATCACGCATTGGAAAGCGCACCGTCTTTCCTAATAAAGGTTGCTAGGAACCGTTAGGTGCGGTTCGCACAACATCGTCCGCTCTGGAAATCTAGGAGACATTATGTACAGAAGTGAATGACTTGGCACCTTTTGGATTAAGAGCCAGAAGACTCAATATTGCAACACTGACAATTATTATTCTGCTTGCTTTATGGTATTGAAGTTTAAATACACGATACTCAAGGATATAAGTAACAAAACTGCTGATCTAAAAACACGAATGATTAATAAAATGTCAGTAAAAAAAAAAATTCAAAGACACCTCTGACAATTACGACATTCCCAAGTTAATTCTACACATTGAGGTATTTTGATATGATATTTCACAAATATATGCTTCAAATAATTAGAAAATAAACTACAAACCTATTTTTTAGAATAAGTGACTTATTTGCACAGTAATTATGTTTTTTATAAATGTCGCTTACGTTTTTTAATTCGGAGCCACTTCAACATCATGTCGCACTCTTCTCACTCGTTACTCGCGTATTTTACTTCGCGCTCAATCTCATTCCGCGGCGATCCGCGTTGCTAGATAGACCTGTGCAATTTTTTTCCAGGAATAAAACGAAAATTAAACCCACACAAATGGGTAAAAAATCATTTAAAAATTGTGCATTATGCGCGCGAAACACATGATGGCTAAAGTAAGGTAAGTAAGCCTTTTATTTGCGCGTATATATTGACATTTGATAATATTTAGTATGATAGAACTAACTTCATGCTGTTAAATTTAGGTGTCAGTGTGCGCGCGCATCGTAAAAATTCACTCTCATCATTTTTCTCCATCGCGCCAAAAGAAGTATAACTTCAAAAATAAATTTCTGACTTACTACATTTATTTTACTGTGACACACTGACCAACCATCTAACCAGCGTATCGTGTGCGAATGTATAGATGGCGTTTCATCACGTTATTTGCAATGAAACGTGGTTCCCGCATTCCTAAACAGATGGCGCGAGTATAGAGAGCAATTATCAGTACTTTGTAGCCGTTTAGTTCCACAAATTTCCGAGAAGTTGATTTGTAATAATGTCTCTAGTTGTTGCTTTGGCGTAAATCTAATGGCGGGTGCGCGGTGAAGTGGGGGTGAAATCTGAAATCTGCGTGTCTAATGTCTGACGCTTAAAAGTTAGTCAACGGTTCTTTTTCCTCTGTGGCAGAGAGCCGGCCCCACTCGTAACTACTCGTAACATGTGCAGTTTACAGCCGCAACGGAATCGCCCGCGACACGTTAGATAGGGCCTTAGTCCACCGCGTGCGTTCATGGAGCCTTTCGTTTGGATATCGATTTGAATATTTTATCTTTTGAGTACTAAAGGGGTTTCTAAAGCACCGGGTATTATGGCAAAGTAAATATGACTCAAGTCCTCTAGATAATTGTTGTAGTACTAACTAAAGAGTTAAATAAAGGCTTTAAAAGTGTGTTTAGCTACCCTAAATATTTTTATGTTTATTATTTTTCGATATCAAAACTAAATTTTACATTAAACATCAAAGTAAATCACCTGACACGTTTCAACTCTACTCAGAACGCACTTCTCACTAATATTACCAATGCAAAAGTTTGGATGTTTGGTTATTTATTTGTTTGTTTGTTACTCAATCACGTCGTAATGGCTGAACCGATTTCGATGAAATTTAGTATGTACGTAGATTATAACCTGGATTAACGCATAGGCTACTTTTTCCCCCTAAATCAGGGTGTCAAGTCAAGTTGCAACAGCGAGCTTAGCTTTATTTCTAGGTTACCTACAAATTTAGTAGTGTAACGTGTAGGAAGTCGCGGGCAGCAGCTAGTTCGAAATAAGGTATTCATTTTTTTTTACTGCCCTGTTACTTCAATTACTTATATTTATAAATTAGCTGACCTGTCCTGGCTACGCACCGATTTTTATTAGAATAAAATATAGTTATATATAGCTTTATATCAGTGAAACAATTTTCAAAATCGGTTCAATAGTTCTAGAGATTACATCTCAACGTATTTTATTTATGTTTCATACAAGCTTCAACGCCTTTTTATCGCTGGATAAGATATATAGAACAAACTCCCTAGCTTCCTTTTTGTCAGGCAGTTAACACAGAAGGATAATCAAACTGAAATACTTATTGCCATATTTCAAGTCTCGATCTAATATCGATGATCCAATGCAAAGGTGATGTATGGCCTCTTATGACCGAAAATTGACTAAAGTAGATATTACAAGGCTTGAAATCACTACTCACAATCGACATTTCCAAGGCACGTAGCTTATTGTCGTATGAAATACCGACACGAGACGGCCATAATTATATTGTTGAGCCATGTGGGTGTCGCTCTATTAGCCGGACACACCCCTTCCTATTATTATATTGGGTATAAATATTAGGGATCACACCTTAATTTCTGAATAAAATAAAAAGCTCTTAATCCATTTAGTTTAAGTAGTTAAACAATTTGCACTGAATTTTTCCATCCAACAGCTACAAAAGAATCAGTAATTAATAATGAGATATAATAAATGAAATAAGTTATAGTTCATTTGTTATAAATTAAAAACCCTAAACAGTGGCACACAGTTATCCCATTTCACGATAGTTGAACATCATAGAAAAATTCAGTCCAAAAAGTTAACTAGTAAAAGTAAATTTTTAAAAGTGAGGTCTACAAACTATATTCAGCAGCTTCTTTACAGTAAATATTGTATTTCGTTTCGATATATATTGTTATATAAGTATATATTTTATATTTTTTTATGTATGTTTATGTAGGATTTTTTTAGGTTTAGGTATTTATTTATTTTTATTCTACATAAATAGGTATTTATTGTAACACCGTCTCTTCACACGTTTTTTTAATCCAGTCCATCCAAAGGTTGCCTGGAAGAGATCGTTTTGAGCGATAAGGCCGCCCATTGTACCACCATGTAATAGTCTAAGTTTTCTAGGTTAAGTTATTGTAATTTGGTGTAACAATAAATAATTATCTCTCTCTCTCTCTCTCTCTCTAGTAGAACTAATATTTGAAGTGAATGTAATATACCAATAAAGACAACATCGTCAAACCCGATCTTATAAGATTTGAACATGACATATCTAATTAGTTGGTTCGACCAAACTTGTCTAATGTCTGAGTTTAGAGACCGCCCGAAATCTCAACATGGATTGACATCATAACATACCCTTATTCACAAGGTAACTCTATAAAAGTTTGTAAAACAGCTGATTTGAAATAATTCTCTATTCATTATCCAGTTCATGTTAAGCTGAGCTGAGCGTGCCCTATCTTAAATCTTTTCATGAGCGTCGTCATTGTTCTAAGTAAAATGAGTCAAAGAAACTGCAGCATACAAAATCATGTAGCCAAAGACGTTTATTAAAGTACCTATCTATTTGTTTATTTACAATGGATACGCGTTATATTATTTGGCCAGTTCATCCAGATTTTTTGGCCGGAATTTTTGATAAGAATATCTAGGTTATGAGAGTATGTTAAAAGCAGTATTGAGCAGGTCAAAAAAACTATATACGAGTAAGTTTTCCTGTAGAGCTAACGGCGCTTTAGTAGTAATATGAATCGTCTCACTAATTTTAACCCTGACGTGGATTAGCCTGGTAGCGGAGTTGGATAGTGCATCCTCGTATCAAGAGGAAGGTTACGGGTTCACGTCCGCTTGAAATTTTTGTGATGGTTTTAAAAATCTTGGAATTTTCCGTATGTCTGATTGATTGATTGAAATTACTTTATTGCACTTATAAAATTAGTACCTACAAAGGCGAACTTAATGCTAAAGAGCATTCTCTTCCAGATAACCTTTGTGTATTGTAGATAAAGATGGTGGTTCACAGAAAAGGTAAAAAAAGAAAATTTGCACAGGACTAATAAATATAGCATAATATAGGTACATACTACATAAATAAACCTACTTAAATACTTTATATGCTAGGCTAAACTATACCAATATCGAATAAAAATACATACATAACAATAGAAGAATTGTTATGGAAATATTAAGTTGCTCATTTTTGGTCGGTTTGACCGAGAAGGTGCCTATAGATTCTCAATCTGAATGCTTCCACTGAAGTAGCCTCGAAATAGTTTGGTGGCATATTATTCCAGAGACGAGTAGCGGTTATGGTGTAAGAGTCGAGTAAGTAGCCGTGTTATGCTGTGGAGTAATTAGTTGGAAACGACGAGACGATCGCACAGGTCTGTCCTCAGTTGATACGGATGCAAATCGGTCTCTGAGGTAGCTGGGAGATAGAGGGTAGCGAAGAATATTATACAGTATGTGTTCGGATAATACTATAAAATAAAAAATAAGCAAGGCGACATCTCTTGTCAATGTACTAAACTGCAACGTTATTCATTGAGCAGGTTAAAAAAAGTATATAAGTTTTCCTGTAGATGGAGCTACCATCGCTTTAGTCGTAATTTTAATCATCTCGCTATTTTCGACCCTGACATGAATTAGCCTGGCAGCACAGTTGGATAGTGCATCCTCGTATCTCTTGATACGAGGATGGAAGGTTGCGGGTTCACGTCCCGTCTAGGCTTGAAATTTTTGTGATGGTTTTAAAAATCTTAATGTTAAAAGTAAGCTATTTATTTGAAATTTAACGTTTTGTCTTATAAGCTCTTAAACCGGCCACAAGCCTAACAGTCTAACATGATTACGGCACCACAAGAATAAAAACACTGCAAAACCTCATAGTCCCATCTTATTAAGTCAAAGTTACTCAGAATAATGCACGTCACTTGATAAGGCTATTTTGTCGTACCCTCTGCAGCAAGGGTAATTAGTTTATTTGTTAATAACACGTTATTAGTATCTTGCCTCATATAGGTTAATGAGGTCACCGCTAATTCATAGGAGCACGAAAAAGCCTATTTATGAAACTCCAACCGAAGTCCGATGAAAACTTGCCTCATAGCAATGAAGCAAGGTTTACGGGCGTTGTGTCATTTATACACCTTAGAGGGAAAATACTGGAGAGGTTACTATGCAAATACTGTAACCATTTGCAGAGAAATGAGTGTCAAAACCCAATGCCTCTTGCTTGTATGTCATAAGTCACAAGCATTTATTAATACAAATTGTTTAAATGCATATACCTATGGCTATCATTTCGGATATATTTAAGATACATCTTAAAAGAAAATAAATATTACCAGTATGGTCACGGTAAAAGAGTTCAAAATAATTATGTTAAAATAAAATAATTAATATAAAAAACTGGTTTCATAAATAAATCATGTCTTTACCATTTTAAGTAGTACTTTAAGTACTTGTCATGAATTCGTATATGCTATAGAAAGTCTGCTCGATTAGCCAACGTTTTAGTTAGAACTTGAAACCAGGCATACTAATGACTAATTAATGATTTTTTTTCCCGGTATTAAGCTATTTAAACAATCAAATTACTTAATTCTGTATAAAAAAAACTCTAAAGGTGGGTGAACTAACTTTAGGGCCTGTGACCAGCAAAGTCTACTACATCTAGCGTCTTAGTTTTTTCTTGATCTGCTACGATGCAAGCTTTCTAATATTTTTCGCCTCTGATGCATTTACCATCATTTTGCTTTTAGGTCTCATAACGAAGTCAGCCTCCTTAAGTGCACAGGCTTAGTTAATTAGGTAACGGCAAGTTGGCCTCGCTACTTGGCTAAGCAAAAATTAGGTCGTGTGAGCTACATATTTTTATTAACATGAATTAAATGTTTAAGTATTTTGTTCCGACGTTGAGTTCAACTGCACATTAAAACTCGTACAGGGATTTTATTATGAGAAATGAGATACCATCATTGCGCTTGAACTCAAAGGTAAAATCTCTTACCTTTTTAAAACTTTTTAGAACATAACTGAAAGCATGAACACGTTTATAGCTATACAATTTTAACAAGAATCAAGCGGAAACTTTGAAACCTTTGCAAATAAAGTATACAACAAATCTGGCACAATCCCATAAACATTCATACAATAGTAATTCCCTGACAATTCACAAACAAGCTTCAATGCTCATAAGTCCGTATACGATATGTTTATTCCTTCAGCAACATAAAACTATATTCTTGATGCTCGAAGACAATTTCCTTTTCGAAATCCCCTAATCCCCTTAGATATTTATATAGCACTTGTCCACTGCGAGAAGGGAAGCGTTTTTCTTGCCAAACAGCAAAACAGCTTTTATCAAAAAGCCGTACAATTTAGTGACGAGATAAACCAACTTTAAACAACGTGTCCAAAAACGATTGGGTATACTCACTTCAATTTACAAATATTCTGCGGATGGAAACTCTCGCTTCAGTTTTGTAAAAGAAAAATCTAGAACGCATATTTTATTCACTAGTACTTACTGGTCTTTTATGTATGAAATACCATCTGATTATCCGCTTTATTTACACGACTACCGGTTCGTACGGCACTGAACTTTGACCGGATTTTTTAGAAAGCTGGCCTTAAATGTCGGACAGAAGACTAAAAAGTCGGATAGCCTTCACCCCCCAACTCAAAGGATGGAGCGTCTTAGAAAAGCTGTAGAGCTCGGAAAACACTCAAATAAAACACTATTTCTTCCGATGCCACGCTTTGTACATGACGCTATCGTAATTTAAATCGTATCAGACGCTTCAATGCGTTTATAGCTGAAACAAATAGAATTTCAAAAGAAGATTCCATGTGTTTGAGGTTAAATACACGCCCAAATAAAATCATTTTCAATGTTCAAGCTAATCAAATAAAATGCTGAATTTATAGGAATTGAGATCGAGCCGTTGTAGCATTGAATAATTAAAAACCCTACAAATAAATTCCTATTTTAAGCCATTAAAATTTTCCACTGTAAATTCCGCAGAAAATCCAACAAACAAATATGCAAATTCGAAGGAAAACACGTCATCGGGGCCGCCTCGATTTTATTTAAATTAGAAAAGCGTAGATAAGGCACGGACACGGAAAACCTTTCCGTGGCCTATTAAAGGAGTCGTCATCGAGTAGAGAGCAATAAGCAAACGAACGGTTTGTATTGCAAAAACGATAGCTAAGGGTTGATCAAACCGGGATGAAATTTACAGAACTTTTGTATATTTTGTAATATTTTTTCCGGAGACACTACAGCAAACCCTTATTCTGGTACAGAAATGGATGCTCACTGATTTACAGTTATGTAACGACTATCTAAAGCAGACTAGAGATCTTTTTTCTAGGTTTTAACTGAAGTTAAGTCGTGTTGAAAATGTTTTAATCATCCTGAATTCTTAAAACATAATGCATTTTTGATCGGAAACATCCGAAATGACAACAAATGACCTCAATAGATTTAACCTTACAAAATAACATAGGTACTAAAAGAGGTCAATAAAAGTGACAAGTCTTACCCCGAACTAGCAGCGGCTCTGATTCAGTATCTGTTCAGACGTTGTTATCGGGAGGCGGACGGCGCGGGCGTTGCAAGCGATACCATCGCGCACCCGACCTAATTCAATTCGCCGAGCCAAGTCCGCGCGTCCTTGGACTATTTTACAAACGGACGTATATTTTTGTTGCGGCTGACTAGGGTTCTAGATCGGAGAAGATCGAATTTTTTACCCACAAGGCTCATATTTTGAAATGAGGTAAGCTTCCAGTAAAGAAAAGAGAATTAAGAATTGTAAAATGAAACGAAGTGTGTGAATCTGAAACAACCACCTCTCCACTGCATTCGTAGAACAAGATTAGAGAAGATATCAACCAACTTTTAAGGGAGTGGATTGTATCAATAAGAAGATTCCGTTCCATAGTACATTTTATACTAATCTTAAATTGACGAAATTACTAATTGATTTAGTTCATTGACGTTGCGTATGATTTCGTGTCCTAAAAGCTCATGGTCCAAGAGCAGTTAGTACTAGCCAACCCCGGAAGCGTATTATGTAAGAGAATCTGCGATTAACGTTGTCACCGAAACATGGTGACATACGAGACTTCACTGCAAGCTGCAATGTTGCCTGCATGATGCAAGTATGGCTACTCAACTTTGCGCCATATGTGAGTTTGTTAAAAATATTTTTTTTATTTAACAACTTTTGCACAGTTTTCGTAGGTTTGCCAAACAGTAAAGTTAAATGAACATAACAACTCATCACAGAGTCATCACAGCTCTGCTTTATTTTTCTGTGTGCTTTGAAATACCAACTTTGCTTAATCTGCCTTTAGTATGAAAAGACCTTACGATACTTTATATTTAACATGGTTGATCCCGCGGCTGCGCAAGCGTTGCTTGTCAATAAAAAATTTACCCTCCTTTTTTGCAGTCAGGTAAAAAGTAGCCTATGTCTCAATCTTGGTCATAATTTATTTATATACCAAATTATTCGAAATCGGTCCAGCCATTTAATTGTAAAAACGTAACAAACAGATAAATACATATTGACAGACATTTCACACTTCAACTCTTCATCTAGCTCTTGAATTAGGGAACCAGATAACTGGCGAAATCGGTTTATGAATGAATTGATATACAGGGCACTGACAATATTCAAGTGACCTTTTCTCAAAAGATAAAAAAAGACTTCTCGAAAAAACGACTAGTTATATAATCAAACTTTAAAGAAAATTGACTAAGTTTAGGTGATTAATTCGATATAAAACTTACTGCCTACTCTTGCAATCGACATCTAAAAATAAAAGCTGATTTGATATCTGTTTCGGAAATGGCTGCGGGTTTTGGGTTAGCAAGGGACAACAAGAGATATACCGAGTCGTCACCAATGCAGTATCTGTGGTAAGTTGGCAAGCATTATGCAATAGCACAACATAAGTTTAATAAAGTGTTTGTTTTTACGTGCCAATATAAATTTCACATTTCTACGGTAAACATTCCACAAATGTATTTATTATGCTCATCAAAATAACCCCTTTAATGTTTGTGCGTATATTATCAAACACACTATATAGATAGATTACGACCAGGATTATTAAAGGTGCGGGCGGAAACTAGTTAAAAAATTATAAAAAAACTGCTGATGTAACTTAAGACAACTCAAATCAAATCATCATTATTCCAAGATTGATTTACCTTAAGTAGCCAATTTAGATCCCCTGGTATCGGAAAATCGATTCTAAAGTATATTTTCAAATTCCGCTTAGCAATAGTTTCGCAACTCATCTCTAGTTTACATAATGTTCCAGTTAACACCGACTAGGCGAAATCGTGTTCCGTCGGGAAAACGGAAAACAGCAGGCTTTTCTCACTTCACATCGACTTGTAATGCAAAATGAGCTTTAACACAATGACTTTAGAAGCACGAGTGGAAGCAATCGAATAAAAAAGCTGGCTGTGTGCTAAATTGAACTTTGATTTCGTGTTTGCTGCGTCATCAGATTTGAATACGAGTCATTATAGAAATAGCGCGAAGAGTTATGGGGCTATGTTTTATAAAAATATCAGAGTTTAACCTGTGTGCTGCAGCCCTTCACCAAACTTATACTCCGCAAAGTTCTGTTATCACCCTGCATTTTAAATTTATCGAAGTGCAACTTCAGTTTGCCTGTACTATAATACAATCTTTGGTAACAACCCTTATCTAGAGTAACATGCAAACTCGGCGGTGGATCACGACAATCAATTCGCAATTTCGTTCCAACACTTTCTCGGTATCTGTTACCCATTCAAATAGTTTCTTTGTCGACGGTTTTAGATTAAAACTTTTCAATGCAATTTTACTTTACAACGACGTATAAAGATAGTTGCACGAAAGTAAACATTACAACTGTTTTTGAACATTTAAGATCTCGAGATTAAAAACGATTAAGCGCCAACTTAAATTTAACTGTTTAAATTTTATCTGTAAAGACGTTTGCATAGTTTTTTAATGAATAGGTTGAATAAAAATGTAATAGAGCTGAATGCATTTAAATAAAAACAGATCTGTAAAAGTTTATTCATCGGGCGGTGCATTGTGGCTGAGGCGTGGAGTGGCGGAGTAGAGCGGGGTAGAGCGGGGTGGAGTGCTCCATCTTTCAACCCACAGAATTTCTTCCTAATGGGTATTTATTTTAAGAAGAAACAAAAAACAATCCTTTATATTAGATGATTGATAACAAACTCCCTCTCTTCTGGCAGCCGGGTTACTTAGCAGATTGGCTTTTGCTCAGCCTCTATTCACTTCTTTATTTATTTATTCACTTCTTTATTTATTTTTATTTTACTTCGTCGCTGCTGCACTACCTTTTGCTCCCGGTTTCAGCTGAAAATCAGCGTTGGATGCACAACATCCAACATTATGCTGAGCTGAACGCCATTTTGGTAGGCAGACACATGAGTCGAACTGTCTTAATGGATTCAACTGTTCCTTATTATTGTTTCATGTGTCATTTTGTGTGTGCCAAATAAATGATTATTCTATTCTATTCTATTCTATTCTATTCTATTCTATTCTATTCAGCAATGGGACTCGATATTAATGCACTTCCTCGCCTAGTTTTTCCTAATTGTAATTCTACGTTTTTGTTTGTTGTAGTTACAATATAATTTTTTTTCTTATTAAGGTAACTTACATTTATCTATACATCATTTTTTTTATAATTTTAGTACTGTGCATGCAGACTGTGGTATTTTCTTTTTTTTAATGATTCCAACTGAAGATCTGACAACTCGACAACAATTGGTCCGTCGATTAAGTATTATTGTGAGATACACATTTGTTAAGTATTGTTTTTTTTTCTATATTATATAAAAATATGTTTATTGTTTGTGTGTACCTTACATTGTGCTGTGTGTGTTTTATTCCATTCCAAATAAACGTTTTTTCTTTCATTCTTTCTTTGATGCGCTGAATATGTCACTTTATGAAAACGAATTAGTGTTTGCTTCAAAACGCACACTCATTATTTTCATGTGACACTGTGTAACAGGAACAAAAATAATCACCGTATATTTTCGAAATCAGTTGCTACAATGTAGAAACAATATTTTTATACTCTCTGAGCGTAAACCAACTCTTTTACACACATTATAGTAACACTTATTGTAGGATGTAGAAGTAGGTTACATATTTTTTATTATTATTTTTATCCATGGGGTTAAATGAAATACAAATAGTATATTTTACGTAAACGTCAGTTATCTGTATTTTGTATGTTGCAATTGCAACCATTCGAAAATTTTAATTCGTAACATAAATTTAGATATTGGGTTGAACCAGGACAAATACCTATAGGGCTGCCTAGTGGGTCGAACGAAGCCCTCGCGGAGTAAAGCGGGGTCGGCAACACTTCCGCTCCCGACCGTTGCCGTAATTAATTCAATGATCGTCCACATAATGACTTGCACGCGGCCTCCCTCTTGCTAGCGTATACCTCAAACTAACGCGTACTAATTTCCACACTGTTAATGAAGGGGATTCTCCGCAGAAACGTTTTTGTTAGCCAACACACGGAGCAGCGAGGATTTTTGGCACCGTCACCGGCCACCGTTTAAACGTTTCTGCCATTAATCTTTCACTTTCGCAAAGATTGCATTTTAAAGTTTCTGTTTGGGTAGCATTTGCTTGTAATGTTACGAGTACGTGGTGTGCGGAATTGGGATGTGCTTGTAAAAACATTGCTTTCGTATTTTGACCGGGCGAGCATTCAGAGTACCTACCAGGATTTGGATGTCCATTCAAAGGTTGTATGGATCAAACCGGTTCTAACTGATTGCTTTTGTACGGTGCATGACAAAGTATTTATATTCATTTGTTTTTGTATTCATTTGAATAAGGACTCTCACTGGTCTTTCATTTTTGGTTTTGATTTTTAACAAGTGGGCTCTCACACCACACACACACTAATACAAAGGGATTGCTGGTATTAGAGAAATTTCCCTCATATTATATTATTGATTACTAAAAAATTTGGTCAAGGGTTTATTCAACTGTTGGGGAGACCCTCACATTATGCAGATGAAATTTTCATAACAACATTTGCGAGTACTGAGAGTAAGTTATGGTAGGCCTACCACGACTTACTTAATGTAATTCTATTAAAACTAGTGGTTCGCTCCAAACTCAGATCTCGCGAGTCTCCCATAAAAACATAAAAAAATATTATTTGTCCCTAATATTTGACTATCAAAATAGTGCCACGAAATGCATAACCAACTGACTTGATCTACAGTTTCATTCGTATTACAGGTAACGGGAGTTCATGTTCATTGGTTATTCTTTTTTGGGGTAGAAATTGCAGTTATTCTGGTTTTCAGACTTTTTCCTATATTTGTGTTACAAAAGCTACACGCATACCTAATTTCAGTAGTGTGGGGTCACTGGTGTGCCCTGTGAATTTTGTCAAAGTTCAGTTTTTATAATGGCTAATAACTCAAAAAATACAAGGATTAAACTAAAAATAAAAACACGGTTGAAATGCACAAATGAAGACCTTTCATTTGACGTTCCAGTTGGCTTAATAGTCTCATTTTTTTTACCCCTCCTGAACCCCAATATCTTAACAACCCCCCCCACATTTTTAGCTCATTTAGTCACACCAAAATTATGCCATCACTACCTACCTATATACCAAGTTTCACGAAGATCGGTTAAACGCTTCGAACGTTATCCTTGGACAATCAAACATACATACATACATACCACGCTGTTTTCCCCAAGTTGATTTAGAGATCTTGCATCGCTCGATCAAATACACAATAAAAATACTTAGAGCTAAGTAATATAGCTTAGACTAAAGCTATAATAGCTATAATACATAACAGCTATATAAGCGCTGTCAACTAAACTTAAAAACATACACAAAAGGGCAGAGCCTAATTGCGCAAACACTACTATTATGAACTGGAAAAACCTTATAACTTTTGAAACTATCATGAATGAATGAATGAAATGAATGAAAACTCTTTATTATACCTTACAAGCTAAACACAACAGATATAAAAATAAAACAAATAAATGTAAGCATAATGGGCGGTCTTATCGCTTAACAAAGCGATCTCTTCCAGTCAACCTTTGGATGGAGAGGATTATTGCATAATGGAAGATTGGCGGAGGTGTAAAAAGAATAAACTTAATAATAGAAAAAGAAAAATTACTTAACCTTAAATACATAAATAATAGGTACATAAATAATTTTAAATAAGTAAATATCATATATAAAATAAATAAATATGTACATACATACATACATATATTAATATATACATATATTAATAATATTATAGATCCGATGAATAATCACGACTCTTCATGGAGATAAAAGTTTTTGAGTCTAGCTTTAAATACGGAAGGTGAGGGGGATTTTCTAATGGAGACCGGCAAGGCATTCCATAATAATTCCATAATCATGGTTATTAGATAAGATAACTCTTTATTGTACACCAAAATAAAAAACAGAACATAGTTTTTACAAATAGATTTAGTACAATGGGTGGTCTTATCGCTAAAAGCGATCTCTTCCAGACAACCGGTTGTGAACACTATTTGCACTAAAAACGGGATGATTTGTGAGTTCTTGAAGATCCCGATTTCGACGCAGTTGCATGCGCCATGATCACGGATAAACTGAAGTTTTTGGGAGTGAATGGTTATTGGCAGAAATAACGATCTACCCTCTTTCTTAGTCTCTTGCTAGGAATGAATTCACTATTTCACTATTCACCACCTTAGTTATATTCGCCAGTAAGTTTATATTCAAATTTGGTGCTGAGTAGAAGAAAGGAAGCATATTCGGAATACTGCACATAATTTGGAATAGCATTGTTTCTCAGAAACAAGTGGTTCCAACTAATTTAATTTAACGGCCAATGATAGAATAAGACACATCTATAGATATGGTGTGACATCTGCTCGCCATCTTTTTTAGTATGGCGTCCAGAGTGCAATTAGTGAAAAGTTGCTGTTTGAAAATTTTTGAGGTAAGTGTGGAATCCGTTGCCATCGCTCAAATTATGATGCATAACTCTGTTAAATACAATGTAATATCTGTATGGACTATACATTTTGCCAAAACACTAAGATTTCGAAAGAAAACCATTTTATATAGAAATGATTTGAGGTTTTGTTAGGCCACGTGATGTTGCTAATTTGGAATACCTAAGATGAAGATAATTCGGAATATTCCAAATTACCATACCCTTATTCCAAATTATTTTAATAGTTTTACTTTCATTTTACTTTAGTTTGCCGTGTGTTATATATAAAATATTAAAACTAATACCATACAAGTTGATTGGAATGCATTTTTTCCTATGAAGTTTTCAGGCTCAATTTTTTTTCAGTTATGTCCCATATAAAAAAAGAAAACAATATAGTGAAGAGGATATGAAAGCGGCACTGAGCGCTATAACAATAAAAAGAAGGAAAAACAGAAGGAAGAGAAGAATATAACAACAAATATAGAAAAAGGAAAAATACAAAATCAACAAACAAAACTAAAAAGACAAAGAAAAAAACATGAAAGATAAAGAAAACAAAAAATATACTAAAAAACAGAAATTGATAGAAAATGACGACACTGATGCATCTTCGGGCTCTTACAATAGTCAGAAATCTTCTGCTCTCTCTTCATCAGATTTAGCTGATTTTATTGGGAAAAAACCAACTGAAAATGACCCACAATGTTTTTTCTGCTCCGGAAAATATAGTGAAGGTAGAAGGGGAGCAGAATGAGTGCAGTGTTTTATGTGTGAGTACATTATAGTAAATTAGAATAGAATAGAATAGAATAATCCTTTATTGTACACCAGGAATACTTAAAAAAACTAATTTAAGCTACTTAAATAATGGTAATTAAATACTTAAATAAATAACTTAAATACTTAAATAATTAAATAATAATAAACAATGGGCGGCCTTATCGCTGAAAGCGATTTCTTCCAGGCAACCTTTGGATGGAAAGTAAATAACGGAGCAGTAATGGGCAGCGGTGCACAGAGTATATTTACAAATGAATGAAATAATCTATATAAAAATTATATCAAATAAAAACTGTAGGTACCTACTTATAATCCTAATACATAAATAAATACCTAAAGATAGACTAATATATACCCAAATAATAACCTTACAGATATTCTAAAATGAGGACAATAAAATAAAATAATAAATAAATAGGTAACTCAAACGACAAGAAAGCTAGGCATTAAGGTAATGCTGCTTTAATCTCAGCTTAAAAGAGTGCTGTGAAGGAGCCCGTCTAATTTCCACAGGCAAAGCATTCCACAAGCGCACTGCTTCGACAGTGAATGATTTCCCGTAGAAGGAACTAGAGTGTACGGGTGTTTTGAGGGATAAGTTTTCCGATGACCTGAGAGTAAAAGTATTGGAAAAATGGAGATAAGCAAACCTCTCTTTAAGATAGCAAGGGGAGAAGGGATTGAATAGAATAGAATAGAGAAGAGACAGAATATGAGAATCACGGCGAAGGCGAATAGGGAGCCACTAGAGAATGATGCGATAAGGGGAAACATGGTCATATTTGCGCAACCCAAATATAAACCTGATGCAGAAGTTCTGGAGACGCTCAAGCTTATCTAGCTGCTCTTCTGTCAGATCTAGGTAGCAAGCATCCGCGTAATCCAACACAGGTAGAAGAAGGGATTGTGCAAGTGCAATTTTGGTGGTAGTTGGGAGAAAGTTCCGCAGTCGTCTCAGTGAGCCTGCTGAGGCAAAAAGTTTTTGAGAGGTGACTTTAAGTTGATTTCCCCAAGACAAGTTACGATCTATCGTTAACCCCAGATTTTTAACAGACTCACTGTATGGAATGTGCATCCCGTCAAAAATAACTTGAGGAATGACAGACCAATCCAAATGTCACATTATTCTTGAGCTGCCAACGATAATAGTTTGGGTTTTGATAGGATTGATTGTCAGCCCGTATGCCTTGCTCCAATCAGTAATTCGACGTAAGTTAGCGTTTGTCTCTTCCACAGCATCAGCTATATGATTAAGAGGAGCCTGGGTGTAAATCTGAAGATCGTCTGCATAGAGGTGATAGGATGAAGTAAGATTTTGAGAAATTGAATTTATAAAAACAGCGAAAAGGAGAGGAGATAGCACGCCGCCCTGAGGTACACCGGCAGACGTGTTGCACCATGAGGAGAGAGACCCCTCAAGACGAACCCGCTGCCGGCGTCCGTATAAGTAACTGGAAAACCAATCAGTCACCTCCAACGAAATGTTAAGCTATCGTGAATATAAATTGGAAAAGTCCTATTCTAAAATACCTTCAACTACGCTGAAACACTTATTATGCCATTTTTTTCGTAAGTCATTGTAATTACTATTCATTACGTTCAATTGTTTCCTACAATTTAGCTATACTTTTCAGCAGTTTAATTTTTCTAAACCAGTAGGTATTTATTTAATTAAAACAAAACGGTATGCCGAATTTGCTTCCTTTCCTCTAGTATTTAATAAAATCGTGAATAAGTAAGTCGTAGGCTTGCTGTAGGCTTCACATACCCATTTGTCCATCCGTCCTACGGTAGATTGCAGAACTTAAGAGATAACTTCCCACAAACTTGAAACATTTAGATGCTGCAATACTCGGATAAGGTAAAACGGCTGTCTTAATTAACTTAGAGATGTTGCAGTATAGCTAAGGCTCATATTAATGGAGGATTTAAGTTCACAACTTGACAGTAGATGTTACAGTTTTGCGGTATCATGTTATCTTGCGTATTAACTTTATACAGCTCTTGTTTTAGAACAGATTAGCCATTTTAATGTTCCTCTCTGGTTGTAAAGTTATGTAGGTCGGTCAAGACCTTACAGATAAAGCCGATCACTATATGGATGGTGCAAATAGTATTTTTTGGCAATGTACAAGTAGTGAGGATTACGACAGAACTTATTTGTATATATTCATAATCCCCATCAAATTGTAGTGGGTCGAATTAAGTAGAAATTATGTTATTTTAACTGTCTGGTCGGCTTATTTATAATCAAATTTGAATAATAAGATTTTAATAAGCATTATAAGATAACAAATTGTAGTAAACTTTAATAACCCTGGGAATTAAATACCATCAAATACTGTGTTTATGTGGAAATACAAGCAAAAACTACAAATTAATATTATTTGATGAGACCCTAACGACCATAACGACCAGGTTGGACATCGTGACCTGTAATAGCGCACAATTTCTGTGAAAGCATTGTATTAAGTCATTACCACAGCTTATACTATAATAATAGCTGGCACATTGCATACAAAAGCTAAAGCAGCTTTCTCACGGTTAGTGACGATTTTAGACTAGTGGTTCGCCCCGAACTGAGATCTCGCGAGTCTCCCATAAAAACAAAATATATATTCTTAATCTTTGACTACCAAAATAGTGCCACGAAATAAACAACCACCTTAATTAAACCGCCTGTAATTTGAATGAAACTGTAGGTCAAGCCTACAGTTTCATTCAAATTACAGGTAACGGGAGTTCATGTTAATTGCTAAATCTTTTTTGGGGTACAAAATGCAGTTATTCTGGATTTCAGACTTTTGCCTATATTAGTGTCACTAAAGCTACACGAATATCAAATTTCAGCATTGTGGGCTCACTGGTGTACACTGTGAATTTTGTTAAAGTGTTGTTTATATTATGGCTAATAACTCAAAACCCCCAAAAATTAAACTTAAAATAAAAACAGGGTTGAAATTTACTAATAATGACCTTTAATTTGACGTCTCACTTGACCTAATAGTCTCCTTTTCATTTTTTTTTACTCCTCTTGAACTCCAGTATCTCAACAATCCCCAACATTTTTAGCTCAGTTAGTCACACCAAAATTGTCACATCACTATCTACCTACTATGTATCAAATTTCACGATCATCGGATCAACGCTTCGAAAGTTATCCTCGGACAAACAAACATACATAGTACATACATACAACGCCGATTTGCCCAAGTTGATTTGGGCACCTCGCATCGCTAGATCAATTATGGATTCTGCTATCGAAATCACAATTACGTGTGGCCTAGATTCAAAAATACAAATAAAATAAACCCATGAAACGTTTTTTCTTTATAGTTTGTTAGAGACAACTCACTGGGTGCCCCGTATGACGGGCATCATCAACTACAAAAAGGATTGCAACAAATATTTGCAATTCATGCATGGATTTGGCTTCAGCAGGAGTCGAACCCGCAACCTTTCCGCAACCAACACCCATCAGTATGGTATCACCATCCGTCTCAATTCTGTACTACTGCAGAGATAGGCCTATGCCCAGCACTGTGCCGACACAACCTGAAAACGATCACAATGATTTTCATTACATTAAAACTGAACTAGCCCTTATACAATAAGCTGTGTCATTACTCCCCACGATGCAATCAGTGGAGTGCCACCAAAAAAGGACTTCGTCGAAGACGGCTTTATTGCGTTTTGTATTATATTGCAGACGTATTTCATCGTAATCTCTTGCATTATTGCAGTTGGTTAGACATTTATCCATCATCATCATAACAGCAAGACGTCCACTTAAGGACAGAAGCCTCCTCCATAGATTTTAAGAGCCACTGATATTTTGCGGCCTGCACTCAACGGCTCCAAGCAACCTTTACCAGGTCCTCCTTCCATCTACTGAGGATAGGAGGGGGGTAATAATAGAATAGAATAATCATTTATTTGGTACACACAAAATGACACATGAAACAATTTTAAGGAACAGTAGATACATTTGAATCCATTATGACAGTTCGACTTATGTGTCTGCCTACCAAAATGACGTTTAGCACAGCATATTGTTGGATGTTATGGATCCAACGCTGATTTTCAGCTGAAACCAGAAGCAAAAGGTAGTGCAGCAGCGACGAAGTAAAATAAAAATAAATAAAGAAGTGAGTAAATAAAAGGTGTGCAGTATTATTAAAATGTAGATATACATTTTATAAACATACTTTTCTAAAATAATATTATATATGACTTATGTATCTTAGTTATGAATCCAAAGGTTATGAAGGTAAATGGTTATACGAGGCATGCCTTTTAAGTTTTGTCGTTTGAAGAAAAAAACACATCTAGAACCTTATAGTACTTTTTATTGTTTTTCAAAGTATTCACAACGTAGCTTAAAACACTTTTCCATTCGCTCAAACCAGTTATTATAACATTTATTCCACTCTAAAGTGGGGTGTTCAAAATGGCTGTCTTGAAAGCGTCGACTGCTTCTTCACCGGACTGGAACCTTTGACCACGAAGACTTTTCTTAATTTTAGGAAATGTAAAGAAATCGTTAGGGCTTAGGTCAGGACTGTATGGAGGATGGTCAAGAATTTTTACTTTTTCCTGCTTCAAATACTCAATCGTTTGACTAGCGCTGTGTGAGCTTGCGTTGTCATGGTGCAGGATGATGCGTCGCTTTGAGTTAGATTTTCGAAGTTCGGCGATGACTTGTGGTCTACAAACTGTAGTATACCACTCTGCGTTAACCGTTCTACGATCTTCAAGTGCAATAGTCGCAACATGGCCGGTTTTTCCAACGAACGTGGCCACCATCTTCTTTGAAGTGCTTCGAGAACGAACAACTTTAGTCGGCTTTGGCTCGTCTTGAAAGACCCAGATTGTAGATTGTTGTTTGGAATCAGGATCGTAGGCATAGATCCAAGATTCGTCACCACTTATGATGTCGTAGACGTGATTTGACTCCCCTCGGTTGAACCTTTGCAGAGTTTTCTTACACCATCTGACTCGGGTCGCCTTGTGATCGTCGGAAAGCAGATGCGGTATCAAACGGCAAACTAGCTTTCTCACACCAAGCGCTTCATGCAAGATCTTCTGAATGGTTGTCCCTGAGATGCCTAATAGAGCCTCTATCTCTCGATACGTCACATGACGATCTTCGAGAATTAGTTGTCTCACAGCAATGATGTTATCTTCAGTGAAGGCGGATTTTGGGCGTCCTTCGCGAAATCTGTCACTAACACTAGTATGTCCACGCTGGAATTCTAAATACCAGCGTTCGACAGTCCGCAGACATGGGGCTACATCACAGAACACAGATGTTAGCTCTTCTAAACACTGAAGCCGTGTCAGGCCTCTTCTAAAGTTGTAGAAAATTATTGCACGAACATTTTCCTTAGAAAGATTCATTTTCGTACGTGACCTGACAGATTCAAATCGAAACTGTGACTAAACAATAGCATTAATCCTAATACTTTCAACTGTTTTGAGATTCAAAATGTAAACACATTCGAATATAGAACAGTTCCAAATTCAAAATTGCCGGAAAATATGGAAACGACAGAACTTAAAAGGCATGCCTCGTACATAAATAAATATGGGAAACTATTTAAAATATATTGATTTATATATACGTATGTAAGAAGAGTAATTGGATGACTAGATCAAAGAGAGCCGACATTGATGTTAGCATGTTGTATTTGGGCAAGGACGGGGCATCCTACGCTGCGCGTTCCAGCGCGTGATCTTTACTCGAGAACCTTTCTGCCCCAACGCCCGTCTGTTCTTCGAGCCATACGACACTTTTACTTCCTGGGAGCTTATATTTACTACAAACTGAATAAAATTTTACATTTATTACCCGATGAACACCCATAAGTGTAAATTTACCCTGAAAATTTGGCTACTCGAACAAAACTATGTGGAAACCGAAATCTTGCTCGTTGTTTTATAATTATACACCCTATGTTTATGTAAATATATTATAACTAGAACTTTATTTTTGTATAATTTTTTCAGTACAAAACAAGAATTAATCTTCTTGTGTACAAGTGTAACTCCGTCGGTATAGGCATGCCATCTCACAGTTCTTCCTAGTTTGGGAGCCTATGTTTCTTTTGCAACTAGGTTTTAATATTTAACTTAAATACTAAATCTGATATACCTACCCTATGTCAAGTTTGTTACCGCAATAAATTATCTGTATCTTTATCATATGCCCAAAATATCTAACACTTATTTCTTTGTGCTAATACTGGCGGTCGTGGGACCAAATGTTCTCAAGTGGAGACCATGCACTGTAAACTGAAAGGACGGCTCCCAATTAGTGGGAAAGACGACCAAGCATAATTTGCTAAGAGCCGTTAAATGTGTGCCGTGCAAGATCAGTCGCTGTGATCTTGTACTCTAACGATATTCGACGTGGGAAGAAAGATATATAACTTTTTGCCATCAATATTTAAACCATAACTATGTTTAGCAGTGGACGTCTACAGCTAAAACGATGATGATGATGACGAAAATACCCAATCATAAGTTAAACTGTTGGCTTCAGTTAAAACACTACATCAGAGACAATCGGCCTCTTACCTCAAATAAGAAAATCGAGCGCTGGGTCCTGCGAACTTATTTTTTCAATTAATGTAAACCGTCTTATTTATCCTTTTCAATATTTTCTACCAAAACTACAATCCCTTTTACAGAGAGTAAAATACAAAAGTATATAAATAAATCCAGTGAAGGATGCAGGGTAACGCCCAGATCTCAACACAATGCGGGGAACGTATTGTATCGTAAAGCATTTCGAGAAATCGCTTTCTCAAAAGCGAGCTTTGCCTTTTTGCAGTTTATAACGGCTCTCATCCAGATTGTATGAATACAAACAGTATGGCTTTTGTGTGTTACATCCTTTGTACGTGTGGGTAGCCTTTAGATTAAGATGTTTATTTATTTTATCAATTTTTATATGCTCCATTTCTTTATACAATTAATTCAATTCAATTCAATAAATTGATTTCAGACGTATGTATTACGGGATATTTACCATGATTTGTGAGATTTTGAGTATCCCGATATTTCAACAAATCATGCTAAATAGATAGATAGATAGATAACTCTTTATTGAATTACCACACAAACAGAAATAATACAAAAATAAATATAAGGCTAGAATAAATAAGGCAATACAATGGGCGGCCTTATCGCTGAAAGCGATCTCTTCCAGGCAACCTTTGGATGGAGCGAAATTTACATATGGAGTGCGGTGTACTTTGTAGGATATATTTACACAAATATTCTTAGGTATACTAAAAAATATGATAGGGTTCCTATCCTAATACTTAAAATACTTATAAAACAGACTAAATATCCCGTTTTTAGTGCAAATAGTGTTCATAACTATGATAGTTTCAAAAGTAATATAATAATACAATTGTTTATATTTATAGGGTGTTTGATAATATACGCACAAACATGAAAGGGGTTATGTTGATGAGCATAATAAATAAATTTGTGAAATTTTACCATAGAAATGTGAAATTTATTTTGGCATGTAAAAATAAACAATTTATTAACACTTATGTTGTGCTATTGCATAAAGCTTGCCATCTAACCACAGATACTGTATTGGTGACGTCTCGAAATATCTCTTGTCCCTTTCCAACCCAAAGCCCGCAACCATTTCCGAAAGAGATATCAAATCGGCCTTTATTTTTGGATGTCGATTGCAAGAGTAGGCAGTAAGTTTTATATCGACTTAAACACCTAAACTTAGTTGATTTTCTTTAGAATTTGATAATATAGTAGTTTTTTTTCGAGAAGTCTTTTTTTATGTTTGGCGAAACCGTCACTTGAATATCTTCAGTATATTACCAAACACCCTGGTTATGAAACTCATATGGCTTTGGGTAGGATACTTAGCTAGACGTGGTGATGACAGATGGAGCAGGGCAGCGACTGAATGGTGGCCGAGGAGCGGATATATATTAGAAGGGTAGGACGTCCGGCAGCGAGATGGGTGGACGACATCATATAGGTCGCGAGCCATCAATGGGTGAGACAACCGCAGGATCTTGGTGGATGGCACACACTTGGGGAGACCTATACCCAACAATGAGTGAAGTCATCACAGATGATGATGATGAAAATAAATAAAAAATATAAGGTGATATTACTAAAATAAATATGTCACGATGCAAGTGGATATATGTGGTTTCTTCCTGCCCTCCGGGATAAAGGTGTGTCAGTATGTATGTAGTCATATTTATAATTTAGCTTTGATTCCTTAATATCTTATTAAAAAGTATAGTTATATATGTTGTACATAATCTTTATAAACTACCTATTTTAAAATGTATAACTTAAGTCCAGCAACTAGTCCAAATTTATATATTATATAATGCGAAAAGACTTTTTCCCCAACCTATTATATATCTCAGCGGCAGTATTTTAAAAATTAACGACCCATCCATAAACAGTCATCATCATCTACTTTGAATATAGATGGACTAAGCTATAAGGCATCATAAACCATAATCGAGAACGGAGTAATGATGACCGACCTAATACCTAAAGGTGGGTCTTCACAAAGCGAATAAAGAAGTGTGCTCTTCTTCACAAGGTCGCACATGAAGAAAAATATTAAAATCACTGCACTGCTGCAGTGATGTCCCACATTCAGGTGTTTGTATTTCTCATACCAGACCTCTGCCTTTTTAATTCCTTGAAGTTACGTGAAAGACTTTGAGTTGATGGTAGCAGTTTTTTTACTGACGGGGTGGTTACCGTTGCCTAGTAATCCAACGGAGTATAAATCGTATCTAACTAAAAAATGTACGGTTTTTGACATGAATACGTTTTTAAAATTGCTTCCATAGTGGAAGGCAATTCAAAAAACGAATGATAACAAAATCGGGGATACAATTTAATATTGCAGCTACCTATCTACCATGTCCATCCAAAATTTAATTAGAGCACTGGATAGCTAAAAGATCAAAGAAATCATCACGCTAAGTGAGGACTGTGACGCATCGCGCGCGGTGGAGGAGGAAGCGCGGCATTTTGAGGTAATTTTGCTGCGTGTCGAGATCTCCATTTAGTATGAGCCCTAAGGGCTTTTTAGTGTTAAAACATGATTATAACATACATTAAATAGCGTATTTTATATTTTGGTATAGAAAATATTACCTGCTACACGTATTCACGTACAACACACGGCCGTGTCCGTGACACAACCATACCCCATTTTTTTAGTTTCAGGCTGGCTCTGATAATCAGTGTTTAATTCGTGTTACAAGCCCCAAACTGAAATATTATCCGCTACCCATCCATCAATATCATAATCAAAATACTTTTTCCGCACTCATGCTCTGAAATTTAGTCATTGTAAACCCGATATCGGCTACGTAAATGTGATTTACGGCCCTAGGGCCGTAAGAAAATTTGAAAATGGAATGAGGCCCATTGAATTTACAATAAGCTAAAATCAAATACAATCTCCATGACGAATCATTATTTCTATTTAAAAATAAAAGAAGTAACATTCATAAATGCTATAATGAAATAAAACCTCCATGATAAATCCTTAGTTCTAATAAATAAAAAAGCCATAGTCTAGAAGTGAGAAAAAAAACAATGGATACAGAAAATGCAAATTTTCGTGATGCAAAATTATGTGTTATACTCGAGGTAAGCGCTCAATAACTCCCTTGATTAGTCTCTTAAAATATCTCGGATGTAGAAAAGATCGCTTACAGCCCTTGTATAACAATGTACTATTACAGTGGTATACAGCCGTTCATTCGCTTTCGCAATTTTTTCCTGAGTAGTGTACTTTCGCTTATGAGAACGAGGCTTTACACTTAAGATTAATTGATCCTTCAGTGGAGCAACTGCTTTATAAATTAATCTTAGCTGTTTCACAACTCGGTACAAGTAGGTTAATAATTAACTATGATTCCGAAATCAATAAGTCCCTGAGTCAGTAACAATTAGACCTCACATGGATCTCTTCGGATCATTAATAATTTCTTACTGATTGTGCGATTCGAAGCTTCTTCGATATAATAAGATACTAACGATATTATTCTTATAGTAGAAGTGAGTTACATCATCATCATTAACGTATCAGCTGGCAGTAAAAAAACGCATCCTCCGTTGATTTTCAGAGACCGCTCTGGTGTGGCTTGCACCCAACGGACCTAATATAGGGAATATTAGGTCATTTTTTTATCTGGTGGGGGGCCGTCCTTCACCGCGCGTTTCAGTGGGTGGTCTCCGCTCGAGACGATAATAACCTTTTTGCCCCAACGACAACAGTTCTTCGAACTATGTGCCCTGCTCACTAACACTTTAGCTGGGGTATATCAAATACATTAGTTGGCCCTCAGATCTTCTCATTTCGCTTAATAATAAAAAAAATGCTGGACATTTCACACAACGCTAACTAGCCGCAAAATAAGCAGAGCTTCTACTATGAGAACAAGATAACTGATTGAATACTTATAAATATACATTCTTATAATATATAGAATAGAAAAACATCCAGACCCGGAACCATAATCTGTAGATCATGCAAGCACTCCTCTCCTGCGTCTCAGCCCGCTATTCGCCTACTGCGCCACGGAGGTCGTCAAATAATGTACGAGTGTGTGAGTGAGTAAAATGGGACGTAAATCAAAGAACAATGATGTTTTAGGAACCCACTCGCGTCTATCTTACAACACAAATCAAGAATACAAACAACAGTTAAACCACGTTTAAAAATCTAATTACCAGTTGAATATAAATTGAGGTTCGAAAACGGAATATCGGCGGTTGGTATCTGACATTGGCGCCAGCGAAGTGGCTGAGTGGGTGAACGAGTCGGACTGTGGACTGTGGCCAGAGAAACAGCGACAAGCGATAGGCTGAGTTGAAGCGATTAAGATAGACGAAGATTGAACTATCGATGATTGGTATCTGACACTGGCGCCATCGAAGTGGCTGAGTGGGTAAACGGGTTGAACTGTGGACTGGGGCCAGAGGAACAGCGACAAGCGATAGGTGAAGCGGAAGCTTACGATGGACGAAGATTAAAGTAACGATGTTTAAGACTACTGACAGATAATAGCGGTGAGTTAAAAGGGTGTGAAGCCAGTGTAATTTGTATCTGACGGTCGCCAGTTCCAGCAAATACCAATTTGTCAGTGCGGGTGGTGATTAAATCGAAACAAGAGCAGAATGTGCTCGTGGAAATAGGATAAATAAATACAAATCCATTGAATTTCACGATATTTCGAAAGCTTGCTAAATACTTCGAACTTTGTAACGTCAGTTCCTAGATCTTTGCATTTATTCCTGGTGGAAAATTGGCAGTTAAGTGAAAGAATACAATTGTTGTAATTCCTGGAACTGGGAATGGAAATTCGCCTCGCTTATTGCAACTATATCAGAGCGAATGGACGCAGAGGGCTTGCAACAGGTTTATTTTTAGTTTTGATTAAAACGGGTATTTATCGCGTAAGTCAACAACCGTGACCACGACTGTTGCAACACACCCAAAACGTCAGGATAACAAATAAAAAAGGTACATAAGCGATAAATACCTGTTTTAATCAATAATTAAGCACAGTGATCGCAAAAGTTGGCAAAATACTATTTTTAGTTTATACGGAACAAAGCCGCCTCGCTTTTTGCTCCGCCACGTCCATAGCCCAACATCTACGGTGATTAACTGTGCATAGCACACAACTAACCTGGACAGTTGTAATTATTGGCTACGTTACGATACCGTGCGATCCTTTATCCAACTGATCGGAACGTGAAACATTGGCCACTGACTTTCATGTTCACTTCACAGCTGATTGATTGAAGTGTTTATTGAATGAGTCGATTGTTATAAGTTATCTATTCAATTGTTGAGATTAAGTGGGGTTTTGTAAAGGATTGGTGGGGGTGGGAATGGGCTGAATGAAAATAGGTGAGATAGCCTTTTTTTACCTACTCCTTAGAAAAAGGTACATACATATTGTATTGTAGTGGCAAACTCCTTGAGTAAGTTATAAAAACGAATATGTAGCTGTTTTTAAAATTCTAATGTCATATATTTTATTAAATGATATATATGACGGGGCGTAAGGGGGCCCAACCAACATCTCTCGGGTTCCAAGTCAACCTCACCTGCAAGCGGTGCGCTCTGCCGATCAGCGAACGAGGCTCTGACGAAACCACCCGCCAACACGCAACTGGACCAGCGTGGCGGTGTTATGGTCCAAACCCCCCCAAATATGGATAGCACAAACCAACCAAGGCCCCAAGTGCCCGGCGACTCCAGCGGCGCTGCTGGCATGGACGGGTGCCATGTTAGCCCTGGGGTCAGGGGTGCCAAGAATCTCCAGGTGAGATCCGACCGTCAAACGACCACAATGCATGAAATAAAGGATACCGATATGCTCAACATATTAACGTACAACGTAAGGACGCTTAAAGATGACGAACGACTCTTAGAATTGGAAAACTCGTTAAGAGATATAAAGTGGGACATAATAGGTCTTGCAGAAGTCCGAAGAATTGGAGAACAGACTGTAGAGCGTAATGGTAATGTATTTTTTCACTTTGGAGAAACCAAGGGACTCTACGGCGTAGGTTTCCTGGTGGCTAAAAAGTGGAAGGATAACATCATCGAATTTATTGGCTATTCAGAAAGAATTGCGGTCCTCAAGTTCCGACTAACACCTACAAAATCTCTGTCACTGATACAAGTATATGCTCCAACATCGAAGCACTCAGACGAAGACATTGAAGACTTTTATGATCTCCTGAACAAGGCATGTGACGAGAATAGAGGATCATGGACTGTAGTTATATGTAGGTGATTTTAATGCGAAAGTAGGGCCACGATTAGATGTAGATGGTGCAACAGATACTCTAGGTAAATTCGGTTTGGGAAAACGTAACGAACGCGGTGCACGCCTAATTCAATTTGCATTTGGTCAAAACATGGTAATTTCTAACAGCTTCTTTGACAAAAAACCCCAACGACGATGGACATGGGTGTCACCTGACGGAAATTCGCAAAACGAAATCGATTTTATACTAGCTTCCAACAAACAGATAGTTAAAGATGTTTGCGCCATTAATAAAATTAATTATGCTTCGGATCACAGACCAATAAGAGCAAAATTAAAATTTGAATTTAAAATACACAGAACTAAAATATTTACAAAAAGATTAATAAAACATAGTAAACAGCACCTTATTCATAATTCGGAAAAGTTTAAATTAGAACTCTCAAATTATTTTAGTCAACTCAAAATAGATGAATCAGATAATTCAGAAACCCAATATAAAAACATAGTTAATGCAGTTCACACAACAAGCAAGAAAATTAAACCGATGAAGAAAAGTAAATTTAAACTATCAAACAAAACCCAGAATTTATTAGAAAAAAGACTCGAGACCGACTTTGGGTCACAAGACTATAGAAATATAGACAAAGAGGTTAAGCGCAGCATCAGAAACGATGCAAGAAACTTTAATACCTACAGAGTAAAAATAGCACTAGAGAATAATAGATCGCTCAGAATAGCAAAACAGGGTATCTCTAAGGGTAAAACATGGATTAATTGCTTACAAGATAGTTCCGGAAATAAATATAATAATAGAGGCAAAATATTGGAAATATGCACAGAATTCTACAAAAATCTTTACTCCGATTCTTCAAAGATGACAACAACTATAGAGTATGCTCGATCAGATGCTGTACCATTCATAACAGGACGGGAAGTCCATGATGTCTTAAAAGCCATGCATTATGATAAGAGCCCTGGAGAGGACGGTGTCACGACCGAGGTTTTAAAAACTGGAGCCACTGTTTTACTACCCCATATCACAAATCTCTTCAACACCATTCTAGATACAGGTCAGGTACCAGTGGAGATGTGCCACTCAAACATAATTCTTCTTCACAAGAAAGGAGACAAAAGTAACATGAATAATTACCGTCCTATCAGTTGAGTGTCATATCTCTACAAAGCCTTTATCAAAGTTATTCAGAAGCGCATAGAAGGTATACTAGACCAGCACCAACCACCGGAACAAGCTGGATTCCGACCTCATTTTTCCACCACAGACCATCTCCATACGCTAAATCAGGTTATAGAAAAATTTAATGAATTCCACAATCCACTATATCTGGCTTTTGTGGTTTACACAAAAGCTTTCGATAGCATCAACCACTCAGCAATCTTCTTGGCTTTAGAGAAACAAAATGTTGAAAAAACCTATATAGACCTAATTAAAAGCATTTACAGCAATAGCTACGCTAACATTAAATTAAATACATTAGGAGCAAAGTTTTTAATAGAAAAGGGAGTCAAACAGGGTGACCCGCTCTCTCCCAAATTATTTACGAGCACTCTAGAAGAGGTTTTTAGACAATTGCCAGCCTCATGGACAAATGCAGGCATTGAAATCGGCGACCAAAAACTTACAAACCTTAGGTTCGCTGACGACATAGTTCTCTTTGCCACCAGTGCCCCCCAATTAGAACAAATGCTCCAAGACCTGAGCAAGGCAAGCCTCGAGGTTGGACTGATGATGAACCAGTCAAAGACCTAAGTTATGACCAATAGCAAGAAACATAGGGTCAAGGTAGATGGGCAAGAGATACACTATGTCGATGAGTATATTTATCTGGGCCAGATAGTCTCTTTCAAGAACAGACAAGATCGAGAAGTAGACCGTCGTGTCGATAACGCTTGGAAGAGCTACTGGTCCATGAAAGAGCTAATGAAGTGCAACCTTCCACTGTCACTTAAGCGAAAACTCATCGACATGTGTATCTTACCCATTCTAACCTACGGTGCTCAGACTTGGTCATTGACGGACTCACAAAAGTTCAAACTCGGGGTATGCCAACGAGCGATGGAGCGTAGCATTTTAGGTGTTAAGCGGACCGATAGAATCCGCAACACTACTCTACGCTCTATGACCGGAATCATCGACGTGGGGTACAAGGCTGCAAGACTCAAATGGGAGTGGGCGGGTCATGTCACTCGAATGCACCCTGAAAGGTGGACTAAGATCTCCACCGACTGGCAACCTACAGGACGACGGTAACGAGGCAGACCGCGAAAACGTTGGCGCGACGATCTGGATGGGTTCCATTCTGACTGGCAGGAGATTTCTGGAGAACGCAAGGAATGGAAGCAAATGGGGGAGACCTTTGCCCAGCAGTGGGACAGTATAGGTTATTAAAAAAAATATATATATATGACGACCTCCGTGGCGCAGTGGGCGAATAGCCGGCTGAGACGCAGGAGGTTGCGGGTTCGATTCCCACCGCGGAACAAATGTTTGTATGATTTACAGATATTTGTTCCGGGTCTGGATGTTATTATATATATTATAAGTATGTATGTATTTACAAAAAAAATGTATATAAGTATTCTATCAGTTACCTGGTTCCCATAGTACAAGCTCTGCTTAGTTTGGGGCTAGATAGCTCTGTGTGAAGTGTCCAGTCATATTTATTTATTTATTTACCTCCATGTATAAGTAGATACTGTTTTTTCAAATACTAATAGTAGTAGAACAATTTCCAAGAAATATTAATAAAACTTCTATTTTATGAAAGTATCTATATTTTATCTGCTTTAATAAATAGCCAGCACACAACTTTGGTCATATTTATTTAACTTTGTATCTAACAAATAATTAGAATATCACATTGTTATGGTAAAAACACATTTGTCGGCACTTTCAGATGTAGCCCAAAATGAATGATGTCGTTTCTTCTTATTGCAAGCAAATCAAGCAGCAAATTTAGTCTAAACTAAACTATAAAACCTGACAGTATTTGTAATGATTGCCTTTGCAATATATTAGCCCTTCGGCATCGCGTGGGCCCAAAATAGGCCAATCCACAGTATATACTTGTTTTATGGACTAGCAGTAGATACGATAAAATTCCTCGGAAAGCTATTGCCGTAGGATTCTAGGTATATTTTTATCAATAATGCATTTACTTCTCGATAACTGTGAAGGTGTTTATGAGATAGACTATTTCTGGCCTTCTCACTCGTTTTTAGTTGATTAAATTGAATAAATTTACTTTATTTGCAACTTTTTATTTTACTTAAAGCTTAGACCACGGATGAATAAAAAGATGAACCACTTGAAGCATTCGAAGTATGCCAATCCAGTCGTGTATATGTCCGTACGATAAACGTTTCCAAAACATGTGCCGATCGGAATCCAATATAATAATAATAAATATTGCTGGGCATTTCACACAGCGCTATCTAGCCCCAAACTAACAGAGCTTGTACTATGGGAACCAGATAACTTATAGAATACTTATATACATTTTTTATTTGTAAATACATACTTATAATATATATAGAAACAACCAGACCCGGAACAAATATCTGTAAATCATGCAAACATTTGTTCCGCGGCGGGAATCGAACCCGCTACCTCCTGCGTCTCAGCCGGCTATTCGCCCACTGCACCACGGAGGTAGTCCGCATGAGCACTATTGCGTAGCATGATAGTCCTTAATGTCATTACATCATAAAGTAAATTCACATCGTTTGAGTGCTTCTGTTACGAATAATGCGGACGGTACTGTAGGCCCGACGAGATGGCAGTGTCTAATTCTAGCACTAGGGTGGGGGGAATAAGAGATCTGCACCGACGTCCCGCATTGGGGTGTATTGTACATTACCCCCCTACTAACTTAACCCCAGCCATCTTAACTCCTTGAAGTAACGGAGTAGGACTTTGGGTTGGTGGCAGCAGCTTTCCAGGGTCCTCGTGAATATTGAAATACCTAGTAGCGGTGTTGTTGAAAGATGAGGATTCAATGATCTTTGCAGACCTGTTTTCAGGTTGGCATTGTTTGTGGCAGTGCAGTGACGTGTCACGTGCTCCGGGATGGCAGTGTGGTGCTGGCGGGACGTGGATGTGCCTCGACGTGTTGTACTTGATTAGACTTTATTAGACAATACACACGACAGCAGCGTCCCGCCGGATGCGTCAGCACCGAGACCTTAGCCGTCACTGCCATGTCTGGCCTGGAGACAACGGCGTGAGCGAGGCGTGAGCTGCCATCCTTTTGTTCCACACGCTCAGAGGTGCATAGTGACATGCTAAACGTGCCCACGCCCCGCTGGCGCCCCGCTACCGTCCTGTCACGCCCGCTGGGTGCTAGGGACTATAGTGTTACGCCGAGGCTGTTAAACAATGAGTAATAATCGAACCTTCTCGAACGCTTTTGTCTTGCTGTGTTATTGTTGCTATTGTTTGTGGTTTCGCAGAATGGGCAGTGGCCATTGTGTCGAGGGACCGACCCTTTCCTGGAAGGATCGACAACGTTCTCGAACAATCGAAATGTGTGCGATATAAATAGGCCGGAGAGATGGCCGGACAGTCAGTCTCGAGTCAGTCTCAGTGAGTGAGTTAGTCTCAGCGAGGCCCTGGAGGACTGACGTGGGAAGGGTCTCGCGTGAACAGTAGTTGCTCCCGAGTCAGTCTAGATTAAGCTATACGTGCGATCATTTCGGTGACTTTAAGTGGTGCACCAGTGGTGTGAATTAGTGTGTTGTGATACGTGTGACCAAGTTCGTGTATTCAACGTTTAGTGCTGAATAAAAGTGTTATTTTGGTTGGACTAATTCCCATTATTTTATCCCGAATCCTCAGCTCGTAACAATTTGGTGTCAGAAGTGGGATAAAATAATGCCGGTTCTACCAAAGGATAACGTGGACGGTGTCAGGACGAGTGGTCAACGACAACAGGAAATGGATGAAAGGCGGTTTGGAGATTCTCCGGTTCAAGAAGCTCGGCAGAGTCGTCATCCGATGGAGATGGAATCAGCCGCCGCCGAATAATTTGGAGCATCATCATCATCATCCGTGGGGCAAGCTCCTGTGACAGGCGATCTTGCTGCTATTATGGCAATGCTTTGTCGTCAAGGAGGAACAACGCCGTCAGCATTAAGAAGAGAAGCGTCGTCAGCAGGAAGAGCAGGCTCGGTTGCAGAAGGAACAGCGACATGAACAGGTGGAGCAGACTCGGTTGCAAGAGGAACAGCGACGTCAGGATAAAGCAGAGCAGGTCGTCAACAGGAAGATCAGCGACGTTGGCCATAAGAGCGTGCTCGACTGATGAGGGAATCGTTCGGTTCATCTGGAAAGGAATTCCAGGAAGTGAAAGAACAGATAGAAATGATGAGAGCCGTGTTTTGGAGGCTGGAATTGGGATCGCTGATGAGAAAGGGACTCTGGGTGTCCTGAAGTACTGGAGACGGCAATGTGGCTCCTCTAGTTGCTACATCTTCAGCGCGAGGTGCGCCTAAAATTGTTCGTGTTGATCGGCTGCCGCGATATGTGGCTAAGAATGCTCGGGACGAGCATGTTTTAGGAGGGGGCAGTGTTACGCCGAGGCTGTTAAACAATGAGTAATAATCGAACCTTCTCGAACGCTTTTGTCTTGCTGTGTTATTGTTGCTATTGTTTGTGGTTTCGCAGAATGGGCAGTGGCCATTGTGTCGAGGGACCGACTCTTTCCTGGAAGGATCGACAACGTTCTCGAACAATCGAAATGTGTGCGATATAAATAGGCCGGAGAGATGGCCGGACAGTCAGTGGACCGGCTCATTCGCCTACCGCGTCCACACAGTATTCGCGCGCGCACGGACCCTTTGCTCCGAACGATCTCGGCAGCGTTTTCTTCTGGAAACGTCTGCCGAGTCCGACCCGCTGTAAAAAGTGTGCGGGGACCGCCTTCCCCCTCGAGTTCCGGACTGCGAGACAGCAGTACCCAGTACCGCGAGCCGCTAAACCCGAACGGGATTACGGTTTCGCGGTGCCGGCGTCGTCTCGCTAGTCCCCGGTCGCGCGAAGGCGAGTGCCGCAACTACGTGTTTCGTGTTTTTGTGTAGTTTTGTGCCGTTAACTCTGTTGGTTCCGTGTTGTGTGTAACCACGCGCGATGTCGGACACTAACGCCCCTTCCGGTGGGCCCGCCCGTGAAGGTCGGAGCTCCCGTAAGGACTCCCTGCTCCCGGAAACCTCCGACACATCCCTGCCCTCGAGTCGCGCGTCCAGCTCGGGCCGCGACAGCTCGGCCTCGCGCTCGCGATCCGAGATCGTAGGGCAGGTGATTGAACGCTTCTTGGAGAAGAAGCGGAAGAAGAAGTCCAGCACCCCAGTACCGCGCCCAGTGCCGGTAGGCACCCCCCCCCCACCTCCGCGGACAAGATGCCTCCGCCAAATCCGCCCAAGCCACAGGTGATGAAGCCTCTGTCGCCCAGATCCGAGATCGACAGAAGCTACATCATCTTGGAAAGGCTAATCGAGGCAAAGTGCCTCCCCACCAAATACCTCAGCGTACTGAGAAGCACCCTTGAGGAGGACGAAAGGAACCTCTCGGCCCCAGCGACGCCCACACCCGAAGAAGCCGCCGCAGTGGAGAGGCACAAAACCCTCGAGATCCCGGACGTCCCGATCCCAGGCCTGCGTAGGAAGCGGGCCGACGACAGCCCATCGGAGGAGGAGGTGAAGCGCAGATGCGCCAAGCCCCACCTCACACCACCACTCCCGCAACGCGAGCCCAGGCCCGAACGCCCGCAGCCACCACCCAAGGACCAACAGCAGCCTTCCACATCAAAGGCTGCCTCCTACGCATCAGCTGCAGGAGCAAAAAAGGTACCTTCACCCACACTACCCACATTATCTGCCACCCCCCCACCCCCTCGGCCTCATAGCCCGGAAGGCGCGTCAAATTCCGACAAGCCGACCGCCGCTATTAAGCCGAGGTACCCCCCACTAGTAGTGGAAGTACTACCCAACTGGGCCACCCACTTTAGAGCGCTTAAGGAGCGCCTAGGCCACCCACCAAATGCCCGCCCGTACGGAAAAGGAGTAAGATTCTCGCCAGCGACCGGAGAAGAATACCGCACCGTACAGGCGTACCTGACCACCATAGAGCGTACGGAAAAAGTCGTTTGGTTTTCGTACGCTCTCCCCGAGGAGCTTAATCTTAAGGTGGCAATCCGGGGACTCCCCGCCGACACCCCAACCGAGGAAATAGAGGGCGACCTCCGCCGGTTAGGCTTCGAACCGGAGGCCATACGGGCCGTCCGCCCATCCAAAGGTCGCCCAGGGTGCATATTCTTCGGCACCCTGAAGAAAACCCCCAACCTCACCCCGGACATTTATAATGTGACGGAGCTGCTGAACATGCCCGGGGTGGTAATAGAAAGCTGGAGGGGTAAAAAGGGCCCCGCCCAGTGTCACCGCTGCCAAGCCTTCCGGCATAGCAGCCACAATTGCCACCGACCACTCGCCTGTGTACGGTGCGGAGGACCGCACTTCGCGGGCGACTGCCCCCGACCGCGTGAAATGCCCCCAACGTGCATAAACTGCGAGGGGGCGCACACCGCCAACAACAAGACGTGCCCGGTCTATAAAAAGGAGGCGAGGAACAAGAGGGCGGGCACCACGGCCCATACCACCGCATCCGCGGCCCTCCATCGAGGAGGTAGAAGGGAGCGCTCTGCGAACAGCGGAGCTCAAAACCCCGCACTCCCCCAGACCCAGACTCAGACTCGGCCCCCGGCCCCATACACACCCCTCCACCACACGGTGAAGGAGACCGCGGGCCAGTCGCTGATGGCCCCAGCGAATAACCCGCAGACAGGGAAGGCCACCAAAAAGAGGAGGAGGAGGACCAAGCGGGTGAGAGTGACAGAGGACCTCTCATCCTCAGACTCAGACGCTCCCCCATCAGGGCCCCCGCAGCCCCCTCGGACCGATCTGCCAGCGGTGATCGGGAAACGGACTCCCAGGCCAGGAGCCCTCCCGACCCCCGCCCCCCAGGAACAGGAACACCACCCACTGAGCCAGCACTCCAACCCGCAACCACCACCACCGCAACAACCCAAGCGCAGGGGGGGGAAACCGCACAGACCTGCACCCCTACCGCCCAAGACCACTCACCGTTACGACAGCGACCGGTTGGAGCTGCTGGACACGCCCCTACAAATCTTGCAGGAGGTTCTGCAAACCCTACGAACGGGGGGAGACCCGATCCCAATAGTGCTCAGCGGGATCGGGAAACTCTTCAAGGTAGGGAGTTGAGAATCCTGTTCTGGAACGCTCGGGGCCTCATAAGTAAGAGCAAAGGGAACAAAACCTTGCTACTGAGGCCCCTACTGAAAGAGCAGAACATAGACGTGGTTCTCATCAGCGAGACCCTCCTCAAGCCATCAGACAAGCCAAAGTTCCCGGGCTACCACACCTACCGAAGGGACGACCAGAACGCGGAAGGAAGATGCATCAGGGGCCTGCTCGTCCTGGTGAGGAGACGCCTGATACACCAGCCGCTCCCAGAGCTGGATTTGAGGTCCATGAAGGCACTGGGGGTTGAGATCTGCATAGACGGAACACCCATCCAAGTCCACTCCATCTACCACCCCCCAGGAACGCCCCTAGCACATATGGACCTCCAAAAGCTGCTGCCAACCGCACCGGGACGCCCAATCATAGCGGCCGGGGACTGGAACTGCAAGCACAGGAACTGGAACTCGAACACCAGAAACAGAGACGGGGGTATCCTCCAGCAATACACGGATACTCACGGCTACGAGGTCGCAGGCACTGATACGCCTACCCACTATCCAGAGATAGCCAACCAACTCCCAGACGTCATCGACCTCGCAGTCCACGCACAGCTGCCTCAACACCCAAAGCTGGAGGTACTCCTGGACGAACTGCAGTCGGACCACCAACCAATCCTGATGGTTGTGGAAACCAGCCCGGCCGCCCTAAAACCTCCTCCACCAAGACCTGGAATCGACTGGGCCTTGTTCTCAGAAGCCCTACACACCGCAACCCCCACAAGGCCAGTGAAAAACCCCGCAGATGTGGACAAACTGGCCGGGGAGATCACGAGCGCAATCCAAAGGGCACTTTCCGAAGCCTCACTACCACCACGTCAAAACAGACTCACCAAAACACCGGCACACCTGACCAGACTTCTCTCAGAGAAACGTAGGCTGAGGAAAGAGTGGCAGAGAACAAGGGACCCACGTCTGAAAACCAAACTGAACGCCCTCTGCGACGAGGTGAAGGCAGAGCTGCAAGAAGACAAAGCCAAGGAATGGAAGAGAAGGATAGATGACGCCACAGATGACTGGGCATCACTCCACAAACTCTGTCGACAGCTGAGGAACACACCAACCCCGATTCGACCTCTCAGACACCAAGATGGTAACCCCAGATACCGAGCTGAAGACAGAGCGGAAATCTTCGCAGATAGCCTTGAGGCACAGTTCAAAAACAATCCAGACAAAGACCCGGCACACACAATAGAAGTGGAAGCCTTTGTCGAAAACTACCTCAAAGCTGATACCCAGGAGGCAGACACCGCAGAAGGTATTTTCTTCTCTCCCGGGCAAGTCCAACGGGCCATACGTCGGACAAAGCCAAGGAAGGCACCCGGCGAAGACAATATAACGAACGCTGCCATCCGTCACTTCCCCCCCAAAACGATCGCCTCCGTGACCCGGCTCTTCAACGGGATCATGCGAAGCGGTCACTTCCCCTCCCCCTGGAAATCCGGCCGGGTTATCATGATACCGAAACCCGGCAAAAACATCCTGCTCCCAGAGAGCTACCGTCCTATCACCCTTCTTCCCAGCCTATCGAAACTGTTTGAAAAGCTCCTCCTCACCCACATTAATCCCTATATCCCCCCGCGTCCAGAACAATACGAATTTCGGTCTGAACACAGCACGACGCTCCAATTGACTAGGGTACTGCATCACCTCACCACCGCCTACAACAGGCGCGAACACTCAGTCGCAGTATTCCTGGATATGGAAAAAGCGTTCGACCGAGTCTGGCACGCGGGACTCCTCTACAAGATGGCTACCTCACCAATACCGCAGAAGGTGGTGAAGGTAATAGCGTCGTTCCTACATGGCCGCAGCTTCTCAGTGCGCGTGGAGCAAGCGCTCTCCTCCAGACGACCCATCGAGGCGGGAGTACCGCAAGGCAGCTGCCTCTCCCCTGTGTGTTACTCACGATACACTGATGACATTCCCATCACCGAAGACGCTCTGTTGGCCCTTTACGCGGACGACGCAGCATACATCACCAAGTCGATGAACCTCAACCACGCCGCCACCAAAATGCAAAGGGTCCTAACAGAGCTCCCCGCCTGGCTTACTAAATGGAGACTGAGTGTCAACGTGAGTAAAACACAGGCGGTGGCATTCTCGAAGAGGCTCACCCTGCCGCCGAAGCTCACTCTGGAGGATCAACCCGTGGCCTGGTCGCACACGGCGAAATACCTGGGAGTAACTCTAGACCGCAACCTCACGATGAGAAAGCACGCAAGGGACGTCCGCGGTCTAGCGAGCGTAACCCGAGCGCTACTCAAGCCCGTCCTGCAGTCCAACATTCCGCTCCGAATGAAGGTTGGATTGTATAAGACGTACGTCCGCCCGCGTCTCACATACGCGGCCCCCGCGTGGTATGCTTTGCTAGCCAAAGGCCACAGAAAGATACTGCGAAGTCAGCAAAGCCTATGCCTCCGGACGATCGTAAACGCGCCACGGTACGTTCGAAACGCCACCATACAGCGGGACCTGAAAATTGAAAGTCTGGATCAATTTATAGGCCGCTTAGCGACCAGGATGTTCGAGCGCCTAGATAACTCCACTTACTCTCATCTGCGAGAACTGGCCCCTCTCGCAGAAAGGCCACCGAAGAGTAAGCCGTACCCGCGGGAACTGGCCACAGACACTGACGACGACCAGGCGTCGTCAGATAGGGGTATCCCTCCCTCATCCCTTCCCCCTACCCATCTTCCTTTGAAGGTACCTGCGCGGCGACTGTCCGAAGATCCTCCCTGCGGAGTGAGCATCGGGCGGCCAGTAACGCGTGAGTAGCAAACCTGAGGCTCCGCGAGCCGACCCGATGACCCCCCCGTTGAAACGGGGGGCGGTAAGAACTCCGCAGGAAAGGGCCAAAAAGCCCGGCACTGCATCCCCCACACCGGCTTCGCCGGTGTGTGAGATGAAGACACGGACAGTCAGTCTCGACTCAGTCTCAGTGAGTGAGTTAGTCTCAGCGAGGCCCTGGAGGACTGACGTGGGAAGGGTCTAGCGTGAACAGTAGTTGCTCCCGAGTCAGTCTAGATTAAGCTATACGTGCGATCATTTCGGTGACTTTAAGTGGTGCACCAGTGGTGTGAATTAGTGTGTTGTGATACGTGTGACCAAGTTCGTGTATTCAACGTTTAGTGCTGAATAAAAGTGTTATTTTGGTTGGACTGATTCCCATTATTTTATCCCGAACCCTCAGCTCGTAACAATAATATGCGACCCGGTATCCATCTTTTTGATGAGAAACATCTATTGGCGCGCCTTGGGGTAAGACTGACTTGTATGCCGTCTTGCTCTAATGGCATGCATCCAATGCAATAGTATACATCAAATATACAGGGTTACAGGAAAAATCGTGCTAGATCCGTTAAGGGCGTGGAGTACTCATCATTTCTGACTTATTTCACTATGAAACACCCTACCCTAAACTTAACCCTTTTCGAGATATTCGAATTTTAATTTTTTTATTGAAAATTGCCGATTTTTAGGCTACTAAATTTATTTTTGTTTATTTTGTGTATCTTATTATTATTATTATTGCATTTTTACATGTGTATAAGATGCTTTAGGACGTCTATCATTAAAATAGTGCATAAGTTAATTGAATAGACCGTAGTAGACAAGTGAAAGTTAAGAAATAAAAAAAAATATTAGAAAGTTTATTTTTCTCTAAGGGATATCTAAAAAAAATATTATGGCAATTGTTCGGCAGATGTTTTTTAAAATATCTACGTTTCATCAGCTATCTAACGAGGTATAATAATCTAGGGTTTTATTCAAATGCATTGAAAAAAAATTAGTTTTATAGGCGACAGTGGAGAAGAAAATTTATACTTAGCCCTAAAAAGTAAAATAAAATAATAGGTAAGCATGAAATGTCATTTATTAAAGATTTTCACACAACTTTTTCTTATTCTACAGTTCATGTTCAACATGGCCGCCTCTATTTCTGATACATTGTCGCATCCTTCTACGGAGACCAGTCTTTACTACTCCAGTGGTTAACGTGGTCCTCATTTTATTGGCTGCATCCACAATCCTTTCTCGTAAGTCTTCCACAGACGAAACTGGATTCGGCTCGCTGTACACAAGACTTTTCATGCACCCCCACACGTGAAAATCCATGGGGGTTAGGTCCGGACTTCTTGCTGGCCATGGCAACGGTCCACCTCGTCCTATCCATTTGTTTGGATAATTTGTGTCCAGCCAGTCTCTGACACTTCTCCTGAAATGGGCAGGGCAGCCATCGTGTTGGAACCACATGTCCCTGATCAGGTTGAGTGGCAGATCATCCAGCAAATCACTTAAGTCTGCTCTCAGGAAATTTTCGTAGCTTTCCCCATTTAAATTATCCGGGAGAAAGTAAGGTCCAATCAAATGATTGGAGATAATGCCCATCCACACATTCACGCTGAATCTTCGTTGGGACCCCTTCACTCTTTTCTTATTGGGATTCCTTAGCTCTTTTGGGGCCCAGTAATGGGCGTTGTGATAGTTAGTTATGCCATCTTTATCAAATTTGGACTCATCCGTCCACAAGATATTTCTTAGAAAATCTTGGTCTTCTACGTCCCAACTACTTTTTTTCCACGAAATGTAATACAAACCCTAGATTGTTATACCTCGTTAGATAGCTGATGAAACGTAGATATTTTAAAAAACATCTGCCGAACCATTTCCATAATATTTTTTTTAGATATCCCTTAGAGAAAAATAAACTTTCTAATATTTTTTTTTATTTCTTAACTTTCACTTGTCTACTACGGTCTATTCAATTAACTTATGCACTATTTTAATGATTGACGTCTTAAAGCATCTTATTACACATGTAAAAATTCAATAATAATAATAATAAGATACACAAAATAAACAAAAATAAATTTAGTAGCCTAAAAATCGGCAATTTTCAATAAAAAAATTAAAAGTCGAATATCTCGAAAAGGGTTAAGTTTAGGGTAGGGTGTTTCATAGTGAAATAAGTCAGAAATGATGGGTACTCCACGCCCTTAACGGATCTGGCACGATTTTTCCTGTAACCCTATATACTATTACGTCAAAAGTACGGATAAAGAATTGTCTGTCGTCACGCGTATTTATATTACGTATGCTAAGATAAGATGATTATAAAGAGTTTTCTTTCATTATAAATTTTTTCAATAGCCATAAATTTAGATGTTTCACATCTACCGAGCGTCCCGTGACGGATACATTTTTTTAGACTCGTGCCCTCGTGTTTCGACGTTTTTGAAACAACTGCAAAATTTATGACGAATTTCAAATATTGATCAGCCAAATAACTAACTCTTCCTAATAGAGGTTATATTTAGACTTCTCTAGAAATCTATGAAGGAGGCCTAGTTTAAGCGGTAGACGTGCTATTACTGATAGATGATGATGAATATTAAGTTACTGAAATCTTCCAATTTCAAATTCCGCGCATCAAAACCTTCATTATCATCATGAAGTTCATTTTGAAATTTATTTTTCTAAGCAGATTACCTCGTTCTTTTTGCCAATAATATAGAAGACCTCCAACTTATGATCAAGCAACTGCACGATGCTTCTTTGGTAGTGGGCCTTAGGATGAATATATCCAAGACAAAGGTGATGACGAATGCTGCCGGATTCCCGAATTCAGATGTGATGGTGGGAATAAGAAGTTGGCAGTAGTCGACAAATACCTTTATCTTTGACATATTTTTTCTTTTGGTAAAGAAAATCAGAACAAGGAGGTCTCTAAACGAATACAACTCGGGTGGGCTGCATTTGGAAAGCTTGAAGATGTTTTTCGGTCAATGAAGATCCCACAATGCTTGAAAACCCGTCTGTATAACCAATGTGTCCTGCCAACAATGACTTACGCATATATGGGCACTCACTAAAAAAACTGTGTACAAAGTACGAGTTGCACAGAGAGCCATAGAGCGCGCCATGCTTGGCATTAACCTGCTGGATCGAGTTCCCAATACCGAAATCCGACGCCAGACGAAAGTCCAAGACGTCGGAACAAAGGTGGTGGAACTCAAGTGGAACTGGGCAGGACACTTGGCTAGACGAGGTAATGGCAGGTGGAGTAAATCTTTGACCGAATGGTGGCCAAGAACAGACCTAAGAAGTCCAGGACGTCCGACGGCGCAGTGGGTCGGCGATATAAAGAAACGGGCAACTCCTGGATGCGCGCAGCACAGGACCGGGAAGGGTGGCGTTTACAAAGGGAGGCCTACACCCAGCAGTGGGTACTTATGGGCTGTGGATGATGATGAAGTAAACATGAAATCGCCTTCAAGGGAAGCAAGTCTAACTTGGATATTTCTACCCCCCGTCATATTACGATTATCGCTTTATACAAAGCCTAGTTTTAAGATAACGACTCAACGCTTAACTTGTTTAATCAACTTCAAAATTCAAATCAAGCGACGCTCAACTGTTTACTAATCACGTACATTCACGAAATTATTTGTCGACATTATTTGCATAACTGTACGGTACTTAGAGGGCTAATAGAGTTAGTGGAGAGCAATGCAATGTGTGTGCAGGCAAATGATCTGTGATCGAGTCGAGCAGACACTAGAAACGCACACGGCCTAGTTTCATATTTTATAATAGAATATAATATAACTAGTGGTTCGCCCCGAACTGAGATCTCGCGAGTCTCCGATTAAAACAAAAAATATGATTTGTAATCGATGTACTATCAAAATAGTGCCACGAAATACATAACCACAAACTTGACCTATAGTTTCATTCAAATTACAGGTAACGGGAGTTCATGTATTGTGGTTACACTTTTTTGGGGTACAAAATGCAGTTATTCTGGATTTTAGAATTTTGCCTATATTTGTGACACTTAAGCTACACACATACTAAATAACAGCACTGAGAGGTCACTGGTGTACCCTGTGAATTTTGTCAAAGTTCAGTTTTTATTATGGCTAATAACTCAAAAACTATAAAAAGTTTACTATAAATAAAAATGAAGTCTAAATTTACTAATGAAGACCTTTCATATGACGTCTTATTTGACCTAATAGTCTCATTTTCATTTTTTTTAACTTGAACCCCAACATCTCAACAACCCCCCAACATTTTTAGCTCACTTAGTCACGCCAAAATTGTGCCATCATTACCTACCTATATATTAAATTTCACGATGATCGGATCAACGCTTCGAAAGTTATACTCGGACAAACAAACATACATACATACGTACAACTCCGATTTGCCCAAGTTGATTTAGAGATATCTCTTCGCTCGATCAATAACGCTTTATTATACACCAGGAATACTTAAAGAATATACTAAAAATAGTATATGCCAATAGACGGTCTTATCGCAAAAAGCTATTTCATCCAGGCCACCTTTAGGTGGAAAGTAATGAGCAAAGCAGTAAAGGATGCCGGTGCAGGGTAAAATTAAAAAAAAGTAGAGAAATAAAAATCATAATACAGGGTGTCCCAGAACTAGTATTTTAAGCGCCTGAACAGGGTGATTCCGTCCATGAAAATTAACAAGTTTGATATAAAAAAATACATATATCATCGGCAATTGGGCCACCACACGCTTCACGCGATCTTTTCTACCCCATACTTACAAGATGTAGAATGAGCTACCATCTGAGGTTTTCCCGTTAGGCTACGACATGGCACGCTTCAAGAGAAGTGTTAAAAGGTTTCTATAGGGTAGGGAACGCATCGACAATACCCCGGTTGTTGTCGGTGTCAACAGGCGACGGTGACCGCTTACCATCAGGTGGGCCGTAAGCCTGTTTCCCCACAAAAAACATTAAAAAAAAATTAATCGTTTTATTTTGCAGGATAACTTTCTTGAAATTCTTAAGTTTGTCTTTAAATCACCTATTTTTTTTTAGATTTTGGCCTTCCCCAAAACATACCTTATACAAACGTAATTTAACGAAGTCCTGAACCTATTAGAGGAAACAGTCACCGACATAGCACAAAAGATTAGAAAGCTGAAGTGGTAGTGGGTGGGGCACATAGCTCGAAGAACTGACGGCCGTTGGGGCAGAAAGGTTCTTCAGTGGTGTGGAATTTTCTCATTTATTTTCTCCAAAAACCAACCCCCTTGTCCGCCAAAAAAAAGCAACTCCCTCCATCTTCTGACTTTAACAGCCAGTACTACTTGACATTCATTCATTTGGCTTGGGTATAGGCGGATTGGCGACAAGTGGAGACCTTACACTGGAAAGTCCAGCGTAGGATGCTTCCCCCCTCCCCCCACTATATGGAAAGACGACCTGTTAAAGTTGCTGGGATCTGTTGGGTGGAGACCGCCCAAGAACGGTCGCTCTAGAAATCTATGGGGGAGGCTTATATTCAGCAGTGCTTTTGTGTCTGATATGATGATGATGATGATGAGCCTATTGTATTTGACATTAGAAAACGAGTTTGCGAATAATATTGCACTGAGCCCGGAAGTTGTTGTTTACTCTGTCCGCAAGTAAAGTTGGATATACTCGTGTCGTAATAATCTACTCTATATTCGTAGCGAGGCAACGAGAAAGTCGTGTCTTGCACTCACATCAAATTTTGATTTCTCTTAAACCTGCCGTATTTGCTGAACGAAGCAACGATAGTGGTACCACTGTCAACAGTGGTGACATACGTAAACAAATCTTAGCGAAAGCCTAGGCATGCCTTCTCATATTATTTACTAACCGAGTGACTTATGAATAAGTTCATTTTGGGATAAGTCTCAAAGAAAAAATCCAAGTTGCTTAAATAGATAGGATACTTCGTTGATGCTTAACTTATGTCTTCATCTAATTGTATCTATAATATTTTTCAACTTTCGCGACCGTTGTTGCAATTGCAATACAGTCGAAATGTTGCGATAACAAATAAAAAAGGTACATGCCCGATAAATACCCATTTATACCAAGTAATTAAATGTATCTATTACCCAAGAATACTAACTATCTCTACGTACTGTAACTAAGGACCATGCCATACGCTAATGTTATGCACACATATTTCATTTTATAAAGGGCACTGATTAATGAATCTAGAAAGCCAGTAAACTCTAAAACGATAGTCATCTACTGAAACTGGATTCGTTTGATCTTAATTTACCTCTCCTATATTAATTATAAATAAATAATAAATATTGTGGACATTTCACACAGCGCTATCTAGCCCCAAACTAAGCAGTGCTTGTAGTATGGGAACCAGATAACTGATAGGATACTTATATACTTTTTTTTTGTAAATACATACTTATAATTATTGTACAATTTTTGCATTGGCAACTTGTAATTATTATTTTACTAATATTTTTTTATTTTCTTATCTTTTTCATATAGGCACTGCTAAGTTTTAACTTTTGACTGACGTCCGTGGCGCCAATGCAGGTTTAATGGCTGTAAACCAGCGCTGAGCAATAGGTTTATTGTTCAGTATAATGCTGAGCCATTCCCCTTTTTCGGCACAGGGCTCATAGTGACTGGATACGTATTTTTAGTACTATTTATTATTTTTTGCTTAAGTAATGTTTTTTAAATTGTCTGTATTTTATTGTGTTTATTTAATTGTCTGTCTTCACTTATCCACTGTATGTAAATTCTGTGTGTTTGTTACTTGTGTCGAAATAAATGTCTATATCTATCTATCTATCTATCTATCTATCTATCTATCTATCTTATAATATGTAGAGAAACAACCAGACCCGGAACAAATACCTGTAGATCATGCAAACATTTGTTCCGCGGCGGGAATCGAACGGCGTCTCAGCCGGCTATTCGCCCACTGCACCACGGAGGTCGTCAACAACATACATGATATTCCACAACATTTTACCATAAATTATGTGTTAATCAAAATTCCAACTAAATCAATATAACCAGGTGTGTTGTGCTTAAACACGATACCTCAACTTGTTGATACAGCGGTGGGTATAACTGATAAACATCCTAATACCTAATTAGTACGACAATAGATTAGAAAAAAATACCTCATCTCCAAAACAGTAACCTGTCAAACCTCGATTATAAAACCAGCTTTACCTGCAACAATAGAATAAAAACAATTTGTAATGTGGTTACCTCATTTCTAACAATATATCCGTGCCCCCGCACCTTGTCAACTAAACCATTGTGGGTGGCATTAGACTAGTAGTCATTAGAGTAGAGATCTCGCGAGTCTCCGATTAATACAAACAATATTATTTGTAATCTTTGACTATCAAAATAGTACCACGAAATTAATAACCAGATAACTTGGCCTACAGTTTCATTCAAATTACAGGTAACGGCAGTTCATGGTTATTCTGGATTTCAGACTTTTGCCTATATTTGTGTCACTTAACCTACACGCATACCAAAGTACAGTACTGTGGGGTCACTGGTGTACCCTGTGAATTTTGTCAAAGTTCAGTTTTTTATATGACTCTAAAACTATAAGGACTTTACTAAAAATAAAAACGGAATCTAAATAAATGTACTAATGAAGACTTTTCATTTGACATCCCATTTGACTTAATAGTCTCATTTTCTTGTTTTTTTTTACCCCTCTTGAACCCCAATATCTCAATAACCCCTCAATATTTTTAGCTCATTTAGTCACACCAAAATTGTGCTATCAGTTACTATAACTTGGCTTATAAGTTACAGTCGATTTGCGATGACGCTAGTCGATAAGTCCGAAAATGTATGGGATTTGACACATGCTATAGAAACACCACGTGATACAGCGACAACAAATGTATGTAGAAATCGAATAGATTCGCAGCGAATGTAATTTGGCTACGGGCGCTCTGGGGTCTACAGGTGAAGACAAGAATCGATTATAGGTGAACGTGATTTATAGTTTTACTATATCATTGAATATAGGTATCATACAATTAGCTCTTTATATGGTATCATTATAGAATATTGAAACATTATTTTTATAATGATGAGCTATAGAATATTACGTGGGTTTCGTTTGAATTGCCAGTAATTTTTGTAATCGTTACGGTACATACTATAATTGTTGTTCCAATTGTATATATATTATAATTATTGTTTGTAAACATTGTGGGTATATCGAGATATTAATAATAGTTGTGGGTAGACTTGCAATAAATCAATCATGGCTAGATCACTGTCTTTTCATTCACAATAATTCACATGCTCTGAATATTATTATCAAATAAATACTTTAACAGACATGACATTACAATTTAAAATAGTGTTTGCCAACTAAAGAGAATTTACATTTAAATAGTTTCAGTTGGAACCAGTATTTATTTTATGAGGTTGTATTATCTTTACAGGCTTTTTAATAACTTGCAATGTATGTTTGTCCGGGTAGAATCTTGCAAATGAATTTTAAACCCGTTCCCCTTAATCGATTGAGCTGAAATTTGGAATACACATGTAACTTCGGTGACAATGCAATAATATTACCATGGAGGTGGTCTCGTGATGGAGACGGATGCTAGACAACGGAACTTCTGATTGGATTATAGTAAACTACTAGTGTTTGGGCTCATTTGAATCTGCTTGCGGTTCCGATTGAGAGAATCAATTGAGAGAAGAGCCAGGAAGCTCATAGGCAACGATGAGCTAGTTGCTGCAAGGTTCCTCAGCCTGGAGCATTGACGAAAAGTTGCTAGCCTCTCAGTTTTTTATCAAGTACATTTCGGAGAGTGTGCGGCGGAACTTTTCAACCTAATCCCACCATCTCCATTATATCATCGGACAACCAGACGCTCTGCGGTGCGCCACCGCTATATGGTAGGAATACCTCCCATTCGCACAAAGCGGTTCTCTTCGACCTTTATTATGCGCACCGCCAAAGAGTGAAGTAAATAGGTTTCTTCTAGGCAAGCGTGTACCATCGTAGACTGCATTATCGCGTACCATCAGGCGAGATCGTGGTTAAATGCAAGCCTATAACGTATACAAAAACAAAAGACTATGAATTGTATAAAACTTGTTTTGAAAAAGTAATTTTTTAACATAAAACTTGTTTATCTATGACAGTAATGAGCAAAGTAACGAATATGAAACAAAATAGGGGTCAGATTTTTTTTGTTTAATACAAATTTAATTAATTTTTCAGTTTATGATTATCATGATATATCAGCACACTTACATTTTTTTTATTTGATAAATAGCTACAAACAACTAGTAATACATAAAGCACTGCAAAACCTTAATTGTTTCTTTAAACTTAAAACACCCGTCACCTTCACCTAAACACAATTTTATAGTTACAATCACACACACACACACACAACCGACCTACCCACCCAAATTACTGTTTACAATCTATTACCAAAAGTATGTAGGTACGCAAACATAGTAAGTGGATACAATTATAAACACAAGTGTTATAACTTATTAAGTATAGGTACTTTTAATTTATTATGTTAGTTCTTAATGATAAAACGGCACAATAATCCTCAGTGCATCATTATGCATTACATGTGACATGATAATGGAAGTCTCAGCTTTTTAATAAATAATAAGCTTTTCGTTTTCAATAGATTTTTTTTACCGCTAACTTCATTGGATTTCATTAGCCAATATTTTAATATTATCGTTAAACGTAAATTATTTATAAATTCCTCTGTATGGCCGATTCATCTTGGTTAAGGATCTTTCAAATTAATCTCACATTTTTGCTGTCAGTCACATAACACTTAATGGCCGAAACCTTCACTTTCTTCGATAACAAAAGATGAAAATAAAACCATTCCTATTAATCATTGCACTTGATTGATGATGCACGCCATTACTTACGGTTGTGTCGTGTTGACAGTTAAAAAAACATTAATTACCACCTACGGCAGGTAAGCTTCTGTGGTCCAGTTATTTGAGATCAGGAGCTCGTATGATTTAACGTACGCTATAGTGCATAACATCATTACGTATAATAATAACAATAAATTTCTCTGGACATTTCACACAGCACTATCTAGCCCCAAACTAAGTAGAGCTTGTACTATGGGAACCAGATAACTGATAGAATACATATATACTTTTTTTTGTAAATACATACTTATAATATATAGAAAAACACCCAGACACGGAACAATCTGTAGATCATGCAAACATTTGTTCCGCGGCGGGAATCGAACCCGCTACCTCCTGCGTCTCAGCCGGCTATACGCACTGCGCCACGGAGGCAGTCATTATATCAGTATGGATAAATTCCTTTATTCATTTATTCTAGAACGATGGCAACGGATTCCGTGTATGTATATTCTGGTTTAATTTAACTTTTGCATACTTATATACATCAAATTCAAGGCAGGATGGTTCCCGAGTGGAGCTTTGTTAAATCTTTGGCATGATGGACTACTACTAGACAGTAGATGGAAAGGCGAACTGCAATTTAGTCTGCAAAAGACCGATCGCTCTGAAAATCTTTAGGGGAAGACTTTATTCAGCAGTGGATATCCTATGGCTGATATTATTATGACAATAATAGCTTAAATTTGGTTTGCATTTCCAATACATAGGTACCTACTTTAGGATTATGTATATATATATTTTTTATATTAAACTTGTAGACACACAAGCTGACGGGCCTCCTGATGTTAAGTGGTCACCGCCGCCTATAAACTCCTGCAGCACTCGAGGTACTGCAGTCGCGTTGCCTAGCACTTAAAACCCTATTTACACCTCTCTTGAAGGCGTTCATTTTGAAGCCCACTGGAAAAACCTCCGGAGGAAGGTCATTCCACATCTTGCAGGAAGAAACGAGGGGGTGAAACGCACCGTGTGAGACTTCCACGCATCTACAATATGTGGGTGAGCTCGTTGCCGGTTGCGGGTGGTACGATGATGGGATTAAATTGAACAGCTCTTCAGAACATTCGCCGTTATATATTTTATAGAATAGAAAACGCGGAGCGCTCCGATGTCACGGCGCAGACTCAGCGGCTTCAGATCCTTAGATACTGTTAAGAGCTGAAGGTTCGGGATAAAATAATGAGAATCAATCTAACCAAAATAACACTTTTATTCAACAATTAAACGATGAATACACGAACTTAGTCACACATACTCACAACACACTAATTCACACCACTGTTGCACAATAAACCACTAAAAGTAACCGAAATGTTCGCACGTATAGCCAAATCCAGACTGACCCCTTTTTTTTTCGAATGGACTAATCTCGCTGTTGGCCTCTGAGGCCGTGACAGCTTAACCGAATAAGACTGACCCCTCCGGCCGTCTCTCGTATTTATACCGCGCACAGTTCGCAACACTCGAACGTTCTCGATCGTTCCAGGAAAGGGTCGGTGTTTCGACATAATAACTATTCCTTATTCTGGTAAAAACGTAGCACGAGAGCCATCGAGAAATGCCGACCACCTATCACTTATTCTGTGACAACGATGCTTAATCGTTATTAAGTGTCTAAATATGATTAAGAGAGTTGTGAAATTATATAAATACATAATATATTATAAAATCTCTCTTATTATTGTTAAATTTAAATAGGTTTTGTCGCTAAATACGTTTAGGGATGTGCCAGCCGGGCTAAATGTCATCAACATACTCGTAACATAGGTGCACAGTAGCCACATATGAAAATCGTAAATCTTAATGCTATTATAATTATGAATACATGCATTAATATTATATGTCAAGAGAGTAAAATGAATAATTACATTAAAAATAAAATAAATAATGATGTAAGTAACATACTACTAGCTCCTGCTTTTTTGGTATGCCGGTAATGGAATGTCATTAACTCTTTATGATCTTGCCGAATCTTGTTAACAAATGCAGTTAATATTTCATTGCATTTTTATGGTCAAATTTGTATCATCGATAAGCAATTTCATCCATAAAGAGATTGACCCAGTTGTTGAATGAAATTTAAAATTGCCAGACGATTAATTAAAAATTCTTAAGCTTTACAAAGATACTGGAAGGAACGTATTCCAGGAACGAAACCAAAACTGACAGCTAATAATATTTATGAATTCATTTATTTCATTGATAATAAAAATAAAACATTGCATATTTCCAGACTATGGACTTAAATAACGGCAGCGGCAGGGGGGGGGGGGGGGAGTCCGTCTTTATAGGATTGCAATTATCCCGTTTTATTTTAGAATAATTATAGGTTTTAGTATGTTTTATCTGTTATTATGTTACATTATTAAGATTAGCTGCGATGCCGGAGGTGGCGGGTTCGATTCCCGCCACGGAACAAATGTTTGCATGATATACAGAGATATTTGTTTCGTGTCTGGGTGTTTTTCTATATTTTTTTTTGTAAATACTTACTTATATAAGTAAGTATTTACAAAAAAAAAGTATATAAGTATTCTATCAGTTATCTGGTTCCCATAGTACAAGCTCTGCTTAGTTTGGGGCTAGATAGCGCTGTGTGAAATGTCCAGCAATATTTATATTTATTTATTTATTATTAGACACAATATAAGTATAAGAGCTTTGTTTATAATCAGGTGATGCATACAGTGCATTTTTTGTGATCTTTTTGTGACCATGATGATATTCTAAAATAGGCTTAATGTTAATTGTGACAGTTAACGTACATTGTGAGAAGTTAAACTCTGTACTCGAAATGTTTATATATTTTTTTTAACTATATAGATCTTCGTTTGACCACAATCTCACCTGGTGGTAAGCGATGATGTGGTCTAAGATGAAGCACGAAGATCTAGAAGAAACCTATTCACTCTTACCTTAAAGAGGGCCTGGATTGTATTCTTTAGGAAAAATATATGTTAAAAAGTCATTGAACTCTTTTCTTCCGTAGATACAAAATATTCAAGCGTGGTTGTACTAGCCTGCTAAGTTAAAGTGAAGCAGGAAGTCAAATGCTATTTAATTATACCCATTTGACATTATGATACTGTTTTAACACTGGAATATTAATTTGATAAACGTTTACAGCATCCGGAAGTGTGTGGGAGGACCCTCGAACAAAGCGGTGGAATGTCAGACCTACCTGCGCACGAGTCATATTTGGGACTTCTGTCATTTGAAAACCAATTCTATTTCAACAATATTAGGACCAAAATCAAAAGTAAGGCTTTACAGATGAATAATAAATCTCTGGGTGCCTGTCATTTAAAAATCGCTTTATACACGGAAAGAGTAGGGTTTACGGTCAAGTAATCTTTTTTAGTTTGATAAAGGAGAAAAATAGTTAAGTATCCACAAACAACTGACGATAAACGGGACAAAAAAACTCTCTCACATGGACAAATTATCAGGTTTACCAATAATGATATTCTTTTTAAAATTTTCAGCTTTTAAAACATACAGACATACAAGCCATTTCTTATCTGATGTTGTTTGAGTTTGAGAGCAAAGATCTCAAAAATCCTGTCAGAGGTAGATTGTATCGGTCTCCTTCGGGAGAGCACCAGTTCTAAAAACCTGAGCAAACAGTAAGTATTATTATCATTAAAATATAAAACAGAGATTGTTGTGGTCCCTCACTGTAGGCCTCTTATGAAGTTTCGAAGTCACGCAGTGAGCTATGGAGAGGCCTATGCTCGGCGTTGATTTACTAGATCAAGTCACAAATGAGGATTATTAAGCCAAAGTGACAGTAAGTGGGGCAAATAGCTCGAAGAACTAACGGCTGTTGGGGCAGAAAGGTCCTAGAAAAAAAAATGCACTAGAAAACGCAGCTTAGGACGGCCCTCACTATTGAAACCATTGAAACCATTGAAACCATTTTATTCATTGTAAATGTGGTATGATACAGATCTTATAAAAAAAATACCAAAGTGTCCAGTCACAAATTACTCTTTCGAGTGTACAATGTTACTATACTACCTATCCCGTTTTAATAAATAAAGTGACAATAACAATAATTTAATTACAGGTGCATAACCACAATAGTATAAAATTGTAATAAAATTAATAATACCAGTTATGGCATAAATCATTAATTTTAATAAAATAATAAATTCATTTATCAATAAAAGTTTCTAATTAAATTCGGATAAAATAAAATGTCAAGTTAATATTACAGTAAAATTGATAATAAACTTTAAAAAAGAGAAAATAATAATAATAATTGAAAGTTAAGATGTTCATGAATAGAAAATAAAAATAAATTAATTGAATCGTAAAAAAATAATAATAATATGACAAAATAATAAATGTAAAAGTGAATCATTCTAATAGTTCTTTAACGTCATAGAAGCACTTGTCCAAAAGCCACGAAAAGAGCCTTCTTTTCAGTTTTTGAAAAGGTAGAGAGGTAATATCGCTAGGAATCTTATTATAGATCTTAACTGACATGGCAAATATACTTTTCATGCTTGTTGTTAATCTAAACTTTGGGAGGGCTAGTTTATTCTTAAATCGTTCCCTGGTCCTCTCACTATAAGGAGTAGGCTTTTTACAAAAATAGGACTGGTGCTTTTTTATGAACAGGCATACCTCATAAATGTACAGACAACTTAGTGGCAGAATATTTAGGGCCTTAAACAATGGCTTACATGATATGGTATGATCTCCAATATTACAAAGGGCTCTAATACATTTCTTTTGAGTCAAAAAAACAGATTTTACTTCACTAGAGTTACCCCAAAGAATAAGTCCATAGCGGAGATTGGAACTTACGTATCCGTGATAGGCCATTTTTCCTGCTTCAAGTGAAGACATGTGAACTATTCTCCTGAGCGCATACACATATTTATTTAATTTCATACATAAGTTTTCACAGTGTTTATGCCAATTCACATGTTGGTCGACCATGATGCCCAGGAAAGGAAACATAGGTACTTGTTGGACATTTTCATTTTTGTATAATACCTCTAAAGGCTTGGCTGAACCTTTTGGACAGTAAAATTGCATGATTTTAGTTTTCCCTACATTAAGTACTAAACTATTATTTTCCATCCATGTGCCAAGTTTGCCTAAACATAAATTAACATTATCCTGATATGTGGCCAGGTTTTTACCCTTTATTACCGCCACACTGTCGTCGGCAAATAAGATCATCGGATCCTTAATAGCATCACTAAGATCATTTATATACAAAATAAACAATAATGGACCCAAAATACTTCCCTGTGGGACTCCATACAAATTATTTCTAAAGCCTGATCTATGTTCAATAAGTGTTTTATTTTTTAAGTCTAAAGTGGAGATAGAGGTGCACTGATCACGATTTTCCAAGTATGATTGAAGCCATTTATGGCAATTTCCTCGAATGCCGTACAACTGTAGCTTATTTAGTAGAAGACTATGAGACACAAAATCAAAAGCCCTAGACATATCCATGAACAATGCACAAATAGGTACTTTTTCATCGATGGATTCAGTCACCATTTTCATTAGATGATAGGCAGCCAGTGTCGTAGATCTATTTTGTCGAAATCCATTCTGTTCTTCTTTTAAGATCTTATGTTTCTCCACAAAATTTATAAGGCGGGCAAACATTAACTTTTCAAAAACCTTGGACAATATTGATATTAACGTAATGGGGCGATAATTACTAATCTTTGACTTATCCCCTTTTTTATATAGAGGTTTTATAATTGAGGATTTCAGTTGCTTTGGAAAAATCCCTTGCTCAAAAGACAGATTAACAATGTGAGCTAATGGTTCAGCTATGTATTTGGCATTTCGTTTTAAGACTGCAGTTGAAATGTGATCGATTCCTACCGCAGCTGTATTATTAAGAGCTTTAATAACTTTAATTACTTCACCAGCATTTACTGGTTTTAGGAAAATTGAGCTATCAATAGATCTATCGTGTAATGTAGAGAAGATGTTAATCTTATGACTACATTCTTTTTCGACAATATCTATAAAATAATCATTAAACAAATTGCATATCTTCTCTGGGTTTTTTTCTACGTGATTTTCAACGTGAATTTCTTTTATGGTTACTGGTAGTTTAGTATTTCTATTTCCTTTAATGATATTCCATGTCGATCTACAAATATTCTTAGAATTCTCAATATAATGCTGATTAGACTTTTGATTAGATATTTTAATACATTTTTTCAATATTTTTGTGTAATTGCAATATTTACGAACTCTATCCTCTGTACGTTTTACTCTTGATGTGTAGTACATCTTCCTCTTTGTCTTAATAGATATTTTTATACCATTTGTGATCCAATTTTGGCGATAGTTAAGTTTCTTATTAATTTTTACTAGAGGAAAGCATAAGCTAGAAAACAGAATAACAGTTTCATAAAATTTTGCAAATGCACTTGCGGTTTCCGATTCACTATAGACCTCGTTAAATGATAGAGCTGACATAACATTTTCAAATTTTTGCATATTCTCTTCTGTATAACTTCGTTTAAACTCATACCAAGCATTTATATATATATTGGTATTTATTTGAAACTTAAAAATTTGTGCTGAATGTCTCGATAATCCCAGCTCATAAACTTTACCTATACCACTTACGTTACTAACTACATTATCTATACAGGTTCTTGATCTAGATGTGACGTGAGTAAAAGATTTAATCTGCGGTTTTAGGTCATAGTTCTGCAAAAGACCCAGCAGTATTTTAGTGGCAGAGTGTTTTGGTTTTAAAAAATCAATGTTGAAATCACCACTGATAATGATCTTGTTTTCTTTTTTGCAAATAGCAGGCAGTAATGTTTGCAATTTATTCATAAACACATTACAATTACCAGAAGGAATTCTGTATACACATGCTAAAACCAGCTTTAAACTCGGTATTTTAACAGCGCAACATTCGAAATCAAATGGTTTTGATATGTCCAATGGCAGCTGTAGTTCTTTAAACTCCAAACCTTCACGTAGGAGAATGCACGTACCGCCTCTACTTTTATCTGTCCGCTGGAATGCTGTTGCCAAACTATACCCTGGTAACACTAAATTACTCTCATGCCCTTTCTTTAAAAAGTGTTCTGATATGCATATTGCATCAATGAGTGTTCCCTTAGTTCTGAACTCATCTATAGCTATAAGAAGTCTATCTTGCTTACTTAACAGACTTTCAATGTTCTGGTGGAACACGGTGAAAATGCCGGCCTCCAATTCAATTACAGAGGATCTCCTAAAAAAGCCTCTTGAAACGTGTTTCCTTCTTCAGCATAGTGTATATTCTCAGTTTGCGTGGATTGATTCCTGTATCGTTTTTCCTGACGTTGTCTATGATATTCACTAAAATCCGTGTGGTAGCTGATGCGCAGTATCTCCTTTAACAAGTTCTGGGCTAGGTTTTTAGCGAAATTTGTATTCGATGGCTTAAATCTGTCATAGCCGAGATCCAAGTAAGCAGCGTTTTTAAAATTTTGTAATAAATGTCTTATTTCATAGTTAAGTTTAGTTTCGCTGATGTATCTATTCCTGATAGTTTGACATACTATAACATTTGTATTTATTGATTGATGTAGTTGATGGTTAAGATGAGACAAAAGAATGTATGGATTTAAGTCATGCATGCCTCCAATGACGATTATGTAATCTCTTTTAGTAAAATCATGTGTGTATCCATTCATGTATTTTACAATCACGGGCATTTGTGCGCATGGGTTACATACACATTGCACACAATATGATTCGCCTAGTAAGAATGCTAATTTTTTTGATAAACCGCGGCCCTGTTCGTCCGCCAGTATAAGAACCTTCCTGGGGGTTTCACTTATCATCTCATTTTGTGGATTATTTGATTTACGTCCAATATTTTCACTAATGGTTGATGTTTGAAATTTCTCTGAGTTTGTGACATTATCAACTTTATTGTCTATATTTTCTGCAGTATTGTCTCTTATTTTACTAATGTCATCTATGACAGAATTTTCTTGTACATTGACTGATGCTTCATTACTATCGTCCATGACCGATTCTTCTTGAGCGTTGGTTGGTGCTTCATTTTCCGTTTGCAACATTTTCTTAGCATTTTGCAGTTTGTATGTTTTTTTTTCTTTCGTACTCTTTTTCGGTGTACCCTTCCAGGGGGTCTTTTCATCGAGAACTTTGTTAAAAAGATTTAGTTTTCTATTCATTTCTTCGATCGATTTTTTCAAGAAGGAATTTTCTACACTGAGTTTGTCTATTTCGTCGTGTGCACTTGCAAGATTTGACGATAGATGGTCAATTTTGGTTTGTAACTCTGATATTTGGGAGTTTTCCATAAGAGACAGATTGGGCAGGCTGCGCCTTAGGCTTTCATCTCTCAAAGTCGAGTTAATTATATCCTCCTCCGTATCTGAAGCTGGTAGACTTCCCGATAAAAGCGTAAGTGGTAATTTTACAAGTCCTTCAGTTGCCTTATTTAACTCTACTGGGCTCTCCGTAGGCTCCAGGCATGCTCTACATTCCCATGATTCTTTGTGTTCTGGAGACATGGCGTAAAAGCTTCTTTCAGAGACCTTTGAGCATAAAACGTCGTAGAACTTTTTGCATGTTGCGCATTTTAGATAATGCCTGCCAGTGATCATATTTTTGCATTTTGCACAATGTTTCGTTTTTAATTTATTTCTGGTCAACATTTTGGTACTACTAGTGCCCTCTAGTGAATTACTATGGAAGGTCTTGTTTTCGCTGTTTTTTTTTTTCCGCGATCGATCTCAATAACAAAATTTTGTTCTTTTCGTTAGATGGCGTTCTTTAAAAATTTTTTAGTGCAAAAATTTTCATAAGTTAGTTAGGTTCGATCCTGGTACTGCGTAAACGTTAGTCCGTACCTGTCTCGCACACACCATCAAGACACTTAGAAACGTGGTCGAAATTTGTCTACTGGTTTCGCTTGACAGCTGTTCAAGTTTAAAGACGAATACGTATGCAAGCGACAATGCAACGTTTCTAGTGTAGTTATTTTACAATGTTTAACACTATTCGTTATTTAAACACCACTGATTGTCTACAATTTATCACAATTTAATTTGGAGTTGATTTTTTGATGTTTAATCCAGTAAATTTTAATAAATCACTGATTTTGTCCTTTGGTATTTGATTCACATTTACTTGATATTTTGATACTATTTCACCGAGATTACACTGTCACTCTGAGTTTATATGGACGTTAGCACTTTGAAGTAAAAATATTCACTTAATAGCGAAGATAACTATTTTTATTAGTATTTATAAAATTATGTAAACAAAAGCAAACTATCCAAGGCAGTGTCAACTACCCTCCTCTTCTACTAGATAGCAGTATGACCTAATAATGGTTACTGCAGCTTGATGCAAGCCACACAAGACTCTGTTCTGAAGAAGTTCTGCGATGGACGTCTTATGACTGCTAATATCATACATATTATTATGATGATTGATTAAGTACAAATTATCCAAATCAACTTGGGCAAATCAGCGTTGTATGTATGTATGTTTGTTTTTCCGAGGATAACTTTCGAAGCGTGTTGATCCGATCATCGTGAAATTTGATACTTAAGTAGTGATGGCACAATTTTGGTGTGATTAAATTATTAAATATTGGACGTTGTTGAGATATTGGGGTTCAAGAGGGGTAAAAAAAATGAAAATGAGACTATTAATGGTTGGTTTGTATGTCAAATGAATGGCTTTTGTTGGTACATTTTGTCTCCGTTTTTATTTTTAGTAAAGTTCTTGTAGTTTTTGAGTTATTAGCCATAACACAAACTGAACTTTGACGAAATTGACAGGGTACATCAGTGACCCCATAGTGCTGTAATTTGCTATGTGTTTAGTGTTAAGTGTCACAAATATAGGCAAAAGTCTGAAATCCAGAATAACTGCAATTTCAACCCCAACCTGTAATTTGAATGAAACTGTAGGACAAGTTAGTTGGATAAATATTTCGTGGCACTATTTTGATAGTCAAAGATTAAGAATAATATATTTTTGTTTTTATGGGAGACTCGCGAAATCTCAGTTCGGGGCGAACCACTAGTATTTAGTCAAACTAAAATGATAAAAAAAATAAGTGAATTTAACTTATTTTTTTTATTGTTGATAGTCAAGCGCTTGACCACTACCTCATCTGATGGTAAGTGATGGTGTGATCGAAGGTGGAGCACTCTTGCCTAAAAAGAACCTTTTCACTCTGGACTTGAAAACTCACTCCGAGAGTATACTGGTCCGGAAAATCATACTTTTAATAGACCTTTGATTTTTTTTTTTACAAACTTACTATTTGATAACACTGATACTATCGCAGTTTTTCCTTACATATTTTACGAGTACATATAGTCAGAGGGCTTAGCCAAGTTACAGTCGATTAGCGATGACGCTGATCGATACGTCCGAAAATGTATGGGATTTGACACATGCTATAGAAATACCACGTGATTCAGCGACAACAAATGTATGTAGAAATCGAATAGATTCGTGGCGAATGTAATTTGGCTACGGGCCCAGGTTAGTTACAGGTTACAGCATTTATAACTCAAGAACGGCGGGACCGATTTTGATGATCTTTGATTTGTTGGGTTTTACTCTGCCCCAAATAGCAGAATAACTATTAAAATATCGGAAAATTTACGCAAAAAGAAATTATGAAGAAAGTTAATTTTCTCATACATAGATGCAGCTAATGATGAGCGATTCTTTCGGGGCGACGTAACGTACATTGGAAGCTCGCGTCATATGCATGTCAAGGCGGTACGAAGTTCGGCGGGTCAGCTAATAATGTGTAATGTAATCTTCAACAAATGACCAATAAAAGAATATGCAAACAAATAATACAAGCCAATATCATAAAAGCACGATATATTTGAATATTCACTTATCCACTAAAACGTTAGCTGCTGAGTTTCAATTCTAGTGAAGCTTCCTCGAGCGAGTCGGTTCACTTTTATGATAGAAGCACCCTGCTCTGTATAACACAGCTTTACGAGCGCGACATCCCGTTCAAGCCATCTTGTTTGGAAGTAAAAGCTGAAAGAATACTTCACCTTTATCATAATGTAGGCAATGCTTAGAATATTCTATAACAGGCCGAATAAAGTTTCGTTACGATAAGTACTTGTCTGGAGAAGGGCGGGTTATATACTATCATAAAATGTAATTCTACTCGTTGCAGGGACCTTTTTTCCATCTGAATATTAAATATTAATTATTTTGTAATAATATTAAGATCTCCTAAGATGCAGTGAAGTGACTGCCTCCGTGGCGCAGTGGGTGTATAGCCGGCTGAGACGCAAGAGGTAGCGGGTTCGATTCCCGCCGCGAAACAAATGATTGCATGATCTACAGATATCTGTTCTGTGTCTGGGAATTTTCTATATATTATAAGTATGTATTTACAAAAAAAAAGTATATAAGTATTATATCACTTATCTGGTTCCCATAGTACAAGCTCTGCTTAGTTTGGGGCTAGATAGCGCTGTATGAAATGTCCAGCAATATTTATTATTAAGATTTATTTATTGAAGTAGTCTCGTCTATTCTCTATACGACGCCTATTGGAGTCAAAATTACATCCTTTGTGCTTTTAGTGTTTCATTCTTCAGTGTCTTCGGAAACCGTCAAAGTAACTTTCTCATTATATTTTTTTTCGAGAAGACCTAATTGAAAATAACTTGGAACTATCCCATCTCCTAGAATTGGCAACATCAGTGGTCTTGCAGTAGCGGAAATTGTTATTTGATTTCGTGCCCATTTTATTAATAGCTGAGCATCCATTTTAAAGCTCTTTATGTTGTGGTTTGGGTGGCCTTTCTCAGATCTACTGGGTTAATTCATATTTATTTCTGAAAGCCAATTCCTGGATTTGAACCTAGTCAAAATGAAGTCTCGATCTAATTTCGATGCATGGCAGGTAACTGAAAGGAGATAGCTCTACATATTCATCGGAATGCGACCAGAAATTGATTGACGGACGTTGAAATTATGATAATTGCGGTATGGGTGAATATTTAACTATGCGTGTTCGCCCTTCGTAAAACTGCCTACAGGTCACGGCTATGGGCGATCTTATAATGACTGAAGAACTTTGAACTATTTTTTGTCTCATCGATCAATTTAACATTTTTATTAGGTTGGTACAACGATGACTTAAAATTGACGATTTGTTTTTCTGGATAGAACATAAAGAAATATGAACATAACAACAAGAACTATGAACTCTATTGACCACTAGAAAAAACATAATCTGTACTTTGCTGAAATTGAGCAATGAGATGTATAAAATCAACCCAGAAACTTAAGTTAAAGCATCTCATATCTTCTTCAGATTCCTTTTCTTTTGTATGGAAATGCTATAGATAAATTAATAACCCTTAACTGTCGTAGGACCTATAAAACTGCACCTAGGATTCCCTGTATTATTAGAGTTTAAAACTAAGAATATCATGGTATCACAACACTGACAAGAATATCATGGTCTGGGCTAGGAACAAATAAATATAGATCGCCTCATCATCTCAGTCAGATATCACCCACCGCGCCACAGACAACAGACGACGACTGAACATACGTCAATTCAATCAATTCAAGCTCACCTCAGGAAAACCTAGGCCTCAAGTTATACCTAAAGTGAGAAGTTGTTACACTTTTGACACGTGCTAAAACCGCAATGTGAGTCGTAAAGCAAGTTATTGGGGCTGTAAACCTTTGTCAAGAATTTCTCATTGCTATAACATCTCGTAACAGGCATATAAAAGGAATGTGAAGTAGAAGTACCTATCAATGCCGTTGTAGGTTGTAACAATCCGCTGAGAATTTCCATAGAAAACGATTATGATCAAGTTATGAACTATATAATAATGAGGCACACTAATAAAAAAAATATCGCTGAACCTTTCACACAGCGCTATCTAGCCCCAAACTAAGCAGAGCTTGTACTATGGGAACCAGATAACTGATAGAATACTTATATACTTTGTTTTTGTAAATATGTACATACTTATAATACCTATATAGTAAAACATCCAGACCCGGAACAAATATCTGTAGATCATTGTATCACACAAACATTTGTTCCGCGGCGGGAATGAACCCGCTACCTCCTGCGTCTCAGCCGGCTATTCACTCACTGCGCCACGGAGGTCGTCAAATGACGATGATGATGATGATGACGTGTATCTGGTGCGTAAGGTTTGATGCGAGTACTGACGAAATGTAGGTACAACATCTACTTTCTTTTAAGACCTTTGTAGTACAATGAGCGAGTAACTGAGACGCAAGAGGCTGCAGGTTTACACAATCTGGGAATTGGAATGGGTTCCTGGTTTGTCTCTGCTGATAACATAAGGCCGCACAAGATCGGTTCCTCAGGATTTTTTGATGATGCCTATACATATTCAGAAGTGGACTGGACAATACTGGAGATCCTACGGCCGATATGATAAAAGTAATGCAATTACGTACCCGACCAAACTTCCAACGGCAACGGTAAAGACAAATAAAACGAATTTCATGAAACCCCGATGCCTTTAAGGAAAATATTAGTACAAGTTAATGAAAACGGTATTACCTTAGGATCGCGGATTGTTTTAACGAGCAATTTGTAGTACACCTCAGGAAGCGGTTCGCGTAATTTTGTGATTTCAGCTAATTAATTGTTTTTGCATATTTATGAGGAGGTTGTAAACAAACGTAAACTCTTTTGTGCCTGTTCTAGAATAATTACTTGGCTAACAGTATTCATTTTGATTTTAAACCCAGAAAAATCTGTTCTTAATAAAAAAACTCGGAAGTAGTACTTTTTCAGTATTATTATGGAAAAAAATAACCCGTTTTTTTAATGCGATTGGTGTTGGAACGAGAATATAGCCCACCTGATGTTAAGTGATAACTTTCGTTTCAATTAATAATAAATTAATAGATGTTTGGACTCTTAAATTGTGCATACTTTTTATTAACAAATCACGTGTCCGAAGCAGCGAACGGAAGCTTATATACTATAAGTACGTGTGAACAAAAAATATATATGTATAGAAGTATTATATAAATTATCTGGTTTCCATAGTACAAGCTTTGCTTAGTTTGGGACTGAGCAACGTGCTTGATAAATAAAGAAATAAAAACAGACAAGTGCGAGTCTGACTCACGCACCGAGGGTTCCGTATTTTTTTATGTGATATAAGTTACTACAAATTCAGCTTTTTCGGATGTTTGTCTTTATTGGGTCTGTGAGACCTTTTTGCCAAAGTACCCTATAGGTTTAGATTTATTTGCGCGCAAAATATACGACATAAATAACCATATATTCAAATTCTTTAATGTACACAATTACATTTACAGACAGAAACAGCTTAGGAAATGGGCATGTACAAAGGCAAGCTTAACCCTAATAAATAAGAGTTTTCTTCCAGCAATCCTTTGGAGTTAGAGATAGTCGATTATAGTGGTGGGTACGTGCACAGAAAAGGGCATAGGAGATTTTTGATTGCGTTGACTTAGAAGTTTAATTTTTTTACAGCTCCAAGGGACCGTAGACCTAAGTAATTTCCTTTTGATACGTCCACTAGTTCTTAAGAAAAAGGATATTTACAGATAGACAGACAGACCGATAGACAAACGGGCAACGAAGTGATCCTATACAGGTTTCTTTTGTCTCTTTGAGGAATGAAACCTTTAAAGAAAAAATCATAAAACTACACAATAATGCAACACAGAAATAAATAAAAATAGAAGTTTAATTGAGTAGCCGCCACAAAAAGGTTCCAACTCAGCATTTGCTGTGTCACAGCAAGGTAGGTAACAGCGCTGCAATTTTCTTGCGTTGGAACCTCTGGAGTAAGGTGCGGAAGTCTGCTAAAATCTAATATATAAAAATCTCGCGTCACGGTGTTGGTGGTCGCACTCCTCCGAGATAGATAGGGTAGCGCGTTTTTAATGATTTTTTTATTGTATATTTTATAGGTATGAGAATATGTCGTAAAGTATTTTTCACCCTCCTGGGGGTAGGAGGTCCATTTTTTAATTGCAATTTTAGTATTTTTGTATGCATATCAATATAATTTAACCTTCGTTCATTGATGTAAGTTATTTACATGAAGTGTCGCGTCACTTTGACAAGACTGTTTTATATAGTTTTTATCCCGAAGTTCCCACGGGAACGGGAAATTTCAAGCGTTCAAAGCCGTGGGCGGTCCAGCTAGTTTTATATATAAAAAACTTAAAAAACAAATCTGACTTTGAAATATACAAGGTGGGCATATAGTTTATAGTCATTTCTAGTTAACCTTCACAAAGACTATCAAATACGAGCATAAAAACAATTTCAATAAAACTGTAGGTACAAAGTACGAGCATAACATTCGGTCAATTAATAATACTTTCATGCTCAATATAAGTTATGTGAGAACTTTCCAAACACTTTGCCACCTGAAAGGGGTTTCATAAAACTGAATTATCGTCATAACCTTAACTTGTTCTCGAGAATCGTCGTAAAGTACCATCTTGGGTGCTCGCAGGGCACGTGAACTCGAATGTTCTCGAAGTGTCACTTCAATCAACTTGTATTGTAAATTTGTTGCGATGAAACTAGTGAGAAGTTTGATCGAATTTAGGATAAGCAGATAATACTAATAAATAAGATATTAAATAACTTATTATATGGCCCATAAATAAAACCTTAGTACTAAAATACATATTATAATACATAGACTCGGGACCGCATCATTGGATTGAACTTCATGATTATAAGGTTCTCTCTAGTGAACGCCATTATTAAAAGAGAATGAATCGTGAAGCGATTGAAATCAAGAAATTTCCAAATTTCATTCGGGAAGATGGCTTTAGACTCAGCGTCCTGGAACCTGGTGATTATTACCTAATAATGGTGTGCGTGTCGTGATCGGTCGTCTCAGTGCGTAGATACGATTAGTATACATACTAGTGCGTATGTGAACGGGGACATTTCTAATTCTGAAGACCAAGTTAGGGTAGATGCTGCAGCGGCCATCACTTCCGACGGTAGCTCCAAGTACTCCAGTCCGCCCGTGACCACGGCTGTTGCAACACAGCAAACGTCGGGATAACAAATAAAAAGGTACATACGCGATAAACTCCCGTTTTAATCAGTAATTAAAATACATAATATAATAAAAACTTAAAACACTGCAATTTTAGACGAGTTCGTTGTTTGATAGGCCCGCTACATGATGGAAGGGCGACCTATACATCTGTGAATACGATTCTAGATGTGTTTTAAATTAATGTCGTACATAACATAACAGGTTGTAGCCCGGCTGATGGTACATACATATGTAAGTGATGAGATACTAAAATGAAACACGCTTGCGTAAAAATAACGTGTTCACAATAAATATATAAATAAAATAAATATTGCTGGACATTTCACACAGCGCTATCTAGCCCCAAATTAAGCAAAGTTTGTACTATGGGAACCAGATAACTGATAGAATACTTATATACATTTTTTTTTTTGTAAATACATACTTATAATATATAGAGAAACAACCAGACCTGGAACAAATATCTGTAGATCATGCAAACATTTGTTCCGTGGTGGGAATCGAACCCGCTACCTCCTGCGTCTCAGCCGGCTATTCGCCCACTGCACCACGGAGGTCGTCACAATAATCACATTTTGCCAAAAGCAACTATTTACAAATCTTATAATGCGATCGGCACCTAGGTATGAGTACCAAGATTCAAACACACTTACTATCCAGAATTTTATTCTCTGGATCGCAACATGAGTTCCCGGCGATAGGAACATTTTCAATCGTTAAAATGAAAATACCTTTATGTTAATATTCGCAGTATTATATTCTAAAAGCAGGAATAGGGTGGAAATAGGATTCTTTATATTGTTTATTAATGTAAATTTTACAGTAGTGTTGCAGTCTTCCTCAATTTTTATACATAAAATCCAACGTCTCTCTTTATATGCGTAGGTTGTTGAAATGTTTGATAAATATTTAGGATAGACAAATGATTCAAGAATTTTTTGATATACTTTCATCATCATCATCATCGTCAGCCCTTCTCATCCCACTGCTGGTCATAGGCTTCTCTTTGCTGTCGCCATTCGCCTCTGTCCTGCGCTGTTCTAACCCACACGACCTGCGATTTTTATAATGTCGTCGACCCATCTTGCCGGTGGACGACCTGCGTTCCTGGTTTCATCTCGGGGCCACCACTCAGTCAGCACCTTGCTCCACCTGTCATCACCGTGCCTGGCCACATGTCCTGCCCAACTCCTTTTGAGTCCCAATATACGCTTGCTAACGTCTTGAACTTTAGTCCGCTTGTGAATTTCGGTATTGGGGACTCGGTCTAGCAGTGTGATGCCGAGCATGGCGCGCTCCATGGCTCTCTGATATACTTTACCACAGTATAATAATAAATAACTTATGTATTCTGGGGGACAATCTTCCAAAGATATACAAAGTTCGTGGTAACCCTTCCCGATTTATTTATTTATGTTCCAATTTATATAAAACTTTGAATCCCTTTTTAAGGTTATTGCACGTAGGGAGAAGTATGAGATTTGGCTTAGTTAAAACTCATAATGGAGCAGGAAGGGCGAATAATAAAATTAGGCTAAAAAAATAAACGAAGATCGAATTTGGATCACTGCAAGTGTGCACTGGCAACTAGCTAATAAGTACTAAAAATAAACTAAAATCATACATTAGATCATTCAACTAAGTTCAAAGGTTTATCACGTTCTGCCACTTAGAAGTGCATTGAGCCACATTGATTCTTTAGTATACATAGTATTTGTAAAAACATTATTATTAAAACGTATGTCACGCTGCACGCTTAAGACAGAATGACACATCTCTTTCATCTCCCTAAAGAAACAATGTGTCAGCAAAAAATGCCTCATTCTCGTGTCACGTCCTAAGAAGATTATCTCTATCTTACTGATCTATCTCAATGCATACAAAAACATAAGAACATTCTTGTAACATACAGGGTGAAAAATTACTCCAAACATTACCTACATTTTTTTTACCTACATCATTTTTACTCTGTGCACTACTGTCCATTACTGCTCCTCTCATTACTTTCCATTTAAAAGTTATCTGGAAGAAATCGCTTTTAGTAATAAGGCCGTCTAGTGTACCGTATTTAGCATAATCTACTTTTAACATTAATTAGGATGTGTTTTATATGTAAAGCGTTATCTATCTATGTAACAAAAGTCAGATATTATCTTAGTTTTAACCATTTTGAACGCTGAATTTTTATCTTCAAACGAAGTTAAATGATAAACAACAATTAATTATAACAATGATCCAACTTCTCGTATGAAGTTAATTCGACAATATTCTTGGCTACCAAAAACAGTGGGATATATAAAAAAACAGTCTTATTCAGCTAATTTGCATTGATCTAGGGAAAAAATGGAGGGGTGGATGCCATTTTTAGAAGCTGCCGTTTTATACCCTGTATTTAGGACCTTACAAAAGCATTTGATTTTGTCGATCACAGGATACTCCTGATTAAATTAGATGCGTATGGGGTTCGGGGAAATGTCCTGAAATCAGTTGAGTCCTGGTTTAGTAACAGAAAACAGGCAACGGAAATCAAAAAAAGATGTCCTCAACTAAAGAAACGAATAAAACTTCGATCAGAACTTAGGAAAGTCAAAATTGGCGTGCCAGAAGGTAGTGTGCTAGGTCCTTTACTATTAACGAACTTTGAGAAGATAATTTATGTAGGTGACCATCAGATGATAGTACTATCCTCTTTACAGATACTGACAAACTGACACTGCAACTTCACATGAATTATAATAAAATAATTTAATATAATACATACATATATACATTATATACATATACATATATACATTATGTATTATAATAAAATAGTTAATATCTAATAATTTAAAAATTGATTTGAATAAAACACATTTATAACTAGCTGTTGCCTTAGACTTCGTACGCGTTACACTATTAAATGTGTAGGTAACCTGTAAATAAAGCTAAACTCGCCGTTGCAACTATACTTGACACCCCATTTTTATCCCATGGGACCTGATTTATGGGATAAAAGGTAGCCTATGTGGTAATCAAGGTTATAATCTACGTACACACTAAATTTCATCGATCGGTTCAGCCGTTACAAAGTGATTGAGTAATTAACAAGCAAACATCCAAACTTTCTAATTTATAATACTAGCTGTTGCCATAGACTTCGTACGCGCTACACTACTAAATGTGTAGGTAACCTAGAAATAAAGCTAAACTCGCTGTTGCAACTTGACACCTCATTTTTATCCCATGGGAACTGATCTATAGAATTAAAGGTGGCCTATGTAGTAATCTAAGCTATAATCTACGTATATACCAAATTTCATCGAATTCGGTTCAGCCGTTGCGACGTGATTGAGTAACAAACAAACAAATAAATATACAAACATCCAAACTTTCACTTTTGAAATTTGATTGTGATTTTTAGAAATAGATCAGTAAAAATATCTGCCGTTGACATTAATAATTCAGAACATGCAATCAATAAAATTGACATTACTCAATTTCTAGGAACTATACTTTAAACTAGAAATCCAATTCTTTCTTTTCTTTCTTTCTTACTTTCTTTCTTTCAATTTTGATTATCTATGTACTAAAATTAATAGATTTTCTTATGCGTTGTGCATGCTTTCAAAGAGAGCTTGTACCTCTACTACTCCATACCACGGTTACGTAGCATCCCTTTTAAGGTATGGTGTCATGTTCTGGGGGAACTCTACAAATAAAAAAGTGACATTTATGGCCCAAAAGAAATGCATTAGAGCTATTTGCAAACTGAAATGGACCGACAGCTGAAAACCACACTTTAGAAGCTTGAACATTTTAACTCTGCCTTGCATATATGTTTTTGAAGTGGCTCAGTTTGTAAGGAGCAACCGCCATGTCTATGACACTTTTCAAAGCAAGCGTCAAAATCGTAAACTTGTTAGTCCTATACATGTATATATATGTTTAAAGATATATACGTTTCATATGTGTAGAGGTCCTACCCAGGCTTCATTGATAGACTCGGTGCAAAAGTGGACTGTATTTATTTTTCTTCTTAGTTGCTAGTTTACAAGGTATAAATCGCGTTCTTGAATGATCACAAATTTCTGCTTGAAAACGGTCTATCTTTATACAAAACTACTCCTCGCCCTAGCCATGGTGCGGGGATCGTAATTCACGCTTTCACAAATCATGTTATATAATTCTTAATACATCGAAGTTTCCAGCAAAGTTAGACGGGGACTTACATGTAGCTATCTCACTCTTTTGACCTTTACAAGTTTAAACTGTTACAATCTTAGCTACCTGTTAACATTTGAATCTGATTCGATCTTATAACTACCTAATACATTTCAAATCTAGATTCGATCCTTCCCCGTCTTTGATCGTCCGTTACAATATGTATATGAAACTGCTTTAATTACTTGACAACAGCATCTTTGGCGCCAAAGATCTATATCCACCTGCCGAGGTATTTAATAGAAATAAGCTACGATAATATCTTTAGACTCAAAAAATTGCTCATAGAAAAAGTGTAGGTACGAATATTTATTGTTGACGCATATTTAAATGACGATTTTGAATGTTTCGAGTTTAAGTTTCCATGACATTTGTTTAACTTTATGGTATTCGTGGTCATTTTTTAATCCATCGACTTTAATAATCAATTTTATAATTTACTAACTTCCGCCAGCGGCTTTTTTTGCCCACAAAAAGTAACCTATGTGTTAATCCAGGTTATAATTTACGTAAATATTAAATTTCATCGAAATCGCTCAAGCCGTTATGACGTGATTGAGTAACAAAAAATCAAAGATATAAATAAACAAACATCTAAATTTTCGCATTTATAATGATAGTGTTATGCTTATTAGCTGAATAAGGAGGATATTAATTTATTGTTTATTTTATCCTTTAAAAAATACAAAATTTTATCATTTAATTTTAATTCATAGTTTTTGATGACTATTATACAGAGAAACCATGTGTGGGGTCAAGACTAGTTAAGTTTGTGACTGTTGCGTGTATATTTATTAGATAAAATAATGTGGGATATTTCTCCATAAATCTCAGACAATAGGATAGATTAAGTATCTAATGTAGGTGTGTATTTACGACTCCGATGAGCCTACGAATTTTCATAGGTTAATAATTATGTTGAGACCGATATTGGTAATCGGTCTAAAGTATAACGGTCAGTTATTTTAGAGTCGTAAATTCTTGTATATTTAAATGAACATGTCTTTTGTCTTTTTTATGTTTCCAGATTTATTATCTTTCTTTACATAGCATAAAATGAAGTCGCTTCCGCTGTCTGTTACCTTAGATCTTTTAAACTACTCAACGGATTTTAATGCAGCAATAGATGTACGCCACAGATTCAAGAGGAAGGTTAATTTGTATAACTAGCTTCTGCCAGCAGCTTCGCGTTCTTTGTCACCAAAAGGTAGCCTATGTGTTAATCCAGGTTATAATCTACGTACATACCGATTTGAAAGTAACTCTGTCTCTCTGTCTGTGTATTACCTTTTCACGACTTAACGGCTCGACCGGTTTCGATGGAATTTGGTACCTATATAACTAGACAGATTAGGAATGGATTTGAGACGTAGGATACACTTTACGCGACTGCACAGAAGGAGGGTAATGTTTTATTGACAAACCATGCGTACGAAGCCGCGGGCGGGTCAGCTAGTATGATATAATAAGAATCCCAGAAAAGATTTCTTATAATATGGATTTAATATTATAAGAATATTTAATATGAATACAAAATAAAATAGATCATCGCAGGTTCCCGCGAACTTTGTTCGTACGAACTCGCGATCAAACACACTAATGTCCAATTGGTGTCCTAGGTGACATAACTATTTGTAGATAAAATGACAAGCACGTACGCCGATCGCATCACTTATTCACACTATCGCGTTCTATCAAAACACCGCCTCAGACTTATCCTAGGCGATATTTTTCAAATGAATACATATGAATTATGTAGATGGTAGTAAAATATATATGGTTGTAGACTCTTTCTCTCCTACTCTTTACTTGTGGTAATCCAACTCACAAAATGTAAATCAGTCCGAAAAGTTAACAAATTCCACATCCTCCTGCCAAAGCGTACGCAAGCTGTCAAACAGATGAATTAATGTTCACTTATCTACAAAATCTGTTTAGCATACACCTGCATTATTTACACAAAAAAGCGTGAATTTCGCGAGTTGGGAGACAGACGGCGCCTCCGGCCCTACCCGGCGCCTCCGGCCGTTCGCGGGGCGCCGTGAATTTTATCTGCGCCCACGCTCTCCAGCTTATCTCCCATGTTCTCACATAGAAATTTACACGTGCTTGCGAGTAGCGGCCCGTAATAACGCAGTCGCATTTTATCTGGCAGTGTGGCAGCTGCGACCCGTCCCCGGACAGATACGCCGCCGTATGAACATCCGACAACACCCGAGGGACGTGGGCGAACCACTGCGCTGCAACAGCCGCATTTTATAACCTTTTTATTCCATTGTCACTCTGGCGATGCGGCGTATCCGAGGGAAAAATAAATTTTACTCTTTATCTAAATGTCAAATCGTCCAGTTCCGATCGAATCAGTTTCCAAATAGTTTTAATAAATCTCCTTTTACGACGGCCGGAGCGCGGCGCGGTCGATAGGACGCATACGGATTGTGCCGCGTTATCATGTTTTATTCTGTTATGACTGTTCTGTTTGCCGGATACAATAGGTTTAATTGAAAGAGTGTCAATAAATTTGTCGAATGGGGTTCAGTGGTCTCGTATCGTCGTCGGTGGTCCCGATAAACTCGGTCCCGGAGCGCTGCGACACATCCCGGAGGATCGGACCCATGTTCCGGGACGAACGCCTGTTTTTATCTACCGCCGACCTTGTCCTCATTATAATATATCTTCCGTAGATTTTATCCGGACTATCAAATGGGTAATCTTGGAATTTGTGTCTATGTAAATGTTAAACGAGATCGTAAATCTTAAAGTGTGTTTTTACCGTCGGATAAGCTGCAATCAAACAATCACTGTGATCGGTAGACAATTAAATTGTTCTTCACACCGAAATCTTTACTCAATTACAGAACTGGGTGTTATAAAAGGGAAGAGCCGACAGGATTTCGATTGGCTACAATTTACTTGACCATTAAAAGCAAAACCAAAGGATATGACTAATTTGGTTGAATAACATGTATGTAGCTACGCTCTGAAGGCTCTACGTGTCTGTCTTTCTTCGAACGCACAATGGTACAATTTTCGGTTGTATTTTCTCACGGTTCCACTACGCCCACATCGACTTCTTCGAATACATTTCAGACCAAGGAGTGGAACTTTGTGTTCATAATTTAGCTATAACGTGGATAAACGAATGGCCACAGTTTTTTGATGTGTCATCATTTATCACCTAAAGTACGTTCGTAGATACCTACGCGACAATGCAACAATAGTGGCTTGAGCAACGGAAGAAATTTTTTAGAATAAAAGATAGGTTTTATAGCATTGGAAATAAAACTGTTCATCCATTTCCAATGGAAATTCAAGAATACCAAGAAAGTATGTAACATTTGATACCAAGTATATATGTAGGTGTGTGGCGATAAGTTGGTTATTATTAATAATTTAAGCAGAGAGAAAAAAAAATATTCTGACCACCACAAATGGACACAGAAACATATGACACAAAAAAAAACACTGTTATCAAATTTACTAAAATTATAAATTAACATAAATTTATAAGTGTGGTGGCGAAAGAGTCCTCAGTTCAGCATTTGCTACATCATGTTGTCTTACTGCAGTACTGGTCTTTTGCTGAGGCTAGTGTTGACCTCACGGACACCCTGACATATTTAATTATCTATAAGATTAAGAAATTTAACTCATTTTGCTAAAAAAATATATTAACATATTCTAGATGCAAGTTTCGTTCTAGTCTGCATATTTTTGAACTCACAATACTAGATGCAATAAATCTAAAGCAATTTTGAAATGCCGCCTCCGCACTCATATTTCTATCATATTGGATTTACAAGTCCCTTCGGCTCCAACAATTCACACCCAACAATCATGTCCAAGGTAAAAGCGCCGTCGGCAAATCATCTCTGGATATGCATTGACACCGCTTTTAATACGAAGATGCTATAATAATTTATGTTACGATATCTTAAGTTATTATTGATCGAGCGAAACGAGATCACCAAATCAACTTGGGCAAATCGGCGTTGTATGTTTGTTTCTCCGAGCATAACTTTCGAAGCGTTTATCCGATCATAGTGAAATTTGATAGAGATAGGTAGTGATGGCACAATTTTGGTTTGACTAAATAAGCTAAACATTTTGGGGGGTTGTTGAGATATGTTGGGGTTCAAGAGGGGTAAAAAAATTAAAATGAGATTATTAGGTCATATGGGACGTCAAATGAAAGGTCTTCATTATTACACTTGATTCCGTTTTCATTTTTAGTATAGTCCTTGTAGTTTTTGAGTTATTAGTCATAATAAAAACTGAACTTTTACGAAATTCACATGGTACACCAGTGACCCCACAGTGTTTAATTTGTTAAGCGTGTAGCATAGGTGACAGAAATATAGGGAAAAGTCTGAAATCCAGAGTAACCAATTAACATGAACTCTCGTTATCTGTAATTTAAATGAAACTGTAGGTCAAGTTAATCGGTTTACATTTCGTGGCACTATTTTGGTAGTCAAAGATTACAAATCATATCTTTTTGTTTTTATGGGAGACTCGCGAGACCTCAGTTCGGGGCGTACCCACTAGTATTATTGTATTTTAAGGTATCACACACGGGTAAGATATTATGTTAACATCATATGAAGTCTTTTTATTCTCTTGTCTTGAACCAACATGTATACGAATTTTTCGTATCTTATAATATATTTAGTATCTTTAGATGAAATATAGATATCGCTCGGTATCTTAGATACTGTAAGATGAAAATATAATTTATATTCGCCGTGAGTACATTGGATTGTATGGCGAGCGATATTTTATTTTATCTTCATCATGTGTGATGCGCTTTACTATATTTCTAGAAATTATGTTTTAATAAGTAATTTAACCCACATACTGGGCCCCTGTTTCGCTTTATCAGACGGTATGTGAAAGACCCAGTCCCAAACCAATTTTTTTATCGCAAAACCTAGATGAATCCGGATATACTATGCCAGATGATTATTCCCGTAAAAACTGGCTCCATCCGTCGAAACTGTAGAACTATGTATGCCGTTTATAATAAAACTAGTTGACCCGCCAAATTTCGTACCGCTTTGACATGCATATGACGCGGACTTCACCGGTACACCTGTCAATCGGCCATCATTAGCTGCATCTATGAATGAGAAAGTGAATTTTCTTCATATTTTTTATTTGCCTGAATTATTCCCATTTTTAATAGTTATTGTGCTATTCGGAACAGATACAAATACAACAAATCAAAGATCATCAAAATCGGTCCCACCGGTCTTGAGATAAAAATGGTGTAACTAACCCGACGTTGTTGTATATATATAGGATGTTTGATAATATACGCACAAAAATGAAAGGGGTTATTTTGATGAGCATAATAAATAAATTTGTGAAATGTTTACCATAGAAATGTGAAATTTATTTTGGCATGTAAAAACAAACACTTTATTTAACATAAGCTGCGCTATTGCATAATGCTTGCCATCTAACCACAGATACTGTATTGGTGACGTCTCGAAATATATCTTGTGGTCCTTTTCTAACCCAAAACCCGCAGCCATTTCCGAAAGAGATATCAAAAATACATGCTTGTACATACATGTAAAAATACATCTACGATAGTAGGTAGGTACTAGTAGCAAATCTACGCTTCTATGGATAACGGCCTTTAATTTTGGATGTTGATTGCAAGAGTAGGCAGTAAGTTTTATATCAAATTAATCACCTAAACTTAGTCGATTTTCTTTAAAATTTGATAATACATATAACTAGTAGTTTTTTTTTGGAGAAATCTTTTTATGTTTTGAGAAACCATCACTTGAATATCGTCAGTATATTACCAAACACTCTGTATATATATGATAAACTAGCTGCCGCTCGCGGCTTCGCACGCGTAGTTTGTCAATAAAAAGTAGCCTATATGTTAACCCAGGTTATAATCTACGTACATACCAAATTTCACCGAAATCGGTTCAGCCGTTACGACGTGATTGAGTAATAAATGAACAAACATCCAAACTTTCGCATTTATAATATTAGTGTGATGGCACTAAAAATTCTTTTTATATGCTTTATATGCTTTTTCAAACTTTAACAAAAAAATAAAACTAATTTCCTTATTATTCAAAGATGTTTACATGCCTCCTAGCTTTGAAGACAGGCCTTTTTTTATGGGTCTCCCTATTAAAATCTATTTTCATTCCAAACTTTATCACCTATTGTTACCTTTACCTTTGAGAGCTGTCTTGACGCGTCGTACGTTCTCCAGGTTTGTGGGCACAGGATCTACTAACAATTTCAACGGTGAAGTAAATTCTCCGCCGCTGAATATCAAAGCTGGCCAGCCCTGGGTTGGGTTTACACATCCTCGCTTCCAAGATTTCCCTTCAACAAACACGTAAGCACGGTTCGATGAATTCAGCGTTCTAGTTTCAAAATACAGCACATCACTCAAAACGCCGACGTCCCCTTTCAGCACTCTCCTTACAAACACTTTAAAAATTTTCCTCCTCACTTTTCTTTTTCTCACCTCACTCGAAATTTTCCCCGTAAAAATATACTTCGACGCTAACACAATCCGCCTCAACGTATCATTGTTCCTAAATACGGAATTGTTGGCGTAACATCTCGGTGGTGTGATGTCATTTATTTTTATGATAGTGTTCCACTTTTTAACTTTTCCCTTTAGGATGAAGTCGGCGGACGTCGTAAACATTAAAAGGAGCACTACAATTAAAGTTGCTTTTATCATTTTGTATTAAGAACTTTTGACTTGTATTTTTGAATGCACATTTTACGTCCTACTGGGTACTCTTTTAGGAATCACATTTTGCTTCAAGACGGGATGGCATTGAGTTGTCACAGGTATCGTAATCGTGGGAACTTGTGAGTGGGAGGTGCGCGCGCGCCGCCTGCCGTGCCAACTGAGACTGGAGGCTCTATCGGATCCGCTGCAACTTGCAACCTGTTGTATGTTAATCCTTAAGCCCAGTGCTACAGCTTTTGTAAACACTCACTACAAATACGTCTACAATATTTACAAACGTCTTTAAGTTAAAAGGTTTAAATAATTTACTTTGGATTATGGGGTAAGCGGGGAACTGACCACATTCCAATATTTCACGATAATTATACGCAAAGTTTATTGACTTCGAGATTCAAGTTGTTAAGAGGAAATCTGGGCTACGTTTCGCCCATACAAACGTAGTCCCCTGTTTCCTCTCTGGATAGTGATACTAGAGCAAATATTTTTTACCATACAATCTACAAGTACCACGGTCATGTTTCTGCGTTTAGTTTTTCTCCATAAATTAATTATTATAAGAACTAGGAACCTTCTAAAGTCACGTAAATTGCTAATTTTACTGCCCCTTTTCAGACATCCAGCAAACAAATTTGACGAATATAAATAAAAAAACGAAGCGTACAAATATAGCTAAAGCCCTTTTTATTACATATTTGAAAAAAAATCGGTCCAGTTTTGGAGGAGGAAACAGGGGACTACGAAACAGTGATTTCGTCTATTTTAAATAGGTAGAATCAGTCCGACCTGCAGTTGTCTCTATCGCACGCACATAGGGCATATAGGGCACAGCGCGACAGCAATAGATTTGTTAAATACCTATTTTCCAAATGTCTTGCTTCCCGGATTTCCTATTAAACATATCTGCTATTGATAATGCTTCTTTCTCGATCACTGCGGTTCGATGGGTGACAATAAAGTAGGTCACGTGACACGTCTAAATGCGGTTCAATAAAAAATAGGAGTTCCTTTTAAAAAGGCCTAATTCATAAGAAAAAGCGGTAGCTTTATCCGTAAAAAAATTCTCCATGGCACAGTATTGGATCCTATATCATAATATATGTTGGTGTGACAGGAATAGAAAAAAACAAGCCGTATAAAACCTTATATCCATGAACCTTGTCTGTCGATAAGCAAAAGTGAAAATAAGAAACGCGTTGGTCAGGAACATTATGTTGCCGACACGATCGTCCAAGCCCTCACTCACAACTCCCTCAAACATTTGCCCAACAAGACCAAGCTACCAACCCTATCTCATAAATCGTAGTAGTCTTGTTTTGTTGTAAAACGAATCACTCTGTTATCACACGTATAGTTTACCTGCTGTTTTACAATATAATGTAGTATGGTATTTAATTGAACGCGTTTTGTTGAAATAAGTAATAGAAGTACCTAATGCGTGATTGATTTAACGTCATCGCCATAATCATCATTTTACAGTGAGGATTTTACATTCTCTCCAGTCTCTCGCGAGTCTTCCATATCACGTCATACGTCATATTTTACCAATTGTTGAATTTGCACCAACAACTGGTCGAATGTTGGAAGTGTGGTGGTTGGACAATCATGCAGCAACATTATGTACAAATGTATTGGCATATACGTATGCTAATTGAGTTGTGAATACCTCTCGCGTTTAGGAATTCTAATTATATAATCTACTCAGCATGTGGTTGTGTACACACAAGCTATTAACTCGCAAAAAAGCTTTTATGGAATACTGACTCTAGCATGGTAAAGCAAATAGAGTTAGATCGAGATAAATAGATGTTTCTAAATCTATGCTGCGTGGTAGAAAGCAACATGGAATAAGTCAATAAAAGTAATAAACTGGCTTAGTGAATAGTCGGACTTAGGTCTAAATTGTATAGTGGTAAGTAAATTTGTTTAACTAAAACATGCAGTTTTGATAAATGGTCACTTCCAAATCTACCCTTAACCATAAAATGACGGCAATAATTTGTGTGTTTTAAAAAAACAATGTATCTTTTTTTCAAAAACGAATTAAACTAACATCCGCTACTTGTAGGTCAAGTAAGACAAGCTTTTGCATCAAGATTCTGTTTCTAGTACGCAAGTCTGGTTTAAGTTAAACCTTCATTAGGTCGCTAAGTGGTGGCCAGTTAACACGCCAGTAAATGTTTTTGTATGGTTTGTCTCAATTTACATGTGAAAAATGTTTACGATTCTGACCTAAAACGAGTATTGAATGATTGATTTCATCATAAGCGCGAATTGGACAAATTCTATGATGAAATAAATAATAACTCACGACAGTACGCAGATTCGTAAAGTTATCCCACAAGGAGGTAGTCAGAGCGAAATCCAAACATTACGTTTGATACATCCCAACTTTTGCATTCACGTGACAACCTGCAAGCCTATCGCCGCCGTATTAATTACACATAATTTTTTGAGCAGAAAACTACAATTGTTTTGTCGGGATTTGAACCCACAATTTCTGAAGTGAGGTAACATTCCGCTAGGCTACCACTGTCACTCATCAGTTATTGTAGAGATTTCAAAGGTCTTCAAACTGACCGGTCAGAAAAGAACAGTAAATTTTGAGTTATTGGCTCCGTTAGAACAATATGAAACCGGTAAAACTGATTGTCTATAGTTTTCACAAGCAGAAGGTTTTAGTTTAATGGAAGGACATTTACGGACCAACTAACTGGTCAGAAGCTATGTTATTTCAAACAAGACCGGTTAAGTACGATTAGGATTCGCTCATCGAGGGTTCCGAATCTAGATAAGTTTATATATGTTTGTTTATGCAAATTACAGAGATAACGAGGGAAAAGGTAAGGAACCTTTCCTTACCTCCCCTTTTCACGACATTTTTCATCATAACTGACAATGTCAAAAAAAAAATGGTTTTGGAATGTGTAAATCAATATCTTTGATATGAAACCCCACTTGACTTAGTTACCCTAATTTAAAATATTTACTCCCACCATTTTGGCTGTTTTGGCCATAAAAATGCTGAGATAATCAGCTGTGACAGACGGAAGGACGAACGGATAAAGTCGCACAGTAAGGGTTCCGTTTTGACCATTTTATTCGGAACCCTAAAAAATTTGAGCTTGAAAAAGTGTAGGCTCTATTCTTTAAAAACCTGTGCAACCTACCGTCTTTACTATGCAATTCTTGTAATATTTATTAGAATGGCAATGCTCAGCAAGAAAATTATATTACAAGTTATTTTTATATTTCAAGACCTTTTTCCCACACAATATCCTATACCATTCTACTTAAATTAACTATAAAATTATGCTACTTCACTTTTAAACGTATAATTGAACGTAAATATGAAATCAATAGTGTACCATAGAAATATCAGTCCTTTAACTACCCACACAGGTTTCAAAGCTCATAGTGAAGCTCTGGAATCCATGGCACTTCCGATATTCACAATATATTTAGGGTTCTGTACCCAAAGGATAAAACGGGACCCTATTACTAAGACTCCGCTGTCTGTCTGTCCGTCTGTCACCAGGCTGTATCTCATGAACCGGGATAGTTAGACAGTTAAACTTTTCACAGATGATGTATTTCTGTTGCCGCTATAACAACAAATACTAAAAACAGAATAAAATAAATATTTAAGTCCCATACAACAAACGTGATTTTTTTGCTAGTTCTTGCTCGATATTGATAATGCACCAGACAGACGATATCTAATTCAGAAGTTAATTCACTTTAAAAATAAATAATTAAATTAAAATAAAACTAATATTTAAGGGGGCTCCCATACAACAAACGTGATTCTGTTTGTCTTTTTTATAGATAATGGTACGGAACCCTTCGTGCGCGAGTCCGACTCGCACTTGGCCGGTTTTTTTTATTACGTTATATTTTGCACGTACTCCATATTGTGTAAGTAAAAACCTATGCAAGTATGTAGAGCTCGGTATTACCTGACTCAAATGTCAGATTAATAATAATGATCTAATAGCCATTTTTGACATTTTTAGAATATTTTATTCATTTTAATTATTGTGACCTCTTATATATCTATTGATTTGAATTTGAAAGAAAGAAAAAACCTTTATTTGTGACGGTACAAAACACACACAGCACACAAGTAAGGTACACACAAGAGAACATATTCATGCACACAAGAACAGCAATACCTAACAAATGTGTGTCTCACAATTACCTATGTCTAAACGACTGAAGTCACAAAAAGGCGTCCAACTCAGCATTTGTTGTGCTTTTGGCACAACGCTGATCTTCCGTATTATCTTCCAATTTATTGCTAGTTAGTATAGTGTGTTTTGTTTAAATAATATTTGTTGGTTTTTTATTCTATTGTTAGTAATAAGTTCAGATGAAACACGATTTTAGTGAATTGTTATTGAATAAATGATATTGTATATGAATATAGAATAGAATAGAAACTCTTTATTGCACACCAATAAAATTAAAAATACACAAAAATAAAGGTAAGTACAATGGGCAGTCTTATCGCTAAAAGCGATCTCTTCCAGATAACCTTTGGATGGACAAAATCAAAAAGACGGCGGTGTATGTTCATAATATATAATCAATTTATTAACATTGCATTATTGCAATAAAAAGAAACATTGGAGGAAAACAATCGAAAACAAAGTACAAGGGTGACAATATTTATTAGCAATCATTTAAAAAAAGTTACTGACTTCATATATCGGAACCTTTGAACCTTGTTTTGAAATCAAAAAGGTAATATCAAAGAAGTTTTGGTAATTACGTTGACCTATTACATTAAAAAATAATGAGCACTTAATTAAAAGTTATAATAAAGTTGGAGTAAGAGCTTGTCGAAATAATAATTACAAGTAGTTACATTCAAAGGGAAAAACTTATAAACTAGTGGTTCGCCCAGAATTGAGAACTCGCGAGTCTTCGATTAAAACAAAAAAATATTATTTGTAATCTTTGACAATCAAAATAGTGCCACGAAATAAATAACCAAAAAATTTACCTATAGTTTCATTCAAATTACAGGTAACGGGAGTTCATGTAATGTGGTTACACTTTTTTGGGGTATAAATTGCAGTTATTCTGGGTTTCAGACTTTTGCCTATATTTGTGTTACTAAAGCTACACGCATACCAAATTATATCACTGTGGGGTTACTGGTGTACCCTGTGAATTTTGTCAAAGTTCAGTTTTTATTATGGCTAATAACTCAAAAACTCTAAAGGCTTTACTAAAAATAAAAACGGAGTCTAAATTTACTAATGAAGGCCTTTTATTTGACGTCTCACTTGACCTAATAGTCTTATTTTTATTTTTTTACCCCTCTTGATCCTTAATATCTCAACAACCCCCCCCCCCCCCCCCCCAAAATTTTAGCTCATTTAGTCACACCACAATTATGCCATCACTTCCTACCTATGTATCAAATTTCACGATGATCAGATCAACGCTTCGAAAGTTATTTATTTATTTATTTATTTATTTAACAAAATCCACAGCCCTTAATATATAAATTCAAACTATTACTAAGCTTAACTTACGGCCAAAAACGGATTTACTTTTTATAAAAAGAATTTATACATAGACAATCTAAGTTCTAAATTAAACTAAAAATACGACTCAAATAAAATTACGTGTAAACACATATAGGTTAATAAATACATAGAGTATAAGACACACATAATACATACACAAGCATTTACATCATAAATTCATACATACATACAAATACAACGAATGTAACAAATTATGTGCAAAAACACAAAAAGGTTGATGTAATACATTGAATACAAACAAATCAATATGTATGTTTGTTTATCCTCGGACAAACAAACATACATACATGCAACGCCGATTTGCCCAAGTTGATTTAGAGATCTCGCTTCGCTCGATCAATTATTTGTTGATGAAACTAAAAAGAACGTAATTCCACACTAATTCCATTTATAAATTGTTGACCGCTTCCATTTATTGCATTCGTTACGCTGTCAGTCATTTTTAGTCTGACTTCTCCAAAGGTTATCTGGACGAGTTTGCTTTTTAGTGATAAGTCTTCCAATTAAGCATTTAGCTCGGCTTGCATAACGATACCTAAACGTTTTTAGGGACTAAACATATGTAAATTTGACCTATTTTTATGTTTTGATAATTCCTTGAATCAGGTTTAGCCACTAAATACGTTTAGGGATATTCTATTGTAATATTGTTCTCATTGTTTATGGCTCAAATAAAGAATTCCCATTCATTATTTTTTATAATGATGGACTCAACTATTACAGATACAACTTCGTGCCAAAAAAAAAACTTTGAAAGTTATGATTAGTCTTAAAAGTGATATAAAGTTCAAAAGCTTCTGTGAAGGTTAATGAACGTTAAAACTTAATGCTCTTTTTCTTAAAATAACTGATGTAATTCTACTTTTTCTAATGTATTTATTTTCTTATGTAGAATCTCATACTTTTAGATTAACATATTTATTCCGAAATACCGTATAGTAATAGGTATTTTGAGTATTATTCAAACTTTCGCGATCACTTTACCTACACAGTTATTGATTAAAACGGGTATTTATCCTTTATGTACCTTTTTTATTTGTTATCCCGACAAATAAAAAAGGTACATACGCGTTAAATACCCGTTTTAATCAATAATTAGGTATTTTAGTATAGGTATACGGGTTGTATAATTAAAGTTCAGCGGACCACGGTCTGCACTAAGTGCTCTTCTAACTATATCTACTTGACAATCTCTTCCAAAGTTTGCTTTAGACAACTCAAACTCAAGTATCGGTTGAAGATTACTCAACCCTACTACCAAGATACTCTACAACAGACTTGTTATTAAAATATGACCATGAAGGCACAGGGACACCAAGGTTCAGTGCATCTTGAGCACGTGGCTCTGCGTGGGCGAACGAGTAACATAGTACGATCAACTCTTCACTACACCTACGGGTAATCTCACACCCTTATTTCAAGGTCACAAGGTTGATATTGCGATGAGAGCGATGGTGAAGGCCTCTGGAACGGATTATATCGATACTGCAATTTGCGTACGCTGTATCCTCGTTTTGCACCTTTCTGTTACACGGATACTACAAGTAGGTTTAAGTAAATATAATGTAATACTATAAATATACTAGTGGTTCGCCCCGAACTGAGATCTCGCAAGTCTACCATAAAAACAAAAATATATTATTCGTAATCTTTGACTATCAAAATAGTGCCACGAAATAAACAACCATAATACTTGACCTACAGTTTTATTTATATTACAGGTAACGGGAGTTCATATTATGTGGTTATACTTTTTTGAGGATACAAAATGCAGTTATTCTGGATTTCAGACTTTTGCCTATATTTGTGTCACTAAAACTACACGAATACCAAATTTCCGCATTGTGAGGTCACTGGTGTATCCTGTGAATTTTGTCCAAGTTTTGTTTTTATTATGGCTAATAACTCAAAAACTACAAGGATTAAACTAAAAGTATAAGCAGGGTTAAAATGTACTAATAAAGACCTTTTATTTGACGTCCCACTTGAACTAATAGTCTCATTTTTATTTTTTTACCCTTGTTGAACCCCAATATCACAACAACCCCCCCACATTTTTAGCTCATTTAGTCACACCAAAATTGTGTCGTCACTACCTACCTACCTCGTATGTATCAAATTTCACGATGATCGGATCAACGCTTCGAAAGTTATCCTCGGACAAACAAACACATACATACATACATACTTACAAAGCCGATTTGCCCAAGTTGATTTGGAGATCTCGCTTCGCTCGATCAATACTATACTATACTTTTGAATAAATACTAGCGAAAGTGAGATAATGTTTGTATAGAAAATAAAAAACAGAAAGCCAAAATAACTAAGGCCATGTCATCTAGGTCAGTTCAGCTGCAGCAGTGGATGTCTTTTGGCTGGTATGATGATGATCAGTTGAAGGTAATTTATACCACAACTGAAAGCAAGTTGCAGCATTTGCTGGGTAAAAAAGGCAACCGCAGTGGAGCCTGGGACGGATTTTTGGATGGATTGCCCAGTGCCTATACCATTCTCTTAGTGTATGTCAGCCCAATGGCCAAAATAAATCTTCACTATTATCTTGATAATATTATTGGATATTTAGATATAATGTGATAGCATATTTGTCTAAAAAATTTCCAATGTGTTGCATGAATGAATGAAAACACTTGATTGTACACCATAAAAAAAATTACAGTCAAAATAGAAGACACAAAGCAAATAAAATGATGTATGATCCCGATGTTATTGTAAAATATGTGACCGATACCTTCAAAGCTTGATTTATTACAAATATCTCACACAAAATCGTTCAGTCGATCGTAAATTTAACGCTATGTGTAAATCCGGCTATTTATATGATAAGGCATAGCATAAAAAGTAATTTACGAAATACCAGTGTAAAAAAAATCAGAACACAGAATGAGGTCTATAAAAATATTTTTAAACTCGTAAATTAGTCTGAATGATGAGTTTACGTCCACGAGAAAAACATTTTATGAGGTTAAAATAACGTAGATGTAAAATATTAGAGCACAATCTAAATCACTTTGCAAACTTTCAAGCACAACCTGGAATGAAGCCAGAATCACACAAAGTGCATATTATTCCTAGCACGGCCTAGATAGGTGAGCAAGTTACTGTAAATTTGGATAGGATAAAGCCTTGACCAGACACGGGGCGGGACATTGAAAGCATCGACGACGACGACGAGGCATCCGCATGGTTAAACAAAAAAGTTAATGCATATCATTCATATGGGATTTATCACGTACCGTTTTATCAGTGTTTCGACCGACAATATTTTGGTTCAATTCGTGAACCTTCATCAGGGTGAGTGCGATCCACACTCGCTCTCAGGATTAGGGTTGATGAAGGTTCACGAATTGAACCGAAATCAATGGAATCAAAATAACAAAAGTTTTTTAAGTTAAATTGACTATTTATCCTGTACAAGCTTTCGCCAGCGGCTTCGCACGCATGGTTTGTCAACAAAAAGTAGCCTATGTATTAATCCAGATTATAATCTACGTACAGACCAAATTTCATCGAAATCGGTTCCACAGTTATGACGTGAAAGAGAAACAAACATCCACACATACATCCATACAAACTTTTGCGTTTATAATATTCGTGGGAAGTGGAATTAAAAAACCTTCTCTATCCAAATGTTGTCAAATAAAATCGCTTTCACTTTTATCTTTATTATTGTTAATATTATTTGTTTGCCAAACCGCTCATATATAAAAAGATCCTCGTTTTCATATAAAACCATTGCTTCAATTTAAATACTTAAGCCGAGCGGAGCGGAGAAGTACGTCCCGTACTAGTTTCTCGTACCTACCCGCTTATCGCTCCAGCTTTTCGTACCAACTTTGATCTGAGTATATGGCCGAGACTTAAGGCATTGGCTATGAGCCGTTTATTCGGTAGTATCCATAGTAAAACACGCGGCTTATCTGCCAATATAATCTAACTACCCCCTTGTACGGATAACATTGCGAAAGTTGCAAGGAAAGGACGCCATGAATGCAATAAGCTTAAGAACGAGAGCTGTTCAGAACTTAAAACCTGACCGTAACCCTTCACTAATCTAAGAAATAGTTTAAAACTCGCGGTTCTAAGTTTATGTTCATGTGGGTAACACTTACGGATATCATAAATCTCAGACGACCTCCATGGCACAGTGGGCGAATAGCGGGCAGACACGTGAGGTTGCGGGTTCGATTCCCGCTTTGGGACAAATGTTTGCATGGTCTACATGTATTTGTTCCAGGTTCGGGTATTTTTTTATATATTATAAGTGTGTTTGTTTGTCCGAGAATAACTTTCGAAGCGTTGATCCTATCATCGTGAAATTTGATACATAGGTAGGTAATGACGGCACAATTTTGATGTGACTAAATGAGCTACAACTGTGGGGGGGTTGTTGAGATATTAGGGTTCAAGGGGGGTAAAAAAAAATGAAAATGAGGCTATTAGGTTAAGTGGGACGTCAAATGAAAGGTCTTTATTAGCACATTTGAATTCCGTTTTTATTTTTAGTTTAATTTTTGTGGTTTTTTAGTTATTAGCCATAATAAAAACTGAACTTTGACAAAATTCACAGGGTACACCAGTGACCCCACAATGCTGAAATTTGGTGTTCGTGTAGCTGTAGTGACACAAATATAGGCAAAAGTCTGAAATCCAGAATAACTGCAATTTGTACACCAAAAAAGAGTAACTAGTTAACATGAACTCCCGTTACCTGTAATTTGAATGACACTGTAGGTCAAGTAAGTAGGTTACTTATCTCGTGCACTAGTGTGATAGTCAAAGATTACGACTAATATATTTTTGTTTATAAGGGAGACTCGAGAGATCTCCACTCTCTGGTCGAACCACTAGTATATAGAGAAACAACTAGACCTGGAACAAATATCTGTAGATCATAGAATTATTTGTTCCGCGGCGAGAATCGAGCTCGCAACCGCCTGCGTTTATGACGGCTATTCGCCCACTGTGCCACGGATTATTCCCCGGGTTATGTGACTTTGGTTTGCCTACGGAACTCCACAATCAGAACAGTTGATACCTCAGTTATTCTAAAACTTTGGGCAATCCTTCAGGCAGGTCTTCCATATTTTTGAGTTTACTGTTTGTGCCACTTAAACTTTAAGGGCCCGGGGAAGCACTACTACCAAAATTATTGCTACTGCCAAGCAGCTATCCTGTGTTTCGGTTTGAGGAACATGAGGCTCTACACCTACATGCCCCAAGTTGATGGATGGCAGTGTTGATGGACGGCAGTGTATCGTAGGGTACTGACGTGTGTGATTTTTTTTTCGGATGGACAATACTCGCTGTTGGCCTCTGAGCCCGTGACAGCTTAACCGAACTTTTGGCGAGTGCAGATGGCGCTCAGCCCAGTAAGTTATTAAGGCAACTAGCGCAAGGGCACCACTTAGGTACGAGCCTCGGCTTGGGCAGTTGCCGGGGTGGGGATAGGAGAGAGACGCTCGGGTACATGTCTGTACCTCGTATAGGCGGCAACTGAAGGGACTCGTCGACCTCATCGGCGAGGTCGGTGATTCTGTGAAGTGTTTGCTCTGTCTGCTATAGATGACTCAGATATCGCTTCCGCATTAGCGGAGGTGATTTCGTCATCCGGGTCTCCGAGAACGTGTCTCGGTCGACGGAGGATTTTGTTGGCGGGTGGATCCAACGGATAGACCGGAATGGTGTGTACCAAAGGGTTCGGATGACTGACGTGTGTGACCTATGAGGCAAAGCTTTTTATAGGCGATGGTTTCCACTTAACATTAGATGCGCCATTTGATAGAACCATTTCCAAAATGTTTATAAAAAAAGTCATCATACCATCATAATTAAGTATCATCCATTCATTTTAACTTCTAACACAAACTCACATGACTTCAACAAACATCGATATTGCATAGGTATATTTGCGCATATTACAGGTCAAAAGAGCATCTTTGATTCGACTGACCTATACGATTTAACGATATTCACAGTATATAACGACTACGACAACAAAAAACAAACACCACAACACATAAATAAAAAACATGCATTAATATATGTATATATTGGGCCAATAGATGTACCAATTATATACTCTGTCATTACCAAATAAAGTAAACTGCCTGTGCAATATGTTAAGCCTAAAAAAGTATCTGACCTGTATCAGATGAAATCAGGCGAAACAGTCGTAAGAAAAAAGTATTACGTAGATGGGTATTTCAAAGTAGGCAATATTTTATTTGAATGCAGTTTCAATGTAGTTTTAATATTTAAGCGAGTGGTATTGGCAGGCGTCACGTCCCAGCGTTTAATCTCGCCGGGATTGGGCACTTCATTTTTGTTGCAATATGACCGTAGTGTACGTAAGGATTCAGGTCGTTCGAATCGACAAAATTACTTTAATATTAAATTTTACCGCCTCTATATAAGTAGAGAACGTAAAAAGTTCATATGAACTTCTATCAACCGCGTTAAAAAACATTTTTTTAGGAAAAATATCCTAATCTTTATTTATTTAATAGTTATTGCACAAAGTACACATAAGGGCTTAATGCTAAAAGAATTTTGTACCTGCCAACCTCAGAGGTAGCAAAAAAGGTTGACGTGCCAGCCACGAAGGTCTATACCGCCTTCAAATCAGCTGTTTCCGGATTTTTGGAAAGATGACCTGGTAAAGATTGCTGGGAGCCATTGGGTGCAAGCTGCACAAGATCGGTCGTTTTAGAAAATTTGCCTAATACCTAACTGAAACATACTAAATGCTTGGATTTTACGTCTAAAACAGCGGACATGACTAAATTCATTAATAAATAAATCACTTTGGAAATCTTTGGGCAAGACTTACGTTCAGCAGTGGACATCCTAATGCTGATATGATGATAATGATTAACTTATACTTCGCAAATATTTCATAAATATGCATGTATCAAACGTATAAATTATTTGGATATATCTCTTACTATCTTGTGAGATATCTCGATGGGCCTCCGTACGTACTGAGTAAGGGATCCGATCTCCATCACAGGGATTAATTCAACTATTTAAAGTACTTACTCCTAGTCTCTCTCTCTAGTCATTTTATGAATGAGGTACTCTACTGCACTCCACCATAAAAGTATTTGTCCACCAAGTGTACAACTCCGAGTCCTGTCTCGCGTTTTGTTTATCCAATCGGAATTTCTTGAAGAAAACTTCAGTTTGTTTGCGTTCCGTTCAATTGGTCGTGTTGGCCGCCGAGCCACAGAACCAATAATTGTTCTAAGTACAGGAAGTCTCACTCTGAAATCATGTCTTCTGATCGAGGGGAGTAAGGGGCCGGACCACTTTAGAGTGATTATGGTTCGCTTACCTAATAGGAACAATGGGAAAAAATCATATCATCCAATCGAAGGGACCAATCGGCCAGACCACATTAGAGTGCATTTGGTTCGCTTACTTGAACAATTACGAGATACTTATAAACAGGGGTGTCGGTAACGGTAACAGTGTCGCGAGTTCAATGGTTTTTTCCGATCTCAATAACTGCCCAACGCGCTTTCACTTCATATACAGAGGTGTCGGTAACGGTAACAGTGTCGCGAGTTCGATGGTTTTTTCATATCTCAAAAAATACCCAACGCACCTAAAAAAGTTTTCACTTCAAAAAAACAGGTCGTCCGATCGAGGAGACTAAGGCTGGACGACGTTAAAGTGCTTGTAGTTCGCTTACCTAATAGGACCAATAAGAAAAAAACACGGCATCCGATTAAGTCTTTTTTTCAAACTAGTTGCATTTTTCTTACCCATATCATCTTTCACACCGTACATCCATCTCTTCTTTGGCCTTCCTCTACATACCCAATCTACATCTACATCCAAGTTCATACTCTTTATTCTTTATTCCTTATTTTACACAAGAAAATACATTAAAAAGCACAGAAATGGAGGACATGTATAAAGGTGAACTTAACACTAAGAAGCTAGAGAGAAAGATGATATTCATATCTACCACTCTTCTAGTTACATAATTCTCTTTTCTCCGCTTATGCCCTTCTTTCTCTCTTTCTTCTTCTCTTCTCAACTTTTCTATCACTGGTGCTGCTTTCAAACTTCTTATTATGTACTCATAGTCGGTAATCCCTTATAAATATACAGGTTGTCCCAGAACTAGTATGTTATCCCGAGAGGAGACGAATCTCCACACTTACGAGGACAACAAATATACTACGTATTATATAAATTCGATGATTTTCATTGAAGTATCACTTGGTATAAATCAGCTGATTTCAGTTAAAATTCCATTTATCAGCGGTTTTATGGTCAAAGATCTTAAGCCAAGCTATACGTTTCTATTTTAAGTCTAAGTTTAGATCTAGGGAAGGCATACAGTCACACTAAAAAGTTCAAGAAACGTACCCAAAATAAAATCTATGAAAATTTGTTAATTTTCACGGTCGGAATCATGCTGTTTAGGCTTAACATACTAGTTCCGGGACACCCTGTATAATCAGCTTTCCTATTTACATATAGATCAATTACGCGTACAAAATAAAATAACTAATTAAGACATCATTTACAAAACGAGAGTTTCTGTTTGTTTTTGATGTCTTGATCAATTGCTACAAGTAACTAATCAAATGTTTTAAATTAACAAAATAGAAGTACTTTTACTTTAAAACCGATTTGTAGTGACACAAACTTCGCCAAGTAGAGTGAAGGCTGACCGCAAAATGCAATTATCGACCGATGTCTGCCACAGCTATGCTTGAATTGCATTCCGGCGATGGAGCCCAAACTATGAGCCATAGAGCCCTCGATGTATGAGCGACAGCTATCCCTGTCTTTGGAATTGAGAGCGAGCTGCCTGCTTTGGTTCGGAATATCTTAGATTTAAGTCGTTATTTACTTGGACACTGTTTTGGTTCTACGTTCTTGATGCGTACATCTAAGGCATGGAACACTTTAACGTCGTCTGTTTTTCCTAAAGAATACTCGTACAATCCGGGTCTCTTTAATGTAAAATTAAATAGGTTTCTTCTAGATCTTCGTGCTTCATCTTAGACTATATCATCGCTTACCAGGTGAGATTGTGGTCAAACGAAGATCTATCCAGTTTAAAATAAAAACTTGTTTCTCTAATATTTGGAATAAAATAAGAAATGTAATAGTCATGATGTTTTAAACACCTGTAATGTTGAATAAAAATGATTAATTTATAAATCTACACGTAAAAGCGTATTTACGTAACCCCCTGTAGGTATTTTTTTTGAGCGGTTCACCATAATTCCTTGTGCCGGGACGACAAATAATTTAACGTGAATAATGCTCACTTTTCGTTCAATTCAAACGCAGAATTCGAATTATTTCAACCATTTCAACGCTTATCGAGTTAAGCTAACGAGACTTCTCTGGGAGTGCGCTAGTTATGGCTATTCTTCGATGTGCAAAAAGGTTGAAAGGTTGAAAGCTTGAAAAGCGTGGCAAAAAGAACAAAAGCACCAAGTGCGAGTCAGACCGCAGTCTGCAGAGTTTCATATGGTTCACACAGCACTATCTAGCCCCAAAGTAAGCAATGTTTGTACTATTACGGAAATCAGATAACTGATACAATACATAAATAATAATATTATGTATATTACCTATGTATTTAAAGATTATAAGTACATATTTATAAAAAATAATATATAGAGAAACAAGCAGACCCGGAACAAAGACTTATCTGTAGACGTATATAAATTTGTTCCGTGGCAGGAATCAAATCCGCAACCTTTTGCATCTCAACCAGCTATTCGCCCACTGCGCCAGACAACAGAGTATTCCGTTTTTCTTTTTATGTACGGACTTCTGAAAGAAGTAATTCCACAGAGTTATCGATAGTTGACGTCAGCTCGATTCGTAGCTTTGTTACGAGGACACACAAGAGAAATGCCCGGCAAATTGCATCGTGCGACGTGGACAATGCACAGTCTATAGTTATTTTATGCACAAGCGGACGGACTTATTGACCGAAACGATAATAATGATTTTCCAGTATTTAAACGTAAGCTTGACTAAACTCAGATGAGTTGGTCTTTGTAAAGCTATTGCAGGGATGTTTTAAATTGAAATAAATTGTTTTATAGAAAGTTAGTAAATAGCTACGAATATTTTCCACATGATTAAAAGCCTCAAATATTAAATTTACTAAGTAATTCAGTTGTGTATATCAAATATAGATATATACAACCTGTTTTGTTATGTACGACATTAATTCATAACACACTCCGAATCCTAATAACTGATTTTAGTGGTGGGTAAAATACCGGTAGCTTGAATATTTAATCAGTAACCGATACATTTCCAATAAAAAAACCTCCTTGACGACCTCCTTGGTGCAGTGGGCGAATAGCCGGCTGTGACGCAGGAGGTGGCGGGTTCGATTCCCGCCGCGGAACAAATATTTGCATGATCTACCGTTTGATAAGTATGTATTTACAAAAAACACAAAATGTATATAAGTGAAATGAAATTGAAATGAAATGAAATTTATTAAATTATAACAGACATCAAATTAACATAAACAATCCTAGAAGTAATTATCTTTCTCATAGACGGATTGGTAGGATCGCATTAGTATCCAAACTAGGTAAACCTGTGTTATGGCATACTAATGCCCTCCGCCGGGCTTGATAGTATATAACAAAATTACAATTGAATTTAATAAATTAACTTAGAATTATTGTTATAAAATAATTACTAAATATATTGATAGATAAAATGATAATAATTCACACTTGAAAATATTTGAATAGAAATTTGAAATTATACATACAAATTACAAAATAATATTATGACATATATACAATAGTGGTTAATCTAGTAGAGAGCGGCTAGAATAGTTTCTGTAGAAGCATAGTCTAGATTTAGTAGCCAGTCTCTGACTACTATTTTACATTTGAAGGATGTTAGAGGGTACAAATTTAGGTGTGTGTTAAGTTTTTTATAGATATAAGAACTCATAAAACAATTTTGTCGTCTTGCAAAGGTTGTAGTACATTTCATAATATTGATAAACCTGATATATCATGATTTACCAGCAGTCATGGAATCAAAGTAAAGGGTTTTGTGGTATAGGATGACAGTGTGTAATACATAAAGCTTACGGACGGATAATACGCAATATTCTATCAGTTAGCGCAGTGTGAAATGTCCAACAATATTTATTATTATTTATTTATTTATTATTAACGTAAATATACGGCGCCATTGCGACGATGCCGCTTCGTCAGTATAATATGTACCTACTTACATGATGAATAATATGATTTGTTAATCCATTTTATACAAGCTGTTTCATTGATATTTTAGTACTTGAAATTGATGTTTTTAATTATGAATTAGAAAAAACCTATTTTACAATAATTTACATTAGCCCTACCCGTGTTTTCATTTAATGTCGTACATAACAAAACACGTATTATAAGACCCTTCAAAATTGACGCAATAAAAATAATTTACTTATAAAAAAATTAAGGCATATCCGTACAATTCTTTTTAGAAATCCGCAGAAGTGTCGCGAAGTATGCGAGAGAAATGGACTACAAATTGCGTTCGCCTGACTGCGTTGCCCCACACGTCCGAGCCAAATGGACCACCGGACCACTGATTCTAAAATAGCATAGTACGTCTTCGGAAAATGATACTTATTTTGATTGTGCCCACAACGATTCGATACAACGACATGTGAATAAGCTAGTCTTTTTATGCAGGCAAATGGAGTTTTTGAACGTTTTTTTGCAAAGGACAAAATTACTTCGTCTTTACATAACTACTCATTTATAAATACATGATTATGTATAATACGTTAGTTTACAAGGCAGAACCTGAAACTATCTTTATTACTACAAGTAGTAGAGACTCGTTTATTGGTTTTGTGATGTTAAATAAATATCAAGAATAAAAATTCGAGCCGATGTTGTTACTATTGAACTCATAATTTCTTGTTGTTATTATGTGTCTTGGACATTCTTTCTCATCCTCGTAGTTTTTTTATTATATTTATTAGCACTTTTTAGTAATCAATGGTATATTCTCATAAAACGATCACTGATATTAACCCAGTGAGACACGTAAGGACCGATCAAGTGGTAGTGAGACTCGTACGCAAAGGGTCCCGTACCTATATTTATATTTAGCAGCACCAGGTAGTAATGTGACTCAGAAACCAACTTACTATGCTACTAGTCAAGTTTTAGCGCAGATTTTAGGAGATCTAGAATTGGACATCGTATTTCTAATATAATAATAACATTCCACACAGCGCTATCTAGCCCCAAACTAAGCAGAGCTTGTACTATGGGAACCAGATAACTAATAGAATACATTTCTTTTTTGTAAATACATACTTATAATATATAGAGAAACAACCAGACTTGGAACATATATCTGTAGATCATGTAAACATTTGTTCCGCGGCGGGGATCGAACCCGCTACCTCCTGCGTCTCAGCCGACTATTCGCCTACTGCACCACGGAGGTCGTCATAATATGATGATGATAAAGGGTAATTGATGTTTTAGTCAATGAGTCTTGGCCAGACGCCAGCGTACTCAGGCGTTTTATCGACACGTATTTATTTCAAAGTATAATAAGTACCTGTATTATTAAAAAACAAGACCGGTCAATTACGAGTAGGACTCGCGCACTGAAGGTTCTGAATCTAGATAGGTTTATTTATGTTAATTAAGCCGTGACCGGTGACAGTTATCTTAAAACTGTTCTGCATAGAGACTACGTATTATTTTCCTAGAATATATATATCATATTAATTTCAGATTATTACTTTGCAAACTTCGGAGGAATGGTATTTTTTCGATTATCATCGTAACTCCAAAACTGATAAATGCTTTTGAAATGTTATGCTTTTAAATCAATCTCTTTAATATCTACCACTTCCCTACTTAACCTAGTTAACCTATTTTTAAATTTTACACCCTCCATTTTGGCTCTTTTGGCCCGTAAACATTTTTTTTTACTTGCAATTGAGGAAGATCAGTAATTTTATAACTATTCCAATAGTTTTGATCTACTGAGATAAAAAGCTGTGACAGACGGATGGATGGATGGACAAAGTCACACTATAAGGGTTCCTTTTTTACCATCTTGGTACGGAACCCTAAAAAGACAGAGAACTCAGCATTCCCATAAAATGGTCAAACATATTTACGTCGGCTTCTTATCAAATATCAAAAGTCGGAGCAGTTTAAGAACGGCTACTAAACAGTAGAGTCGCCGAGGAGCAGAATTACGACGTAATAAAAACGTGAATTTTCTTTTAATTTGCAATTCTGTGTCAAGGAATGCTACTCACAATAAAACATGGTGAGTTCAGTCGTTTCCTATCGACACAGCGCACAGGGAAAAAGTTGTATTTTTACAACAAGCTTATTCCTAAATAACATGTAGTCAGTAAAAACACAAGATCAGGATCTTTATTATAACGATATATTACTTTATGAATTGTATTACCAGTGTTTATTGATGTTTAAGTATTAGAAAGTAGCTATATTGAAATACCATGTATTTGTCAAGGATTAGTTATATTTATTAAAGTGAAACTTTTATTACATCGTCTCAAACTTTTTCGTCTGTGTGTTGCATGTCGCGTGACGGTCGGCCGCGGAGTAGGGATAAAGTGAAAGGCACTCGTCAGAGCAGCCGAGGCCAATATGGCGGCGCTTGTAGTTCGCATCAGCTGACCATGTAGTGTATATGTAGACTATTACTCATTTGTGCCAACGAGGAAAAATGTCTATAATCTGAAACAAAGTTTCACTTTTACCGTGGTTTCATAAAACCACACAATCCTTTTTTTGTTTACTAATTGACCCGCCGAACTTCGTACCGCCTTGATATGTCGCGGGCTGTCAATGTACGTCACCCCGGTAAAATTGAAAATCTGCCATCATTATGTATGAGAAAATGAATTTTCTTCATTATTTCTTTTTGCGTGAATTTTTCCGATATTTTAATAGTTATTCTGCTATTCGGGACGGAGACAAATACATCAAATTAAAAACCATGAAAATCGGTACAGCCGTTCTCGAGCTATAAGTGTTCCAACAAACCCGACTTTGTATATATTAAGATATCTATGTGTCTTGGAATTTAAATTAAACCTCTCCCTCTCTAAACATACACTACCTATAATAACTGTTTGTCCGCATTACACAAAGGTTAACTGGAAGAGAATGCTATCTAGCATTAAGTTCGCCTATGCATAGATTATTTTTATTTTGTGCAATAAAGAATTTTTCATTCATTCATTCATCTTCTGTGTTTTCAATCCTCTGTTTTTTCATGTCATAGACAGTATTCTGTTTTGGATATGGATAAATCACAACTATACTGTATAAATCAAACCATCCAGACATTTTGCAGTTGCAAGGATATTTCTTATATTCAATTTATTACTCTAATGTTACTAAACAGAGTGTAGTTACAAATAGTTAGTTGGTACCGTAGCTATTGAGAGTACGGCCACAGAGTTTCATTTTTTTATATAAATCTTTTTCACTGTGCTATAATTTCTTTGGAAAAATCTTGAGCTCTTAACAACTGCGGCCTGCGTGTAAATGGCTGAATAATATATATATGTCGGAGCGTTGATGACTCCAAGTATTTATAACGGATAGTTAATCAACGACTTTTGTTTGGAAACGTCAAGTAGACGTCATTTGTCACTTATGTAAAGTCGACACGGAGCGAGAGGGCGCCACCGAGCAACACCTTCTGGTCCGATCGATCATTCGTTCATTTGTTCATTCGTTCGTGAGGTTTGAGCATTCATTCATTCCGGTTGAAGACGGATATAGACGGTCTTCGCTTTCTTTTTAACCTGCGAACTGGGGCCCAATTATGCTAATTTTTAAGAAAAACTATTATGGAGCCATACCATTGTTAAACGATTATGATTGTTATTCCTGTCATAAACTACCAAATGTTCAATGGGGTTGTCATAGCAACGGCGGTCATTGAAAAAAGATTGTGTTAGTAGAATACCAAAAGGTATCTATAGTGGCGATTTTTCGACGATACCATTGTCATAGTGAAACAATAAGTTTAGTAGAATTGGGGCCCTGATTGGTGTTGCCAAAAGCTTCGGTGTTGAACTTACCGCGTTTCCGTTCATCTAATCAGAAGAAATCTCTGAAATCGTATTATGATTTAATTTTATTTTGATTGTGATCGGTGATTAGATCATTTGACTAAAAAGTTTATTGGTTATTTCGGGTTTCCGGTCATATCAGACAAACCGGACAGCATACCCCGGGACCATTCTCCGTCATATATATATTTTTTTATTGATAGTCAAGCGTTTGAACCCTACCCTGCTGGTAAGTGATGGTGAGATCGAAGATGGAGCACGCTTGCCTAGAAAGAATGGAAATAGAAATAGAAATATATTTATTGTGACCATAAAAGTTACATAGATGAGTTGTGTCCCTGTTTCCCAGAAAAGCGTAAGCTGTGGCCTAGGAAACAGTTCACTCCTGAATGACATGCTATAAATATTACAGTCTAGTACATGAAAAACGAAATAACAAAACAATCAAAGAAATATGGTGTCGGAGCGCACATGTTTACATGTACCTATGCGAATGCACCATGTATAAGTGCATGTATAAGTGAGTATATGCGTGGGCCATATGCGTGTGTATGTGGGTATTTTGTTTGCGTACGTGTTTTTGTAAGGGTGGGGTTTTTTGTGTGTGTGTGTGTGTGTGTGTGTGTGTGTGTGTGTGTGAGTGAGTATGTGTGTGTGTGTGTGCGAATATGTGTGCGTATGCTCAAGTTTATTTGAGTAAGTCTTCTATACCGGCGTAATCAAATGTATCTAACCATTGCGTTAATATGCCTTTTAATTGGTGATTACTATATTTAAATATATTAAGTTTAGAATCAAGCTTAGAATATAATCGAGATGCGTTATAGTTATATTGTCTACGAGCCAGAGAACTAAACAAATTGGGAATAGGGTAACGTTTAATTCTTCTTTCGGGTAAATTTAAAGTTGGAACCGTGAAGCGGTGATATCTACGAATGCACTGAAATAAGTATAATTTACGAACATTAAGGACTCTAAGTTTTTTATACAAGAGATTTGTAGGATATCTGTATGGCATGTACATCATTACTTTAAGAAGGGCTCTTTGGGCTCTTTCAACTTCCAACGTGTATGTTTTAGGGGCACCTCCCCATGAAGTAATGCAATAATTTATGACGCATTGCCCTAGTGCTTTATATGTTTTAATTAAGAGATTATCATCAGCTACAACTCTGAGATTTTTAAATATATAAATAAGAGATCTTATTCTTTTCGCAGTGACAGTCAAATGCTCTTGCCATGTTAGCTTCTGATCGATAATAACTCCAAGATATTTAATAGATGTAACTCGCACCAGCTCATCACAGCTACATGGGATTCTATGCTCCCCAAGCGTGTTGCATGGATGTGTATGTATACATTGAAATTAGAGGGACTAGATGCAGCGGACTTGTGAAAACATACATATTTGGTCTTCGCAGTATTCAAAGAGAGTAGATTATTCTCCAACCAGCTACTGACTGCGCATAGACCTAGAATCTATTCACTCTGGACTTGAAGACTCCGAGATAATACTAGTTCGGAAAAGCATACGCCGGAAGTGAGTTCTACTCCTATCTTGTATTTCTTAAATGTTTCCTTCTACTTTGTTATTATAAAGAAACGTCCTATAAATATAGACAGTTTGTGAGCTTTGCCGGCAGTATCGTGTTTATTTGAAGTGGTGTAGCCATTCCCTTAACTGTGACATCGTTCAGTACCGCTAAAAGTTTCTTTTAATGTGTTGGAAGAAAATTAACGTCACACCTGAAGCGGGATGGCAAACGTAAAAAATAAATTAATGGCCTATAAAACCGATCCTTACTTGAGATGGCACTTCAGTATCATTCTTTGCTTTATATTCTATGTAAAAAAATATTTTAATCGTATTTAAAGTATTTTCTGATAGATAAATCTTTATTATGCGCACCGCCAAAGAGTGGAACGTCTTGCCAAAGTCTGTGTTTCCTGATAGCTACAACCTTAATCTTTAAGTCACGACTGAATAGGTTTCTTCTAGGCAAGCGTGTACCATCGTAGACTGCAACAACGCTTACCATCAGGCGAGATCGTGGTCAAATGCTAGCCTATAATGTATAAATATATATACGCCGGCGCCAGGCCAAGACTCATTGAGTAAAACATCAATTACCCTTTATCATCATCATATTATGACGACCTCCGTGGCGCAGTGGACGTATAGCCGGCTGAGACGCAGGGGTTAGTGGGTTCGATTCCCGCCGCGGAACAAATGTTTGCATGATCTACAGATATTTGTTTCGGGTCTGGATGTTTTTCTATATATTATAAGTGTGTATTTACAAAAAAAAGTATATGTATAAGTACATATTTTATCAGTTATCTGGTTCCCATAGTACAAGCTCTGCTTAGTTTGGGGCTAGATAGCGCTGTGTGAAATGTCCAGCAATATTTATTTATATATATATATATATATATATATATATATATATATCTACAGGTTTAATGTGCTATGCATCTTTTTTATGCAATTGCAGCCAAAATTGTCTACAGCAGCAAAGAGCTTATGTAATTTTTTCACCAACATGCTTCATCATCCATCTTCGACCATGCTATCACTAAATACCAAAACACAAGTATTCTTAGTTTTGGTAAGCAGGGCTAAATTGTAATTTGTTATGTACTATGAAATAAAGATTTTTCAGTTTTAACTTAACCTCGGGTAAGGCAGTGGTCAAGCCCTTCTCTACCCTTAATAAAAAAATACACATTTTGCACGTAGGAAGTTCGTGCGAGATAAACTTTTGACTTTTTCCAGCCGTAAGCAATACCTACGAGATATGACTACGATTCTGAAACCTAGTACCAATCCACTTCAAGATAATGTAGTGAGTATAAAAAACACCATAACATTTTCCACAACAATTTATAAACGTGTTCTTCGTTAATGTTTTCCCTGCTTGCTTATCTCATTAAAACGCAGTCTTGTATGCAAATCCAACTATGCTTGCCCTAGTAAACCCTGGGGTTATAGATTATCAGCTAATCCTAACACCGATAAATCTGTTGGCAAACACCTCTATCTTTAGATTCTAATAATCGTTCAAAAAATGCACAGATTTTTTGAATCTATCATTTTGTAAGGATAGGTGTTTGCCAACATATTTATCGGTATTATCGTTGGCTGATAATCTATGACCCCAGATATTATATAGACATAACCAAGAAAATTATTTCAATAAAGCCACATACAGTCAAGAAAATTTCAAAGGTCATACAAAATCGGCCAATCAATCCAATACAATCGGAAAACTAATTCTCGTTTTTTTGTGAATATAATGTTTACAAACATGATAGTTACAAAAATAAAGAAAGTCTATTTTTATCGGACAACTTCTGTCCCTAGTATTTAAAAATCACCGTAGATTTTGACTAAGGTACGTGTGTATCTACGTAAGAATGTACCCGAATTCGATGTATCCCAATTCGAGTGAAACTGCGCGGTTACATCTGTTTTACAATAGGTTTGTTGATTTAGGATCGCAAGTATCTTCGGACCTAAAACTTCCTTTGCCGATTCTGGTCTCCTTCGATATAGTTCAAAACTTATAAAGTGATAAGTGTAGTGAAAGTAAACAACGTTTGCAAAAGGTTTCAGCGTAATTACGAAGCCACTAGTAAAAGCAGATCATAAATCTATAGGGTCAAACTCTATTTATGTAGAGTGATTTGCCTGAAAATTAATTTTGTATACCTTGGGACCCACAAATTGCTAGATAATCGAATTATATTATTGGTTTTTCAACTATCTATAAACATTATATCGATTCTAACTGGCACACACATGACGGATGGATGGACGGACAAAGTCGCACTATAAGGGTTCCTTTTTTACCATCTTGGTACGGAACCCTAAAAAGACAGAGAACTCAGCATTCCCATAAAATGGTCAAACATATTTACGTCGGCTTCTTATCAAATATCAAAAGTCGGAGCAGTTTAAGAACGGCTACTAAACAGTAGAGTCGCCGAGGAGCAGAATTACGACGTAATAAAAACGTGAATTTTCTTTTAATTTGCAATTCTGTGTCAAGGAATGCTACTCACAATAAAACATGGTGAGTTCAGTCGTTTTCTATCGACACAGCGCACAGGGAAAAAGTTGTATTTTTACAACAAGCTTATTCCTAAATGACATGTAATCAGTAAAAACACAAGATCAGGATCTTTATTATAACGATATATTACTTTATGAATTGTATTACCAGTGTTTATTGATGTTTAAGTATTAGAAAGTAGCTATATTGAAATACCATGTATTTGTCAAGGATTAGTTATATTTATTAAAGTGAAACTTTTATTACATCGTCTCAAACTTTTTCGTCTGTGTGTTGCATGTCGCGTGACGGTCGGCCGCGGAGTAGGGATAAAGTGAAAGGCACTCGTCAGAGCAGCCGAGGCCAATATGGCGGCGCTTGTAGTTCGCATCAGCTGATCATGTAGTGTATATGTAGACTATTACTCATTTGTGCCAACGAGGAAAAATGTCTATAATCTTAAACAAAGTTTCACTTTTACCGTGGTTTCATAAAACCACACAATCCTTTTTTTGTTTACTAATTGACCCGCCGAACTTCGTACCGCCTTGATATGTCGCGGGCTGTCAATGTACGTCACCCCGGTAAAATTGAAAATCTGCCATCATTATGTATGAGAAAATGAATTTTCTTCATTATTTCTTTTTGCGTGAATTTTTCCGATATTTTAATAGTTATTCTGCTATTCGGGACGGAGACAAATACATCAAATTAAAAACCATGAAAATCGGTACAGCCGTTCTCGAGCTATAAGTGTTCCAACAAACCCGACTTTGTATATATTAAGATATCTATGTGTCTTGGAATTTAAATTAAACCTCTCCCTCTCTAAACATACACTACCTATAATAACTGTTTGTCCGCATTACACAAAGGTTAACTGGAAGAGAATGCTATCTAGCATTAAGTTCGCCTATGCATAGATTATTTTTATTTTGTGCAATAAAGAATTTTTCATTCATTCATTCATCTTCTGTGTTTTCAATCCTCTGTTTTTTCATGTCATAGACAGTATTCTGTTTTGGATATGGATAAATCACAACTATACTGTATAAATCAAACCATCCAGACATTTTGCAGTTGCAAGGATATTTCTTATATTCAATTTATTACTCTAATGTTACTAAACAGAGTGTAGTTACAAATAGTTAGTTGGTACCGTAGCTATTGAGAGTACGGCCACAGAGTTTCATTTTTTTATATAAATCTTTTTCACTGTGCTATAATTTCTTTGGAAAAATCTTGAGCTCTTAACAACTGCGGCCTGCGTGTAAATGGCTGAATAATATATATATGTCGGAGCGTTGATGACTCCAAGTATTTATAACGGATAGTTAATCAACGACTTTTGTTTGGAAACGTCAAGTAGACGTCATTTGTCACTTATGTAAAGTCGACACGGAGCGAGAGGGCGCCACCGAGCAACACCTTCTGGTCCGATCGATCATTCGTTCATTTGTTCATTCGTTCGTGAGGTTTGAGCATTCATTCATTCCGGTTGAAGACGGATATAGACGGTCTTCGCTTTCTTTTTAACCTGCGAACTGGGGCCCAATTATGCTAATTTTTAAGAAAAACTATTATGGAGCCATACCATTGTTAAACGATTATGATTGTTATTCCTGTCATAAACTACCAAATGTTCAATGGGGTTGTCATAGCAACGGCGGTCATTGAAAAAAGATTGTGTTAGTAGAATACCAAAAGGTATCTATAGTGGCGATTTTTCGACGATACCATTGTCATAGTGAAACAATAAGTTTAGTAGAATTGGGGCCCTGATTGGTGTTGCCAAAAGCTTCGGTGTTGAACTTACCGCGTTTCCGTTCATCTAATCAGAAGAAATCTCTGAAATCGTATTATGATTTAATTTTATTTTGATTGTGATCGGTGATTAGATCATTTGACTAAAAAGTTTATTGGTTATTTCGGGTTTCCGGTCATATCAGACAAACCGGACAGCATACCCCGGGACCATTCTCCGTCATATATATATTTTTTTATTGATAGTCAAGCGTTTGAACCCTACCCTGCTGGTAAGTGATGGTGAGATCGAAGATGGAGCACGCTTGCCTAGAAAGAATGGAAATAGAAATAGAAATATATTTATTGTGACCATAAAAGTTACATAGATGAGTTGTGTCCCTGTTTCCCAGAAAAGCGTAAGCTGTGGCCTAGGAAACAGTTCACTCCTGAATGACATGCTATAAATATTACAGTCTAGTACATGAAAAACGAAATAACAAAACAATCAAAGAAATATGGTGTCGGAGCGCACATGTTTACATGTACCTATGCGAATGCACCATGTATAAGTGCATGTATAAGTGAGTATATGCGTGGGCCATATGCGTGTGTATGTGGGTATTTTGTTTGCGTACGTGTTTTTGTAAGGGTGGGGTTTTTTGTGTGTGTGTGTGTGTGTGTGTGTGTGTGTGTGTGTGAGTGAGTATGTGTGTGTGTGTGTGCGAATATGTGTGCGTATGCTCAAGTTTATTTGAGTAAGTCTTCTATACCGGCGTAATCAAATGTATCTAACCATTGCGTTAATATGCCTTTTAATTGGTGATTACTATATTTAAATATATTAAGTTTAGAATCAAGCTTAGAATATAATCGAGATGCGTTATAGTTATATTGTCTACGAGCCAGAGAACTAAACAAATTGGGAATAGGGTAACGTTTAATTCTTCTTTCGGGTAAATTTAAAGTTGGAACCGTGAAGCGGTGATATCTACGAATGCACTGAAATAAGTATAATTTACGAACATTAAGGACTCTAAGTTTTTTATACAAGAGATTTGTAGGATATCTGTATGGCATGTACATCATTACTTTAAGAAGGGCTCTTTGGGCTCTTTCAACTTCCAACGTGTATGTTTTAGGGGCACCTCCCCATGAAGTAATGCAATAATTTATGACGCATTGCCCTAGTGCTTTATATGTTTTAATTAAGAGATTATCATCAGCTACAACTCTGAGATTTTTAAATATATAAATAAGAGATCTTATTCTTTTCGCAGTGACAGTCAAATGCTCTTGCCATGTTAGCTTCTGATCGATAATAACTCCAAGATATTTAATAGATGTAACTCGCACCAGCTCATCACAGCTACATGGGATTCTATGCTCCCCAAGCGTGTTGCATGGATGTGTATGTATACATTGAAATTAGAGGGACTAGATGCAGCGGACTTGTGAAAACATACATATTTGGTCTTCGCAGTATTCAAAGAGAGTAGATTATTCTCCAACCAGCTACTGACTGCGCATAGACCTAGAATCTATTCACTCTGGACTTGAAGACTCCGAGATAATACTAGTTCGGAAAAGCATACGCCGGAAGTGAGTTCTACTCCTATCTTGTATTTCTTAAATGTTTCCTTCTACTTTGTTATTATAAAGAAACGTCCTATAAATATAGACAGTTTGTGAGCTTTGCCGGCAGTATCGTGTTTATTTGAAGTGGTGTAGCCATTCCCTTAACTGTGACATCGTTCAGTACCGCTAAAAGTTTCTTTTAATGTGTTGGAAGAAAATTAACGTCACACCTGAAGCGGGATGGCAAACGTAAAAAATAAATTAATGGCCTATAAAACCGATCCTTACTTGAGATGGCACTTCAGTATCATTCTTTGCTTTATATTCTATGTAAAAAAATATTTTAATCGTATTTAAAGTATTTTCTGATAGATAAATCTTTATTATGCGCACCGCCAAAGAGTGGAACGTCTTGCCAAAGTCTGTGTTTCCTGATAGCTACAACCTTAATCTTTAAGTCACGACTGAATAGGTTTCTTCTAGGCAAGCGTGTACCATCGTAGACTGCAACAACGCTTACCATCAGGCGAGATCGTGGTCAAATGCTAGCCTATAATGTATAAATATATATACGCCGGCGCCAGGCCAAGACTCATTGAGTAAAACATCAATTACCCTTTATCATCATCATATTATGACGACCTCCGTGGCGCAGTGGACGTATAGCCGGCTGAGACGCAGGGGTTAGTGGGTTCGATTCCCGCCGCGGAACAAATGTTTGCATGATCTACAGATATTTGTTTCGGGTCTGGATGTTTTTCTATATATTATAAGTGTGTATTTACAAAAAAAAGTATATGTATAAGTACATATTTTATCAGTTATCTGGTTCCCATAGTACAAGCTCTGCTTAGTTTGGGGCTAGATAGCGCTGTGTGAAATGTCCAGCAATATTTATTTATATATATATATATATATATATAGATATCCCTTTGGGCACTTTGTGGCTCCAACGTGCCGTATAGGTAGTAATTTGTTGATCCATTTTCACTTGTTGATCCGGGTGTCTTTTGTTGATCCAATGCCAGCTGACCATAAATATGTAGCTCCGTTCGGAGCCACAAGTGTCACGATGAGTAATAATAATAATTAAGGGATTTTTATACAAATCTACCTTTTTGGCGTATGAGCAGTTGTTGATCCAATTCAAATGGGCCAATCAGGGCGCAGCATTTGCCAAGGGCTTCCTCATTGGCACGTTTGGGCTACTATATTACTGGCTACAGTAACTTAATAATGTCTAGCTAGTATTTCAAATTCTCCTCAAGTAGTAGAGAATCTTGTCTTAAAAAAAGGAAAACTCACAAGAAATCAGTCTGGAGTAACGTGACTTCAGATCAAACCTCAATACTTGTTATTTTTTGAACGGGACTCTTTCCTTTTGTAACAACGTTACTGTATACTTGTATACGAGGCAGCGATCGACTTGAGTAGAGTGCAGCAAGCGAATTACCAGTGGAAGACGCATCGTTTACAGAAAATGCCATGAACCAAGAACCAGAGGATGGTGACGCAATAACCACAGAGTTATTGCGTCACCATCCTCTGGTTCTTTTCTCGCTCCATTCTGCTCTGAATGGAGCGATTGGTAAACTAAGGGACCAAATAACGACTACAGTGAAGTGCAACGAGTGAAAACTGGTTCATCACTCACTCCACTCCGCTTTAGCTGTTGCGTTGTCATGTACTGCTTTTTCACTTGCTCCACTCCGTTGTAGCTGTTGCTTTGCCATTCAGTTGTTCTTCACTCACAGCACTTTGCTGTAGTCGCTGCATCGTCCTCCATTGGTTTACTTATCTCTCCTCTCCACTTGGTGTTGCATTGTCATTCTCTGAACGACATGATACACTGAATAACAACGCAACAGCTACAGAAGAGTAAAGTAAGTGGTGAACCAGTGGACGACAACGCAGTGGTTACAGCGGAGTGCAGCAAATACTGAATCAGCGGACGACGACGCAGCGGTTACAGTGGAGTACAGCAAAAAGTGAAACAGCGGACGACGACGCAGCGATTACAGTGGAGTGCAGCAAATAGTGAATCATCGGACGACGACGCAGCGGTTACAGTGGAGTGCAGCAAATAGTGAATCAGCGGACGACAACGCAGAGGTTACAGCGGAGTGCAGCAAATAGTGAATCACCGGACGACGACGCAGCGGTTTTAGTGGAGTGCAGCAAATAGTGAATCAGCGGACGACGACGCAGCGGTTACAGGAGAGTGCAGCAAATATTGAATCAGCGGACGACGACGCAGCGGTTACAATGAACTAGAATGAATGAAGAACCAACAATTACAAAGGAGTGAAATAGTGAACAGCATACGACGACTACGCAGTACCTATAAATGAGTGGAGCGACTGAATAAGCAGTCGCTCCACTCATCTGTAGGCATGAAGGTGCTTGTGTTTATTTTGTTGATTTCGAATAAAAAACTTTATGTTGATCGAAAGAGATTTTATTTTAGTTTTCAAAAAATAATAAAGTAATTATTGTAGTGTTGATGTTTACAATAGAAAAAAGACAATGGTAACTCGCAAAGAGTCATTCATAATCATCTCATAAATGTAAGTAGATGCTAGACGAAAGGGGCTTTTCATAATATCTAATCAACCCTAAAATAGTAAAACTTCAGCTATTTCACTGTTATTCATCCATCATTTTCATTAAAAATTAATGAAACAGCTAATATTTTTTGCACGATCGGAGTGTTGGTGCAGTGGTATTAATTATAAGAAAATTTATTTATCTATTTCAAAAAACAAACGGTTACATCGGAAAACATTGTTACTTAAAATATAACACTTATATAAATAAACCATTGTTTCTCTTATATTTTAACACAATATTAAATTCAATGCAGTCTTATGCATTTTTTCTTGTCTGAGTTTTAACAAAAACATAGAAATATTTTTTTAACAGAACAAATCCCGGAACTAAATGTCCGTGCCTACATACGCCCTACGAGATGAACGACGAGATATGACATAGACCAATAGACAGACCCAGTAGGTATTTTATTTGAAATAAAAAAAGAGAAACAAGAATTGTGTCTAGCATTAACAAAATACTAAAAATAATTGTTATCTTGAGTATTTCGAGCTCTTTTCAGCTGAAACAAACCTTTCCGTGAAGCCCAATAAAATGAAATTGTACACTTGTCTTTAATTCAAAGGAAATATTGCGCAAAGAGGCAGTTCTTGAATTTTATATTTTTATTTTAAATTCTTTTTGTAAATATTGTTGATATAAGTATTAATTTGCATCCAAGTTCGTTTATGCAGAATTGGCTCTTTGCGCAATACTTGTTCGCATAAGGCTTTTCCTGGATTTTTTTTAATTTTTATAAATTGTTTTAGATGTCACATTACTGCTTCAACCTCATCGCTACTCCATTTGTTATGAGTTTTCTTTCGTCTTATTGGTTTTGGTACAGTTATTTCTTCATGAGATTCATCGGTAAGTATTTCTTTTTTCTTTTTTGAATACTTTGTACGTTTGAGTGCAATGTCAATAGAACTTTCGGTATCCGATGACTGCACCTGCTTTGGAGCAATTTTTTGTTCACTTATCATATTTTTTTTGGTTTCGTCAATTGTTAGTTTGTTTATTATTTCTTTGTCCTTTTGTTCAGTAACTTTTTTATCGGTAAGTATTTTTTTTGTCTTTCTTGTTTTTCTCTTTAGTTGTTTTTCTTTAACATACTTACTCTTCTTATTGTTTCTTATTTTCTCACTTCTTTCTTCACATATAGCGCTTTTATTTTGGTGATCATTCTCTTTATTATTGTCTTCATTGATTATACTGTTGTCGCTTTCATTATCTTCAATTATATAATAGTTTATTTCTGATTCTATTTGTTTCTCTTTCTTTTTGAAAGTTTTGATTTTTTTGTCCTTAATATAATCACGTTTACTGGTTTCATTTTCTTTGCTATCTGTCTCACTGTCAGTTTCATTATTTCTTTTCTCAATTTCGTTAACATATTGTTACGCCGAGGCTGTTAAACAATGAGTAATAATCGAACCTTCTCGAACGCTTTTGTCTTGCTGTGTTATTGTTGCTATTGTTTGTGGTTTCGCAGAATGGGGAGTGGCCATTGTGTCGAGGGACCGACCCTTTCCTGGAAGGATCGACATCGTTCTCGAACAATCGAAATGTGTGCGATATAAATAGGCCGGAGAGATGGCCGGACGGTCAGTCTGAGTGAGTCAGTCAGTGAGTTAGTCTCAGCGAGGCCCTGGAGGACTGACGTGGGAAGGGTCTCGCGTGAACAGTAGTTGCTCCCAAGTCAGTCTGGATTAAGCTATACGTGCGATCGTTTTGGTGACTTTAAGTGGTGCACCAGTGGTGTGAATTAGTGTGTTGTGATACGTGTGACCAAGTTCGTGTATTCATCGTCATCGTGTTGAATAAAAGTGTTATTTTGGTTAGATCGATTCCCATTATTTTATCCCGAACCCTCAGCTCGTAACAATATGAATCAGTTATTTCACTTTCAGACTCTTTTTCTATAGGATTTTCTTTGTTTATTGAATGATTTTCAATTTCTAAAAGTCTGCTGCCAACAAGTCCCTTTTGAATAGCTTGTATGGGTAATCGATAGTTACTGGCATGCACTTACATATCATGACCGAGAAATGTAGCTAAATGTTGGGTATATTTATCGTCAGTTTTACCATGAACTTGAGAAATCGTGGCAATATGGTGTCTCAATCCAGTCGAGGTCAACATTTCCGGTTTTTTTAAGTTGCACATGTTTTTTATTCTATTAAGACATCTCCCTCCATCAAATGGTTTATCCGTGAGTGTACGTGCAAACAAGTAATCGGACGAAATTTTCAGAATTGATCGACAAGCTATTAGCGCATCAATATTTCTTCTCATCACTTTTGTCTGTAGCACGGGTACAGACCTACCTCGTTTACCCGGAATTTGGAAAATGTCTAAATCTGATATAGCTTGTTTTTGTTTTTTGTCCAGAATTTCCAGAACTTGTGGTGGAATATCGTCTGTCTTTCGGTTAAGATAATATTGAAGCTCTGCTTCGTCAACATCACCACTTCGTTTGCGATCTAAAAGTATAATATGTGCAATTGTAACCTAACAAAGATTTTCGTAATTGACATTTATCTAAGGACTATTAAGAATTATTAAGGACTTCAGATAGAAAAAATCGCTTAACTAGGTACTAAATGTAAAACACATACCTTGATCTTCATTCATTTTTCACTCAAAAACAAATTCAAATGAACACTTTAAAATAATGTCGACGTTCGCACAGTTCAACAAGCACATTCAAATTGAGATACAAAACGGCGCAGCAGAGACCAAGCCTAAAGGGCGCGGGGTGCGGTGTACGGTGCTCCCCCCGTGCCTCCACCGTTACCACCGAGGCGGATCTTACAATGTATGGAGCATTGCGAATATAAAATATCTAGATTAGGTATAACAAATTCATAATTGATCGACCGTTACGGTATCGGTACCTATTCGGATCAAAACAAGTATTACTGGAAGTACGAGTATATAAATGGATCAACACAAGTAATTGATTTTTGAAATATACATATCCAGTGCCAAAAAGTCATCGTGCGTTTAAAAAAATGTACGAGTATATAAATGGATCAACACAAGTAATTGATTTTTGAAATATATTCAGAGCCAAAAAGTCATCGTGCGTTTAAAAAAATTAGCCGTTACGGATCCACTATTGCATGAAATTGTTGAAAAAATATATATCGAGTATAGGTACTATCGACGAATACATTTGGCAACATCGCATAATAGAATGCTACGTTGCCATTTCGCCCGAGAAATACGCAACTGGATTCAAGTTATTCGGTGCAAAAGGCGGAGTCAGCAATGTACGGGGTCGTGGCTGGATCAACTAAGTGTGCAAAGAGGTGTTTATATATATATATATATATATATATATATATCTACAGGTTTAATGTGCTATGCATCTTTTTTATGCAATTGCAGCCAAAATTGTCTACAGCAGCAAAGAGCTTATGTAATTTTTTCACCAACATGCTTCATCATCCATCTTCGACCATGCTATCACTAAATACCAAAACACAAGTATTCTTAGTTTTGGTAAGCAGGGCTAAATTGTAATTTGTTATGTACTATGAAATAAAGATTTTTCAGTTTTAACTTAACCTCGGGTAAGGCAGTGGTCAAGCCCTTCTCTACCCTTAATAAAAAAATACACATTTTGCACGTAGGAAGTTCGTGCGAGATAAACTTTTGACTTTTTCCAGCCGTAAGCAATACCTACGAGATATGACTACGATTCTGAAACCTAGTACCAATCCACTTCAAGATAATGTAGTGAGTATAAAAAACACCATAACATTTTCCACAACAATTTATAAACGTGTTCTTCGTTAATGTTTTCCCTGCTTGCTTATCTCATTAAAACGCAGTCTTGTATGCAAATCCAACTATGCTTGCCCTAGTAAACCCTGGGGTTATAGATTATCAGCTAATCCTAACACCGATAAATCTGTTGGCAAACACCTCTATCTTTAGATTCTAATAATCGTTCAAAAAATGCACAGATTTTTTGAATCTATCATTTTGTAAGGATAGGTGTTTGCCAACATATTTATCGGTATTATCGTTGGCTGATAATCTATGACCCCAGATATTATATAGACATAACCAAGAAAATTATTTCAATAAAGCCACATACAGTCAAGAAAATTTCAAAGGTCATACAAAATCGGCCAATCAATCCAATACAATCGGAAAACTAATTCTCGTTTTTTTGTGAATATAATGTTTACAAACATGATAGTTACAAAAATAAAGAAAGTCTATTTTTATCGGACAACTTCTGTCCCTAGTATTTAAAAATCACCGTAGATTTTGACTAAGGTACGTGTGTATCTACGTAAGAATGTACCCGAATTCGATGTATCCCAATTCGAGTGAAACTGCGCGGTTACATCTGTTTTACAATAGGTTTGTTGATTTAGGATCGCAAGTATCTTCGGACCTAAAACTTCCTTTGCCGATTCTGGTCTCCTTCGATATAGTTCAAAACTTATAAAGTGATAAGTGTAGTGAAAGTAAACAACGTTTGCAAAAGGTTTCAGCGTAATTACGAAGCCACTAGTAAAAGCAGATCATAAATCTATAGGGTCAAACTCTATTTATGTAGAGTGATTTGCCTGAAAATTAATTTTGTATACCTTGGGACCCACAAATTGCTAGATAATCGAATTATATTATTGGTTTTTCAACTATCTATAAACATTATATCGATTCTAACTGGCACACACATGACGGATGGATGGACGGACAAAGTCGCACTATAAGGGTTCCTTTTTTACCATCTTGGTACGGAACCCTAAAAAGACAGAGAACTCAGCATTCCCATAAAATGGTCAAACATATTTACGTCGGCTTCTTATCAAATATCAAAAGTCGGAGCAGTTTAAGAACGGCTACTAAACAGTAGAGTCGCCGAGGAGCAGAATTACGACGTAATAAAAACGTGAATTTTCTTTTAATTTGCAATTCTGTGTCAAGGAATGCTACTCACAATAAAACATGGTGAGTTCAGTCGTTTTCTATCGACACAGCGCACAGGGAAAAAGTTGTATTTTTACAACAAGCTTATTCCTAAATGACATGTAATCAGTAAAAACACAAGATCAGGATCTTTATTATAACGATATATTACTTTATGAATTGTATTACCAGTGTTTATTGATGTTTAAGTATTAGAAAGTAGCTATATTGAAATACCATGTATTTGTCAAGGATTAGTTATATTTATTAAAGTGAAACTTTTATTACATCGTCTCAAACTTTTTCGTCTGTGTGTTGCATGTCGCGTGACGGTCGGCCGCGGAGTAGGGATAAAGTGAAAGGCACTCGTCAGAGCAGCCGAGGCCAATATGGCGGCGCTTGTAGTTCGCATCAGCTGACCATGTAGTGTATATGTAGACTATTACTCATTTGTGCCAACGAGGAAAAATGTCTATAATCTTAAACAAAGTTTCACTTTTACCGTGGTTTCATAAAACCACACAATCCTTTTTTTGTTTACTAATTGACCCGCCGAACTTCGTACCGCCTTGATATGTCGCGGGCTGTCAATGTACGTCACCCCGGTAAAATTGAAAATCTGCCATCATTATGTATGAGAAAATGAATTTTCTTCATTATTTCTTTTTGCGTGAATTTTTCCGATATTTTAATAGTTATTCTGCTATTCGGGACGGAGACAAATACATCAAATTAAAAACCATGAAAATCGGTACAGCCGTTCTCGAGCTATAAGTGTTCCAACAAACCCGACTTTGTATATATTAAGATATCTATGTGTCTTGGAATTTAAATTAAACCTCTCCCTCTCTAAACATACACTACCTATAATAACTGTTTGTCCGCATTACACAAAGGTTAACTGGAAGAGAATGCTATCTAGCATTAAGTTCGCCTATGCATAGATTATTTTTATTTTGTGCAATAAAGAATTTTTCATTCATTCATTCATCTTCTGTGTTTTCAATCCTCTGTTTTTTCATGTCATAGACAGTATTCTGTTTTGGATATGGATAAATCACAACTATACTGTATAAATCAAACCATCCAGACATTTTGCAGTTGCAAGGATATTTCTTATATTCAATTTATTACTCTAATGTTACTAAACAGAGTGTAGTTACAAATAGTTAGTTGGTACCGTAGCTATTGAGAGTACGGCCACAGAGTTTCATTTTTTTATATAAATCTTTTTCACTGTGCTATAATTTCTTTGGAAAAATCTTGAGCTCTTAACAACTGCGGCCTGCGTGTAAATGGCTGAATAATATATATATGTCGGAGCGTTGATGACTCCAAGTATTTATAACGGATAGTTAATCAACGACTTTTGTTTGGAAACGTCAAGTAGACGTCATTTGTCACTTATGTAAAGTCGACACGGAGCGAGAGGGCGCCACCGAGCAACACCTTCTGGTCCGATCGATCATTCGTTCATTTGTTCATTCGTTCGTGAGGTTTGAGCATTCATTCATTCCGGTTGAAGACGGATATAGACGGTCTTCGCTTTCTTTTTAACCTGCGAACTGGGGCCCAATTATGCTAATTTTTAAGAAAAACTATTATGGAGCCATACCATTGTTAAACGATTATGATTGTTATTCCTGTCATAAACTACCAAATGTTCAATGGGGTTGTCATAGCAACGGCGGTCATTGAAAAAAGATTGTGTTAGTAGAATACCAAAAGGTATCTATAGTGGCGATTTTTCGACGATACCATTGTCATAGTGAAACAATAAGTTTAGTAGAATTGGGGCCCTGATTGGTGTTGCCAAAAGCTTCAGTGTTGAACTTACCGCGTTTCCGTTCATCTAATCAGAAGAAATCTCTGAAATCGTATTATGATTTAATTTTATTTTGATTGTGATCGGTGATTAGATCATTCGACTAAAAAGTTTATTGGTTATTTCGGGTTTCCGGTCATATCAGACAAACCGGACAGCATACCCCGGGACCATTCTCCGTCATATATATATTTTTTTTATTGATAGTCAAGCGTTTGAACCCTACCCTGCTGGTAAGTGATGGTGAGATCGAAGATGGAGCACGCTTGCCTAGAAAGAATGGAAATAGAAATTGAAATATATTTATTGTGACCATAAAAGTTACATAGATGAGTTGTGTCCCTGTTTCCCAGAAAAGCGTAAGCTGTGGCCTAGGAAACAGTTCACTCCTGAATGACATGCTATAAATATTACAGTCTAGTACATGAAAAACGAAATAACAAAACAATCAAAGAAATATGGTGTCGGAGCGCACATGTTTACATGTACCTATGCGAATGCACCAGTGTATAAGTGAGTATATGCGTGGGCCATATGCGTGTGTATGTGGGTATTTTGTTTGCGTACGTGTTTTTGTAAGGGTGGGGTTTTTTGTGTGGATATGTGTGTGTGTGTGTATGTGTGTGTGTGTGTGTGTGTGTGAATGAGTGTGTGTGTGTGTGTGCGAATATGTGTGCGTATGCTCAAGTTTATTTGAGTAAGTCTTCTATACCGGCGTAATCAAATGTATCTAACCATTGCGTTAATGTGCCTTTTAATTGGTGATTACTATATTTAAATATATTAAGTTTAGAATCAAGCTTAGAATATAATCGAGATGCGTTATAGTTATATTGTCTACGAGCCAGAGAACTAAACAAATTGGGAATAGGGTAACGTTTAATTCTTCTTTCGGGTAAATTTAAAGTTGGAACCGTGAAGCGGTGATATCTACGAATGCACTGAAATAAGTATAATTTACGAACACTAAGGACTCTAAGTTTTTTATACAAGAGATTTGTAGGATATCTGTATGGCATGTACATCATTACTTTAAGAAGGGCTCTTTGGGCTCTTTCAACTTCCAACGTGTATGTTTTAGGGGCACCTCCCCATGAAGTAATGCAATAATTTATGACGCATTGCCCTAGTGCTTTATATGTTTTAATTAAGAGATTATCATCAGCTACAACTCTGAGATTTTTAAATATATAAATAAGAGATCTTATTCTTTTCGCAGTGACAGTCAAATGCTCATGCCATGTTAGCTTCTGATCGATAATAACTCCAAGATATTTAATAGATGTAACTCGCACCACTCATCACAGCTACATGGGATTCTATGCTCCCCAAGCGTGTTGCATGGATGTGTATGTATACATTGAAATTAGAGGGACTAGATGCAGCGGACTTGTGAAAACATACATATTTGGTCTTCGCAGTATTCAAAGAGAGTAGATTATTCTCCAACCAGCTACTGACTGCGCATAGACCTAGAATCTATTCACTCTGGACTTGAAGACTCCGAGATTATACTAGTTCGGAAAAGCATACGCCGGAAGTGAGTTCTACTCCTATCTTGTATTTCTTAAATGTTTCCTTCTACTTTGTTATTATAAAGAAACGTCCTATAAATATAGACAGTTTGTGAGCTTTGCCGGCAGTATCGTGTTTATTTGAAGTGGTGTAGCCATTCCCTTAACTGTGACATCGTTCAGTACCGCTAAAAGTTTCTTTTAATGTGTTGGAAGAAAATTAACGTCACACCTGAAGCGGGATGGCAAACGTAAAAAATAAATTAATGGCCTATAAAACCGATCCTTACGAGAGATGGCACTTCAGTATCATTCTTTGCTTTATATTCTATGTAAAAAAAATATTTTAATCGTATTTAAAGTATTTTCTGATAGATAAATCTTTATTATGCGCACCGCCAAAGAGTGGAACGTCTTGCCAGAGTCTGTGTTTCCTGATAGCTACAACCTTAATCTTTAAGTCACGACTGAATAGGTTTCTTCTAGGCAAGCGTGTACCATCGTAGACTGCAACAACGCTTACCATCAGGCGAGATCGTGGTCAAATGCTAGCCTATAATGTATAAATATATATACGCCGGCGCCAGGCCAAGACTCATTGAGTAAAACATCAATTACCCTTTATCATCATCATATTATGACGACCTCCGTGGCGCAGTGGACGTATAGCCGGCTGAGACGCAGGGGTTAGTGGGTTCGATTCCCGCTGCGGAACAAATGTTTGCATGATCTACAGATATTTGTTTCGGGTCTGGATGTTTTTCTATATATTATAAGAATGTATTTACAAAAAAAAAGTATATAAGTATTTTATCAGTTATCTGGTTCCCATAGTACAAGCTCTGCTTAGTTTGGGGCTAGATAGCGCTGTGTGAAATGTCCAGCAATATTTATTTATTTATATATATCTACAGGTTCAATGTGCTATGCATCTTTTTTATGCAATTGCAGCCAAAATTGTCTACAGCAGCAAAGAGCTTATGTAATTTTTTCACCAACATGCTTCATCATCCATCTTCGACCATGCTATCACTAAATACCAAAACACAAGTATTCTTAGTTTTGGTAAGCAGGGCTAAATTGTAATTTCTTATGTACTATGAAATAAAGATTTTTCAGTTTTAACTTAACCTCGGGTAAGGCAGTGGTCAAGCCCTTCTCTACCCTTAATAAAAAAATACACATTTTGCACGTAGGAAGTTCGTGCGAGATAAACTTTTGACTTTTTCCAGCCGTAAGCAATACCTACGAGATATGACTACGATTCTGAAACCTAGTACCAATCCACTTCAAGATAATGTAGTGAGTATAAAAAACAGCATAACATTTTCCACAACAATTTATAAACGTGTTCTTCGTTAATGTTTTCCATGCTTGCTTATCTCATTAAAACGCAGTCTTGTATGCAAATCCAACTATGCTTGCCCTAGTAAACCCTGGGGTTATAGATTATCAGCTAATCCTAACACCGATAAATCTGTTGGCAAACACCTCTATCTTTAGATTCTAATAATCGTTCAAAAAATGCACAGATTTTTTGAATCTATCATTTTGTAAGGATAGGTGTTTGCCAACATATTTATCGGTATTATCGTTGGCTGATAATCTATGACCCCAGATATTATATAGACATAACCAAGAAAATTATTTCAATAAAGCCACATACAGTCAAGAAAATTTCAAAGGTCATACAAAATCGGCCAATCAATCCAATACAATCGGAAAACTAATTCTCGTTTTTTTGTGAATATAATGTTTACAAACATGATAGTTACAAAAATAAAGAAAGTCTATTTTATCGGACAATTTCTGTCCCTAGTATTTAAAAATCACCGTAGATTTTGACTAAGGTACGTGTGTATCTACGTAAGAATGTACCCGAATTCGATGTATCCCAATTCGAGTGAAACTGCGCGGTTACATCTGTTTTACAATAGGTTTGTTGATTTAGGATCGCAAGTATCTTCGGACCTAAAACTTCCTTTGCCGATTCTGGTCTCCTTCGATATAGTTCAAAACTTATAAAGTGATAAGTGTAGTGAAAGTAAACAACGTTTGCAAAAGGTTTCAGCGTATTTACGAAGCCACTAGTAAAAGCAGATCATAAATCTATAGGGTCAAACTCTATTTATGTAGAGTGATTTGCCTGAAAATTAATTTTGTATTCCTTGGGACCCACAAATTGCTAGATAATCGAATTATATTATTGGTTTTTCAACTATCTATAAACATTATATCGATTCTAACTGGCACACCACGTGCGTCGATACCTTTGAGTCATCTCATCTGTCGGGGACAGCAGTTAGGCAAATTCAGCCGAAGATCCCAAGTGGTACAAATATGAAAGTCTTAACCTGTGTCTTATATGTATTTGAGCCATTTGGGGTGGTGGACAAAGGAGCTGCCGGGCACACCAGGTGTCTGGACGTGTGATCCAAAAGCTGACGCATATGGGCATTGCAATTTAGCGGGGCAATGCATTCAGTGTCTTGGGGACACTTCTGTCTGGAAGTGATTTGGAGCTGTTGAGCTATGTATAGATCATTGGCAACGGTATTTAGATGATTTAACTGTTTCTATTGTATTTTTAACGAGATTTGTATATATTTTGTTCTGTTAATAAATGTACTCTGTAAACAGTGTATTTTCTAACAATAATATTTTCTAATAACTATTGTTCAATAACAACTTTAATAATATAAAAAGTTAATAATTTTCATAGATAGAACCTCCTTTCAGATTAAGTTAAATATTCCGAAGCGCCTGCAGTATATTCCTTTCTATCTGTCACATTTTAAGAAGGAAAAGAATGAAGTCGTGTTAGGTATATACTCCATTAAATCATTCTTTTTCACGCCTAAACCTTGCGAGAAACCCTCTTGTTCCAGCGAAATAAGTGTCCTTTATGCGGGCGGAGGCATAAAGGTGACATTGAAAAGGCTTGTTTTGTGTTAAATGTCAAAGTGAGGGACTCGGCGAAAGAGCATGAGGCAAATTGTGTTGACGCAGTGACCGCGACACGGCAGACGTGAGGCGACCGTCGACGTGCGACACAGAAATAGGAGAACCTACCTTAAATTGGTGTGGTAATGCTAGCGACCAGTCCCAGAGACAATAGCATGCGTCGAAAGTAGGTATGGGCATCTTAATTATGGACCTTAACGAGAGAAAATCTTCGGTTGGTAGCGTTCTTCATTATATTTGCAAAAATTATAGTGACAATGCTAGTTTTTAAACATCGAAAATTTCTTTATCGGAAATAAGACACGTCCTGTGTCTTCTTGACGATAGCTCAGACAGACGAGTATTCCAGTTTGCCCGTAACCGCGGTTGTTGCAACACTGACAAAACGTCGGGATTTATAAATAAAAAGGTAAAAATACGCGATAAATACCCGCGTAATAATCAGAGCTTTTAGTTATAAGTCGCGTCTGCGTCGCGTCGCGGCTTTTTGCAAGCATACCTCTCTTGGCAGATTGCTCGCGGAGTGTGAACATGTAGCCTGGCCCTAGAGTGGCGTAAGGGTGGTCCGCACAGTCTCACTCAAAAACAATTCTAGTGAAGCCGTCATCCGCTGGGATAAGCGGCCTCATTATTCACTAAAAGCCCACGGCGTGCCCGCTCGGGTAATTGGAGGCTTTGTTCCTTTGCGCTCAGCTTTGACGCTCTTGTGGACTACTAGACTCGCTCCTCGGATTATTATTCGCACAATCAACGGTGTACACGAGGCCTTAGATTAATCTGACATTTGAGGTATGAATTGTTTGGTCGTCGGGGATAAACGTCGCATTACTTTTTGCAGCATCATTATTTTTGTTTTTATATCCCTCGACGTAAAGTTTTACTGGCCTAAAATAAAACAATGTACGAGAGAATTCCTTTCTGCATTAACATTTTTAAAGTTCAAAAGCATTCTGTGGTGAACAATTTAGCTGTAAAATCGCTTTATGGTATTGTCAAAAACAACTGTAGCTCATCACTAAACTCTAAAAATTGTAAAATATCTAGCTCTCTCGACTTCTTTTGCATGGCTTTGGGGTTTTTTTCGATATTATATTAAAAAATGACACAAGAAGATATTATTTTTAACAATCCGAACTATAATTTACATAATATTTTATTTTATGTGCAGGGTCACTGTTAATAACCATTATTTTAATTATTATTATAAAATTATTATTAAAACCGTAATTAACTGTTAATTAATGATTTTATTATATACTAAATCGGTGATTAAGATCTCTCCAAAACAAGATAGAAGCGCAACTCGTTTACACAAGCAATTTTCAGAACCCCTTTTGCTTCAACATATAACTTTCTAATCTAAGTTGCATAGTCCTATCTCATCTTCCACCCGTGCCATTATTTCACTCAGTTATAGACTAATTAATTGTTGCTCGGAAAACATCGTCAGTTTAATTATAAGTTTCGATCGAGACATGTCTTGTCCAGGCTATAAAGTACGATATGCTTCTGCGAAATGTCGCTAACTTCATAACTGATGGCAGAGTATGTTTCGTTAGAACTGTTTTCATTAAACTTTGCTAACTTTTAATAACATTTTGAATCTAGGTGACTTTTTGTACACATACATTAAAAAATAAGCTACATAGCCCTATTAGTATTAAAAGCATTTGCAGGTAAAAACTTCAACAAAAAGAAAAGCTAATAATTACAAAACTACATACACAGTATAAAGTTCCACATCTCGCTTGTATGTATGTTTGTTTGGACCAATCTCGTTCCAAGCTCTTTTTTTATGTTTTTCTTAATATCACCCAATTCTAATAATGTGAAACTCCTCTGTCTTTGCGTTAAAAGTTTACGTTTTATTTTAAAGAAAGCACTTTTTAATGGATAATCTAAAAGCTGCTTCAGTACGCTCAACACCAAATATCAAAGCAAATTTTTAAGACTCCGTGAATATCGTCGTCTGCGCTCGTTATTCCGGTCCCCGCGGCGTTCAGACACAATTGCAAAGTTACAACTGTCACTTGCAATCCACACACGATTTACAACCTTATATCGTGTGCAGTATATATGAAAATGTGACAGACAGATTTCCTCATTACACTCGTGATATTGCCAACAGTTAGTGCCGCTTTGGAAAAATATTTACGTACATCTTTGAGTGTTGTATGGAAAATGATGAATATCTCATATGCCTAGCGAATCACTTGGAACAACGAGTAATACGAGTAGTCCACCCAGATGGCGCGTGGTGGCCAAGAGTTGGACTTCGACCGCAGGGTAGACAGCAATGGATGAGACTTGCTCAAGACCGATTGGACTGGCGACATAGAGAGGAGGCCTATACCCAACAGTGGGTGCTAGAGGCTGCAAAGATAGATAGTTTACTCAGAAATCTGTAGTTACAAATTATCACATATTTTAAGACATTTTTTTTATTTCATTTTTTTTTCATTTTTTTATTTTATTATTATTATTATTATTTTTTTTATTTTGTCAAAAATAAATCTAAATTATTTTCCACAGAAACCATAAATATCAATTTGAATTGACTCAGATTTTCCGCGTAGTAAACTTCGGAGATAAAAGGGTGGGGGTGGTATTTTTTGTCAATCAACATTGAGTCTTTGTGGTGGATTGCCGTCCAATAACTTTAGTAGGCTTATCCCATCAGTGGAACATTAGGATTGAAATCACAATAACCAGGGCGGATATTTATCTCCCGTTCTTCGTGGAAGGCAAATGTAGTAAACATTGCTTCCTGTATTTATAACGTAGTTACGTTGCAAGGAGCTTATTTCACCGGCAGTAAGGAGGTTTCAAACGGACCATGAAATGCAAAAGTGCCAAGGAACCTTTGACCTAATGCAGTCACTTACTCGTATCAATGTATTGTTAACCTATATAACGTTTTTCCTGAGAACATCAGTATATTCATTACTGACATTCAATACTGTTTCTTTCCAAAAATCTTTAAAAAAGTACTTGTTGAGTTTTCAAGTTTTCACACGTAGGTGGTTGTTCTGGGCCTGGTTTCTAGCAATATAATTCTAATTGTTTAATTTTCAAAACTATTTTAATTATGTCTGTTAACTGTTTATGATTTTCATGTTTTGTATGTTTTAATAGTTCGTGCGTAGGTACCTAAACGAGTCCAAAGTTTATATCTACTAGTAATATGTATCGATAGGTAATTGTAAACACAGATGCTGCCCTGCACACACGGCAATGGCACCACGGAAGATCAGCGCTGTAGTAGTATAAATATGCTACTATAGCACAATGCTGAGTGGTGATCGTTTTTGCTCACAAATTTGCTCATTAATTTATACCCATTTGTCTAAGCTGTAATGTACACTTGTGATGCAAAATAAACGTTTTTTGTATTCTATTCTATTGTATTCTTTATCAAACGACATTCATTTTGAGGTCATCTCATTGTCTTCCAGTACAGACGTAGATTGACATTCATTTATTTACTATACACACATCCAAACTTTCGCATTTATAATACTAGTGTGATCAGCACAGCTAATATAAAAATTTTCATCACTCATGCTGTGGAAGTTGGTCGTTGTAAACTCAAAAACGGCTCAGTAAATGTGAATGAAAGAGCCCACATTCATAATGGTATAATGAAATACAACTTCTATGACAAATCTTTATTTCTATTTCAATATAAAAGAAACCTACTCCGGTAGAGAAAAAAACAAAGGATTTTCGCACATTTTCGTTTTAGCAACGAACTAGATATAATCACTTTTTTAATTTCCTTGCATTCGTGATGTAAAGTTATGTGTTATACTCGGGTGTAAGCGATCAATAACACCCTCGATTAACGCCCTTGCTAGCATTCGCTAGTCGTATGCCAAAATATCTGGGGTGCAATAGATCGATTACAAGTTACAGCCCTTGTATAGTAATAAACTATTACATTTTTGAACAGATACACAAAAGATACAATGAAATAGTAGAGCATAAAATAAACCAAGACAAGAGGACTACATAAGTAAATACTATCCTATCTAGTCTAATAATCTAGGTCTTAAATGAGTGATGGAAGTTGCGTGAGATATTCCTGTATTTTTTGATTAACCTGTAATCTTTGACTTCTGGCATTCTTGTTACATATCCTTCTATTTACACCCACTCTTAGAGCCAGAAGTTAAGATTCGACATTACTTGAATGTCACCATCTTCTTTTGTGTTATATTTTGTAAGTATGTCGTGTCAAATAAATGTTTTCATTTTCATTTATTTCATTTTTTTAGTTGTCTGATGAACCGGGTACCGGGAACCGGATGATTATTGTATAGATAAACTATCTTATCCGTACTGTCTCGGTGCTACTATGAATTGTCTGACTGAATCACAACCGAATTATAATTGTGTAAAAAATTAGTAAAGATCTGACTTGTCTCTTGAATTACTGATTAAAATGGGTATTTATCGCATATGCACCTTTTTTATTTGTTATCCTGACGAAAAAAGGTACATACGCGATAAAACCTACGAAAGTTTGAAAAATACTATGGTCTCTTGAAACTCAGTTAATCATGTTTTTAGAAAAATTAACTGAAACTGTATTGAAAGACGACATAGACTCGCCTCGCACTCGACGTTGTTCGGAGCGGATCGCACTCCGATGAAGGTTCACGAATTTAACCGAAACATTGTCGGTCGAAACACCGATAAAACGGTACGTTATAAATCCCGTATTTATAATAATGATTGAAATTAATCACGAAAGTTTTCTAAGTAGAATTCGTATTATGAAACATTTTTAGGAGTACAGATTCAGCCATATTTACTTAGGGGTTTCCTTTTAATGACCAGTTTCTAAATTAATTATAATATGTTCGTAATTACGCTGTGCCTACACAGACTTTGCATTGAATGTCACAGCAGAAAATTTATGAGTTTCCAATAGGTCAGTCTAACGACATTGTATGATTATATGAGGCGTTTATTACAGTATACTAAGCCATTATGGGCCTGGAGTCTTGATATAACAATACACCCGACGCAAAATGAGGGATTTTATAATATTGACGCCTGTCCGTGTGTCTGTCTGTTTGTGCCGTGTAGTTCCTAAACGGATGGCTCGATTCATGCTTAAATCCTGGTTCCTCGTGGATTCCGTACCTCAAAAGGAAAAAACCGGACCCCATATAGGATCACTTTGTTGCCCGTCTGTCTGACTGTCAAGACCCTTTATCTCGGGAACACGTAAAAGTATCGAGTTGAAATTAAAACCATATACTCCACAGTCCGTCTCTACAGTCCCTTGAAGATGTGAAAAAATCAAACTTCTAAGTTAACGGGAAAAAAGATACGGCCGTTTATGCCGCAAAAACGTATATTTCGACACTCTCAAGGACAATTTATAGGGTTCTTTCCGTTGACCGTCTGACAAATATAATTTGTAATTAAATCATAAAAAATATAGTCTTTATTCTGAATTTCAGGAAAAGTTCGGAAAAACTGCAAGACTCGATTCCTGAACTATTTATAAGTATGTACCTACAAATTTGTACGGAACACTCGGAGGGCGAGTCCGACTCGCACTTGTATTGTTTTTTTTTTTAATAGAAAGCTAGTTTATGTAGGTTTTTACTTAACCATGTAAAAATAATTATTTAATTAAATTTGTGTTAAATGCCTTCATGTATTTCTTTCTCTATTAATAGATAACTATTCGCTGATAACTTTATTCATCCCCATGAAGGGCATCCTTTAATCTGTTACTCAGGAGGTACACACGGCTACACATCAAGCTGTACATTTCCAGTCTATGCTGACCTCTCATTGTACAGAAAACCTACACAATGCGAGGTCATTTTATACTGGAATGTATAGCTTAAGGTGTAGCCGTGTGTACACAGCCCCGTGAAGATTCCACTACGGGTTAGGGAGGACAAGTGTAATCAGTATGTGAACAAATTTTTACATCTACAGATATGTTGCCGGGTCTAAAAGATTTACAAAAACAAAATATAAGTATTCATTCAGTTGTCTGGTAACCATAATATAGGTACAATGCTTAATTTGGGGCACGATGGCGCTGCATGAAATGTCAAGCATTATTCATTTACACCTATAGTATTTAGTAGTATCTTGTGAAAAGTCAGCTAACCTTATATAAACCCATATTTTTAACATGTAAGACTCAGTTTATCCAATTCTTTTCAATTCTTCAAACCTATAGAAATCACAGTTTACCTTCCATCCTGCCTCGGAAGATCAATGACGTATTGTCTAATGGATTAGCTCACCATTGTTCACCGTCGACGTAGGTATAATACAAGCTTTAATGGAATTACATTTTATATCGGATGACTTGGAAAAAGGCTTTTTTCGTTATGACTTCATCGTACTTACTGTCTTACGTATATCAGGTTTTACCACTGAGAGAGCACATTAAGCTATTCTCAAATCCTTCAAGCTTTTGGCCATAGATACTTAAAAAAGTACTATTTGGATGTCTCATGATTGATAGCAGTAATGTTGTTGGAACCCTACAGAACATAGATGATGGTGAAACTACACACAGGATACCCTTTTAGGCTAGGATCAAATCTAGTAGAAATGTTTCTAAAGTGGCATATCTGGAACAAAAAGCTTACATTTTGCATTGCCAGGACCGCGCAAAATTACGCTAGTGAAATTCCGCCGCGTTTTTTTTTTGCTTAGATTTGTCCGTTGCTAAGAAATTGCACTTGATATCCTACATACCGAGTTGTATTGAGCAACTCCTATTGAAGGCAATAAATTAATTCTGGTCCAATCCCGTAACATAGTCCAGTCCAATTCAAGTTTTGATAATCTTATCTAATTTACGTAATTAAAGGTGTCACTGGCTAAACAGTTTTTTCTAACTTTTTGAGGTTGTCAACGTTTATTGATCGAGCGAAGCGAGATCTCTAAATCAACTTGGGCAAATCGGCGTTGTATGTATGTAATTTTCGAAGCGTCGAATTAAATAGGTAGGTAGTGATGGCACAATTTTGGTGTGCAAAAATGCTAAAAATGTTGAGATATTGGGGTTCAAGAGGGGTAAAAACAAAACAAAATAGGACTATCCGATCAAGTGGCACGTCTAATAAAAGGTCTTTGTGAGTACATTTCCCCCGTTTTTATTTTTAGTATAAACTTTGTAGTTTTTAAGTTATTAGCTATAATAAAAACTGAACTTTGACAAAATTCACAGGGTACACCAGTGACGCCAGAAAAGTATGAAATCCAGAATAACTGCAATTTCTACCCCAAAAATAACTCATAAAACTGTAGGTTAAGTTAGTTGGTTATGCATTTCGTGGCACTATTTTGATAGTCAAAGATTACAAATAATATTTTTTTGTTTGTACGGGAGACTCGCGAGATTCTGCGTGTTTTTGAACCAAACAAATACTTTGATTTGATTTGACTGCTTTTATATGAGTCATCTTCTTTCACTGCGCTTTCCAGTGCGTAGTCTCCACTCGAGAACCATTCTGCCCCCACAGCCGTCAATTCTTCGAGCTATGTGACCTGCCCACTGCTCCTTCAGCTTGCCTATCCTTTGGGCCATGTCACTGACCTTAGTTTGTTTACGAATCTACTCATTTTTGATTTGATCTCGTAGAGAAAAACCAAACATAGCCCTCTTTATAACACGCTGAGTGATCTTAAAGCCTTCTTATGAGGCCCATAACGAGAAAACGTTTCTATGCCATTTGTCATCTCTGGTAATACACACTAATTAAAAAATTATGGCCCGGGCGAATTGCGCAACAATGCCTAAACGTATTTAGTGGCTAAATATGATTTAAGGAGTTATCAAATCATACAAATACGTCAAATTTAAACATGTTTAGTCGCTAAATGTAATTTAGCGTAATTTAATGACCTACGGTGCTGAGACGTGGACGCTCACGGTAGGACTAGTCCACCAATTTAAGGTTGCGCAGCGAGCTATGGAACGGGCTATGCTTGGAGTTTCTCTGAAGGATAAAATCCGTAACGAGGTTATCCGACAGAGAACCAAGGTCACCGACATAGCTCAGCGGATTAGCAAACTGAAGTGGCAGTGGACTGGCCATATATGCCGGAGAACCGACAACCGTTGGGGTAAACGATTTCTTGAGTGGAGACCGCGTCTCGGAAAACGAAGTGTGGGGCGCCCTCCGGCTAGGTGGAGCGATGACATAAGAAAGGTGGCGGACAGAAACTGGATGAGAAGAGCCGAAGACCGGGCTCAGTGGTGCGTATTGGGAGAGGCCTATGTCCAGCAGTGGACTAATGTGGGCTGATGATGATGATGATGATGAGTCGCTAAATACGGTTAGGGATCGTTGTGCTGTATGGACGAGAAAACGTCACGCGTTTCCCGAATGCTGCCCAACTGAGCTGGATTCGTCCACTGATCTCTTTGCTGTCTGTTTGTAACAGTTTATGTGAGTATACAGGGTTCATTTGTAAATACTTAGTGGAAATTTTATAAGGAACGGTGAATTATGGTTTTATTTCAAAACAAAATTCAAATTCCACCCTTCCATGTCAAAATGACAAAAATGACATTAGAAGAAGAAACGTTAGAACTGGAAAATAAGTGTTCAAAGGTCCAGGCTTTATGACAGTATCATTTTCATGAGTATAATCAATGAGTAGTTTATAAAGAGCCATGTCTTACCCAGCTGCGTCCACAAGTCAACAAGTTGACGGAGTAACATTTGTTATACGCTGTAAAGTTCTCCCGCAGAATACTTAAAAAGCTTTTAGAGAAGTAAAGTGCGTCTAACTGCCATTAGTCAACGTTAGTTTTACTAGATGTTATTAGCCAGTAGTCTGTCACTACAAAGAGTACCTACCGTAAGTTAATGAAATTCAATGAATGGTCTATAAAATAAATCAAAATTCTGAACATTTAATATACTCAATGCAGTTTGCACGACAATATCACATTCGAAAATAACATGATCATGACAAATATTAAAAAAACAATAACACTATTCTCGAAATATCGGGACACACAAACTCACAGGCGATAAAGTTAAATGTCCCATTTATAGTGGAAAAAAGTATGGTCCCAGTTGTGTAGACATTTATGTCAGAAGACCAATTCCTGGAATACAATCTATTTAAATTCAGGTTTCAAACTTATACAGATAGATACTTATCACAGTTAACAAAAACACAAAATTGGTAAGAAAATATTTATATGGAATGCCAACTTTTTGCCATATTAGAAGTAACAATTCCTTTCAGCAAACACGTTAAAACGTATGGTATACTAATAGACAGTTCCATGTCGTGGGTTCCGCAGCTTGAGTCTGAGAGTCGAAAAATGTTTGCATCTGCTGGCTTGCTTAGAAGGCTGCGTAACTTTGTACCTACCGCTACAAAAATTGCGCTTGCCCAGTCACTTTTTCTCCCTGCCTTGATTATGCTGACGCCAGCTATCTCGACCTTATGGAGGACCAACTAAACAAGCTTAAGTTTCTGGAAAATTTCTGCACTCGTTTCATATTTAGACTCTGTAAATTTGAATAGATCCCCGAATTTCGTCTGTAGCTCAAGTGGTTACCTATTCATCTTCGCCGGAATGCTCATATCCTTTCCCTCCTGTACAACATCCTCTGAAACCTCTTAACCCCTTCCTACTTGAAGAAACGATTTGAGTTCCTTCACTGCTCTAAACCTCGCTCGCTCCGATCGTTTGAAAATTTGCTGCCCCAGTTCATAGAACTAGATTCTATGATGATTCCTTTGCTATTCAAGCAACACGTCTTTGGAATACATTCTCGGTCTCAATACGGCAAGCTCCATCATTAGCCACATTTAAAACATGAGTGAAAAAATTATATCTCTCAGAAATGTCGTAGTATCGCTATAGATAACATGTATGTTTGTATGTTTATGTATATTTTTATTTTATTTGTAGTAGGTATATTATTGTCAATTTAGGTATATATACTTATGTATATTGTGTTATTTAATTGTAAGTGATCAGCGCTCTCTTAAAGTTTAGTTTTTATTTTGTTAATGTACCTCCCTCCATTATTGTAATATTACAAAAATCCTCTCCATCCACAGGTTGTCTGGAAGAAATCGTTTCTAAGCGATAAGATCGCTCATTGTACTTGTTGATTTGTGAATCCTTTATTTTTATGCTTATTTATTTTGTGATTTACAATAAAGTATTTTAATTAATTTCATTTATTCATTGTCGGAATTAACTTTTGACGGCAACACCAATTTTCTTTTTTACTAATTACGCGTTTGACCACAATCTCACATTTCACAATACCTGTCAATGTCAAAGTTTGACGAAACTGAAGGGTGCTAAACTGTTTTAATAAAGTTAAAGTTACGAGAGTTGAGATACGTATACAGTTGCATTGGAATTGTATTAGTATTAATTCATGTTATAATTAAATTTACAGTTATTCAGTAATTAAATATCTGTTTTGAACATCAATCATGGAAACTATAATGAAATCAATATCTAGGGTTCAGAGAAATCTAATTAATAGTTCATTATGAACCTACTATAGATCTGATTTAAATGCAATCAACCACTTTCAAGAATTTGTATTATAATGGATTTCACATCTATAGATCGTTAGGTCTTTAGATGATTCAACTGGTTTTTTTTTCGTGATAGGTGGAAGGAGTTGAGGGAGGCCTTTGCCCAGCAGTGGGAAAATGTAGGCTAGTTAAAAAAAAATATTTTAAAAAGATGTGATCTTTAAAGTTTTTATCTACAGCTACAAAGTACGCTACAAGATTAAAGTTACAAAAAGAAATAATCTGCAGAACATGATCACGATTAACAAGAACCCGCAAGACAACGATACGTCTCCCTGACAGTGCAGGATTGTACAAAAGACGAGCCTTGTAGCACAGCAATGTTGTATAAAAATTGTGTTATAAATGTTTTTATTAATTCATATAAATAGCCGCTGCCTTTCAAGCAGGCCGCGAGGTTTTTTTTAAAATCTACTTGGAGATGGAACAAGCTAATATTAAGTGGTAACCATCGACTATAACAGAGATTTTCCTCGTAAGTCACGCACGTTAGAAATGTGCCCTACGATGCGCTGCCCTGCGTCAACTTGAGACATACAGGTGTACCCTTCAAACCGAAGCACAGCAATGCTGCTTGGTGGCAGAAATATGGTGGTAGTACTTCCCCGGGCGAGCCCTTTCACAAAAAAACTCTACTATGACTCGCTTGTCAGAGGTTGCTCACCTTGATCGTCTTTCGGCACGTCGTTGACAAATGCAACAAAACATTTGTATTTTTGACTCATGACCTTTATAATTCTCACGATGTGCAGAATGATCACAATATAAATAGCTAAATTAATCTTATTTATATAGCCAGTGTGTAACACCCTTATCTTACGATGAAAAAAGTGATCTGGCTGTTAGCTCCTTTAAAAATGAAACTCATGCTTACTAGAAATTGGACCGAAATATGTTTTTACGAAAAACACTTTTTGAGTACTACAAGTAAGATTAAAACGATTCGATTTTGTACATTTTGTGCTGATTTTCATCCATAAAACGCAATTTAAAATAGATGCTAAAATAGTCATAATTCCTTGATTAATCAGGATTCAGTAGGTTCAGTTACTGTGTTCTTGTAACGTTAACCGTCTACCCCCTTTAATAAGCAAAAAAAATGTCCTTAAATTATTTTTTTTATCCTTTAATCAATTTTATTAGCAAAAGCTTGTAAAAATATTTTAGTAGGTTCATGTTTGTCTATTTCACACAGTATAAACAAACCCTAAGACACGTTAAATACGTCTACGTCACTGTCAGTGTGGGATTGAAACAAAGGAGGCGTCTGGATAGCAGGAGGTAGAATAAACCGGTCTGTACGTGGCCCTAGTTATCAGTTAAAATGGATTAACTATTGATATTAGTAAACAGACCATTCATCATGGTTAGGAATGCTGTCTTTAGTCAGTGGTGTTTTGACTTTGTCAGAGCATTAAAATATGTTTTTTTTATAGTCTAGTTTAAGCCCGCGACTCGTTAGTAAATTAGATAAATGAATTTAGAGATAGTAGTGCGTTAACTGGCTGCGACTGCGGGGAACCCATTCAAAGCATGGCCCACATGCTTGTCTGTCCTATATGCCCTGCACAAAGGACGACTTAAACTTAGCCACTGACAACGCATTAGAAGTGGCTAATTTTTATTCATCCTTATTGTGATTGAAAAGAGAATTGTTGACTCGAAGAAGAAGAAGAGATAGTTTTTTTTTCTGGTGCGACATTTAGGTACACGTCTTCCAAAGAGATTGGCAGGATTTGGCACAATACCGAGACGTCGAAAGAAAGCTGCACCCGGCAGGTGGGACAGTGTAGGCTGGAAAAAAAATAGTATGAACCTGCACAAAGACGTATACTTAGCACAATCATCTAAATCCTGACGACCTCCGTGGCGCAGTGGACGAACAGCCGGCTGAGACGCAGGAGGTAGTGGGTTCGATTCCCGCCGCGGAACAAATGTTTGCATGATCTACAGATATTTGTTCCGGGTCTGGTTGTTTTTCTATATATTATACGTATGTATTTACAAAAAAAAAGTATATAAGTATTCTATCAGTTATCTGGTACCCATAGTACAAGCTCTGCTTAGTTTGGGGCTAGATAACGCTGTGTGAAATGTCCAGCAATATTTATTATTTATTTATTATTATTATCTAAATCGGTTTAACCTGTTTACCTTTTTTTGAACCATTCCTAGCGATGACGCTGTATAGACTTAATACGAGTATGGGCAAAATTATCTATTGTAACATTCCAAGAGTACACTATAAATCATAGTAAATGTTTAGTTGCACATCAAAATAAAAAAAACTAATAATTCATACCAAATATACTAATTGCATATCAAAGACACTAATCTTTAAACTCATCTTTCAAAAATTAGTTCATGGGATTTATTTTTTAAATTGACGAAGTATGGTATGTTATTAGAAGGTCCATTCATGACGGATAAAATATATGGAATGTTTGTTTTCTTTTGGAGTGCATATTTTGACGTCCAATTATTATTTTTTATAGGATTCTATTATATATTGTTGAAAAAACCTGAATATTTTGATGTGAGGTTAAATACTACCTACCCTAAACTAATTGGCAAGTATTGAACTTAATTGCTTGTTTCTCTTTAATATCAGTTATCCAATCTTTATTTAACAAGAAAACGGTGTGATACTAGACTAATAATATTAAATTTAAATTACGTTTACTAAGGGCCACAGCGCCGTCCTTACTAAGCCTTGGATTAAACGGGTTGGCCTGCAGTATGATAACGGTGACTTTATTAACTAAACTTGGCTATATAACCTCGGCTGCCAAGCAGCATTGCTGTGTTTCGGTTTGAAGGGTAAGATTGCCGGTTAAATTACAGGCACACGGGACTTTACACCTGGATGTGTCAAGTTGAAGGTCGCAGGACACAGTCGTCTACGGTATCTTATAAATAGTGTTACGCCGAGGCTGTTAAACAATGAGTAATAATCGAACCTTCTCGAACGCTTTTGTCTTGCTGTGTTATTGTTGCTATTGTTTGTGGTTTCGCAGAATGGGGAGTGGCCATTGTGTCGAGGGACCGACCCTTTCCTGGAAGGATCGACATCGTTCTCGAACAATCGAAATGTGTGCGATATAAATAGGCCGGAGAGATGGCCGGACAGTCTTGAGTCAGTCTGAGTTAGTGAGTGAGTCTCAGCGAGGCCCTGGAGGACTGACGTGGAGAAGGGTCTCGCGTGAACAGTAGTTGCTCGCGAGTCAGTCTGGATTAAGCTATACGTGCGATCATTTCGGTGACTTTAAGTGGTGCAACAGTGGTGTTAATTATTGTGTTGTGATTACGTGTGACCAAGTTCGTGTATTCATCGTCATCGTGTTGAATAAAAGTGTTATTTTGGTTAAATCGATTCCCATTATTTTATCCCGAACCCTCAGCTCGTAACAATAGTTTAAATTGAGGGTAAGGTAAGATATGCTTGTATTAGAAGATACCGCTCTTCTATAGCCATGACAGTAATATTTTGTAAGTATGCGTACGTACAATACATATCAGTAAAAACTTCATTATAAATATACCTTCAGATAGTATAGTAATATAGTAGAGGGTGAGTGCGTGCATGTACATATATAACTAAAGTGGTTCGCCCCGAACTGAGATCTCGCGAGTCTAACATAAAACAGAAATATGTTATTCGTAATCTTCGACTATCAAAATAGTGCCACGAAATAACTAACCAAATAACTTGACCTACAGTTTTATTCAAATTACATATAACGAACGAGTTCATGACAATTGGTTACCATTTTTAGGGTACAAATTGCAGTTGTTCTAGATTTGAAACTTTTGCCTATATTTGTGTCACTTAAGCTACACGCGTATCACGTAACAATACCGTGCCGTCACTGGTTTACCCTGTGAATTTTGTCAAAGTTTAGTTTTTATTATGGCTAATAACTCAAAAACTACAAAAACTTTACTAAAAATAAAGACATTTCATTTGACGTCCCACTTGACCTCATAGTTTCATTTTCATTTGTTTTACCCCTCTTGAACCCAAATATCTCAACATTTGTAGCTCATTAAGTCACACCAAAATTGTGCCATCACTACATACCTATATACTCGTATCAAATTTTACGATGATTCGATCAACGCTTCGAAAGTTATCCTCGGACAAACAAACATACATACATACATACAACGCCGATTTGCCCAAGTTGATTTGGAGATCTCGCTTCGCTGATCAATAAAATAATAGATGTTTATTTTAATGAGGACTTAAATATTCATCTTCCTCTGTTTTAATTGCATAAAACTGTAGCAGTATTTATTTTAAAGACAAGGTATACGTGACTTTATTTGACAATTAAACGCAGTCTCTATTATCCAGATCTAAGTGATTCAAATAGCTTACCGCCAACGCAATAATCACATATCCAATTACCATAAAATATGTAGTAGGCGCAAGAATGAGGTGACATGGATAGATGCATAATAAAATTGTTTATGTGCCGAACTTTGAATGAATGCATAAAAAAGGAGACGATAGTATTGAAAATTTTGTAATAATTTACCACTTTTATTTAATAATTTATCACTTAATTTTTTTTGCAAACATAATGTTAAAAATAGCAATTAAAACCACTATAGTTTGTAGAAATAATGCTATCATAAAAAGAGTACATTCGTAAAATACCAAAGCTCGGAAGCGCTCAGTCCAGAACAAAATAATGTCACGACTGGTAGGTATTTAGGTTGGAAGATAATTTAACATAGACTTGATTGGAGCCCCAGGTAAGCACAAAAAACTTTATAATACTATGTACTTGCATTGTTAGTACGAGCACAGATAAGATAATACTATACGTATGTACAAGGAACTCACTTCTGGCATATATGTTCTGGACAACTACAATATCGGAGATTTTAAGTCCAGATTTAACAGGTTCGAACACTATCACTTATTCACTCAGTATCACTTTTTTATTGATACTAACATGAGTACTTATTTTAACTGGTTGTTCTTTTTTTATTGGTGGCATCCAATAAAAAAGAACAACTTTTCAAATCTTGATAGACCATCGAGTTCATTATATGGCCCAATTTTAAACGGACAGGATTTTATTCTCTATACGTTTTTGTTTAGATTGTGTAGGCCTTCCTAACATTTCAATAATTGAAACACACGTTACTAGGTATTATATTTTTATTGAGCCTATAAAGCATGTTTGCATCATTGGTGTCCACGCAACTGAAGCTAGAATGGTCACATCTTACTTACATAGAAAGCAGGTAAAGGCCGGTACACCCGGCCAAACCAAATTCTTGCGCTTGGCGTGTGCGTGACGTGAGCTTGTGAGCGGTTGAAACACACGCCACGGCACGCATTCGGTTTGCACTGGCCTAAAATACAAAATTTCAAAAATCTAGAACGTTTCATTGACGCCACTGTCTTTTAAATTATCATAATTTGACAGCAGGTATTTTGTATAGAACAACAGTTATATCTGTCATCGTAATCTAAATACAAATCCTAGGTTTCCCACATAAAGTTACGAGTGTTAGATATAGCGTTGCGAGAATAGCCACCAAGCATTATTATTATGTAAATTGACAATGCCAAATGTACAACTGTCAAACAAATTGCTTTCATAAGTAGCTGTAGCCCGATCACCACGAGTACTTAGTCCTAAACAACTAACATCTAGCGAATTTTCCATCAGCTAACTGACGATACTGTTGATGTTGATTTACCTTAATTAAATACCTATCAAAAGTAGCCAATTAAAACCTTTTGGCGATGCAATGCGCATAAAATCGCAACTTTATCCACATAAATGTGATCCGCATCGTAATTCTCTAGTCGGAATCTATATATGAAATCATGAAGAGAACATTTGCACCCCTTTTTAAGCTCATGGCACGCATGGATTAGTGTAAAATTTGGCATAGTTAAAGTTGATATGGAAAAAAGAGGCAAATGCTAAAATTAGGCTAAAAATTTATAATTACGACCACTGTGCACTGGCAACTAGTACCAGTAATCACGTATCGGTGCCGGTAACCCGTTTATAATGTTTATGTGGGTGTATTGTGGGTGAACGGTCCCGTAGGCGGATGGGAGTGTAGCTTGATGTGCAGTTAACGGTATAATAAAGGAAGGGAAAACAATAACAATTCGTTTCAATCGTCCTACTGACTCTATAAAATTTTATATGAAATTTCAATCAAGTAATATTCCTATACATTTAAACCTATCATTACTATGTACAGGTTTACATTATTATATTAAAAAGATATTGTACCTACTTTGCGACGCCAGGTACTTATTTATGACGATGGGCTTATTACAGGATACTTTCTTTATGTATTTCGGGATATTTCAATTAAAACAGAATGATATTGTCTTGCGTGCGTGCGTGTAATGGCGTATCTTCTTTTAACAAAATTCGAGGAGCGGGTGGTAGGAACATTTTATAACATCCAATAGAAAAAGTTTCAAATAGTCACGTGACTTGCGTGGATTGGTAGAACGACATCGTAATGAAGAACAATTAAGTTTAGCGTAATTGCGAACAGATATTCTGATGATAAAAATGTCATAATTACACTTGCATCTGCAAGTATTTACGCATTTACACAGTAGATATAGACGAGGCTGAAAAGTAGCGTGGCACTTTTACTTCATCCATCACATTTTTCATACAAATTTGTCGGTTAACCTATAGATTTCAAAAATGTATTGTCTTCACACAGATCTCTATCTTGAGCGGAAAGAGGAGAGGAAAGGAGGCTTTTACCCTGCAGTGGGACATTAAAACAAATAAAAAATAAGAGAACTTTAAAATTTGTTTTGTTTGTTTGTTACTCAATCACGTCGTAACGGCTGAACCGATTTTGATGAAATTTAATATCTACGTGGATTATAACCTGGATTAATGCAAAGGTTACTTTTTATCCCCTAAATCAGGTCCCAGGGATAAAAATGGGGTATCAAGTCAAGTTGCAACAGCAGTTTGGCTTTATTTCTAAGTTACCTACATATTTAGTAGTGTAACGCGTACGAAGTCGCGGGCAGCAGCTAGTATAAAATAAACTTATGAATAAAAACATAAACTTCTTATTTTCTTACTAAAATACCACACGAGTAAAACTTAATCTAACATGGCACATATTGTTCATAAAACTTTAATGAGACCGCATTATGACAGTTAGTCGGTACCTAATGAACATAACACGGCATATTAACTACTTCATTGAGAACAAACACAAGGCAATTGCATGAAAGCTCGTAAAATGTTTTTTCCCCGTATCGAGTTAAAGGAATAAAAGGTGTTTCAACAAACCTCAGCTTAACACTGCAAAATGTATAAAAGAAGTAATATCTGGAATAACTGTAGTGATTGTGGAAAAGGCTGTAGGAATAGCGTAGCTTTTCAATAAAACCAGTGGCGTGAAACTGGGCTATTGGTTTTCTTTAGTAATAGTGGGCAATTTGAACAAATATGCACGCTGCGGTCTAGGAATAACACGCGGATATGAAGTGTGTTGTGTAGCACCAGTTGGTCCGTTACAGTAAATATGTATATTAGGTACATGCAATTGGTATAGTTTTACTTCGAACAGAAATGTTATACGCCTAAAAAGATGGCATATGCTGGAATTGGACCAGAGGAGCTAAGTAGTTCTTTGTAAATAAAACGGTGTTGTTTATTTTAACCGGCCACATCTGATTACGGCTAAAGAGGCAATGGCAGATAAAAAAGACACAAAAAACAAACTTTTATTTAGACTCACGATCAAATCTGGTCCATCTATTTAGGGTGTTTGATAATATACGCACAGAAATGAAAGGGGTTATTTTGATGAGCATAATAAATGAATTTGTGAAATGTTTACCATATTATATATGTATAATTTATTTTGGCATGTCAAAACAAACACTATTAAACATAAGTTATGCTATTGCATAATGCTTGCCAACTAACCACAGATACTGTATTGGTGGCGTCTCGAGATATCTCTTGTTGTCCTTTCTAACCCAAAACCCGCAGCCATTTCCGAAAGAGATATCAAATCGGCCTTTATTTTTGGATGTCGATTGCAAGAGTAGGCACTAAGTTTTATATCGAATTAATCACCTAAACTTAGTCGATTTTCTTTAAAATTTGATAATATATAATAGATTTTTTTTCGAGAAATCTTTTTTATGTTTTGAGAAACCGTCACTTGAATATTGTCCGTATATTACCAAACACCCTGTATATAAATACGTGAAGAGAAAATTTCTACCCCTTTTTAAGCTAACTGCGCGCACGGAGGAGTGTGAGACTTGGTATAGTTAAAGTTTATGTAGAGAAGCAGAAAATGCAAAAATTAAGCTACAAAAAAATAATCACGGTCTTATTTTGACCACTGTGCACGGGCAACTATAAATAAATAAAAAAATAAAAATAAATTATTTCAAGCAATTATGTAGCTCCTAAATGGAAGGACACAACACAAAAGGTATGTTAAGGTTTATACTAAACAGGGTTTTTGATAGCATGCCCGTGACAGCAATGTCTGGTGTACGGGCAGTCTATACTCTGCCGGCTATCATTGCCAGGACGGTGTTGGCGCTGGCCCGCAGCCTGCGCACCAGGGCCGTGGCTCGCTTGCTCATGATGGTATGGAAGCAGTCGACCCCCTGAACAACATCCTTGATGCACTGCAGTAGCAAGGCAGCCCCAGCATCGCCCTGAGTGCATTGTTATACTGGATGCGGAGTGCGCTGTACGTCGCCTGCGTATACTTCGCCCACAGGCTGCACAAGTACACAGAGGTATAATACGCCTGAAATAAACTCAGCTTAACCCCCTCTGAACTACGTGCAAACCTGCGAGCAATCATATTTGCACGCACGGGCAGCGCCCTCCGCTCCCGTTCGATGGCTTCATTGTCTACTCTCTAGTTAGTATAACTAGTGGTTCGGCACGAACTGAGATCTCGCGGATCTACCATAAAAACATAAATATATCATTCGTAATCTTTGACTATCAAAATAGTGCCACCAAATGACTAACCACCATACTTGACCTACATTTTTATTCAAATTACAGGTAATGGGAGTTCATATAAAGTGGTTACCATTTTTTGGGGTACCAAATGCAGTTATTTTGGATTTCAGACTTTTGCCTATATTTGTGTTACTAAAGCTACACGAATAAAAAATTTTAGCATTGTGGGGTCACTGGTGTACCCTGTGAATTTTGTTTGTTTTATTATGGCTAATAACTCAAAAACTACAAAAAATAAACTAAAAATAAAAACAGGGTTGAAATGTATTAATTCCCCTTTCATTTGACGTCCCATTTGACCTAAAAGTCTCATTTTCTTTTTTTTACCCCTCTTGAACCCCAATATCTCAACAACCCCCCAACATTTTTAGCTTATTTAGTCACACCAAAATTATGTTATCTCTATCTACCTATATACCAAATTTCACGATGATCGGATAAACGCTTCGAAAGTTATCCTCGGACAAACAAACATACATTATACATACAACACCGATTTGCCTAAGTTGACTTAGAGATCTCGCTTCGCTCAATCAAATATATAACTGGAAGTTGTGATATTTTATAGAATTTTAATTTTTTTTGTTGGTTTTGCTTAAGCGCTAGAACACTACCTAACCTGATGGTAAGTGATTGTGGAGATGGAGATGCTTGGCCATAAATAACCTGTTCACTCTGCACTTGAAAACTACTCTCTCTGATATAGTACTACTACTGTCAGACAGTCAATAAAATATAATAAAAAATATGAATATTAATAAGGTACCAAAATCGTTTTTAGAAATAAAATTAGCAGTCTTGGATGCAAATCCCAAATTCAAGCATCTTGAATAAAATGTTATTTATTTTTATAATAATAGGTTGGGGAAAAAGTCTTTTCGCAATAAAGTATGTATGAACTTGTAATAAAATATCTTTGGCTTTACTATTTGTATCTGGCTGGTTTTGGTATCATTCAAAGTTTAAATTATAAAGAAGATAATTCCAAATTCAAATTAGGAAAATGTGTAATTTTTATTTGGTTTTCGTACTGTAAAGATGAGTGAATCTAATGAAGAAAGTCGATACATTTTAAAATTTTACTACAAAAAAGGTAAAAAAGCAACGCAAGCCGCGAAAAAAATTTGCGATTTTTATGGACCTAGTGCAATGTCTGTGATGGTAGCACCAATTTGGTTTAACTGGGAAATGACCACAAAACAGTTTTGGCGCATTTGAAAAAAACTGGGTACACAAAAAAGCTCGATATTTGGGTACTTAACGAGCTCACTGAAGTCATTGTGTGTACTCATTTGTGATTCTTTATTACGACATAATGAAACCGAACCATTTTTGAAGAAGCTGATAACTGGCGATGAAAAGTGGATCACGTACGACAAGAACGTGCGAAAAAGATCGTGGTCAAAGGCCGGTCAGGCTTCACAGACTGTGGCGAAACCCGGGTTAACTCGCAACAAGGTGATGCTGTGTGTGTGGTGGGATTGGAAGGGCATTATTCATTATGAGCTGTTACCACCAGGCAGGACCATCGATTCTGAACTCTACTGCGAACAACTGATGAGATTAAAGCAAGAAGTTGAGAGAAAGCGGCCGGAATTAATCAACAGAAGGGGTGTGGTTTTTCATCATGATAACGGTAGACCTGACACATTTTTAGCCACTCAGCAAATATTAAGTGAGTTTGGCTGGGAGGTATTAATGCATCCGCCGTATAGTCCTGACCTTGCACCTTCAGATTTCCACCTGTTTCGGTCTCTTCAGAATTCTTTAGGCAGTGTCAGGTTAACATCACGAGAGGACTGCCAAAACCACTTGTCGCGGTATTTTGATCAGAAGCCCCAAAATTTCTATAGCAATGGGATCATGCCCCTACCTACAGGATGGCAAAAAGTTATCGAACAAAATGGTACCTACATACTTTAGTTAAATGTAAATAAACTATGTATATTAAAAAATGTTTTGAATTTTCTTAAAAAATGCGAAGAAACTTTTTCCCCAACCTAATATTACATAGGTGTGTACCCTATAAATTTCTCAGAAAGAAAATACTTCATAAAAAATTTAAATAATGAGCATATTATTTCATAACATTATATTATTTACGAAATTCCTTGCAGAAGAGATGTCGGTTTTCGATCGAATGCTTCTTATCCTTTCAAAAGAACTTCAAAGTTTAAATAAAACTTGGTAAAGCACACCTAAACTTTAAACGAATCTTAAACAAACTTTTAAAAAGATTTAGTACCTCTATGCTCTAGTTTTCGTATCGCGAGTAAATTCGAAGAATAATAGTTGATTTAGAAAAAAAATAGTCTCAAACAAACGAGAGAAATCTCGCAACTCGACTTCGTGCCAAGACTTTTGATCAACTAAATAAGACAATGATATCTAATTTAACCGATTTGTGCCAATACCTTTTTTTTAGCCCTAGAATCGCAACTCTAGGATGAATAGTTCCCGAGATATGACCATTTATAGTTTGACAATTGTCATCAAAAATTTGTACCTTTCATTTTAACCAGTGACGGGAAATCTAGGATCTTCCCGAGTTATACGGTATGTGACATTTTTCGTAAGTTTTAGTCATTTGTTGTCATTTTGGATAACTCCTGTCTTATTTGACAACTCTTACTTTTACGATGTCGGTATTAATACATTTTGAGACGCTAGGCATTTTGGTAAGTGGACCTTTTGATACTGGACGTTCTAGGGCACTGGACATTTTGGTAAGTGGACCTTTTGAGACTGGATGTAATAGGAAACTGGTTCTTGAGAGACTGAACGTAATAAGACATTGTACTCTTTAGCATACTATTTTAGGAGTAATTGACATGCAGAACGCTACAATCGGCGATTTGACCAAACGATCAAAGACGATATGACGAGTGAGATATAACATTTACCAAAAGCATTAAGAGAGAATATGATGGTTTCACTTGCAGGCTGACCTAAAACACAGTTTAATTTACTCATACATTATTTAATAGGACAGTAATGAATAGCTAAAGCAATAAAGACATTCGACACAAAAGACTGAAATATGACTTAACGTTGACGCCCACGCGGGTTTAAATATCAAGACTATACTTTTTATAAGAACACGCTCAAGTTGCAAGAGTAGTGTGGCATTGTTTCACACCTTAAAGCGTTTTTAGGGAAATTTTATACAATTAGAACTTACCGATTATTCAAAAAAATTACTACAGCATACTAAAATGCGCTATATAAGTTAAAATTTGATATATCCCAGTTTCCCTGACCTTATTCCTTTCGTTACGGCATCCAAGTATTTTGTAGCGTGCAGTTGAGCTTGTCAGCTGGCCGCTAACCATTCTTACCTGAAACAAAAAAATATATATTGGTACCTTATATTCATAGACAAAGCAAACAATTTTCTCAAAACGAGTATCAATTATACTGTTATTACCTAGAGTGTCGTGATTTAAATATATATAATATTGCGTTTGGTACCACACAATATACTATTACTAGATATGTATAAGTTTCGTAAGACGGAGCGGACTTTTTTGCAAAATGGTCGACTGGTTCACTTATTACTATTAGATATTTCCTACTTTAAAAAATCGTACCTGAATACTTCTGATATAAATGTTAGCCTGAAACCTAACATTGGGATTTTTTTTACAAAATGATTCACTCGATGACAAAGCTCTACCAGACATTTTGTAATAACCTAAATAATTATGATTTAAATGACTGCAAAAGCTTGACTTCGGTATAAAGACGTTTTGTAAGACGAAACAGACTATTTTTTTACATAACTATAATTTTAGTTTACTTTAATTACTAATATTAAACTGGTACTTATCGCGTATTTACCTTATTATTTTATTTTTTTTAGTCTGGCGCGACCACGGTAGCTGCAACATAGTCGAAACGGCGGGATAAAAAATAAAAAGGTAAATATGCGATAAATATGTACCCGTTTAATATTATTTATTATGTACTTCTCAATCGTTACACTCTTGGCAGAGTGGTCGTGGTCGTCACTTCGAGGGTAGCGGCGCGCTTGACAATTCGTCGCCACTCCTCTCGTATTGCCGCTTTTCTGGTGCACTCGTGTAGGGGACCGTCAAGTGCTGCTTTGATTTGGTCCGTCCATCTCAATGGCGATCTACCCCGTGGTCGCGTACCCTCAACCTTCCCTTGCACCACAAGGCGCTCAATGGACACCTCTCCACGTCGCGACACGTGCCCGAGTACGTGAGGATGCGAGATTGCACAGTAGAAGAAAGACGCTGCTTGATGCCGAGTTCTTGGAGTATGGACTGGTTGGTACGGAATTCTGTCCATGCTCCACATTTCGAGAGCATCTATTTTCTACTTCTCGCTTTCCCGAAGGGTCCACGTCTCCGCTGCGTAGAGAGAGATGGGAAATACCAACGCTCTGACGAGCCGGGTTTTGGTAGCCTTCGTGATTTTTCGATTCCTCCATATCTTTTTTATGTACAGAGATCGTGAAAGTTTCAAAAACACTATTCTTTTACTTTTTTAGACTCTTTGGCACCTAATTATTGAAAACAAACCCCTAAACCCCTAAAAGACCTGGTAATAGCTCTGAAACACAAGAACCTTTCTAAACCACTTTTATTTCCTTAAATTTACACAAAGACATTGGATAAACAAACTACCTAACTCGACCGCAAAACTTAGCCTAAATCTGACAGCCGCGCGCTGCGTTCAGAAACCATCTCCGTAAACAAACTAGACCCAAAACGTTTATTTTAATAAGGTTATAATATGAAAAAACTTGGCTATTTACTTACTTATTAAATACTAAATAAAATAAAATAACAATAAATATTGCTGGACATTTCACACAGCGTTCTCTAGCCCCAAACTAAGCAAAGCTTGCACTATGGGAACCAAATAACTGATAGAATACTTATATACTTTTTTGTAAATACATACTTATAATATATAGAAAAACACCCAGACACGGAACAAATATCTGTAGATCATGTACACATCAGGGTCGTCAAATAGAATATTGTATTAGATTGGGATTTGCTTACATTATCTATGGTTTAAGTGACAGCGTGAAGTTTGACTCCGGTACCATACGCAACGTATCCGCTGCATCACGCCCGTCACTACACCGGTTACGTGCCTGGAAAACCACCTCCACCATGACTCCGCAATTCTGCTCCATTTACGTTCCTTCCAAATTATCATAATCATTTACATAGTGAGGCGACGTCGAATAATTGCCTTATTATTCGGCCCTAATTATTGTTCTTTGTGTTTAAATTCGTGGATTATTCTTCAGCGCTCTAAAAGTATTGTGTTGATTCCAAAATTTAAATTGAAAACAAAACGTGGTTCGTTTTGTTTTTTTTTTAACAAAATGTAGAATATATAACTTTACCTAGCAGTAGCACCTAGGTAGTAAATAAATAGATAATTACAAATAAAAATAAATAAATAAATATAAAAATAAAAGCTTCAAATACAAGCTATTAAAAAAGCGTATTCTTGTTATTTCAAATAATACAGGCTTTTCTACAACTATAACCGAAAAAAGTCAATATTTTAATAGAAACTAGTGGTTCGCCCCGAATTGAGATCTCGCGAGTCTACCATAAAAGCAGAAAAATATTATTCGTACTCTTTGACTATCAAAATAATGCCACGAAATAAATAACCAACTAACTCGACCTACGGTTTCATTCAAATTACAGGTAACGGGAGTTCATGTAGATTGGTTACTCTTGTTTGGGGTAGAAATTGCAGTTATTCTGGATTTCAGACTTTTGCCTATATTTGTGTCACTAAAGCTACACGCATACCAAATTTCAGCAATTTGGGGTCACTGGTGTACCCTGTGAATTTTGGCAAAGTTCAGTTTTTATTTTGACTAATAAGTTAAAAAGTCCAAGATATAAACTAAAAATAAAAACGGGGCCGAAATGTACACACAAAGACCTTTCATTTTATGCCCAATTTGACCTAATAGTCTCATTTTCATTTTTTTATTACCCCTCTTGAACCCCAATACCTCAACACCCCACCATTTTTAGCTCATTTAGTCACACCAAAATTGTGCCATCACAACCTACCTATGTATCTAATTTCACGATGTTCGGATCAACGCTTCGAAAGTTATCCTCGGACAAACAAACATACATACATACAACGCCGATTTTCCCAAGTTGATTTGGAGATCTCGCTTAGCTCGAACAAATAGAATTTAGCTGTTTTGTAATTACCTACTGTACTCACATGATAAAATAAAAGTATCTATACATATAGGCAAGAAAGAATAATACGAGCCCTCCAATGTCCTTTTCTGTGCACGTAACCAACTCTTTAATTAACTATCTCGATCTTCAAAGGTTTGCTGGAAGAAAACTCTTATTAGGGTTAAACTCGCTTTTGTACATGTCCATTTTGTAAGCTGTTTCTGTTTGTAATCTATTTGTGTACAATCCATATTATTTCTTGTTTGTTCGTTTGTTTTAATTATTTATTGCACAAAAAGAAAAATGTACAAATGCTTAATGCTAAAAGCATTTTCTACCAGTCAACCGTGACTATTTACTTAGGTATTATTAATATAAAGAGGAAAGATTTGTATGTTTGTAACGAATAAATTCAAGAACTACAAGTCCGATTTCATATGCTACTTTTTACCCATTTGCGCAGAAAGAGAGTAATGTTTTTATTTAAAAACTACGCGTGCGAAACTGCGGATTGGTCAGCTAGTAAAGAATAAAGAGCGCTTGACATTTACAAAACCAAAAATACAAAAAAAGAGTCAGCGTGAAAAATTGTGTTGTTTTGGAACCTACGAGAATAAACCAAATCTGGTGAGATTTCTTTTAAATTTAAATCAAGTCACGTATACGTCGATGAAGCTTACATTGAGTTGTTCCGAAGGTCGCAATTACCGAGTTTTCAGTGAAAGTAATGTTTACTTATTGAGTCATTTTGAATGATTTATCTTAACATGTAACACATTTGCGATCTTATCTGTTTTCAAGTGTCTTGAGTGAGTGGCTGTCAATATTGTGGAGGCCGATTATGATATTTATATAAATTGGTATAAAGGGTTGCAATTATAAACCTTGTTCGTACGCAAGCTATAAAAATAAAGTATCCGCTTATAATATCAGTGTGGGTGGACCATTTTTTTTTTTTTTAATTGTTTGTTCCGCCAGATTTTCCTCCGACATGGAGATCGGAGACATTTTTAGGCTAACATTTTGTACGTAACTGTTTACTGTGTTTTTTTTTTTAGCGATCAGTGCAGTCTGCGTCTGGTCGTAGATTAGGTACCTATATAGTTTTTTTTTTACTTATATGTAACTTACAATAAGAATTTCCTTACTATATTATATTTACTTACTACATATATATATTAATAACAATTTGGTTATATTTATACATAATACAATTTTTTTTTCTTTTTTTTATGTTGTTTTCCTTTTCTTTTCTGTTATTTGCTTTTTTATTTTTTTTATTTTTATTTTTTTTTGTTCTTTTTTTTTCTGTGTTGCCTTATTACTATTGTTTTAATCTACAGTTTATCTACTTATATTAAAAAACAATATGTTTATATAAAATATGCAACAATATTTCTATATATATATCTAATATATTACAATAAACAATATATCCTATCTTTCCACATTGTTACTAATTTACAGGTTTGTCTTTGCATAATTGTATAATAGATTATTTAAATATACATTATTTAAAGTTTTCACAGCGTCGCTTTCGTTATATTTAACAGATTATTATATTCCTTATAGTATTATAATGTTTTATCTATGCCTTCATTTTTTATGGTACTTATATAATTCTACTTATTTCTTTTAATTGCATCTTCTACAACGCAAATGCCGAAATCTAACAGTTTTAACCTTGTTTTGTCTTCTTCTATTAACTCGTATAAACTATCTTTCGTAAGTTTCCTATCTAATGTTATCTCTAATTCGAATCGTCGGAAGCAATATTTTGGGCAGTCCAAAATAAGGTGTACAATTGTTTCTTCTACTTCAGGATCACATATGCATCCTGCTTGTATATATGCTCCTGAAGCGTACTTGCATTTAAATCTATTTAGGTAATGTGCAAACCCTCCATGCCCTGTTAATAATTGTGTAAGTTTATGATTGATTTTTATCTTTTTTAGAGTGAGGTGAGCCCTTGCAAGGTCTGGAAAAAATAATTTAGTAATCGCTGCTGTTTCACTATTCTCGTATCTTCTTTGCAATTCGGCTATGCTTTCCGTTCTTAGGTGTCTCTTTAAGTAAGGACCATTATTTTAGTTATTTTGTTTGACTAATGTAATGGTTCAAGCTGATATACATACAGTCTGTCACCGCATTCACGACATTAATTTAAAACACATGCAGTATCGTATTAACTGATTTTAGAGATTGGTTTAATACCGGTAGCTTGAATATTTATCCAGTAATCGATACATTTCCAATAAACAATTTTTAACGTTTACGGCGCCTTTGCATCGATGTTGCGTAGTCAGTTTAACAGGTGCCTATTTAGGTACATGATGAATTCATATGATTTGGTTACCTACTCAAGTAGTACTCAAAAATCCAAACTCAAGGTTTGCCATAGAGCCATGAAAGCGTGTTAGGGGTAAAGAGAATCGACAGGGTCCGCAATGCTAGGCTTAAGTGGACTGGGCGGATCACGTCAGTCGTATGGTTACAAACAAATGGGCAACAGTCTTCACGCGTTGGCGTGACGACCTCGATGCATTCCAAGATGGCTGCTGGGACGTGGAGAGTGATCATGAGATATGGAGAGATATGGGGGAGACCTTTGCCCAGCAGTGGGAAAGTATAGGTTAAGAAACAAAAAAAAATACATACACAATAGGCGGTCTCAACGCCTAAAGAGACAACCTTGTTCCAAACAACCTTAGGATGTAAACTTAAAATTTAGTTGAGTTCAGAAGCATACTTATGTTTTCTCCATGACGAAGAATAAGGAAATAGCATTTTATTTTACCTTTCCACTAAAAGTTTGGAGTTTTCAATGTACCTGTGGAATATATATTGGAGGACGCTCAGCTACATAAATTGAACTGTGGCAGAAGGTGTCACATAAACTTGATTTATCTCAGTTACGCAAGTTAACTCCTAACAAATCTTACCTACGCGAGTCTGTTTCGACTCTATATTTACTCAGAAAGTTTCGGGATACGTTCTATTTCTTTGGTTTATGAAATACAAGCTTTCGCCCGTGGCTTCGTACGCGTAGAACATAAAAAGTAGCCTATGTATCAATTCATGTCATAGCCTAACTGAATACCACATTATAATCGAAATTAGTCCAGCTGTTTAGTCGTAAAAATGTAACAAACATACAAAGTTACTTTGTATTAGAACAGATCATTTTTATACGATTTTTCAATTCCGAAAATATTTGTGTTATATTGCAAGCTAATGTTATATCTGTTATATTACAGACGTGAGTGCTCGTTGCCGACCGACGCGTCTGCCTGTACTCTCGGTTTTTATAATGTGCCAACACATTCTTATACTGTAAAGTTGTAAACTATTTTTATTGAATTGAATTAAACTGAATATGTCTTAAACACTTACGATTTATGTTAGAAGCTTCGAAATCGGAAATATTTAATAGGTATATCGGAATCTATAATAATATTTATACTTCCAATTACTGGAACAGCACGTGCAACCGGGTTTGAATCTAGCTGGTGACAGACGAGCCGTCACGAGCCACGGGACGGTAGGTCATTGGTAGTATAATCGTACTATTTCTGTAACACCAACGTAGCGGAACTTTAATCGTAGTGCTTTACTCTAGTTGTTATGTTACACACTAGCTCCTCGTGGAAACCACTTATTGTCTCTATTTTTATCCAAAATATATTGGGTTTTATCAAGGTTTTTCTTTTTTAAATAAATAATACACTAACTGAACATTAACCAAGGAGGTTGAAACCAAGGAATTGTTTATAAGACAAATAGGCTATTTTATAATATAATATTGTATATCTAATTAGACTTCCAAAAGACATAAAAATACATAATGCTAATATTAATATGAGGTAATATTTTTTTTTAATAAATAAATAAAATAAATAAATATTGCTGGACATTTCACACAGCGCTATCTAGCCCCAAACTAAGCAGAGCTTGTACTATGGGAACCAGATGATTGATAGAATACTTATATACTTTTTTTTGTAAATACATATGTACTTATAATATATAGAAAAACAACCAGACCCGAAACAAATATATGTAGATCATGCAAACATTTGTTCTGCGGCGGGAATTGAACCTCCTGCGTCTCAGCCGGCTATTAGCCCACTGCACCACGGAGGTCGTCCTTTTTTCCGTTTTGTTTTTTTTTATGAGAAATGCCTTTATAACAGAAAGAATATACAATAAAATACAGAAGAAACAGTTGAATCATCTAAATATCTATAGATAGCTCAACTGCTCCAGATCACTACCAGGCGGAAATGTCCCCAAGACACCGGCTGCATTGCCCCACTGAATTGCAATGCTTATGTGTTGACCCAGATAAGCACCAGCTTTCGGATCACATGTCGCTTCGACCAGACGCCCAGAAATAATTGTATAAACGCGATGGGCCCCGGTACTTCATGGACCCAGGATCCCGAATGGTTCAAATATGTAAGCTCTGCCGAGACTTCCATATTTGCGCCACTTGAGATCGTCATCTGAATTTGCCGCTGCACCGGCCCCAACTGCTGTACCAGACAGATGAGATGGCGCAAGGGTATCGACGCACGTGGCGTCCCACACCAAAGGCCTACCCTTCTTCCAAGGCATAAGAGTCATACCGTCAGGCCTCTTACCATCGTCACGTATCAGACCGTTTGCTTCGAGAACGGCTGGAACGTTGACGCTGCAAAAAACCCGGCGTATGATATAATTCGGAGGTAATTTGACATTCTATAATGATCAATTTAAGATTCTAGTAAGATCTTCCACTACCTTCCTGATGAAGCGATGGTGTGGTCGTATGTCTGGTATCCATCATTTTCAATTATTAAACAAATTTCCAAAATACGCTATTATAGAATTCCGCATTTCTAATTGATGTTATTTGCAGCGGATATTCTAATCACATACTCGTACAGCTTCAAAAACCAACCGAGCGACTAATACGATTAGCCCGGTAACTTCATACGTACGAGTATGTATACCCTCCGGCAAGCTGTAAGTCACTTTAGACAGATACAATATATAATATTATAAATGGCGGTATTGATTCCCCGGCCCTCTTAGCTGCTATTAACATAAACGCTCCCTATAAGCGCACACGCCATAGGTACTCGTGGCTTACTCTTTTCTCCCTCTCTTCAAAGCACAAACTACGCCAAAAATGCCCGTATTAATCGCATTTATTCCGCTTACAACAAATCTTTTTCGAGCTTGGATATTATGAATATTAACAAATCTTCATTTCGCATCAAGATAATTGGTCAACTGCTTCATTTTATGCTTTCATTCTTACGGCAATTAAACGTTATCTACACATTATGTTGCACATAGACCAATTTTTAATTAGCTACAAATTGGTCTACGTATAATAGTCAAATAAAACAATTGGCTTTATTTGTAGCTTTTATAGTTTATCTTGATGCACTGAATGCATGCATGCTTGTATTGTAATATACATTAAAATGTACGAGTTGCTTTATCCCGTTTGCTAACTGATATTGGATATATTTATTATTTATAATTTTTATACACATAGAAACATGTAGTACATAATATTTATAATATGTATTTAGTTTACAGAAATATATAACATAATATAGTATTGTTGGACAATTCCAGTGCTGATAACAGTGACTGAGACCGACAAGAGATATAAGGCGCCGCGCAGACCGCGCGCGCTCATTGTGCCATTCAGATCATCCAAAATCGCTTCTTGCGAAAAGCCTCAGGCTCGCCCTGGTATTTTCGCATTAACGATCTACATCGCAATAACGATCTACATCGCAATAACGATCCACATCGCGATATGAAATTAGATTCAATAGCCAAGTTCATGAAGCTCGCTTCCAAGCGGTATTATGAACTTGCCTCCCATCATCCGAACCCTTTGGTACACACCATTCCAGTATACCCGTTGGACCCGCCCGCCAACAAAATCCTCCGTCGTCCGAGGCACGTTCTCGGAGACCCGGATGACGAAATCACCTCCGCTATCGCGGAAGCGATATTTGAGTCATCTATATCAGAGAAAGCAAACACTTCACAGAAACACCGACCTCGCCGGCGAGGTCGACGAGTCCCTTCAGTCGCCGCCTATACGAGGTACAGACATGTACCCGGGCGTTTCTCTCTTATCCCCACCCCGGCACCTGCCCAAGCCGAGGCTCGTACCTAAGTGGTGCCCTTGCGTTAGTTGCCTAAATAACTTACTGGGCTGAGCGCCATCTGCGCTCGCCAAAAGTTCGGTTAAGCTGTCACGGCCTCAGAGGTCAACAGCGAGTTTAGTCCATTCGAAAAAAAAAACGCGCGCTCATTCTTATTCGAGACTTTGTGCTGTGTAGACGTGTTTAAGTGATTACGTGGTTATTTGTTTACGTATTTTAGTGATCACGTGGTGTTTAATTAAAATAAAACGCTAGTTCATTTGTTTGTAATAATTGTTAAAATTTGTGTTTATGAAAGTTTCCTTTTAAAAAAATTGTTTTTCTATTTGTTTCTAAAATCAGAAGTGGGATAAAGGATCTTCACTCCCACACTAAGGCCAAAGTTTTTCGGTTTTATTTATAAAATCCATTGTATTTTTCCTTATTGTTTTGACATCGTCCGCAAAGCACGCGTCGAAATATCTCTTCTGTAATTTTTTGTGTTTTTTGATTATAAGTATGTATTTACAAAAAAAAAGTATATAAGTATTCGTCAGTTGTCTGGTTCCCATAGTACAAGCTCTGCTTAGTTTGGGGCTAGATAGCGCTGTGTGAAAAGTCTAGCAATATTTATTTATTTTATTATTTATCTTTATAGCACAGAATAACTAACACACGTAGGTGAAAATAAATAGCACGTAAAGATACAAGGAAAAATTAAAATGTAACTGTCAATAGTGACTTCCTTGTTGTTGCTACTGTAGTTCCAAGTACACGATAATTGGCATTGATTAGTTTGTGCTTAGAGATACAATCCGGTGAGGTGAATACTCATGGTATGTTCCACCATCGCCTAGTGGTGATATCTGAACACACCGTCGAAAGCACTTCAGCTATGACGTGAAGAGTGAGCGGATACTTAATAAATAAAAAATAAAATAAAATAAAAATTGTTTATTTCAAGCCCTTGACTCATAAATAAAATTAAAATTAAATTACTAAAATCAAATTAAACAAAATCAAATCAAAATAAATTAAATCAAATAAAATTAAATCAAACAAAATTAAATTAAATCAAACAAAATCAAATTAAATAAAATTAAATAAAAATAAAAATAAAATTACACCGTAAAATACACGTTCGCGGACACGAGGGACTATCAGTGACTGGGGCAACGTCCCTTATAAGGGGGTTGCATGGAGGCTTAACCAGTGCCCCAGAAACGGAGAGTCCCACCTGTCCGCAAATGTGCTCAGAATGATGTTGGGGCTACCACGCAGGCGTTTCAAGAGCGACGCACACCGCTTTCTTATAATGGCGTGGAAGCCATCCGTGTGCGCCTCACTGAACATACTTGATGCACTGCAGAAATGTGGCAACCCCATCAGCACTCTGAACCCATTGTTATACTGTACGCGCAGCGCGTTGTACGCCCTTTGCGTATAGGCTACCCATAGGCTGCAGGTGTAAAGTGACTGACAGTAGGCTTTAAAAAGCGTCACCTTTACCTCCCTGGAACTGCGAGCAAACCTGCGAGCCACCATATTACATCGGACGGCCAACGCCCTGCGCTCTCTCTCTATGTCATCATTGTCCTCTAGGTCCTCGGTGACCCAGTGGCCCAGATACTTGAATCTAGTAACACGCTCGAGAGTAGTTCCGTCTAGATTGATAGGTGGCACATTTTGATAACTTTTGGGGCCAGCCCTAAACACCATAAACTCACTCTTCGTAGCATTATATCTGAGCCCATGGGCCTCCGCATAGGACTCACAAATTTTTAGCAGCCTACGTAGGGCTCCGATCGAAGGGCTCAGTAACACCATATCGTCGGCGTAGCTAATGTTATTTATACAGACCCCATCTATGTGACAGCCAACTTTGGTGCCACTGAGCTCTTCAATTAAACTGTTCATGTACAGATTGAAAAGACCCGGAGAAGAGACACCCCCCTGCCTCACCCCGCACTCCAACCTGTACATATCCGAGTAGGAGTCCGCCCACTTCACTCTATTGGTTTGGTGACTGTACCAGTAGCGAAATAGGGACGTCAACTCTCTTGGCAAGTCCGACTCAAGCGCCAGCTTCTCCCACAGTGAATTATATGACACTAGGTCGAATGCCTTGGAAAGGTCCAAATAACAGGCGTACACTGGTGTTTTTCTAGCTGTATAGTACTTAACAGCTTGCTTGAGACATAAAATAGCACTCTCTGTTGATAAGCCTGAACGAAACCCAAATTGAGCATCGTTCAGTTGAACGTGTATGCGTAGGTGTCGATCAAGCAAGCTGTCCAGCACCCTAGCCACAACAGTAGCCAGCGATATAGGCCTGTAGTGGACTGCCTGCACTGGTTTCAATTAAATCCCATTTCAATCGATCGTAAATTATATCATCGTGAACTCGATCGATTGACAAATTATTGATGTCAAAGGATTCATCTGTTACTCACACAGCTACAAATTGCCAATATTCTCCCCCAAATCCCGATATTCAGAGTTATGTAGACTCTTTACTGTATACAACATTAAAATTAACAAACAAAAATAGTAAATAAAATAAATAAATATTGCAGGACATTTCACACAGCGCTATCTAGCCCCAAACTAAGCAGAGCTTGTACTATGGGAACCAGATAACTGATAGAATACTTATATACTTTTTTTTTGTAGATACATACTTATAATATATAGAAAAACATCCAGACCCGAAACAAATATCTGTAGATCATGCAAACATTTGTTACGCGGCGGAAATCGAACCCGCTACCTCCTGCGTCTCAGCTGGCTATTCGCCCACTGCGCCACGGAAGTCGTCAAAAAAAAAAAAACATAAACACGCGCAAATAAAAGCGATGGTCTTATTGCTGAAAGCGATCTCTTCCACAACTTTCAGGACTCATCCTGGTGCTTGATGATCTCCCACCCATAGACATATATTCTACCGATAGACAAGAACGTTCTTGAAAAAAGTTTGTTAAAATGCTGGTGAGTTAGAACTAAAGTTCGCTGCAGTGCTAAAACATTATTTATGTGATCTAACCAAACTATTAAAACATACAGCGCTAGATCGCTTATAGAGTTTAGTTTACTCGCGACCAAAACGTTGTAAGCGCCATGAAATTCATGGCACTTACGCGTTCCGTTCAACATAGTGTAACAACCTGTCGTCCCTATAGATTTTACACAACAGACGTGACACAGCTTTTGTACCTACAAAACTTCATTAGAATTCATACTCTATTTCAAAATGTATGATATGTATATATGTATATGTATATGTATAAATGTAAATAATAGTAAAGTAATAATTGAAAAAATGATAAATTAGAATAGTAAAATAAAATTAATTTTATGCATTTATTTAAGCTCAAGTACGTTAATAATACATTGAAATCAAACTGTCACCTGATGATTCACTGACACTTCTTGATGTATTTTTGCAGTATCGAATTAAGCACGTCGTCATATTTTCTCACCTTTGACAGATATTATAAACTAACGAGAAAGAACGTAAAATAAATATTAAAAATATCAAACTGGCTTGAAAACATTTACATAAACAAATTAAAACACTTTCTGAAAACACCACGTCAAGTCCGTGTTCAGTCACATATTTTTACCTACAACCGGTTTTGTAATGGAATATCTACATATTTTAGTCTATGATTTTAGATGGCGTGGCATTTCATAAACAATTTTTTTTTTTCTAATGTGGTATTACGATATTATTACCTATTTATTCACTTGAACAACCAATAATTTTAGTTACTTGACTACTGAATTGTTATTTATTTATTTCATACTTTGATTCGAATTCTCGTATTAATAATAGTGCCGCTCCGTACGCGTCCAAACTGCGTGAATGTCGAAGCCGCACTAAACTAAGGTGTACGGATTGTAGTACAGTTCAGTTCAGTGGAACAGAGTCAGTATTCGGATCGCGATATCTAGTGCGTAGTACATAATATATCGATGCTCCTACCATACTTTCTAATACCTACGTATCGAGATCTTCCATTTAACTTCTCTCGATATTCTTAGCCCTGTCGACTTTCATAAAATCCATTGACCCAATTAATTGGTTAAGACATACAGCTACCAAGATTTGAGAAACCACAGTGAACTACACTATCTCGGACGGCAGTAGTAAATTCCAGTTACCTGTTTCATGGAGCGGCGCGTTACCACTAACATTGTTACGGCGGGTATGCGCCTCTACTTCTCCGCTACATATGCTAGCTTTATAGATCTGCCTGCTACCGCTAACGCTGCTAATATGATCACTCGAACCTCAAAGAGGCACAAGAAAAACTGTTTTTTTTAAAGGTTTTTCCTAAATGTAAAACAAAGAATTCCTCTTTATTAAACTATTTATGTGTAAGAAATTACTGTATTACATGTATGTATGTATGTAGTACATGTGTCCATATGTATGTAATTACATTCCACTATTATTTTGCATTTTTCAACTTTCAACTACCGACTTCTACATAATACACCATAAAAATATTAATATTCATTAAGATTCCATGTGTGGTTGGGTGAAAGACAGATAATAACAAAATCATTAATATCATCACATTAGTCCACTGATAAGTGTCTCACAATACGCGCCATGGATGATCTTTGGCTGAAGAGCCTTAGTACTGTTACGCCGAGGCTGTCACAGAATAAGTGATAGGTAGTCGGCATTTCTCGATGGCTCTCGGCTTGCCTGCTATGTCGCAGAATAGGTAATACTTGGTATGGAATTTACCTACATGCTACGTTTTTACCTGCAATTGTACAGAATAAGGAATGGTTGTTCTGTCGAAATACCTGGCCTTTCCTGGAACGATCGAGAGCGTTCGAGTGTTGTGAACTGTGCGCGGTATAAATAGGCCGGAGAGACGGCCGGAGGAGTCAGTCTGGTTTTGGCTATACGTGCGAACATTTCGGTGACTTTTAGTGGTTTATTGTGCAACAGTGTTGTGAATTAGTGTGTTGTGATTACTTGTTCTTGTATTTATCGTTTTAGTGTTGAATAAAAGTGTTATTTTGGTTAGACTGATTTTCATTATTTTATCTCGAACCTTCAGCTCGTAACAGTACTTTTATTTATTACATAATAATTTGGTTACTAATCATTTATTAATACTTTGACCGAATTTCTTCGCCAATGTCAAAATACAATAAACAAAATGCATACCGATAGGACATCGTACATCGTAACAGAAACTCTTTAACTGGCTGCGGCTAAGGACTAATAAAATATTTCTATAAAAGTGAACTTAAGTGAGTTGTATAACAACCCTATATAACACTGGATGGGCATCTATTTTCAAATAAATAAATGACTGATAGTTTTGTAAGATATAATTTTAGGCCTTATTGCGACATGAATCAGATAAAAAAATAACAAATAAATGTAAGCTTATTGGGCGGTCTTATCGTTTAACAAAACGATCTCTTCCAGACAACTTTTGGATGGAGAGTGTCATTTCTTAATGGAAGATTGGCCAAGGTGTAAAAAGAATATACATAATAATAGAAAAAGAAAAATTACTGATGTACTATTGATATGATGAGTTATGTACGGTCGTGGCTAATAATAAAATTGGTAACTGCAATTTGGCTGAGCAACAAGCACTCGAGTTGGAGGTTAAAGGGTTAGTCAAAGCTATAAGGAGTTCAATAAATAAATAATGCTGGAAATTTTGCAGCGTTATCTAGCCCCAAACTAAGTAGAGCCCGTATTAAGCTCGTATATACCTTTTTTTAATGCCTACTTATACCCAGACCCGAAATAAATATCTGTAGATAAAGCAAACATTTACTCCGCTGATTTGAACTGGGAATTGAAGCCGCAACCTTCTCAGCTGGCTGCAAACTGCGCCACGTAAGTCGTCGTCGAGTTGGGAGTTGGGTTACGCGATCGTGTACAACTAAACTAACATTGGGTAGATCCTGTTTTGTGTATCCGCTACATAAGCATAGATAGTACGCAATTCTGCACTGATTTAATTTATCGACGGGAGCACACTGACTTAATTTATCTTCATCAAACCAACACACTCCGTTCATCAAGTCATCAATTATTTATCTATCTAATCTGTCGTAGAATAAGAAGCATTGTTTAGTGATATTTCACGACCATTGTAAACGCATTCGCTAAGGATCCGTTTCATTTCCACACACAGCTTTTAAAAGTTATTGTGGTGGTATTTCTTTTAGCCTATTTGTATTTTGGTTTGATTAAAATATTTTTCACACCACCTGCTCGACAATATCAAATTATATGTCATATAAACCTCACCGAAAGCATGTTATTAAATCCCTACAGCCGAGCCGGGAGTAAAGTTGTTCTGTATTTCATTATGCCCTAGTGATTTGAATTTAGAACCTCATCTAACTTATTCGAAAATCGAACTAACCTCTGCACAGAATGCACCAACCTAGATTTGGTTTTTATTGTCTCGCAGAAAGTGTGAAAAGTAGAATATTCTCCTTGAAGGCGTTGCAGGTAAAAATGGTGAGTATGTACCTATACCTATGTATTTAAGGTAAATGAAGCCACTTATTTGTGCAAACAATCGTGTATTGGACAAAGAAACATAAAAACTCGACTTAGCGTAAAGGAGCGTGCGGTTCACACGGGGCTAGTATTTCCACTGATTGTGCCAAATCGTACTAATTAGTGTTGGCTAGACCGCGCGCCCCTTTCCCCGTACCCCGCACGCACCTTGCACATCATTATGCATAAATATAAGTTTGCGTCGCTAACACGCCCCACCCCAGTGCTGCTAGCAGCACTCATCAGCTAACGGTATTCGAGCGACGCGTGCAGCTGATCGGGTAAGTACTCCAGTCATAGTCTTAATTTTTACCATTCTAACCCGTTTATCTTTCCCAGGGCATACTTCTTGTATTAATCCCTTTGGCCACTTGTTCCTGGGTCCATTCGGGTCGACTATGTATACTAAATCGCCTACTTGCAGGGGTCTTTGATCTTTGTTCCACTTTTTCCGAGGCAATAGGTCAGGTAAAACTTCCTTCAGCCATCTGTTCCAAAACATATCCGCCAGTCGCTGAGAGATCCGCCATTGTTTCCGTAAGTACAGGTCTGAATCATCAAATTTGCCTATCTGCGGCGAATCCACAGTCGTTCCCAGTAAAAAATGTTTCGGAGTGAGACTTTCTACGCTTCCAGGTTCCACAGATACATGAGACAGTGGTCGGCTATTAACAATATTCTCAACCTCGGCTAGTAGCGTACTCAACACCTCGTCACGTGGAGCTCTTTCCTTGAGTACGACCCGTAGCGACGTCTTCACACTGCGGATGAGCCGCTCCCAGGCCCCACCCCAGTGTGGGCTTGCAGGTGGTATGAATGTCCATTTAGTGCCATGATTCATAGCTTCATTTCTCATATCATTCTCATTTAACTCTTGTATTGACTTTTTCAGTTCAGCGTTCGCACCTCGCAGGTTAGTGCCATTATCAGAGTAAAGTTGATGCGGCCATCCCCTCCGTGCTGCCATGCGACGCAGAGCCATAATGAACGAATTGGTAGTTAGCGTGGCCACTATCTCTATGTGTATGGCCCTTACGGTGAGACACGTGAATAGTACTCCATATCTTAGTTCATGCCGTCTCCCTACAGTGACTTCCATTGGCCCAAATAGGTCAACCCCACAAAAGGTGAACGGCCGTTGGTGATGAGCCATCCTGGCATAAGGTAAGTCTCCAATTCTTGGTATTTCCGGTTTACATTTCCTCATTCTGCACAACATACATTTTGCTACTACGTGTTTAACGGTTGGTCGTAATCTTATTACCCAGTACTTTTGTTTTATCTCATTAACTACCATCTCTTGGTTTCCGTGTGCAGCATTAACGTGATAATGTCTCACAATCAGACGCGTAATATAATTTTGTCCATCTAGTATTGCAGGTCTCTTCACATCGGGCAGCACGTCGGCAGCGGCGTCGATTCGGCCTCCAACTCGCAGCACTCCGTGTCCATCCAGGTAAGGTGACAAGGTAAGTAGTTTACTAGTAGTAGGTATTTCTTTACAGGTTTTTAGTAATGCAATTTCTTCACTGAATGACTGAGCTTGTGCGTATCTAAGTAGTAGCCGCTGAGCTTTGTCCATAACGTCATCATTCTGTAATAAATGTTGTACACGTTCGTGGTATCTTTGTGTGTATTCGGTATTATTTTTCATTTTGTGTACCACTCCCCTAAGCCGGGTCGTGGCTGTAGGTAGTGAGTCGGGCATTACGCAATTGTTGTCCTTCCAGGGTAAGCCCACCTGCCACCTGCCGTCAACGAGCTTGGCGTTTTGTTCCATAAGGTGCCAGGCACGTTGGTCGTCTGAGTTCTGCCGTGGTTTAGAAGCAGAAACTCCCATAGACTCCATAGAAAAATAATGTTGTACCTCGTCATGAAGGTCGCGAAGACTGCAGTCATCATCATCCTTATTTGGTGCAGTGTCGTCGTGAACAAAGAGCGTGGATTGATGGTCACGCGGCGAAGAAGCCGAGTGTGGCACCCGACCGTGCAGGCACCAGCCCATGGGCGTGCGGGTCGCGCACGGCTCGCTGGGCCCGCCTACCACTACTTCCAAAGGTGACAGTAAATGGTAATTGTCCTGTCCTATTAACACTTCCGGTTTTTGTAGGCCCGAACACAACTCGTTTTTAAGGCTGTGTAAATAGTTATAGTTCTCACACTTCACTGAAGTTAAGTCTTGTTGAGGTAAACATAGTTCGTTAACACTGCGTACACTGATGTTATATTTATCACCTTGTCTATTCGATAAAGTCAAGTCCAATAGTTCCGTGTCGCACAACAAATCGGTATTGTTCCAAGCACCGCGCACTCGCATTGGCAGCTTGCGCCCGCGCAAGCCGGCGCGCGTCGCTAGTCTCGCACTTATCATAGACACAGTCGAGCCGTCATCCAGCAATGCACAAGTATTGATTTTACCTTTCGGTCCGTAAATCACTATAGGTACGACCTTTAATAACACTGAACTGTTCTGTCTATTGCGATGAATGTTATTAACACTTTCTACAGCTGATTCGGTTCCTGTCGTTGCTGGTTGTGGCTGCACTGTGATGCTATTGTTGTTGTTTGGTCGTGAGCTCGGAACATAGTGCAGGAGTTGGTGGTGAGGTTCACCGCACTCATCGGCGTCACAGGCTGCGGCGGGGCAAGTCTGCCTGTCATGTTGGGATAACAGGCACTTGTAGCATAAACCTGCGCGTTTTACGTAACGCCAACGGTCCTTACGAAGCGATTTCTTAAACTTCTTACAATCTGTTAGTTTATGTACAGAGACACGGCAAAAACGGCATTTTTCATCACTCTGTTTACTATTTTCAGTTTGCAATAAAACCGTCTGGCTGTGACTTTGACCAGAGTACTCTTCGTTGTATTTACGTTTATTGTCCCATCGTATGTTTATCAGGTGAGCACTACATGTAGATATCTTGGTAGCTTCCTCGCTTAAAAAATCAGCTAGTATATCTAGTCTAGCTTTCTTACGTTCGGTTATGAGTGGGTAGCTGTAATCGGCCCACTTGGACAATAGTACCGTAGGTAATTTAGCAAGTACTATGTTCACCACGCCAACACCTTGTAGGTACTCTTCACACTTTAGTGCACGTACAGAAGCCACAAAGTTTTTTATTTTCACTGAAAACGTCACTATATCCTTGTGGTATTCTTGTGGTAAAGGGTTAAGCTTCTTTACTTCATTTAAAATTCTTGTGATAATAATTTCTGGGTTTCCAAATTGTAATTCGAGGGTAGAAATCACAATGTCAGGCGACGTAGTGCTTATCAGTAAAGCTGAGACCGCTTCTTTAGCGGAGCCTCGTAGACACTTTCGTAATCTCCATAAGTTCTCTTTTTCACTAAACTTACATACGTCAGTGGATTCCTCGTATGCGTTTTTGAACGACAGCCAGTCCATAGGGTCACCAAAAAATAATGGTAGTTCTTTTGGTGTGCTGATGCGGCTAAGAAGGTTGGCGCTGTGACTGGTGGTTGCTGAAGATGCTACCAGGTCCCTCAGTGCGCTGGCCAATTGTTGGACTGGACCGTTAGTGCCGTCGACATCCGACGGCGGAAACAGAGAGCCTTTGACTGTTCCATGATTGTTGTCCCTCTGTTTCTCCAGTTCCTGCTGACTGCGCTCAAGCCACTTCTGTATATCCTTGCCGTCACCTTGTTGGCTGTCGGACTCCGATGCTTGTGGACTGTATTGTTCATCAACAGCTGCCAAATCAGCTGCTAACTTTTTGTCGATTAGTTCCATTTGAATACGAGCCTTTTCCTCTGCTGCTTCCAGCTCAAGCCGTTTCTTTCGTGCCAGAATCGAAGACAATGATGACGTTGACTTTCTTGTTTTTTGCGATTTTGATATATGTGACGGTACTTTAAGTGTTTCTTTTATTTCACATTTTTCACTTTCAGCACTTGTTCCAGGTATTTCTTTATCGATCACTTTCAGGTTCACATCATCGTTTTTCGTTTGTGTCTGCGATTGAGCTATGTCCTTAGATTGACTTTCATTTCGCGCGGTACTGCGGGTGTTCACCATTTTTCTGCTCCGCGGCGGTGTGTGGTACATTTATGATCCGGCTCGAAGGACCATGAAGGCGTTGCAGGTAAAAATGGTGAGTATGTACCTATACCTATGTATTTAAGGTAAATGAAGCCACTTATTTGTGCAAACAATCGTGTATTGGACAAAGAAACATAAAAACTCGACTTAGCGTAAAGGAGCGTGCGGTTCACACGGGGCTAGTATTTCCACTGATTGTGCCAAATCGTACTAATTAGTGTTGGCTAGACCGCGCGCCCCTTTCCCCGTACCCCGCACGCACCTTGCACATCATTATGCATAAATATAAGTTTGCGTCGCTAACACTCCTCATGGATAAGTTGTCTGCATCTTGGGCGTGCTTATATCCCTATCTGCACTCAGGATTCCCTCGCTCCGCTCGTGAGTTAACTCTAGAATCCTTCGTTGCATTCGGAATTCAATATAGCGCCCGTGACGCAAGACACTGCTTTATCGTTTAATCTTTCACGTTTTATTAGGACCATGGTAACACAGAAAATAAGTTGTTCCATCATACTATTCTGTCACACTAATAATATTATAATTGGGAAAGTGAGTTCGTTACACTATCACATCGGAACGGCTGAACCAATTTCGATGTATGATGACCTGGATTGAGACATAGGCTATTTTTTCTTGACAAACCAAGAGTGCGAAGCCACGTGCTGAAGCTAGTATATCATAATCGAGTAGATATTGAACTTTTCTACCTACGGATGGTAAAACTTGTCCATTTTGACTTTCAAGTCAAAACGTCAAAGTTTAAACTCAATCAAGAAAAAGTCAAAAGTAGTACCTACACTTCTTCCACTCGGTATATTTTTACATTGGGTAATAAATATTATGATGCACTTTCTTTAATTAAACCTCCCATGGGCATACGTATTTATTTATTGAATATATCAGGATTTACGTTATCAGGCAAAAACCTACCCATATTTGCGTAGCCAGGCAAATCCGTTGACATGACCCCGGGCTACATCCGGCTTGCATCCGGAGGGCGACAGACAGACATTTACACAATTTTAAATGTATTTGCCAAATAAACATTTCATATTTACTTACCTGTTCAGCCGAGACAATAATTTCCGCGTTCAATGATTTATTTTGGTAAAATCGAAAGGTTTGGTAGACACCCTACATCAGAATAGAGGGTGGAAATTTGAGATGGGCCGTAAACGCTCGAAATAAACCGTTAAAGCTACAAGCTTTTTTTTTAATTACTGAATTCTAACCCTAACGTTTGGAGAAATCAAGTATTGGTTTTTTATCATTTTAAAAAGATCCCTTGACGATTTTTCACTTAACGGTAAGAAAATGAACTGTCTGACACAACTTTTTTTGTCAAAATCTTAAAGTAGTCTTGCTCAACAATGCCTTGAGTTGTCAAATCATACAAATACGTCAAATTTAAACATGTTTAGTCGCTAAATATTACGTTCTGTGATCGTTGTGCAAGCCGGTCTAAATGTAGAAGTGAATATCTCCAGAAATTAGAATAAATCTCCTACAAAAGTTTGTTTGTAGTTATACGGTTTTAGTAGCTACCTTATGTGTTACATTTCGCATAATTTGTTCATAAAATTTGTAATATTTTTGCGATTTTTTGTTAAAAACACACCTTGATAACTTTCTGACAAGTAAATAATAAAAAAATGGCACTCCGGGAGTGCCGTCAGAAGTGAAAACTTGAATAAAAGCAAACTACACTACAGATAATTATATACAGAAGTGTCAGTAACAGTCAGTGTCAGTAGTCAGCGACAGGTGTCGGTAACAGTGTCACGAGTTCAACGGTTTTTTTTTCCATATCAAAAAATGCTCATCGTGCCTAAAGAAGTTTTTACTTCAAAAGCCCTGACAGTGCTTTTATTATACCTAAATAATAACACCTGCAACTGCCCTTACAAACGGTGTATGCAAAAGCTCTAGGAACAAAATTCTAATCATTCGTATTGAACCCTAATTGTTTTCATTTATCAAAAACTACGCAATTCCTAAAAAAATACAATGTCCAAAAAATATTGACTAAGATTTGTTACCATATAAGAGAGCTGTCAACCTGTCAATCAACACAGTCGGAATCGCCACACTCTGTATTCCACATTGATTTTAAAAACCAATTGGACCCTTATCTCTTTATCATAAGATCTTTAATCCAACACCATACATGTTGGATTTAAGATCTTATGTCAATTTATGTGTTAACCATGACAGCCGAAACAATTTTAATTTTAGGGTTTGTATTATAACACTGACAGGCGAAAGTTAACACTTTAACACTAAGGGCTATGTCCGTGATGGTTCAAAAAGGTACACAAATTATTTTTTTACGTCCATTATGTTATTTGGTTTTTAATAGATGCGGAACTAGTGATTGCAGCAACGTAAAATTACGATTATCGATATAGAAATCATTTAAAATAATCATAGTTCCTGATATCCAAGATACAAGGAATGCTTGGTAGGTGGTGGGCTTGTCACAAGAAAAAACAATTAGGTGTTTTTTAAATTTCTTTACAAAAAGTGGGCGTGTTTCGAACGTAATATTTGGATTTAGTTCTAACTCCCCTATTTATTTCATTCCGAACCGAACTCAGCTCGTAACATTATTGTTATTATTTGATTTTTACAGGATGGCTACTGTTTATTCTGTTTTGATTCCCTCATAAACATCAACACTTTACATCCCCAAGTATGTATACTCTTAACGCCTCGTAATCACTAGAGCACAAATGTCCTGCAACCGTGCTGCTAGAGATGTGTGTGATGTAGCTGAACATCGTGCAACGACGTTTTGTCTCTCATTTGTTATCAGATCACTGAAATAATCGCGACACAAGATGTCTGGCAACACGTGTTGCAGGACATTTGTCCTGTAATGAAAACAAGGCTTATTATTACAGATGGCGCCCGGTTTTCCATCAACACTTTACATCCCCAAGTATGTATACTCTTAAATCCTCGTTATCACTAGAGGACTAATGTCCTACAACCCGTGCTGCTAGAGATGTCGTGTGATGTAGCCGAACATCGTGCGAGGTCGTGAGACATTTTGTCTCTCATTTATTATCAGATCACTGAAATAATCGTGACACAAGATTTCTGGCAACACGTGTTGCGGGACATTTGTCCCCTAATGAAAACGAGGCTTATTATTACAGATGGCGCCCTGTTTTCCATCAACACTTTACATCCCCAAGTATGTATACTCTTAAAGCCTCGTAATCACTAGAGGGCAAATGTCCTCTAACCCGTGCTGCTAGAGATGTCGTATGATGTAGCCGAACATCGTGCGACGTCGTGAGACATTTTGTCTCTCATTTATTATCAGATCACTGAAATATTCGCGACACAAGATGTCTGGCAATACGTGTTGCGGGACATTTGTCCCGTAATGAAAACGAGGTTTAATATTACAGATGGCCCCCTGTTTTCCATCAACACTTTACAGCCCCAAGTATGTATACTCTTAATATTACAGATGGTAACACAAGGAACCGGGAACATGGTCGTAAAGATCTTATTTCGCATTTAACCGACCATAAAATATGATTTAAAGTACTTGTAACGCCATAAATAATTATCCGTGTCAGCGAGGCGGGCGGTAACGCATCGGGTTGATAAAAATGTGCGTATATTATATTAATATTTGCAATAATGCATTATGAAATTAAGCCACACACTAAAATACAATAAACAGAAAGAAATGCAAAGGAAGCATAGGCTAGCGTAGAGCTAGAGTTTTCTTAGATTTAATTAATATACATATGGAAAACCTGTGTTATATATATTATACGTTTCAAACATACTGTATTTCAATTGTGTGGAATACTGTCTCTACCTAACCTACATCGTAATGACGATTATTACTTACTGATTAAAACGGGTATTTATTGCATACGCGTATTAGTAATTATGTAGGTACAGTGATCGCGAAAGTTTGAAAAATTAGATTATTACTTTTATTTCAAACTTCATAGAAGAAATACTGTCAAGTGAAATAAATAGAGACCTTTTTGGGCTTTTTGAACCCTCAGGTCTTTAGGCCTAGCCCAAAATACTAAAAAAAAAAAACAATCATTTATTTCGACACAAGTGACAAACACCCAGAAACTACATACGAGTACTATGAACATACAGATACACTATCTCAATCATAACATAACAAAACATCACATTAAAATATCTATGAGCCCTCTGCCAAAAAAGGAGTATGGCTCAGCATTATAGTAAACAATTTTTGCGCAGCTGGATCATACCAGAAACCTTATTTAGACAGAATTTAGTATGAAAAATTATTAGTTTAAGTTTTACGTATATATTCTATATGACAGCACGTTACAGCTTAGCTGTACATATAAATAGATCAATTTATCAAATGAATCTCATTATCAAACCCATCTCGTTACTACCTCAAGAGCCTTAAGCGTTCCTGAAATCCGATCATTAAGCTGATGATGCCAGCTTAAATACTGATACCCATAATTATAGCTAACTAACTCAATTAATACAGAACGATGTTACGTACAACCCCTTTGAAAGAAACGGCGCTTTAATTTCAGCTTTATTACGACGATTATAAGGAGTGGTTCGGTTTGCATGTCAACTTGAACCAGTTATATTGAAGCGTTTTTTGGTGTAGTAGCTTGCGTGTTACGATTGGTTAAAGATGGGAACAGTAGAGTCAATTTCTATATAGCTATTTGTTCTAAGGACAGAGCTTGTTTGAATAGATTTTCATAATTTATCACAATGACATGGTAAGATTTATATTAAAGTTGAACCTCCATACTTAGAATGACAAGTATATAGTATGTGTTCTGTAGATACCAATTGCCTTTCAAATCCATGAATTAATGATGGATAGAATAAACCTAAAATGAAGATAAAAAGAGTTGTACTAAAACAATACCATCCTAAAGTTACCTGAAAGAGATCAGCGATAGGACCTGGGCGGCCTTATCGCTGATCTTGTATTACCATTTCAGTTTAGTCTTATATTGTTTTTGTGTGGTAATTACAACGAAGAGGTATCTTATACCCAAAATTAACACCCAAATGAATATAATAAATGCAATCATAGTGTCTGTCGCTAACGAAGTCTGGATGAAATTTAATACAGAGATTCCTTGCATTTGGAGACGGACATTGACCTTTTATTTATAATGGGAAAATAATAAAACAAATAGTACCTACTTACCTACTACCCCGTAGAAGCCAGGGTTAGACCAGGGTCGATAATTTTTGATATCAAAAAACATAATAGTAGGATGAAACCCATTGGAAAAGGAAGAAAATATAACAAAAATGAAAGGATATATACATAATTTACGGGCGATAAGGGTAAAAAACGGTTTCATCCTACTATTATTTTTTCTCTTTTTACCATTTTCAAAGGCTTCAGCCTAAGTCTAGGTGGGTTTGCTGATAACTCTTAAAACATCTATGATACAATAAAAACTACAGATGCCCCTATAATACAAAGCTAAGCCCATATTTTACGCCAATGGTTCAACCATTGGCGTAAAATCAGTCAAATAAATAAACATTTTTACAACTGATCCTTAAAGTTTGCAACAAAATAGAAACCGCAATCAAATTGAGACCTCCGAAAAGGGCTACAAGAAACCAATAAACTACGCTAAGAAATAATTCAATACCATCCATTGCAGAAAATATATTACTGCGGGAAAAAGCCTTAAAACTCGCACGGTCTTCATTCGATCTCATTGCTTATTGCAGGCATGTTTAGATTGGCCATCTGAGGCGAGAGCGGACTCTGACAAAAATTACAGAATTTATTAGCATTGTCACCCTACTATCTATCTTGAAACCAGCGGGAGTTGGTCACTCGTTGATTTGAAAATTCTTGAGGGCATTCGATAGTTCTTGAAAGTAACCTTGGCAAGTTTTGCATTTTAAATACTTCATGTCATGTCAAACACATACAGAATATAGGGCTGATGAAATTCCTTACAAACCTAGCTATATCTCAATATAGAAACGACACTGCAATTTATGAGAAAATATATTTCATTAATGGAATAAAATACACAAAGCAGGGCCATTTCGCAAACTTGTCGACTATTTACGAAATTCATCCTGTTTATATATGACTTATAATATTTAGTTCCATTTTTTTCTTCTGAAAAAGAGAAAAATCTCTATTTAGTAATCTACAGGAGAACCGATTTAGGCGATGGCTGAGCTTATAACAAAGGTATTGAAGTTTTCCAAATAACCTTTCAATAAACAACTTTGTTATACAAATAAGGTCTTACTACAAAAAAAGTGGCACTCCGGGAGGGCTGACAGAAGTGAAAACTTGAACAGTTACGAAGTACAGAGGTGTAGGTAACGGTAACAGTGTCACGAGTTCAATGGTTTTTTCCCATCTCAAAAATTGCCCAACGCGCCTAAGGAAGTATTAACTTCGAAAATTAAACACTGTTTAATAAATTCCTATGCAAAAAGAGTTATGGATTTTTTAAACCCCTAAACAATTATTTATCTTTTTTATGGTAACAAGGATGGTATTCAATTTCGGATGATCGCCCTAATCAAAGAATTTTCAGTAGATATTTTCTGAACTATTGCTTCGTCTAACCAGTACAAATCCAGTATGCAAATAGATAATTACAAGTACATTTACACCTTGTACTAGTACAGGTCTAGTTTCAGTATAATATGCATCTAGTTTAATCATCATAATCTTAATACATTGATGGAGGTAGCAAATAAACACACTAGTATAAATACGTATTACTGGAGCTTAGAGACGCTATTATACGCATATAGATTTAATTAGTGCGTCTCATGCGAATGGGATTCATAGGCAACGTATTAACTCTAATTAAGTTTCAGTATTTTGTCAAATTAGATTTCTAAGGCGTGTCTGAAGTTGACTATCTTCTGATTAGATTCTAATCACACAACATACTCAGACACCTATTAACTGTCTTTTGTTTTTGTGTCGAAATCATCATCATTAGTTATTTGATATCCTGTCATAAAACTTACCTTATAGGATGCAAATGTCTTTTTTTATGAATTATGGGCTAGCGTTTGTCTACAATCTCGCCTGATGAACACAGACTCAGGCAAGGCGTTCCATTCCTTGGCGGTGCACATAATAAAGGTGGATGAAAACCGCTTTGTGCGTATGGGAGGTATGTCAACCATGTAGCGGCGGCGTACCACGAAGCGTCTGGTTGTCCGATGATAGAATGCTGACGGTGGGATTAAATTTCAAAAGCTCCACACACGAAATGCATCTGATAAAAAAATCGAGAGGCTTGCAACCTTTCGACGATGCTCAAGGCTGTGGAGCTTTGCATCTGTTAACTCATCATTGCAAATGAATTTCTAAGATCTTCTATCAATTGAATCTAGAGCCTCTTTTTAGAAACCAGCTGAATTTTCGACTCAATGTCTTAGCCGTAACTTTAACCTTAATATGATCTTACCGCTTTATCAATTTAAATATAAATTATCCACGTAGCTATAGAACCATTGCTTCTACACATAATCTACATATTTTAAAATTAATTATTATGGTGCTGTAATAGTACATTATGATACAAGTGCGGTAAGTTGAAAATTACAGCCGAAGCGATATTGCTGCAAGAAAGCAGAGGCTGTAATTATCAAAGCGCACGTATGTCATACGACGTTTTATAACATATTTGCGAGTAAATAAATAAAACTCGGACTTTCTCGGAAAGAAAAAACGCGCGGAATAATTTTTACTTGTTCACAAATTAGCGATGCGCGCGCATCAGCACTTTTTTTTTTAAGGCAAAGGCACAAAAACAGCCAGTATTACTAATAAAGTAAATTAATATTTTTTTTGTTTTTGTTACAGATAAATAGTTGTAATTTATAGTCAAAATTAATTAAATTAAAGAATTAAATATTTGATTTTTATATTTTATCTCCCAAAGTTAATTTTATTCATAAAATGTTGACCATTTGTCTGACATAAAAACTCTTTGCTAAGATTTAAAAAAGTACCGTTCGTTTTAGACGGAGTATCTTGATAAACCGTACATTTTACTTTATTAAAAATAAACTCGTGCGTTTTACATTACAATAACGCACAAGTACGTAATGACATACATTACGATATTGAAATTGGTGAAATAAGAGACCCTTTACGAGCAAATGTGTTATAAAAATTGTTTACGATTTATAACCCCTTACAGACAACGAACTCTAGTAATAATGTATTTTAATACCTTATTTTCTAACAAACAATAAATTACCTAAAATTACACCTTCATTAACCATTAAAATCTCGGAGTCTTCAAGTCCAAAACAAAAAGATTATTTCCAGGCAAGCGTACTCCATCACTTACTATCAGATGATCAGACCAATAAAATAATTCAAAAGAAAAACTTACCCAAATTTATATGACTTAAGTAGTACTACCTTTAAGTAGGAATTCGTATTGCTCATAAATCTGTAAGGGAAAGTTATGTAAAGTCCAGTTGCACCTTATCTGACAAGCAATAAGCAAGCAAGCTTTGACAGATATTTCGACACATTTGATATCACACATTTTCACGCTTCGGTGGTAACAAGGCCTTATACACTTGTCTCACCGCCGACGAGTAAGCGATTAACTATCAACTATTTTCTCGCTCAAGAAACGAACAAAAGATATAGATACCGTGACAGTAAAAGAGACACGAGTATAAATACTTGATTGCTGGCCGTTCACACTGCCGGCGAGAACTCGCTCTCCACTATTTTGTCGCAGCGACTACAACACTCGCTCAGCGATACTCGCTCAGCGATACGCGCTCAGCGATGCTCGCTTGGCGGTCAGAACACACGCCGTGAGATGATGAGTATCGCCCACCGCACTCGCTCACTTGCTTTATAGCCCAGTGACACTATAGGAACTACACACTCGCTTCTCGCTGCTCGCCAACTCGTTTCTAGTTTCTAGCTGTACTCGCTTCTCGCTCATCGCCAGGGGTAAGACAAGTGCTTTATACTCCAATACTATTCCTGGCATAATCTTGTTAGGTATGTTTACAAAGATAATTAAACAAGTAAGTAGTTAATCTTCTCAAGTAAATCCACCTAAGATTCGATTAATTTATATAATACTATGATAGAGAACCTAAGTCAGTCTTACTCTGAACCAGTTTTAATTATAATAAACTTGATTGGTGTTGCTTTACGAGTAAATACAGCTTAAATGTTGATATTTATATCGCTAAACGTAGTTTGATTCATACATATGAATAAAAATGTGAATGGATAATCAAAATAGACACAGGCCTAGGAAAAATGGGAGCAATTATCAACATCAAGAAATGGGTGTTTAAGTCGGAAGTAAACAGGTTTCTTCTAGGCATGTGTGTTTCATCGTAGACTGCAAGTACATCAGACAGAGCAAATACTTCACAGATACACCGACCTCGCCGGCGAGGTCGACGAGTCCCTTCAGTCGCCGCCTATACGAGGTACAGACATGTACCCGGGCGTTTCTCTCCTATCCCCACCCTGGCAACTGCCCAAGCCGAGGCTCGTACCTAAGTGGTGCCCTTGCGCTAGTTGCCTCTTCAAACAACTTACAAGGCTGAGCGCCATCTGCGCTCGCCAAAAGTTCGGTTAAGCTGCAACAGCCTCAGAGGTCAACAGCGAGATTAGTCCATTCAAAAAACAAAGAAATCGTAGACTGCATCATCGCTTACCATCAGGCGCGCTCGTGGTCAAACGCGTTCATGTATATAAGAAAATGAATGAATCATAAAAAAAAATCATTCCTGTCAGACTAGGAATGTTGTAGGAATGTATGTAGGAATTCACTTACTGCTGTGGATGATATTTGAATCGCTACACACGCACACTTATAAAATATTGCATCAGTTCAAAAACTGTAATATTTTAAGCTACATAGCTTTCGCAGCTTTAATTGTCACTGAAAAGTGATCGTATGTAGCCGCCATAAGAAAAGCGTGAGTGATAGAGCAATATGAAAAAACCGGCCAAGTGTGAGTCATTCTCGCGCACGAAGGGTTCTGTACCATTATCTATAAAAACAGCAAAAAATCATGTCTGTTGTATGGGAGCCCTACTTAAATATTTTTTTGTTCTGTTTTAGTATTTGTATATATTTTGTAAATATTTCGTTTCTACCTGTTATCGTTATTAGGACCGAGAAAAAAATATTTAAAAAATCATTCTTGTTGTATGAAAGCCCCTCTTGAATATTAATTTTATTTTAATTTAATTATTTATTTTAAAAGTGAATATATAACTAAATATTCTGTGTATATTTCAAGCGTCTACCTGTTGCCGTTATTAATATCGAACAAAAAATAGCAAAAAAATCACGTTTGTTATATGGGAGTCCCTTAAATATTTATTATATTCTGTTTTAGTTTTGTTGTTATAGCGGCAACAGAAATATATATGTGAAAATTTCAACTGTCTAACTATCAAGGTTCATGAGATACAGCCTGGTGACAGACGTACAGACAGACAGACGGACAGACAGACAGGCAGCGGAGTCTTAGTAATAGGATCCCGTTTTATCTTGTGGGTACGAAACCCTAAAAAGTAGTAATTTTTATGCTGACCCCACAGGTTTGTTTTGCATTTATATGCAATAATACTCTAAATATGTAGTGAATCTGGAATCGAGAGTCAGGCAGGGCGTATTCGGTTATTTTGCTACTGCGACGTATAGAACATTTGCAAAAAAAAAAACAAAAGCTTGTGTAGAAACATTTATAGAATCGATAAATAAATATCCCCAACTATTTTGACGGTTTTAAGATAAGATAAGATAACTATTTATGATACACCAAAGTAAAATACAGAACATATTTTTACAAATAGATTTAGTACCATGGGTGGTCTTATCGCTAAAAGCTATCTCTTCAAGACAACCTTTTAAAGTATGACGCGACACCTTCCCCAAATAGTTATCAGCTCTCGGGCTAATCAAAGTGGCGCGGACGTCACTTTCATCTGTGTCACGTACATCCGTGCCACTTCTATGTGGTTTGCACCTGACATGGAATAAGGATATGAAGATGATACTGTCCGAGTGAAACGTCTCTACGTTAGTAGATAGTATTATTCCATCTGTGACCGTGCCTCATTACACGGCTGATTTACGAGTTCACACATCGTGCCCGATCTCACTTCGCAATGATTTATGCACAACAACTCCCCCTGCCGAGCTAAACGCATTATTTGATCGTGGACGTAGGAATCCAAATATGTGATGAGTGTGATATTTGTGCAATGCGTGTCATGAATATGCGACTTTACGCTTAATAGAGAGTAAGCATGGGCAAAAACGAACGCAACGCAGAGCTGGCAATTCTGACGCAATGAATATTTGTTTTCTGCAATTACTTAAATTCTAGACGCACTGGATGCTTTTATCACACTGTTTCACCTACACATGATGATATTGATATGATTTATATTCGAAGGGTATGGTTGCCAGTGAAATTACAGGCGCATGGCTTTACCTGTATACCAAGTTGATGGACGCAGAACAGTTCATCGTAGGGCATGTATCTAAGGAGCGTGACCTTTGAGCCAATACTTTGTTATAGGTGCTGGTTACCACATAACATCAGGTGGATCATAAGCAACCAATTTCCGTATCCGTATCAAAACCGGTACGATAAGGCTGATTGATGTAACTAAGTCACTTAGTTCTTAACCCATACTAGTTTACTTAAAACTAGTAATTGACCAAAAACCAACAAATTACATTTTTAGTATGAGTTTTTGACTAAATAATAATAAATATTGCTGGACATTTCACACAGCGCTATTTAGCCCCAAACTAAGCAGAGCTTGTACTATGGGAACCAGATAACTGATAGAATAATAAATAAATACATAAATATTGCTGGACATTTCACACAGTGCTATCTAGCCCCAAACTAAGCAAAGCTTGTACTATGGGAACCAAATAACTGATAGAATACTTATATGCTTTTATTTTTTTGTAAATACATACTTATAATAATAGAGAAAAAACCAGACCCGGAACAACAATCTGTAGATCATGCAAACATTTGTTCCGCGGCGGGAATTGAACCCGCTATCTCCTGCGTCTCAGCTGGCTATAGGCCCACTGCGCCACGGAGGTCGAGTGTCCCTATATTTTCACACAGTTGCATGTTTTATTGAAAATTGTGTTCATAACTCTGCGATCCATTCAAAAGGTAACCAAGAAGGTGATGCGCGGGCTGTAATTTACCACCTTTACTTATTTTCTCTGTTCTTGGACCATTAACTTTGTAAGCCGTTTAAACATTGACTTGGATGGTCCATCCCGAGTGGTTGGATGTGATAAGGTTATGTGATAGGAGGTCGTTAGGGCTTAGGCCTTCTGATGATTGATTTACTTTTATTTTAGCACACATAGCAGTAAATACAAAATTACAAAGTATTTTTAAAACAATTCTATAAAATGTGTGCCAAAAGTTAGACACAGACAACAGTTAGTTAAGTAAATAATAAAACGTAAAAAAGAAAATAATAGGTACTTCAGGTGAAATTACAGGCACATGAGGCTTTATACCTGTATGCCTCAAGTTGATGGACGAAGGGAAGTGCATTGTAGGGCACATTTCTAATAAGCGTGACCTACGAGGCAAACTTTGTTATAGGCGATGGTTACCACTTAACAACAGGTGAGCCATAGGCTTGTTCATTAAAAAAAACTTCACTAAAAATTCAAATAAAAAAAACAATTCTAAAACTTAAAAACTAATCATAAAAAATCAAAGAGAGAATGCTGTTTAATTATTTGTAATTAGGAAAATAATACTTGGAGATAAATCGGGCAGAAGGGACAGAACTTGCGTTTTACCCACACACCGCCTAAATCATATTGACGTTATCAATGTAGCCAAGAAAGTACTTATTTAATAAAATATGAGTAGAAGTAGAAACTATTGACACGCTACTAAGAAGATCAAAAACAAATAAAAAAAATTGGCCGCAGTTAATTTCTAACTAGAAATTGTTTTGACTAGGATCTACCTACAGTGATTTTGTTACCATAATTATAATTTTGCTCGATGTTAAAACAATTTATTTTAGACCTTCTATTTGTTATCTCAAGCTATATCTATATACATATAAAGAACTAAAAATGCTAAACTCACTACCCACAGGGCCTTAACTTAAAAGCAGTGAACAACGCAAGTTAATCCATGATCGATTGTCAATAGTTATTCCGAAAAATAAGAGGTAGATAAAATTGTATTATATCTTTGTTCGAAAATGATACATTTCGCTGAATGCGGTGGCTATTCCGTCCCAGCTTTCCGAACCTAATAAGCTACGAATCTCGACCGATCCAAAATATTCTCGATAATCTTACTTCCGACAAAAAGATGTAATCACGCACTGATTTATTTTTACGAACTTGAGTAAATTAGATAGCTTTACCTTTCTGTAAATAATATACTTGATAATAAGTCCGAATATGTACAAGGCCTACCGCAGACTTAAAATAATCAGTCGTTCCAAATCTCACTTTACTAATGCTTATCTCTGGTCTGGTTGTTTCTCTATATATATTATAAGTATGTAATTACAAAAAAAAATGTATATAAGTATTCTATCAGTTATCTGGTTCCCATAGTACAAGCTCTGCTTAGTTTGGGGCTAGATAGCGCTGTGTGAAATGTCCTGCAATATTTATTATTATTTAATGTATTTTTTTATCGAATAAATCCTGTGATCCTAACGATTATAGTTGTAGAAAAGAACAGAAACGACGATTTATCACGCGTTAACATCGGCATAAAGTTGTGCTCAAAGATCTGACGGCCATTGGGGTAGAAAGGAGGAAAGGTGAAGACTACGCCCTGGAAAATCTCCCACTAATTAGAACGACAACCTAATAAAAGTTACTGGGTGTGAGTCGGGGGTGTAGATCGCACAAGATCGGTCGCTCTAGAAATCTATGGGGGAGGCCTATGTTCAGCAGTGGACATGCTGTGGCTACGGTGATGGAGATGTTGATTAATTCGTGATTTGTCTTTCTCTTCTTCCTTCTTTAAGACGTGTGCGCTTTGTGGGCGGAAATCAGACACCAATATTGACCGAATATGTGTCGGCCACAAATCGGCGATTATTTTTAATCGGCCGTCTGAAGAGCAGTAGGGAGGTACTGATAGCGCCTTCGTTCAGTAAAATAAAATTAGCTACGAGTTATGTTTTGATTTAGCACATGAGTGATCAAAATCTGCCGCGAATTATGACACGCCAACAATCGTGGAACACATTTCATAAAGTTTTATGATAATTAGAGGCTTTGGAGAGGGTATGAGGAAGGGCTTATTCATGTTGAGACCACCGCCTTCGCGCCTGACGAGATCCACAGAGAACGGATAGCTTTGTAAAGCGCATCGTAAAGCCAAATAAAACTGATGGCACGATTTAGTATTAGCTGGGTAAAAGTCGCCACCGGTGTACCTGACACAGCATTATAGATGGAGTAGGCTTGCCCAGAACCATACTATCCGCTTAGCTTAGCAAGCCTTAATCCGCAGGAAAGACTTGTTCAATACGTGGCAAGCTAACTTGGCTTCCTCATGATGTTTTTCTTCGCGGATTTGAGTAAGTGTTAGTGCGCAGTTTTGAATAAAAAAATCCGTTGGTGTATTATCAGGGTTTAGAATAAGACACCAATCATTGAGTACAACAAAGTTATTAGGACAAAATCAGTAGCTATCAGTTAAACACTCGTTAAAGACAGTTAAACAATCGATACTTATCAAAAACCAGTGGTAGGAAACATAAAAAAGTAAAATATCTATCAAAATATATCTGAATTTTTTAGAATTCGCACCTATAACAAATTTTACTAACAGCAGAATAGATAATTAACCATCGATTTCCCGCTGCTGGCAAAGGGGAGGTGGACCTTTCGAAAGTTGGAAACGGCCATTCATCGCGGTCCATAGCCAATTCAGACCAATCTTGTTTGAATGCATCCAGGTCGTCTCTCCACCTTTATTTGGGCCTACCACGGCTGCATCGGTATCCACTGGGTGACTAGATTCGCCTAACGTTCTGAATGTATTCGAACCACATGGTCTGCCCAATCCCATTTTAAGCGGGCGGTCTCAATGCCTACATCGGTTTTGCGAAGGTCGATATTCCTACTCGATCAATAAAGCCCTCTTTTGTTTCGGCCCTGCCAAGGGTTCTGGTAAAAACGTGTCTATAAAAGGCGGTAATACCTCCTCTATGGAATACAAACATCTAAAACAGATAGTAAGCTGCATTCATTAAAGAACGCGACGAGGTCGACTCGATTGAAGCAAATGAATACGCGGCTGTCGTGTAGGTTACAAACGTCTGAATAACGAGGATGCAACTTTCAGTAGAGGAACCCAGGGTATAGACAATAGTGCTATAGAAGACATGCCATGGTAACTTCATTAAGCCATGAACAATAGAAGTGAAATAGTAAAACTAAGACTGAACTTGGGATAGGCAATGTTGGGGACTTGGCGCAAGTTACACTCTTATCACAGAACAAACGTGGCTCCTGAAGTCAAAGTTGGTAGGTACTTATTATCAAAAAGATATAACTAGCTAAACCGCAGGTTCGTTATGCTAATTATATCTTTTTTTTATAACTTCTATTGTTCATGGCTCAATGAAGTTAACAAGGCATGTCTCCTATAGTACTATTGTCTATATCCTGGGTAATACTCTACTATAACTAGTGATTCAATATAGTCAGAAATGTACTTGTATTACGCCAATTGTTAGTTCAGGTAAGAGCAAAATACGTACAGGTTATGGGTTTGGGTAAGGTAATACCTAACGTGGCCAAAACTGTAAAAATATACCTACAGTGAATCGGTGAATTTGATAGGTTGCGCCCTTATCCCTTAATATGTTGCCTATTCTGTATTGGAATATAACCAGGAATAATTACGTAGCAGCTTTGTAGCCTTACCTTTAATATAATGTATAATGAAGTTTCTTACTCCTATGATAATTTTGCGAAACTAACCCTTCAGGATAAGTATTCATTAAAATAGGTTTAGAAGATTTTATTTAGATTTCTATTCTGCATTTTTTTTCACACATACCTTTTAAGAGTCAACGTTTGTTTAACTCTGAAATGGCTATAATGATTTGTTTTTTATTGAGCAGCTTTTATTATGCAATATAAAATACGTCTTTTTGCGTAATTTAAGATCAAAATTTTCGCGTCAACCGCAAAATTAACATAAGTTTTGTAATAACACATAACAATAATCATTGCATAAGTTAATTCAAATTTATCTACTTTGATGATAAAAAATGCTTTGTAGTGACAATTCAATAAACTCCATACAAAGTAATGAGTATAATGAAGTATGAGCTACAATCAAAAAACAATAACTGGACCGGTCATTTTAAATTGGTTGGCGTAAATCTCACTGGTGTTAATTGCTTCATTTATACCGCTATAAACCACAGATTTCACACTATAAAGTACTGATAGCGTTCACAGTGATATTAATATGGCGCTGTAAAAACATTACCGGATGGGTTTTCAGACGATGCGTTAAGAATTGCGGCATGCCGTTGTGACATTTCATAATAATGTTACGAGCTGAGGGTTCGGGATAAGATAATGGGAATCGGTCTAACCAAAATAACACTTTTATTCAACACTAAAACGATGAATACACGAACTTGGTCACACGTAATCACAACACACTAATTCACATCACTGTTGCACCACTTGAAGTCACCGAAATGATCGCACGTATAGCTTAATCCAGACTGACCCGGGAGCAACTACTGTTCACGCGAGACCCTTCCCACGTCAGTCCTCCAGGGCCTCGCTGAGACTAACTCACTGAGACTGACTGTCCGGCCATCTCTCCGGCCTATTTATATCGCACACATTTCGATTGTTCGAGAACGATCTCGATCGCTCCAGGAAAGGGTCGGTCCCTCGACACAATGGCCACTCCATTGTGTGCAACCGCAGACAATAACAACAATAGCACAGCAAGACAAAAGCGCTCGAGAAACTTCGATTATTACTCATTGTTTAACAGCCTCGGCGTAACACTGCCCCCTCCTAAAACATGCTCGTCCCGAGCATCCTTAGCCCCATATCGCGGCAGCCGATCAACACAAACAATTTTAGGCGCACCTCGCGCTGAAGATGTAGCAACTAGAGGAGCCACATTGCCGTCTCCAGTACTTCAGGACACCCAGAGTCCCTTTCTCATCAGCGATCCCAATTCCAGCCTCCAAAACACGGCTCTCATGATTTTTATCTGTTCTTTCACTTCCTGGAATTCCTTTCCAGATGAACCGAACGATTCCCTCATCAGTCGAGCACGCTCTTATGGCCAACGTCGCTGATCTTCCTGTTGACGACGCTGCTCTTCTTTATCCTGACGTCGCTGTTCCTCTTGCAACCGAGTCTGCTCCACCTGTTCACGTCGCTGTTCCTTCTGCAACCGAGCCTGCTCTTCCTGCTGACGACGCTTCTCTTCTTTATGCTGACGACGTTCTTCCTCCTGCAACCAAGTCTGCTCTTCTTGCTGACGACGCTGCTCTTCCTTATCCTGACGTCACTGCTCTGCCTGCAACCGAGCCTGCTCTTCTTGCTGACGACGCTGCTCTTCCTTATCCTGACGTCGCTGTTCTTCCTGCAACCGAGCCTGCTCTTCTTCCTGACGTCGCTGTTCTTCCTGCCAACGTCGCTGCTCTTCTTGTTGATGACAAAGCATGGCCATAATAGCAGCAAGATCGCCTGTCACAGGAGCTTGGCCCACGGGTGATGATGATGATGCTCCAAATGATTCGGCGGCGGCTAGTTCCATCTCCATCGGCTGACGACTCTGCCGAGCTTCTTGAACCGGAGACTCCCCAAACCGCCTTTCATCCATTTCCTGTTGTCGTTGACCTCTCGTCATGACACCGTCCACGTTATCCTTTGGTAGAACCGGCATTATTTTATCCCACTTCTGACACCAAATTGTTACGAGCTAAGAAGGGATAAAATAATGGGAATCGGTCTAGCCAAAATAACACTTTTATTCAACACTAAAACGATGAATACACGAACTTGGTCACACGTAATCACAACACACTAATTCACATCACTGTTGCACCACTTAAAGTCACCGAAATGATCGCACGTATAGCTTAATCCAGACTGACTCGGGAGCAACTACTGTTCACGCGAGACCCTTCCCACGTCAGTCCTCCAGGGCCTCGCTGAGACTAACTCACTGAGACTGACTGTCCGGCCATCTCTCCGGCCTATTTATATCGCACACATTTCGATTGTTTGAGAACGATCTCGATCGCTCCAGGAAAGGGTCGGTCCCTCGACACAATGGCCACTCCATTGTGCGCAACCGCAGACAATAACAACAATAGCACAGCAAGACAAAAGCGCTCGAGAAACTTCGATTATTACTCATTGTTTAACAGCCTCGGCGTAACACTAATAATCAAATCATATTTATCGTTAGTGAAACTAGGTCATTAGATCATTAGAATGTCATTGGAATCATTCAGTTCCTCTCAGAATAGTTGTTAAACTAGTTATTATGAAGTTGCAACAACTATGATAAATAAAATTAGCAATTAAACACACGGCCAACTTGAAATATTATTGACATTTGTATCGTTTTATTTCATATTTCAAAAATAAATGTCAGTTTAGAAAAAAAATTAAGTTTATATCTTGAATCCATTTCTAATAAAAAATTCGTCAATTGAATAAGATTCTTTGCTTCTTGTCGATTGTTGCAATCAAAGAGTTTCGGATAAGTTCATTTTTTGTTAATTGCGACCAAAGCATAGACCGAAACTTGATTTATATTTTAGGAACATGTGTATTTTACATGTCATTGTTATAATAATATAATTCACCCTGAAAACACCTTTTCGCTTCCCCACTGATGACCTGTACAGCGAATTCAAGGTTCTTCGAGTTCGGCAACTCTTTGTTATAAATGCATGCATAAAGACTCACAGAAGCATTAGGCTCCGCCCAGATTACGAGGATCTAATGGCCAGGCGTTCATACAGAATCCCTCTTCCATGCACACAATCTGTCACGGGCAGACGCAGTCCTGCATTCTCTTTTCCTCACACATACAACAAAGTCTATAAAGCATGTGTCTTAAAAAACTGTTCCACATACGCATTTAAAAGAATGGTTCACAAAGGTCTTCAAAACCTAACTTATTGCGATACAGAAGAACTGATATAATTACATACACAGCTACATCCTTTCATACATTTTTTACACCCACATGCACCACACTCCATCACACACTACACAACAGCACACTCTACACACCAACACCCATCAACACACGTCCATAATTACACACTCATGCACACACAACCCCCCCCCCTTCCCTCCTTCTAACATTCGTCCCTCGTTCGGTGTCATATGAGTCCTTACCTAATTTTTATGATAAATTGTAATGTATAACCTGATAGCAATATTACATCTTATAAATTTACCTTCTTTTGTAAGCTGCACTCTAGAAGCCCAAGACACAAGCTCCATTCTTAGTTTGGGTCTCGCTCTCAAGCTCTCAAAAAAATTTTGTATTTGATTTAAAAAACGTGGCAAATGATGTATTTTTCTTTTGGCAATAAACATTTTTATCTTTATCTTTTATTTTATCATAATCTAAAATTTAAAATTTGGTCTTTATCTTCTAATAATTTAGTATTTACATCAGATAGTTCAATGTTTGACATGCGCCTTGGTCATAACCGATCAAACATAAATTAAAATATAAAAATATCTTGCATCATGCCACGAGCGCCATTGCTTCGTATGTCAGATCTTTTACAATGTTAGGTCGTTTTATGATTATCTACATTATTTACGTTCCTATGTCTCGGTTCTCACTCTTAGTTTACAACTTCTGGTTGCTACTGTCTTTGACTGACATGGTATCATGAATTCGTGTTTGTTTTTTTTTATTGTTTTGGCTTGGATACTAGTCCTTGCGCCATTTCCCGATTGTGAATCAGACCTTACTTCATAGGGGCATGATTTCGTTTTGAAATGAGTATTGCCTTTTTTACAGGATCACTGTATTTTATGAGTCTTAAAACAAATATTACTCATCGCAATACCATTTAATAAATATTTTTAAATGTTAGAGATAACGACACGAAAACTGACATTAAATGTAATGGGTCAATAGTACGTACACGATCGATATTGAACTTTTATGTAGGTATTTGTAAAATCATGTATTTGTTGCTTTTTTATAAATAGATTTCATATCACCTACCATAAATATTGATATCCAAAGAGATTATAGAACTAGTACGCATTCCATTCAAATCAGGAAGGAATGAATTAATGAATGAAAACACTTTATCGTACACCAGAAAATAATTAAATATAAAAATATTCCATAGCAACAAGTACAATGGGCGGTCTTATCGCTTAGAAGCGATTTCTTCCAGACATCTTTTGGATGGAGAGGACTTTTATAATTTTACAATAATGGAAGGGGTGTACAAATTATTATTATTGTAATCCTGTTGTGTCTCTGATGTTCGGAAGTAACGGCCAATCCTTGAGGTAGGAGTTTAGCTCATCCCACCACTTTTGCCTGGGCCTTCCACGCGGGCGTGGTCCTTTGTTTGGGAGCCATTCTGTGGTGGCCTTTGTCCACATTGTATCTGACATACGGCTCACGTAGCGGCACAATCAATTAACAAAACACAAACAATATTTTACTGATTACTTATAATAAAATAACACAACATACATAAATATAGATACCCAAATTGACAATTATACTCGTATATCTACATCAAATAAAATAAAAATATACATAACCATTCATACACACATATCTATAGCTATACTACGACGTTAATAGTTAGTATTAACAGTTTATAATATCTTTGAGATATATAATTTAGCAGACTAGACTTTGATAGTTAGCCAAACCATACTTTGATACAACCATACAACGGAAATCCTTTTAAACCATCCCAAGTAAGTAATTATAAGATAACAAAAAAAAACTCGAATACACCCATGAATACAACATACACACATATACACCTACACACACATGCACTCACATACACCCATTCACAAACACCCACTCACACATATACTTACACACAAACACAACCCTCAACCCAAAGTTGTAACGTACAAGCTTTCATTATATCGTATTTATATATATCTTTATATATACATATACATATTTATGTTATCTTAGGTTAAAAATATACTTTGTTTTAATGTAAGAAACACAATTTTGTTAACCTGTGAGGGAATGGAAAGGGAGTTTTAAGGTGGAATAAGTACATACGTACTTATTCCACATTAAAACCCAAATAGTTGAAAATAACTGACCAACCGTGAATGCAACTGGCAGCTCTGCAACTACATTTACATTATTTTACCACCAACAGGAAAGTAATTGTAATCAATGTTTTAAGTAACCAAGTTGTTTGAATAAAGATTTTATTATTGTATTATTACTTTCTACTTGTCATCCCAGTAGCAATACAATTTCAATTCAGAACCAAAATCTAATTCAATTTCAAACAGAACTACTTCCAGATAAACCGCATCGTCCAACCAAACTACAAGTACCTTACAATAAGCAGTCCGAGAGGGTGCTCAGACCACTCGTCAGTTCGTCTCAGCTCTCAACACAGCGGCAATCGTTTCGAATAGTCGAGATTGCTTACGTTGTTGCTTCTGATTGAATCCGACGACCGCGCCAACTGACCCGGAAAATTAACCCGCCGAGATAAATACCGCTATGTGGTGAGTATCTACGAGAATTACTAGGATCTTAAAAGCAGGGATAAATAGAAGTGGCACTTTTACTTTCCAGTTTAGATTTAAAGCTCAATATAACAAGTTATGAGCGTTAATTGTTATAAAAAAAATATACTTATCTCTGATTTTTAGACTAACTGCACCAATTCCCACTAAGCTATGTTGTAAATTATTAATCATCTTTTAAACATAATGTATATCGCAAGGGAAAAAAACCGATTTTGATGAAATTTCTATGGGTCCAATCTGAAACTTTCCTTTCATATAAACAAATACTTTAATAGCTTTTTTAGAAAATATATAATATACCCTTGATTTATTTGGGATCCCATCATCAGATCCTGACTTGGTGCCAATGGGACCACCTGGGAAGTATACTTTTAAAACAAAAAAAGAATTTCTCGAATAAGTCCAGGCGACGAATTGGGAACCACCTTTTTTGTAAGTCGGTTATAAAACACTTTCAATTTACTACTAAATAATAATAATAATAATTATAATAATTTACTTTCAATTTGGTTCATTCGTTGGGCATCAGCTACGATGCCAAGAGCAGACACACAATACAAATAGATATAAGGTACCTTTATACTTGAAAACTTAAAAAGCGTCTGCATCGAAATTTCTGTCTAAGTACTTACATAATATAGTTTATTTATAAGCTTAATTTATATTTGTATTTCTTTTTAACTTGGAGTACGTAACATTGCATTATCGCACACTGATATAATAAAATAAATAAACATCGCTGGACAATTCACACAGCGCTATCTAGCCCCAAACTAAGCAGAGCTTGTACTATGGGAACCAGATAACTGATATAATACTTACATATATACTTTTTTTTTGTAAATACATACTTATAATATATAGAAAAACACCCAGACACGGGACAAATATCTGTAGATCATGCAAACATTTGTTCCGCGGCGGGAATCGAACCCGCTACCTCCTGCGTCTCAGCCGGCTATACGCCCACTGCGCCACGGAGGCAGTCAAACATATATATATATAGTATATATAATATATAGGCATTTATATTATAGATAGCATATTTATCATCAAAAATATAATATTTTCTGTATGAGAAGTGTAATTTCTCTATATTTAGTCGCAATTGCATCACAAGAATCACGGTAAAATTAAATCTGTAGATCAGTCGAAAGTAATTGACGAACTACGAAGCTGGCGAAAGAGTTGCATTTCTATACGCTTGTGTGTGATTGTCTATTTCATGTAAGGAGGCAGGAGCTTACTTGTGTTATTAGCCAACATTATTTCGTTAAGGAAAATGCGGGTGAAAGTCTTTGCGGTCTGTAAATCGTTATAATATAGACAGATAGATAATTATTTATTGTTAAACCAAATTACAATAACTTAACCTAGAAAACTTAGACTAATACATTGTGATACAATGGGCGGCCTTGTCACTCAAAGCGATCTCTTCCAGGCAACCTTGGATGGACTGGATTGAAAAAATATGTGAGGAGGCGGTGTTACAATAAATACCTAATTTATGTAGGATAAAAATAAATAAATATCTAAAACTAAAAAAATTCTACATATACTTACATAAATAAATATAAAATACATATAATATATTATATGTATTTTATATTTATTATAATATATTATATTATATTATATTATATATAATATATTATATGTATTTTATATTTATTTATGTAAGTAATTTGTTTATGTATATGTATCGAAAGGAAATACAATGTTTACTGTAAAGCAGCTGTTAAGTACAATTTGTAGATCTCACTTTTAAAAATATACTTAATAATATAACTTCATGAAGTACCGGAACTTCAATCGATTTAAACGAAACCTTTTCTTTCTTGCAAATACCTGAAATGCTTTAACTTTTTGTATAAAACACTTTTTTTTTTATAATCTTGTGAAAAACTGCTAGGTAAAACAAGTAAGTTACCGCGATTCACTGGATTGACACTAGCTATCAATAGACATAGACACTAAATGTAACCGAATGTAAGGACCAGTACAGAACTCCTGAATAAAATGAAATAAGTTCACTGGAATCATATTGTAAGGGCCATTGATTCAGTAATTTATTTTTGACTTTTGTAATAACTTCGATGACAATGTTGAATTTAAATTGCTACGAGTATTAGAATAATCATTTATTTGGTACACACATGAAACAATTATAAGGAACAGTAAATACAATAAAATTGAATCCAATAATACAGTTAGTCTCATGTGTCTGCTTTCCAAAATGGGGTTCAGCTTAGCATAATGTTGTATGTTAACCATACTTGCCAACGCTGATTTTCAGCTGAAACCAGAAGCAAAGGTAGTGCAGCAGCGTAGAAGTAAAATAAGTAAAGAAGTGAGTAAATACAAGGTGTGTGCAGTTTGATTAAAATGTAGATATAAATATTTTATAAACATACTTTTCTAAAATAATATTAAATATATATAGTAGGTACGTGATTACTCATGAAAACCACTGAAGAGTCATTGCGCTAAGTATAGTCTCAACACCCTGTTTTTATTTCGGTGCCCGTTTATTTGACCTAATTTGCATTCAACGTCCAGTCCACACTTCAAAATCTCGAGTGAAAAATAAGTGGTGTACTTTTTTCACCGCTGAGTGGCGGCGAGAGTTCATTCCTTTAATACACGACGAAGGTTAAGTGGTCTGCCTGTCTGTTTCACTTAAACCGTTGGCCGAAGGCGGGTAAACTGGCCACTTGAATTCACAATATTGCCTACATTATGACAGGAACCACAAGGAAGGACAGAAAAAGTGTTCTGGTTTAAAAATAGCGTGCGAATAAACTACTTGCTGTTTGAAGGACGAAAGTTTTTGAATACTAATATTATAAATTCAAAAGTAACTCTGTCTCTCTGTCTGTTTGTTACGTTTTCACGACTAAACAGCTGGATAAATGAGGCAATAGTTTGTTATAGGCGATGGTTAACACTTAACATCAGGTGGGTCATTGTTAAAAACCATTCTGGAGTCTTAAATCCAGATTGTTTCTAAGCAAGCTTACTCCATCTTGGTCCTAACCATAAGGTGAATTCGTGATAATTTGCTAACCATACCTTTTCTCGAGTGCCCAAATGATCACACAAGAATAAAAAAATATTCTAGTGTGGTCATTTGGGTGGTGGGGGAGACTTGGCCCTTGGGCCCGAGCCTAAACGACTCCCGACCCAAACGTTTGACTCTTCCGAATTGAAAACAACTGAGAAGACGTGTGAGGTCTCTTCGTAATAAGTCCTACTGCTATCTAAACATTACTTCTTCATAAATTATACAAATACTGCATTATATCATAATTATAATATTTACTGTGCAAAACGAGTCATCATCACTAATCATTGCTGGCTTTGTTCTAATATAAAAGGCCCTTCACCAGTTAAGACAATATATAAATTTAATTTTGGTGACGATTGGGCGGAGCATCCGGAAATGCAAAAAAAGTGGCAGTGCTATTTAATTGCAGTAGTGAAGAATGAGACAAACATGTATCATAGCTGCGCCGCATTATCGCAGGAGTAAATGACGTAAGCGACAAAAATGAAAAAAAAAATGCTTTTCTTTTAATTTAGGTACCGTAATTACCTACATAACTATATAAAAAATACTTTAAATCTTTTCTAGAGTCGGAGAATGAACGATATTAGTGTAGAAGAGCCGATTTTGACAAATAATTGTATCGAGAAAAGTTTCACCAATTGCGGTTCTGACTTTCATTTATGTAGTTTAAATCCTCAAGTAAATATTGCTTAAATATTAAATCAGTACCATTTTTCGTTATTGAATACGCCAGTTACTTAGCGGCTCAAATTTTTTTACATATCGTCTTAACCTTTCCAAGATACAAGTGAACTACTTACAAGTACAATTTGTTTAGTCGCATACACAGCGATCATTCAGATGGTAATCATCATCAATGTTGAGTGTCACTGAGCCTTTAGACAGGGCGACGCTCAATAAATTGACTCAATTATTTTTCATGAGAAAGCGTCTGCCGTCTGTATCCTCAATATAGCTTCCATTCATATACGAACAATATTATGACATGCATTCATTTATTAAATGGAGTACAAGAGCAAATTAAAATCGTTCATGTCATGTCGGGTTTTCTTTGGTTGTGGTTTTGTGATGTATGCAGTTTTTTTAATGGCTTAGATAAATTAATTTATAATAAATTAATTAATTAATTTATAATTTATAATTAATAAATTAATTAATAAAATTATTTGGTAAGTAAATTTCGACTTCCTCCTTTTTTTTGACATCAATTTTTCTTTCCGAGATTAGAATATACCTAGTCCTGAAAAGAGTCTGATTATGTTTACCTACACAACGGATAGACCAATCAATGTAAGCTAAGATTTAAATTCTGAAACTATCCTCCGTGGTGCAGTGGGCGAATATCCGGCTGAGACACAGGAGGTTGCGGGTTAGCTTCCCGCTGACGCGACAAATGTTTGCATTGTCTACAGATATTTGTTCCAGGTTTGGGTATTTTTCTATATATATAAATACAAATTTACGAAAAAAAATATCTGGTTCTGCGTTGCTATTTTAGTTTAGTTCTAACTAAACGTTGCTTAGTTTGGGACTAGGTGGCGCTTTATGAAATGTCCAGCATTATTTATTTATTATTATTATCATGTTTAAGTTATTATTTTTTTAAACAGCGGTAGGTATCACAAATAAAATTACAATTAAAACAATAAACTCCCCTCTATATCATTAGATCACTGTTATAAGCTCGCAAGTACACCGTTACCCACCAAATACACACCCACCAGACACACATACACCCACCCTTACACATACACACACACTCATATACACACCTTCGAACCCTCACATACGTAGACCCCCGCATACACATAACTACACGCATCTACCCCCTCGCTCACACACACCCACTCCTCTAACACACTCTGATACACATTTACAGACACATACTTACAAAAAAGTAGTGTTACCATGGCATAATTTGTTAATTTATTTAAATTTTCTTAATTATTATGTTTCTTTTTAAATCAATATTGTGAATGGGTAAATTGTATACCTATAATCAGGGAGCCAACCTCAATCTCTTATAGCAATATTAAAAAAAGGATTGTGTGGTTTTATGAAACCACGGTAAAAGTGAAACTTTGTTTCACATTATAGACGTTTAACTAAAAATTTTCGTTGGCACAAATGAGTAATAGTCTATACACTACACGGTCAGCTGATGCGAACTATAGGCGCCGCCATATTGGCCTCGGCTGCTCTGACGAGCGCCTTTCACTTTATCCCTACTCCGCGGCCGACCGTCACGCGACATGAAACACACAGACGAAAAAGTTTGAGATGATGTAATAAAAGTTTCACTTTAATAATATTACACTGTCATTTCGTACCATGACCCTCAATTAGTAAACTTACTTTATTATTGTAAAGGCGAAGCAGTTTTTGTGACATCACCATAAATCGTTCACTCAAAACGTTTCACATTAGAGCTCAAATGAAGCGTAAAATTATCCTAAAAAGTAAGTAAATCATGTTTCGCAATGTTTTAAACTAAACGTGATGTAATCACAAGAAAGCACTGAATATACAACATTATTAGGATTATAACACTAATGGTTATACGTTTTGTGGTTCAAATCGAAGTAATGTTTCTTCAAGTTTAAAACAAAACGCTCCTGAAACATGATGGTTTTCTAAAAGATTATGGTTGGCGCCCTGAAACGTCAAACTCATTTAGTTCTAAGTACGGGCACTGGAAACTGCGACACAGTATTTTACTAATACTTTTTCCAGTGTTCACATTGTTTTCGTTACATGTATAAAGTTCACTGAAATACAAATAAAATATAAGTTCACGACTATTTAAATCTCCATGATCTTCTCTAGAAATCTTTGGATGTCTCACTAAATACGCGAACCATGAAGATATCCTACAAGAGTTTCATCCATACACGGTGTGTGAATGGATGAGATTACTGAAATATCTACAACTACTAAAAAAAATTGCGTCAAAGATCTTAGCTCAAATTGCATTGTTCGAATAAAGAGAAATAGATTATAATTAGATCAGGGAAGCCTTCACTGCAGTCCTTTGACGTTCCTTGAAGCTGAGCGCCTAGCACAAGCCTGCACACAGACGACAAAGATGATTAAATTGGTGTCTCTAATATCCATTATGCAGCTTCTATTGAAGATAATTTTAATTAGAAAATAATGTTTAAAGAAATTCCTCAAAAAAGTATCAAATTGGTATTTTTCAAACTTTTAGATTACTGCAGATATTATGTTACTGATTTAAACAGGTTTTTATCGCGTATGTAACTTTTTTATTTGTTATCCCGACGTTTTGATTATTGTTTTGATTAACAAATAAAAAGGGGCATACGCGATAAATACCTGTTTAAATCAGTAATTAATAGTAAAAATAAACTGAAATTAAAGAAGAATAGAAGAATTGTCACAGCTGAGTAGACTTTCCTAGTTTACTTTCAGTGATCAACCACTTTCACTAACTTACAGTAACTTCTGTACTTTCAGTAACTTACACGTGTCTATAATTGGGTTTTGTAATGAGTTAATTTAAACTTAATACAAAAAGAACTGCAAAGTTACTTTGTATTTTAAAATGCATATCATATAGCCGTACTGAATACGGAACACTTCGCTGTGCGTTATCTAAAACGCGCTTTGCCAATTTTTGCCCTACTGCCCAGAATGAGGGTAATGTTTTACAGAGTTATTCTTATTAAACTATGTAGTTGATCGAACGAAGCGAGATCTCCAAATCAACTTGTGCAAATCGGCGTTGTATGTATGTGTGTATGAATGTTTGTTTGCCCGAGGATAACTTTCGAAGGATTGATCCGATCATCGTGAAATTTGATACATAGGTGATGGCACAATTTTGGTGTGACTAAATGAGCTAAAAATGTGGGGGTGTTGTTGAGATGTTGGGGTTCAAGAGGGGTAAAAAAAATGAAAATGAGAATTTTAGGTCAAATGGGAAGTTAAATAAAAGGTCTTCATTAGTACATTTCAACCCAGTTTTAATTTTTAGTTTAATCTTTGTCGTTTTTGAGTTATTAGCCATAATAAAAACAAAACTTTGACAAAATTCACAGGGTACACCAGTGACCGCACAAAGCTGAGATTTGGTATTCCTGTAGTTTTAGTGACAGAAATATAGGTAAAAAGTCTGAAATCCAGTATAACTGCAATTTATACCCCTAAAAAGAGTAACCAATGAACCCCCGTTACCTCTAATTTGAATGAAACTGTAGGTCAAGTTTTTGGTTATACATTTCGTGGCACTAATTTATTAGTCAAAGATTAAGGCCGGCATGCACAAAGATCACTAAACGTATTTACCGACTAAACATGTTCAAATTTGACGTTTTTGTATGATTTGTATTTAGCCACTAATTACGTTTAGGCATCGTTGTGCGAGTAACCTTAAGCATTATATTTATTTTGTTTTTTGGGAGATTCGTGAGATCCCAGTTCGGGGCGAACCACTAGTTTAAAGGTTCTCAAGCCAAATGCTTACTCTCATCTGACTGTGATACGGGTAGATTTAGCGTCTACAGATTCATATGCAATAATATAACAAAAGAAAACATAAAAAGTAATTTATGAATACTTCTTACACCGCAACCATCAACGCAATTCCCACAAAATAAATCTGAAAAACATTTCACAACTGACTTAGTGTTTTCGAGAAGTTTTCTTGCTTACCGCCATAAATATTTGTTGGATGGCGTACTAAAACCTTATACAGTTCAATAAAAATATGTTAGTATATCTGCTTCACAATGCGACCACCTACGTTATGACAAAGCTTGTAATTGAGACAGCTAGTTCAGTCGAAACATTCCTAGAAATCAAGATCCTCACTTCGCCGAGTTTTAAAGCTCCGCATGGCTTAAACGTCGAGCGGCGCTTTATAACCGGCACGCAGAGCCAAGTTTAAGGCTGTTTGAATTATTTTTGGTGGTTCCTAACGCCGAGCCCTTCGAGCGAACGTCTTGTGACTTTGTATAATTCTATTTATTGAGAGCATAGTAAGAAAGAAAGAAAGAAAGAAAGAAAGAAAGAAAAATAATTTATTGAACATATACAGGTTTTTACAGACTACTAAATTTAAACACTACTAAAAAAACTACTAATTTTTACTTACTAAATAAAAATATAAGTACAAAGGTAATTGGATACAAAGAAAGGTACATGCAGGCAAGAATATACAATGTAGAAGATGCAAGTTTATCAGTAGTCACCGCGTGTATTAATGCTGTACGTGCAAGCATGCATGTGTAGCAGCGCTGGTTTTCAGACAGGACCAGATTGGATGACTTCACGAACGAACCTCGTAAAAAAAATTGTTACTCGGCAGACCGCCGAGTAAGTAGAGCCGAGTACTATTTTGTAGTGCAGACTGTGCTAGCTGTTTCGACGCAGAAATGTTTATAGTATTATGGGCGAGGCGCGATTCTTGGCGATAATAAGATGACATGAAATAGAACACTGGGTTGCGATCTCATGATGCAATCACTATCTTAGTTTTACACGTTTGTGATTTGCACTGCATGCAGTGATTGGAGCCAATTGCTCGTTGCTTTGAATTTATTATTTTGTACTAACAACGCTTTGGTTTCTCTTTGCTTCTAGCATATATTATATTCCTTTTTATATGTAAACTACTTCTTCAAAAATATATCATTGTCTTATCTTTTATTTTCATGTTCGTCTTTTAAAACTTGCAACTCAAAATAACTCAGACATATTTTTAGTAAGTGTAGGTGTTACGGTCTCATAAACGCAGCTATTTGTAGACTAAAATTAATCTATAGTAAGTGGTCATTGAGTATGACCAATCGAAGCACTATTCACTACCGATTACGACCCCATTATTCAGCGCTATGACAGAACCGTATTCCCAGTAATTTATTCATCCGTTCGCATAATGACCTGGATTCGGCTAGTTCGGGGATGGCTTAAAGCTAACTAATTTGGTTAATGTAAGTGATGGGAATTTGTGCCAGGAACGCTCTCCCGGCACTAATATATGGAACTGACTGGTCGGATTTCAGTCGGGAATGGGTTTAAGCGTTTTGCACGTTACGCTCGTTAATCTTTTTTAGACTTCTTGAAGGAAAGCGATTTAGACACGATATTATAGGAGCTTAATGACTCAATATAGTTTAAATTGGAAATCGAGACTATTTGGATTTAAGATACTGAGAGACTTAAGAAAATAATTTAGTTTATAAAAAACATTCGGCAAAAATTTAGATATTATTAGTGTCTACTTAAAAACAATAGGTTATAATAACCATTGACCATCCAATGGACGTCTGTTATCCACAGACGAAGCCGTAAACCAGTGTTCACATTCCATGCAAATGCCATGTCAACAGTCGCATGTTTTATTACTGTCTGTTTGTCTGTTGACCAATCGGTGGCAAACATGATCATTGGAACCGAGCAATGGGGCTTGCAACATTATGCAAAGTTTTATTTAATGTACTTACATAGACACAGAGCCTATTGAGAGAAAGTTTCACTAGAAATATAATAAAATTCGAAACAAGGCAATCTATCGAAGAACAAGGCTATCGTAATTATTAAACTGACTGACAACCAGGAAAAATGTACCTACATCAGATGAACGAGACGCAGATGGACCAATAAGGTTGTGGTTTCAGAATATTTGATTATGCTGATGATACGGACTGAGTAAGCTAAGTATTTTCAAGAAATAAAACCTTCTATAGAGAACATACCTCTAATAAGTGTATGCAGGTCAAGATATCAAAGTCATTGGATTAACTGGTGACAATGTAAGAAGATTTAAGAGGTCATTATACAATGTAGGTAACAAACTTAATAAGATAATCTGGCATAGTACTTTGAACGGGATCTAATAAGGCGAACACTGTAACAAAAGCACTTGCCTCGCTTATGTAAAGTCATAAATCCCTACAAGATTGTGCTTTAAAATCAAAATTAGGGATAGCTTCATGTGAGATTGCTACTAAGTATGCTGCTTTAGGACGACGTTACATAGCAAAATGTATTGAACCTATGCTTCAGCAAATGTAAATGCTGGAAGTACCTACTGTTCTAACACTGGCACACATTGGGAGCTTCACTTTTAAATTAGTGTCGCTCCGTGACGAGACAAAACAAGAAATAAATTTAATAAACTAAAACCTAACTTCAGTTATGTAAAATTATTGTTTTTAAATTAATTGCTTTAGTTTCCATCAAAAAATCGTCTTACTAATATCGCTATATTCGGAAGATACAATACAGAATTTCACTTTGGAACATCTTTCGAAACAAAATTACCTGGCAGCCGCCATTTTATATTGATTATTCTTAAAATATGTCACTCTCAAGAACTCAACGGTTCTTTTGAACCCCATTTATTTAAATCCACAAACCTTCCAGCACTTGGCCAAAAAGTCGATTTTCCGTGTTTCAATTATACAATATAGTAAATAATTATATAACGTTTCATAGTGATCCTTGTGATTTCAATGAATAAATTAACCTTTACAAAAATACCGTCCTTTAGACCCCTTTAGATTGTGCATTTCTATTGTTTTTAATTATTTAAGTTTATTCCTATATTTTGTTCTGTAATTAAATAATAGTAAACAAATAATAATACTGGACATTTTATACAACGCTATCTAGCCCAAAACTAAGCAAACTGAACCGCAACATCTTGCGTCTCAGCCACTGCGCTACGTAGGTCGTCTGGTTTGTGTTTCTATTGTGTAGACTATTTAATTTAATTAAGTGTTGCCATAGGTTCGTTAGTATGTCACAACAATTTTCGTATAATATAGTATAACTGTATCAAATAAATGTTTCTTGAATATGGTAATACCAGTAAGGCCGGTGATTGTATGCATAAGAGTAGGTGATTATTTAAACAGCGTATTTCGCTTCACGAGCAATTTGTGTCAAGTGTATTGGAAATGTAGGATGGTATAGTAGCAATCATGGAGTAAGTTTTTTTTTATCTTACTCCATGGTTGCTAGAAGTGCCACCCCAGTTAATGTCTGAGAGACCGGGTGGTTCAAAAAGTCAAATAACTTTATAGCCGCTATCGAATTGAGTTGTGATTTCAAAGTCAAAGGTCATTTAGGATCTTACTAGACCCAATAATAGTTCCTAAACGCTTTAGCTCTACAGCTCTGGAGATACGAAATATTTCAACAAACATTTTCGTTTTCATACGTTCTAAACTTTCAAGTCCATTTATCATAGTGTTTATGTTAAAAAATAGGTTATAAAATATTTAGTTATTCGATTTAATAATTATTTAAATAAATCCTGATATTTAGAAGTAAGAAAAACAAAACTTAATTTTTGAAAATTCCTGTGTAACCTTTATTTTTCAATCATCATTGTGCGGCGACGCGTACGCACGTCTTGCAGTTTGGCACCAACAGTGTTTTCAGTATTTTATATTGTTTTTTGTTTAAAAAACAATACAAGTTGGATGACTGAAGAATTTCGTTTTGCTTGCTAGAGTTCCTAGTACCACTACCTGAGACTGATTTAGATGAGAAAACTTAAAATGTTTTTGTTGAATATTGAAAATGTTTAAAAAATACATTATAATTTTTAGTGTTCTAAGTAAAACTACTTATTTATTAACCTAGCTATGATTTAGGAAATATCTATGTTTTATTAGAATAAACATGTATAGTTAATTATTGGAAAAATGTTAGTTTGATACCAGTGCGTGAGACCGGCGTCACCAACAGTATAAGTCAAATTGTCGTAACAAACGGCGAGTTAAACTACCTTCTTATTAAAAAAAACTGCATCAGAATCGGTCCATCCGTTTGGGAACTTCGAAGCCACAGACAGGCAGACACAGGCGTCAAACGTATTAGTGTTAAATGTATTTCCATGTTTATATTTAAAAAATACTTTCAATAGCCTTACATAATAAATAAATAAAATAGAAATAAAAATAAAAAAGCCTTTTATTTCTTACAATATTTACATTAATTATTTTAAGTTATTTTAATGCAAAAAAAAAACTCACTTTTAGCATTTAATTTTAAATTATATAATGTTATTTTGGTTAGTTCTTTAAATTTATAATAGTGTTTTAATCATATTTTATATGATATTTATTTAGAAAATGTTGACAGTTTAGTTTATTTAGTAGGTTCGTATAAAATATGATATTTTAGGTATATTATATTAAATTTTTATTTTGCCATTCGTTTTTGCTTATAAATATTATGTGCCTATACATTTAGGTATTTGTACTATATAGTATAGATTAGTTTTTTCTCGTATATATACTTTTGTAATCTTATTTTATTACAAAGTACATATCGCATTACAAATTTGCAATCTTTCGTCATCATTTTCCCCAAAAACATTAGTTCTAACGACAAATAAAATAAAAATTACATTCGTCTCTACCTTGGGGTGTTACGTGAAACCTTCTTTGCTCTACGGTAACATTCAACTACCGTATCTCACGAGGCTTCACTGGGAATTCATACGAACGTAAAATGCTATAACGTTTATGTAAGGATGGGAAATATTATAAATTATTTAAGCCGCACTTAAACTGCCGATAAAATACAACATCCTGGAAAACGTTCTTATCTAAATAAACCTACATTTATTTTACCTACAAAAATAGGCTATTTCTTGGTAATTGAAGGATCTTGAAGCAGTTTTACTGGAAATAAAGAAACGGGTATCTTAGTCGTGGAGTTTATGAAACGTTCGATAAAAAAATAACGCTCTTATTTTAAACAAAAACAATTCGTTAGCTCGGGTTTAAATATGGTATTTTTTTATTTATCTCTGAGCGAGCCGCGAGCTAGACCGCACCTCCACAGCGTCTTCTTGAAGTTAACTTAGAGTGAGACGTTTCAATAAGAGCCTTATGATTTCAATAAGTAAAAGATTTTTCACTCTAATGCAGTGATGTAGTTGGGCGCGCATTTTGTGAAAGATCTTTATCTACATAGGGTCACAGATTAACCAACACGTTCCACAAAGAGGTTATGCGTTTCTCACGGTCGCACCCGCCCACAGAGATGGTTTCTGTTTAGACGCTAGTTATCCCGCTAAATAGAATAGCTAAATGTGTTGGCCTGGTTGTAATGTATGTTGGTTTTGTAGTTATGGGGTGAGAACTTTGTAAGCTGACATTCTGACTGTCCTTATGCACCATAGCAACAAGCTCATTAATTACTTATATGTCATGAAACGCTAAACTTTTTTTTTTTTAATTACCATTATATGATATAATAATAGTACACATGGCTACACCTCAAGCTATAAATTTCCAGTATAAGCTGACCTTGCATTGTGTAGGTTTTCCGTACAATGAGAGGTCAGAATAGACTGGAAATATAACCATTATATTGATTATATTGATATGTAACCGTGTGTACATGAAAATACATATTAGGTACATATTACAAATTAATTATAAATAAAGTTGTTGTACTCTTTATCATTGACGGTTCGTTGACTTCGGACAGATGAATTCGGACTAGAAATATCTGTTTCCCGAACTTCAACGCTCTCCATCGGATCATTAGGTGATCGGTTTTAGTTTTATTTTATTTTATTATATAATCCGTTATTTTATTACAATTTTAATTAAATCGTATAAAACAAAAGGTTTTTTATTATGTTATTATCATTAGTTATTATACACTAAATATCGAATCATTGAAAATAATTTACCACATAGATTCACTGATTTTCAACTATCTGTCAATGTAAAAACGATGCCTAAACGTATTTAGTTGCTGAATTTAATTCAGAGTGTTGTCAAATCATACAAATACGTCATATTACAACATTTTAGTAGCTAAATATGTTTAGAGATCGTTGCGCAAGCCGGGCTTAAAGGATACAGTGAGCTTGTAGCAATACGGGTACCACAAGAACTAAACTTACTTACGTACACTTTGACAATGCGCTTAACACTGAAGTCTTAGTTTAGAGCTAAAATCGTCTACAGCGGTTTAGCTTATCGTATTAACCCTCGTAATGCAATGGTCAAAAAAACTGCAAACTATTTTGATCTGTATGGTATACCTACAGCTATGAATCCTATTTGTATAGATACACTTAGAAATCTTCTCTACAACGGAAACCATTTAAGCCGTCAAACTCGCAGCAGGATATAACATTTCGCTTTGACAAGCACTTCAGTTCTACCTATCTATTAGCATCTAGGATCGCGTGTCGATTACTAACTTCTCGGCGCACAATCAATTGCAGCAAATCATTATTATATTATTAATTGACACGTCAACTGACTTCAAGCAGAGTATATTTTGAACTCATATATTAGCAATTTTATTAAAAAAACCAGTGGCAATCCATTGCTCGTCTCTAGAATGCAACTAATTGTAATGCGTTTAGTGGGCTGTTCCTTGACTGTTTTTATAATGGATTTATAACATACGGCGATTTACGCCAACTATTATTATTTATAATTATTTGTAGCAGAAGAGGAGTGTGGAGCATGACTATATCGACCATACGTCCATTTTGAACGGATCCATCCCGTTTTCAGGCTCTCTGTCTCGATGTTTCCAAAAAAACTTCGAAATAGTAATTTCGACGTTTCCCGAAATATCCTCATTAAAATCTTTCTATCTTAAACAGACCGAAAAACAGTAAAGTCGCCGAGCATTGCTCAATTTTAATCGTCCGTGTGTATGCCTATCAATACGTCAAATGGCTTGAAGCAGTCTTTGGTCCACAGAATAACTGGAATATCTCAGTATTTACGTTCGTACCCATGCGTGTGTGACCACCATAAGTGGGATACCACTTAGATGCATATTAATAAATAATGTCGCATCTGTAGGAGCCGTTAATATCTACTTTAAACGGTGTTAAGTGAGTTGTAATCAGGCATATTGGAGACTTATATGGATGCTTGATGTGGTTAATGGTTCGGCCTCTCTGTGCCTTATTTTAGGAAGTGTTTGGTACACAAATAGTAACGCATTTGCGCCTCCAAATGAAGATTTGTATACAAAGTTGGATGTGAAGATGAATTAGACGTTATACTTTGCTTGGAACGCTCGTAAATCGTTGAAGGCTTTACCCGTTGGACAATGATGACTCATAAACAATTTAGTTGAGCATAGCCTGTGTAATACAATATTTAAAACCTCTAATTAACACGCCTCTATTCTAAGAAATAGTGTGTGTCATGGTGAAACTTTCGTCATTCTTCACACTTTTAGGCTACATCCGGCTACGTCCTTTGAAAACAGTAAATACCTTTTTTTCTAGTTGGTGTTTTTATACTACCTGGAGATGGAACAAGCATATTATGACCCACTTGATGTTAAGTGGTAATCATTGCCTATAGCAAAGTATTGCCTCGTAGGTGACACATCTTAGAAGCGTGCCCTACGAATACATAATTAAATAAAGAGACCACATTAGTAATAGTTGATTATACATCGATGATTTTAACAGTGCCACAGATGTAATTCCATCTTATTTGCTTATTTCCGAGCCGGTTAACTTCTCTAAAAGACATGATATACACAGTGCTTCTGAATACCTATGTATGGCCATTAGAGAGGGGACAATTTTTTCATTTTACCTGAACCACCTTCCGTAACAATTCCTAACATGATTTTTTTAATGTAAACTGTCTTGAACTTTGTTGTTGCATAGGCTTTGTGTTTACCATAGAACTAATCTTAAACGGACAAGATTTTAAACATTGGATTTTGCAAACTGCTGTTAATCTATTTCCGAAAACAACAAATTTTCATCAAGAGTTTTCAAAGAAAAGCATCGGTTTCTTAAATTTAGAAGATCAACCATTGCTCTCATACTCAATGTTTGTGCTTCGTGTTTCATGACGATGACCCCATTTCGTAAACATACGTATTCCGAGGCACCATGTATATCCTTCTATGACACGATGTATTTCACTACAGAAACGGATGTATAAAGATGAAATTCCAAAACATCAATCCATCGTTCAATACATCTATCTGCGCGCAAATTTATGACAATTTAAATAAAAATACGACACCTGATATACGCTTTCTAACTCTATATCACTTTTAGTTAGATGTTTCCCAACTTGGAACACGATCCCTGAGTTACGTGTAAACTCCATATGCAGTAACATCATTACTCATTTTCGCAGTAAACTTGGACGTTAACGTATGAACCTATGAGAAAGTGCGTAGGTACCATATGCCGAAAGTTCGGCTACGCAAGATTTATTAAACTTTCGGGCGTTGTTCGAAAATTTTGATTAATTTAGTTTTTCTAGTATGAGGTTATTTACAAAAGTATTGTTATCAATCATACTAACATATACAAACTGTTTTGTTATGTACGACATTAATTTAAAACTCACATCTGTTTTAAGATGTGGTTTTAATACCGGTAGCTTGAATATTTATTCAGTAATCGATACATTTCCAATAAACAATTTTAAACGTAAACGTAAATCGGCGGCGCCTTTCCCACGATGCCGCTTAGTCAGTTTAACAGGTACCTAAATGTTCTATGGTAATGGATTTGAATAAAAACGTATTTTACAACTAGCCCGACCCGTGTTTTCATTTAATGTCGTACATAACAAAACATGTCGTATATACGGCTTGAGGTATTTAGAGGTTATTAATATTTGGATATTATTGTTGCGTTAGTATTTTATTAGTATTCGTTAGTGTTTCATACTAATGAATGGGCAATTTTGTGATGTTGTTTCTCAGTCCATTATCATATGTGGACTACCGACCTCCGTGGCATAGCGTTGTGGGTTCAATTCCCAATGCGGAACAAATTTTTGTATGATCTACAGATTGTTCCGAGTCTGGTAGTATATTAGAAGTATGTATTTACAAAAAAAAAGTAAGTAAGTTTATGAGTTTTATGTCAGCTAACTAGTACCCATAGTACACGCTTTGCTTAGTTTGGGTCTAGATGCCGCTGTGTTAAATGTCCAGCATTATATATTTATTTCTTACTAGTTGACCCGCCCGCAGCTTCGCACGCTTGAAATTTCCCGTTCCTGCGGAACTGCGGGATAAAAACTATTTATAACACTCTTGACAAAGTGACGCGACACTTCATTTAAATGAATTCACGTCAATGAACGACGGTTAAATTATATGGATACATAAAATGGTTACGCGCACTTCACGATTTCACAAACACAAATTATAAAGAAGATATCCAAGGATTCAACAATATTTGACAACAAACATATATGTAACATTTGTCTGTGGTCAAATATTTATAGTGCGTTCAGAAATTAAATAATTAATATAACGTTTTGATAACAAATGAAATAAACGCATCCAGTTTGACAGGTACGAACAGTTTGCATGGGAAAATAAAATAGTTACTTACTACTTTTTTTACTGCTTTCATTGCAATTTCTTAATTTTTCTGACCTTTTAAACCTTCCTTGCACTTCTACAAATATTTCAAAACCAAAATTAGCCAAATCGGTTCAGCCGTTTATTAGTTTTAGTGAGACTAACGAACAGCAATTGATTTTTATATAATAAAAGATAGATAGATGACTAACTCTAATTTTAATTTTAGGGTGGAGGGAATTCAATCTGAAATGACGTCCTGCATATAGATGTATTCAACATTACCCCCTTCTAACCTTACCACAATCTTAACTAATTGAAATAACGGAGTAGGTTTTTGGGTTCATGGTAGCAGTTTTCTGGTATCCCCGTGGGTATTGTGTTGAAAGCTGGAATTTTTAGGTTATTCCACGAACCTGTGCCACGTCACAGTGGCACAGAATCGTGATGTTTGGAAGAAATGGCGGGAGGCCTTTGCCCAGTAATGGGACACAAATGGATGTTAATAAGTTAAACAGCTGCAGGACATTTCGACTGCAAACTATGGCATCGCTTATAATTTCAATTGTATCTCACTTAATACTTTCTAAAGTGTTCGTGTTGGAAATACTAACTGATCTAAAATAAATTGAATTTCATGAAAGCCTTTTCTTTCTTAAAATAAAACATCACGTTCTCCAGGTAATGGTATCAAAGGAGCCCAAGACGCAGAGCTTCCGACTCACATTTATACGGTTTACACTGAGATTGCTGTATAAACTGGCTAAATGGGATTAACACGAGTTAAGAAACATAAAAGCGATTAAGATTAAGTAATTTTTCGTTATTCCCGAAAAAAGATTCGATATAATCACGATGTGCAAGGAACTTTTGACATACTGAAAACATAGCTGAAAGAATGTATGACAATATCATTATCATCAAGTAATGGAAAATTGACTTGAAGTAAAATCACCATACACTAAAGGAAATCTACTAAAGGTATTGATTTCTATCTTTGCAGCATGCCGTGGTAACTTTGTACGATCGTCTGCACAAGAAATCGAAAAATCAACCACAAAATCTACCTTCTTCTTCTTTCTTACAAGCTTTTAATTAACTTGCAATGTATGACGACCTCCGTGGTGCAGTGGGCTAATAGCCGGCTGAGACGCAGGAGGTAGCGGGTTCGATTCCCGTCGCGGAACAAATGTTTGCATGATTTACATATATTTGTTTCGGGTCTGGTTGTTTTTCTATATATTATAAGTATGTATTTACAAAACAAAAGTATATAAGTATTCTATCAGTTATCTGGTTCCCATAGTACAAGCTCTGCTTAGTTTGGGGCTAGATAGCGCTGTGTGAAATGTCCAGCAATATTTAGTTATTTTTGTATGTTTGTCCGGGTGGAATCTTGCAAATGAATTTTAAATCTGTTCCCCTCAACCGATTGAGCTGAAATTTGGAATACACGCTTATTTTGGAGAACAATGCTTATTTATAGTAAGCATGACGTGATTCTACTCCCTGGATTAGCTCCAGACGAAGGAATCCTTCAATGGTCAACAGCACAGACACGAAATTTTGTGTACGCATTTAATTATAATAACCTGTTCTAAGTTCCACCATGACATGTCTGCTGCACTCAGGGTTGGCTTCCAAGAAGGAACTGATCAGCGGTCAACAGCACAGACACGAAACATTGTATACGCATTTAAATTTGGAATACATATTTAATTTTGGTGACAGTGAAATAATATAGTACCATGGAGGTGATCTCATGATGGAGGCGGATGCTAGACAGTGGAACTTCTTAATACTAGTGTAGGGTGCTACTAGTGTTTGGGCTCATTTGAATCTGCTTGCGGTTCCGATTATGAATTGTATAAAAGCTTGTATTGAAAAAGTAATTCTTCATAAAAAACTCATGTTACATATAAATATCAATTGACGTGCGTTAGTCTCGCTAAAACATAAAAACGGCTGAATTAATGATTTTTTTGTGTGTGTTTAAATGTGTCTCTGGATGGTTTAGAATTGCAATTAGATCCGGTAGGTGGCGCTGTTGTCGAGATCCAAAAAATTGCGGACAAAGTCGCGGGCATACAACTAGTGCCAAATAATTATTATGTGTCTATAAATTACAACAATGAGTATAACGAATATGCACTAAGTTTCACTTTTTGAAAAATTACTCTCAGAAACACTTGTCAATCCTGGATCAATATTTTGACAGGAAGTTTATTCAATTTTGTATGATTTGGCTCTGTAAAAAAAACATTTTGATTGTAAAAAGAGCCAAAGTTGGGTTAAACATTTCAAAATAGGGTTACTAGGTCACATGGTATAAAATACCATTCGTATTTGACCGGTTCTAGCCCTTTCAGTGCACACAAGCATCGCCAACACCTAATTCAGCCAACTACATCCAGCACATTATGCTAAGCTCATTGTAATCACACAACGGAACAATGGCACTGGTTTGATGGAGATCATCAATACACTCCGTCTATTATATTGACGCATTAACTGAACCAATATCAGGCTTGTGTTACTCTCGACCAGCCTTCAGTGTAAAATAGGCTATAGGACGCTGACTTAAGAATTGGTATAGCGAGTAGTTCTAGGGGGTAACGTCATGGAATTACTTCTTCTCTTGCCTCACTAATCTTTTGGTCATGCCGGATAAGGAATAATCCTATATTTTTATTTTCTTTTTTCCTTTTGGTGATAGTCAAGCGTTTGAACACAACCTCTGATGGTAAGTAAAACGCTGATGGTGAGTGCACAGAATTTTTTGATGTGAAACATCTATAGCCGCACGTAAAACCGATTTCTGGCGTGGCGACGTATGCCGTGGCGACGCGTCGCCACGCTATATGATGGTATATACATATATACAGTCTATATGCAGTAGTGTGTACGGTGTGGCGACGCGTCGCCATGCGCAATCGACTGTGCAAAATAATGTCGATGTTTCACATCTGCCAGGCGTCCCGTGACGGGACATCACATTTTTTTTAACCAAATTTAGTACATACCTAGGTACATACTTTTTGGCAAAATATTTTGGTTTCTTTCCGGAATCACACTAATATTATAAATGTGAAAGTTTGGTTGTTTGTTTGTTTATTACTCAATCACGTGGTAACGGCTGAGCCGATTTGGATGAAATTTGGCATATACGTAGATTATAACCTGGATTACCACATAGGCTATCTTTTATCCCATAAATTAGTTCCCATGGGATATAAATGGGGTGTCAAGTCAAATTGCAACAGCGAGTTTAGCTTTATTTCTAGGTTACCTACACATTGGCGGCAACAAAATCAACACGGGCAACAGCTAGTAATGCATATATCTGTGTCAAACGTGATAAGTTTTTATTACAATTAATCTAAAAACCATGACGCTTACCCGTTTTTTATGCCTAAAAGAGCCAGATTACATAGTTTATAAATTATAAAACGCAATATTTTATCCCTATCCACGAAATTATTTCTAACATAACCTAAAAGAAACACTCGCGGTGTTTAGGTTAATTATCGTTATTCGAACCTACGACATCCTACATGACATGACTACGAGATTTTTATTAATCTGTGTTGTTCGACTGTTGGGCAAAGGTCTCCCCTAAGTCCTTCCAGCTGTCCCTATCCTGTGCGATACTCCACCACTCTTGCTCGAATGCAACAAGATCGTTTCGCCAACGTTTTCATGACCAACCCCGACCGCGTCTTCCATCAGGCCTCCAGGTTGTAGCTAGAATAGTCCACCTATCGGGGTGCATTCTACTAATGTGTCCCGCCGAATTCCATTTACTATATTCCATTGGTTATAGATTGTATTTATTCTTTATTGCACACTAAATAAAAATACTGTAGCAAAGAAATAGACAAAAAGTACAATGGGGTACATTTTGGTAAATGTAACTAGTACACTGATACTGTACAGTGATAGTTATATTAAACTGGTACTACTACGCAATCTGTGCCAATATCTGGCTAATATCTAACCCGAGGGTCATTATGACGTAATTATCTATACTGCGCGTGTAGGTTTCATTAATTTTCTTCGCATGATTGGCTGTTGGTTTCTGTTTTGGCTGTTTTGTTATGTTATCGGCGCCTGGTTTTCTTTATGGCCAACGTTTGGTGATCGAGCTAATTGATACGTGGCCTAGTTAGGGGACGTTTCCTCGTGGTCTCGCTGTAGCGTAAATAACGCAGCACAACTCGGTTAATATAAAATACTTGAATATGATGAATTACATTATTATGTAAGTATATGTAGGTATATTTCAGGTTCAGGTATTTATTTATTTTTATTCTACATAAATAGGTATTTATTGTAACACCGCCTCCTCACACGTTTTTTCAATCAAGTCCATCCAAAGGTTGCCTGGAAGAGATCGCTTTGAGCGATAAGGCCGCCCATTGTACCACCCCGTATTAGTCTTTAAGCTTTCCAGGTTAAGTTATTGTAATTTGGTGTAACAATAAAAATCTACATTGATAACCTGACATGATATATAAATAAATAAATATTTCTGGACATTTCACACAGCGCTACCTAGCCCCATACTAAACAGAGCTTGTACTATGGGAACCAGATAACTGATAAAATACTTATATACTTTTTTGTAAATACATACTTATAATATGTAGAAAAACACCCAGACGTGGAACAAATAGGTATCTGTAGATCATGCAAACATTTGTTCCGTGGCGGGAATCGACCCCGCTACCTCACTGCGCCACGGAGGTCGTCTTATTGTATATAGTACTTGTACTTGTAGTCTCTCATATCTTATTGTCTTATTTTAATTTAAAATTTGATTATGCGTTTGCAGATAAAACCTTAACATAAGTTGTTTTTATTTATTAACCAGCTGTTGCAAGCGGCTTTGTACGCGTTACACTACTAAATGTGTAGGTAACCTAGAAATAAAGCTAAACACGCTGTTGCAACTTGACTTGATACCCCCTTTTTATCTAATGAGACCTGATTTATGGGATAAAAAGTAGCCTATGTGTTAATCCAGGTTATAATCTACGTACACTATATTTCATAGAAATCGGTTCAACCGTTACGACGTGATTGAGTAACTAACAAACAAACAAATACTTAAACAAAGGTCTAAGCTTTCACATTTATAATAGTGTGATGTGATAGTGTGATTAGAATTATTTCACGCCCTACTTTTCACTTTTATGACATAATATTTTACGTTTTTATTTTATATCATGTCCAAGTACGTGCAATTTGTCAAAGAATATGAATAAATGAAATTAAATAATACCGTGTTGGATCAGTTTATTGTTTTTTTATTAAAAAAGATTATTATTGACATTTAACAATATGTAGATGAAAACAGTTCGGAGCAGGAACAGTTCTCATGTACCACGCACTAGAATGACCTAATAAAGGTTGCTCTGAGATGTTAAGTCCTAGGCGCACATGATTAGCCGCACTGTATATGTATTGCGCTGGCCTATGTTGAGCAGTAGCTCCTACGATATTATGATGATATTGATGTGTGTTGGTATTTTTAGAAGCTTTATTTAATCATTATTTTAAATACAGGATTTATCACGTACCGTTTTATCGGTGTTTCGACCGACAATGTTTCGGTTCAATTCGTTAACCTTCATCAGGGTGAGTGCGATCCGCTTGCAATGTTTGAAGTTAAGATACCTTGCAACTGATTTTTAAACCACTTTCCCCCAATCGATCGAATTGAAATTTGGAATACGTATGTAACATCGGTGACAATGCAATAATATGGTACCATGGAGTGGTCTCAGGATGGAGATAATGTAACTTCTGAATGGATTATAGTGGGATACTACTGTTTGAGCTTATTTGAATCTGCTTGCTGTTCCTATTATGAATTTTATAAAAGCTCCTTTTAATAAGTAATTTTATAACAAAAACTTATTACTACTGAGACGTGACAGAAAATTAGCGTCACGTTACTGTAGCATACCGCTGGGTGATCTTTTTTTGTATTCAAAACTGAATACGACTCATGATTTTTGACAGATGTTTCTTTAGAAGTACCACGCTCAAGCGTGTATCGAAACTCAAGTTCTAGAATATGGGAAAATGAACAGTTTTGTGTAGATACTTGCTTTGTTCCGTGGCTTTGCATGAGTGGTTTGTCAATAAAAAGTAGCCTATGTCTCAATCCAGGTCATAATCTATTTATATACCAAATTTCATCAAAATCAGTTCAGCCGTTATGACGTGAAAGCATAAAAAAAGAGTTCGAATAGTTTGGTCTCTATAAAGTTCGAACCATATTAATGCCTCTGTAACGCATAAACCAATACATACTGTATATACTCACATACAATTTTTAATTTCACACATGCCTTCAATTTCCCAAAAAGCAGCAACCGTCATATTACAGAGGATTATATCAAAAATATCGCTTCATATACTTCAACAAATAAAATTCTCGATTTGATAATATGCGGGACATCCATTCTGAACAAAAAAGATTGCGATAAAAACAAGCCTCTAATTCAAATTAGTGAACCCATGAACTACTAGCAAATTTATATCCACTAATATTTATTATACACTAGTAACTTAGTAAATTTACTAATAAAGTGGATGACATGTCTGAGAAATAAATGAATTGAATAGAATTGAATTAAATCTCACTCACTCACACATACCTTGAAAAATTGGGCTATAATGAGTTAGTTGATAAACAGCTCATATGTTAACCTAAGTCGTAAGCTGATAACATTGTTGCGATGCTATCCGCGTTTTGACATTGTTATCTATTACATCGTGAACTATTTGTTAAAATACTATCGAATTCTTAGTGAAAAGGCTCAGAGAAGTATTATTACCATACCTATTACTGCCGCCAAGCAGCATTGCTGTGTTCCTATATTAAAGGTATGGGTAAAGCCACATAAAGAGTTACACCTGTATGCCTCTAGTTGATGGACGCAAGGTAGAGCATCGTAGGTAGGGTTCCCAGATTAAAAAATCAAAATTCCGGAGTAAATTCCTGGCATTTGATGAAAATTCCTGACTTTCTTGTAAATATAGCATTAATATCGTTAATGTGTGCGTGTGAATGAACGAAGCAAATTCTGGAAATTTCGCGCGCGCGCGGAGCTTTGAACTGCTAAATGTTCTACAGAACTATAATTAAAGATTCAGAAGTGTTACAATCATTTATTTAACTCGTTACCTACTTAAATGGTAGCAATTCCTGACGGTTCAGGATTCCCCCCGCATTCCGGACAAAGACCGGACATGTCCGGAAAATTCCGGATGTATGGCAACCCTAATCGTAGGGCATGTTCTTAAGGTATGTGACCTACGAGGTAACGCTTTGTTAGAGTAGACAATGGTTACCACTTAACATCAGGTGTGCCATTTGCTAGTTCCATCTAAAGGTAGTAAAAAAGATGATGTCGCGATCTCCAGCCGTTGTATAACGGCCGCTGTATATAAGAAAACTAAAGCTTAAGTGTCCATTAACTTGAGTGCAATGTTTAAGCCATTATTTTACATGTCGCGACCACCGGAGAGCTTTCCGATAGCATAATGAATAAGGACATTAAGCCTGGACTGTTCACATGCACTGCGGTATCAGAGACGTAGACGGAACGTGATAGGTAGATACTCAATCCATAGTAGTATTTTATTTTTATAGTGTTATCCGAACACTCACGGAAAATTCTAAGATTTTTAAAACCATCTCAAAAACTTTCAAGCCTCCTAGACGGGACTTGAACCCGCAACCTTCCTCTTGATACGAGGATACACTGCTAATTGTGCTACAGGCTCCTGTCACGTAAGTCGTAGTTTGAATCATCGCACTAATTTCGGCCTTGACGTGACACAATTGTAGCACAATTGGCAGCGCATCCTCGTATCAAGAGGAAGGATGCGGGTTCAAGTCCCGTCTACGCTTGAAAGTTTTAAAAATCTTCAAACCCAATAGTAGTAAAAAACATACCTAGTTACTGGCCTATATCCACTTGTTTACAGAAAAAACCACCGCCTTATAAATCCAAAGGTCCATACAAACCATTTTATTCAAACACGCTACAACTTATAAAAAGAGAAATTTTCAAATGAATATTTTGGAATGATTCATCGATTCCCAAAGTGGTCGATATCGACCCCTTGTGGTCGAAATCGGTTTCCCAGGGGTCGACAGAAACAAAACCTGACTTTCGGGGTCGACGAGGTCTAAAAATCGACCTCTATTAATTAACACAAGTTCTTGTTTGAAACTTTCAGGATACAATTGCACTTGTTTATGTGTTTTAAGTTCTCCCGGGAAAGTACTACCACCATACCTATTTCTACCGCCAAGCAGCATTACTGTGTTTCGGTTGGAAGAGTTTGGTCGCCGGTGAAGTTGCAGGCATATGAGGCTTTACACCTGTAAGCCTCAAGTAGATGGACGCAAGGCAGTGCATCGTAGGGCACGATTCTAAGGTGTGTGACCAAGGCAATTATCTGTTAAAGGCGATGATTACCACATAACATTAGGTGGGCCACAAACTTGTTCTATGACTAGGTAGATAAAAAAAGTTAATTTATTAAACCACAAGGATAAAGAAAAATCTTATACAGTTTAGTAGTAGGTTCTCTTAAAAAATAACCCGTTTTCTCTGCGTCTCTGGCTTTATGTACTTTACTTTTACGAGCCTCGTAGATGTATTTACCTATTCATATTAATTCTGCCTCATTGAACCATTTTACGTCTCATCCACGTTCCGTCACTGGTGCTAGAGGACCAACTTTATACAGGACCGGTCCGGTACTGTCCTATCACCACAGGGAGTGTTTTTATAAGACCGGAATCACAGATTACTCGATAGTCACTAAGAGCTTTGAAAAACGACCTGAAAATAGTCAACTATGTATATGGTAATAAAAAACAATGTTATGGTAATGCAGTTAGAAATAAATTAGATCAACCATAAAGATAATAACAGAAATGTGTATACTTTTATTTTTAGACGTGTAAAGTGATCTCCTTTAAATTGAAGAAATACCTTTACCCAAAGTTATTCATCTATATAAATAATAATGCATTAGGTCGCTCAAAATAATGAAATTAACCATTTATGAGAACACTAATAAATTTTATTTTTTTTTTTCGAATGGACTAATCTCGCTGTTGGCCTCTGAGGCCGTGACAGCTTAACCGAACTTTTGGCGAGCGCAGATGGCGCTCAGCCCAGTAAGTTTTTTAGGCAACTAGCGCAAGGGCACCACTTAGGTACGAACCTCGGCTTGGGCTGTTGCCGGGATGGGGATAGGAGAGAAACGCCCGGGTACATGTTTGTACCTCGTATAGGCGGCGACTGAAGGGATTCGTCGACCTCGCCGGCGAGATCGGTGAACACTAATAAAATACAGGGTGTTTGGTAATATACTGACGATATTCAAGTGATGGTTTCATAAAACATAAAATTTACTTTTCGAAAAAAAAACTACTAGTTATACCATCAAATTTTAAAGAGAACCGTCTAAGTTTAGGTGATTAATTCGATATAAAACTTACTGCCTATTCTCGCAATCGACATCCAAAAATAAAGGCCGATTTGATATCTCTTTCGGAAATGGCTGCGGGTTTTGGTTTAGAAAGAAACAACAAGAGATACCTCGAGATATCACCAATACAGTATCTGTAGTTAGATGCCAAGCATTATGCAATAGCACAACATAAGTTTAATAAAGTGTTCGTTTTTACATGCCAAAATAAATTTTACATTTCTATGGTAAACATTTCACTTATTTATTTGTTACGCTCATCAAAATAAGCTTAACCCCTTTCATTTTTGTGCGTCGATATTATCGAACACCCTATATAGCTCACGACTATATTAATCCCCGTGACATCCGGGATCTCTTACTCAGTAGGCAGATCCGAGAAGATATCACACGAGTCAGAGGCAAGTCCGAACATGACGTTTGAAACATGCACACTTTTTGCATAGAAGTTAAGGGATCTTCTGTGAGCGATCTCTTAACTTTGCCTTGCATAGTTATATTGTTTCTTTGTGGTAATTACATTCTTATCTTATCTTATCTTATCTTAAGCATCCACGTGACAGATTGCAAGCCCATCGCCGCATATTAGATTACTTAGGCAAAATGCTTCCTTGTTTGATAAATTTCATTCTCTGTTATTAGGGGTTATATACGTTGTGGGCAGGTAAAATGTAACCCGAATTCTAGTTGTTACAATGTGGCCGTCTTATAAAACCTTAAGACACTGTGGCCGGAAATATATTCTGCCCACGTAGTACGAATATCAATACTGTGCTTTTGACAATGCGTCTTGGCCCTGCTCTATTGGTCCTTGTAAGATTTATTGAAGCTCTAAAGATTTAGCTACTCAATATTATGTTGTACAATCATAGTGAGTCACATCGTGAGAAGAGCTACGACTTGATCTATGCGTGGGCGATCTTGTCGTACGCAGGCGGAGACTATTCTAGCTAACATGGGTACAAAATGAACAGGATTCCTAGATGTTTCGAAACATATTGTTAGACCAAAATTGCCGTTCCAGCTTACAATACTAATAACTATTAGCTTTATTTCAAGTAACAGACTGAACAATAAGTACAGGGCCCATATACTTAGAACTAACATACATAATAAATACTTAAAACTAAAGCATTTATTTATAAGGCACGTTGTTTCGCGACGTGCTACACTTAGGTGCAAACAGCAAGGCCAGCACAGTGATTTCCTTGTCTACTCTTCGAAGAGACGACAAGGCTCTGATTGCAACTTGTATTTCTGCAAGTGTGATGTACAATAACGCGTTATTCTATTCTATTCTCTGTCGATTCTTCCAAAATTCCAACAAAGGTTTCTTCATAGACAAGAGAAGGATACTCTGTCTATAGCAACGTACGTATATAATTAATTAAATCTCTATCCAAAAATTATTGGCAAGCGTGCGATTGAGAAGAGTGCGAAAGAGACAACTTGAAAGGACAGCGTTTGCCTTGCGATGCCTGGACAATTTCAGAACAAAGTTGTTTATTCCTAAATGTCAAAGACAGAAATGATGGCTATCGTGTTCGGTGTTGTAGAGTGTCGACAACGTTTTTTCCCGTTCACTCTCGCAATCGTCGTGCTCTAGACAGACAACAAGTGTCATCTTTCTTCCGAAATATTACTCAAGACAAAACCCTTCTTTACAGTAACTGTACTAGGACTACAGAGGGGACAGCGAGCCTTCCACGGAATCGCCGAAATTCGACATGGCCAGAATTCCTCCTTCGCTTTGATATTGAAATCTTAAGACGGCACTCATACAACAAACGAGTTAAAACTTACACTATTGCGCGACTTCAACTTATCTGCTTTTATGATGATTTGTTAACCAAAGTGTTAATTTAGTTGAATAACCCAGACTCAGGCAAGGCGTTCCATTTTTTGACGATGCGTATACCTAATAAAGGTGGAACAGATTATACACATTTAAATATATTAAAACATAGGATATTAAAGACCAGTTTTGATAATTCATGGTAACTTGTGCAACGATGTCTAATCGTATTTAGTGCCTAAGAGAGTTCTCAAATCATACAAATACGTCAAATTTAAACATTTTTAGTCGCTATTTACGTTTAGGGCCCGGCTTGCATGACTATAGTCAAATAAAAATATAAATTATTAATCTCGATGCCTGTCAATGCAACGTGATGATACTGAGAGATGATGCGTAATGTAATCTAAAGTTGACTTACAAAAATTGATGTACACATTGAATAACAATTGATTATTCGAACTCTTTGACCCACACAAAAAATCAATAATGTAATTGAAAAATATTAACCCTTACTACGAGTATACCTTTAGCATCAATACCAAGGTATTTTCATGGGGATCGGTGGATGAACCTCTATAGGGATTTGTAACAAATTACCCTATACAAGGCTACGATTTACCAAATCAAAGTAACTATCCAGGGAGAACGCATTCCGCCCTAGTTCTATATTCATCCCGCACAACGGGTCCACCCTAGGGAGTGAAGACTGACTCATCTAAATTACATCACTACTGCCTATCAAGTTCCGTAAGTACCACTACATGAATTATATAGACTGAAATGGGGTTCCTGGCAGGGTGGTTCGCTTCATTAGGCACAAAACTATAGCTTGATTATCTACAAGAATACTACATACAACAATAAGTCTAGTTATTTTGAAAGGACACAAACGAAAATCATGTATTTAGTTAAATACAGAGTCAAAGAAAGAATTTAGTGACCGAAAAACTGTTCATTTTATTTCAAAAGTTAATCAAATAGCCAGTTGAATAACTGATGAAATTACCATGAAGGCTATTTAAATTTTTCGCCGAAATGAAATCGATTTGAGCTTTTCTCAAATTGGAATTTCACCAGTTAAATAAACATTTATTTTTTTATTTGGGCCTCGTGTTATTTTGCGTTGGAACTATCCGAATGGTTGGCATATTACTTCGTAAGTGAGTTTCATCGAAGAGATACCAATGAATGAATCAGTAATATAGTGCGACATATACTGCGCGAGCTCCTAATTAAACCAGCCAGTAAGCTATAACGACTCTATCCTTAAGGAAGAGTCCTGATTCAAGCGGTCGCAGATCGCTACTAAGAAATTCGTAACTGCCATGTACCACCTGTTATAAAACTCTGAAATTCGTATACTAGTGACCCTTACAATGGACGATTTTGTACTGCCAGGCTAGCACGCCCGCCCTGGAATATTTTCTTTCTACGGAAGAATAGAGTTCAATGAGATTTTAGCGTTGACAGTAGACACATTTGTATGGGTGGAGAGAAACTTTTTTTATGCTATTTGAAGATGGAACAATCTGACCCACCTGATGTTAAGTGGTAACCATTACCTATAGCAAAGTAAAGCCACGTAGGTCAAGCACCTTAGAAACGTGCCCTACTTAAGGCATATAGGTGTAAAGACTCATGTGCCTGAAACCATACCCTTCATAACGAAACACAGTAATGCTGCTTGGCTGTAAAAATAGGCTATTTCTACCGCCAAGCAGCATTACCTTTTTCAAATAGGTATGGTAGTACTAATACTTCCCCGGGCAAGCCCGTTCACAAGCAACTCTATTCTTAAATATATGGCAGTCATGCTACTAGTGGAACGGTGGAGCGGTCTCGGCCTATACTTGATGCGCGGTAACTTGGCAATAGAGGGCATTCGCCTTCCTTCACCAAGATATCCCAAAATGGTAAAGAAGTATCGCTATCTCTGTCGCTCACCATACAAACGTGTTGCAAAATCGCTAGAATCTCGTAGTACAAGGCCTACAAGAAGTCAACTGGGCAATCTGTATAACTTAAAAATATACAAAATCGTGGAAAATCACTGTATGAAATTGTATGTTTTCAATGTTCTATTCACGTATTTTATTGTTTTAAAATACGAAATATATTTTAAGCCAGCCATTTTATATTGCATTTATGAATAATATTACGGTTTCAAATACCAAATTACATGCACATGACCGATAAAATTATGATTTCTGAATTATTATTAGAATTTAAGTAAGTATAGATAATATTTTTATATACAACATAATATAGATCTATAATTGAATGCGTAGAATAGCATAGAAAAATTACACACAATAAATACAATTATTGTACACCAGGAATACTTAAAAACAAATTTATGCTAAATATGGGCGGCCTTATCGCTGAAAGCGATTTCTTGCAGGCAACCTTTGGAAGTTATGATAGTTTATTTTCTCGTCACTGGTCGGTGAGGTGAATGACCTCTATTGCCATCTTATTCTGCACGTACTTTAATGTTGTAACTATTTGATGCCACAAGTTTCAAAACTCTACCTTTAAGTTAATAACTTGACTTGTTTTATAAGAACTATTAAAAAGGTTTATTGTCAACAATAAACGCGCGAAGGGATGCTTACATTGTCTTGAAATACATTACTGGTTGTAAAAAGTCTTACGCTGTAATAAAACTGCAGATTTTTTAGTTCGCATCTTGGAATCCACTTTGTTTAATCCACCTGGCTACGGTAAAACATTATGAATGGTTATAATTTTTATAAATATTGTTCAAATATTTGAAAAAGGTATCAACCTCGTCACTTTACCAACATGTTATCAGTTTACGTATCAAGTAATGTTAGATAATTTTATGAACTCGTTTAACCTTGAACGGAGACAAACGTTGTTCAGTTCAGAAGAAACTCTTAAAGAGACATCATTAAAGTGTCTAAAAATATTGTAAAAGAGTTAATTTAACAAAATGAAAAAATATTCAGGGCCTAGTATAATAAGTGGTAGTCAACATTTTGCGGTTCCTTCTCATGTTAATTATGGAAAGTTTGTGTTGGGTAAACTTTTGGAGAATAAAAGAAAAGTTGCATTGGTAAGTTACAAATGTTTTATACTATGTAAATTCAATTTAAAATGGCAAATAAAATTAAGTGTGTAATGTATTTAGTGGCAGGTCTTTACCTGGTGGGTTTTAGCTCACCTCAATATTTATTTTCAGCCTAAAAATATAACATAAATGAATGAAAGTTTATTAGCTTTGTTTCTCTTAAATATGATTATAACTTAGAACAACTGCACATAGAACAGATGTTTTTTTATAAAATTTTTATTCAAAACGTAGGCCACAAAACATAGAATGTTTTTTTGCTCACAGCGTGAGTGCCGGCATGCACAAAAGGGACCGAGTAATCCAGTAATCATTTTTACAGATCAAACGTCATATTTTCCTTCTTCCTGGAGCCGCAATCTCTACTCATAAAACTCCTCTTCTATTTAATTGCCAATTTTTCACGCGTCAATTTTGTTTCTATCTGTAGTTATTCTATCAATAGCATATTATGAAAACATCAAAGTACGTATTTTTTAAATTTACAAGTATTTAAAGTAACTTCTAATGAAAATTATCATATCAGTTAAATAGGCTCTGCATAGTCACTTGGTAAAAGTTATGGCCAATTAGTTGAGAAGTAGATTTTGATAGATTGAATATGATAATATTTTTCAAATGCAATATTTTTATTCAAAAGATAAATGGAGAATCCGGTGATCAAATCACATACGGCGAGTTAGCACAGCAAGTGGTCAATGCCGCCTCTGCTCTCAACGATCTTGGAGTGAGACCCAATGATGTGGTGGGGCTTTGCAGTGAAAATAGAACAGAATTCCTCACCACTGCACTAGCTGGCATGTGTACTAAAGCGGTGGTGACATTCATCAACAGAGCTTATAGTAAAGGTAGGAGAATTATTTTTCCACTATTATATTTTATTATGATCTACAGATATTTGTTACGGGTCAGGATGTTTTTTATATATTATAAGTATGTACTGTAAGGACTGCCTCCGTGGCGCAGTGGGCGTATAGCCAGCTGAGACGCAGGAGGTAGCGGGTTCGATTCCCGCCGCAGAACAAATGTTTGCATGATCTACAGATATTTGTTCCGTGTTATTGTGGGTGTTTTTCTATATATTATAAGTATGTATTTACAAAAAAAAAAGTATATAAGTATTCTATCAGTTATCTGGTTCCCATAGTACAAGCTCTGCTTAGTTTGGGGCTAGATAGCGCTGTGTGTAATGTCCAGCAATATTTATATTTATTTATTTATGTATTGATATACAAAATTGTATATATGTAAGTATTCTATCAGTTATCTGGTTCTCATAGTATTAGCTCTGCTTAGTTTGGGGCTAGATAGCGTTGTGTGAAATGTCTAGCAATATTTATTTTATTTTAGTTTTAGCCAGTAGCTACAGAGAAATATCACAACTGAAGTTCTAGAGTGTATATTCCGTTGTATCTACACTAATATAATAATGTAAAACTTCTTTGCTAATCTCAGAAAAGACTAAATTGAATAAAAAGAAAGAAAAGTTTACTGATAGAAACTGCTACAAAACCTAATTTTATTAAATTAAATTTAATTATATAGATGAAAATAGACTGTAGTACTGATGAATCAGTACACTCCTAAACTTAGTTTAATTTATTTAATTTAATTTATTTGTATGAAAACCAACAACTGTTAAAACTTATAATTAAGACAGATTGTTAACCAGAAAGCCAATTACAGGTTTTCACGTTTAAACAACAATATAGAAATATAAAAAATGTGAATAACCATTCGACATCTCACATTATACATAGATACAATGAAGAAAGAGTGCCTACCTATACTATTATTATATTAAATATACTATTATTAATCACTAAAGAATTCACGATTCAACCGCTGTCGAAATCGAACTGACGCTCATGCAGAATAGGTCACAGTCCGTGCGCTTACACAGCTTATTTTTTTTTGTTGTTTGTTCCGCCCCTGTTTCCCTCTGACACAGGTCAGAGACGTTTTTAGGCATAACATTTTGCACAGGCAGTTTACTTTATTTGGTAATGACAGAGTAATTTGTACATCTGTGGGTGGGTCCCATAAATACTTATATTTAATACATGTTTTTTATTCATGTGGTGTGTTGTTTTTTTTTTTTTCTTACACAGCTGATTGAAATTGTCACTTGCTCGACACAAAAATGAGTTTTGCCTGTAGTTTGTGCCAACTATGGGTAAATTTGACTGCCTCCGTGGCGCAGTGGGCGTATAACCGGCTGAGACGCAGGAGGTAGCGGGTTCGATTCCCGCCGCGGAACAAATGTTTGCATGATCTACAGATATTTGTTCCGTGTCTGGGTGTTTTTCTATATATTATAAGTATGTATTTACAAAAAAAAAGTATGTAAGTATTCTATCAGTTATCTGGTTCCCATAGTACAAGCTCTGCTTAGTTTGGGGTTAGTGCTGTGTGAAATGTCCAGCGATATTTATTTATTTATTTATAGGAGGAATGAACCTAGTTTGTTTAAATGGAACATTAATTCTAATTTTATTTAACAAGTCAGGACAGTTAATGACATTAGAGGTTATTTTTAATGAAAACGATAAATCAGCTACTTCGCGCCGCTTAACTAAGGGAAGGAGATGGAACTTTTTGCATAGTTCAGTTAGTTAGTGAAACTCTTAATGCTATATAGTACCGTACCTATTTGATATGTTTCAGATGAACTGATACACACCTTGAAAATATCGAAACCAAATTACATTTTCCTTTCTCCGGATACCTACAAGTCTTATTACAAAATTATGAAGAGCTTGGGTTTCATAAAAAAGTTTATCATTTTTGGGTCTTCATCTTCAATATCAGACGGAAATATAATCAACTTTATAGATTTGGCTTCAAAGCATGTAAACATCGACTCATTTCAACTACCGAATTTCAATGGTAAGATTAATATTCATTCTTTACACCGTTTATAACTCAAGAATGTCTAGACCGATCTTGATGATTTTTGATTTGTTAGATTTGTCTCCGCCCCGAATAATAGAAAAAATATTAAAGTATTGGAAAAAATTGCATAAAAACAATTATGGTGAAAATTCGTTTTCTCATACATGATGTAGCTAATGATGGCCAATTGACAATTCCACTGTTGACGTACATTGGCGGCCCGCGACATATGTATGTCAAGGCGGTACGAATTCGGCGGGTCAGCTAGTTAATTATAAAAAACAGTCATATAAAAGAACAAACAGTTTTTAATCATTGTTAAAGCACTATCGGCTATCATTCTCAATTTATATCCGATTGTATTTTATTTCTCTGTAACTTTATTTTAGTCAGCAACTGAATTTAAAATGCCTTTCAGCAGTTATATCCTGACACTTTTCTAGACATGTTCGAATTTGGTGGGATAAATTCGCTGAATATAAAGGCTTTATTTATATTGTATTTTTCAAATTTTCGCGATCACTGTGCATAATTTTTGATTAAAACGGGTATTTATCGCGTATGTACCTTTTTTATTTGTTATCCTGACGATTCGGCTGTGTTGCAACAGTCACGGGTCAACCCGTTTAACTAATATTTATTTAGATTGATTACAATGTACTCGTATGTAGTCAAGAACTGTTACAGTGACAATTTTGATTATAATCATTAAATTCTTTATTTGGAACTTAAACAATGGTACAAATGATGTGAAAAACGATGATATCTGCAGAAGTATTCAACTGTGTCGCAAACATCAACGCCCTCCTCCGGGAAATATTTAAAGTATCAAAGTGCATTAGTTACACATACAGTGTGTACGTGTATGTATATATTTATGAGTCTGTGCCTGTAAGTGTGTGTGTGTGTGTGTGTTGTATATATATTTAGGAGTGCGAGCTTGTGTTATATAAACCTACGTGTATGTGCGTGTGCTAGTGAACTTAGATACAACCATGAGTTCTTCCGTTTCATTGTAGGACAGTAACAAATTGTGCATCTTATTAATTAAATTATAGCACTCTCTAGAAAATTAAAGAACTACTTCACAAAATAATTAATTATTTGTTTTGTGAAGTAGTTTTCAACTTACCAATGCAAAAAAAAAACAAAAATATTCCTATATTTGAAAATTCAATTGCGGTTACATCTCCAAGTTTCAGTCCCAAATCTACTTCAATTTGTTTCAAATTAATTTCGTCCCATTGTTAACTCTGTCTCATTCTGCGATTAAAATGGGAGCGTCAACGTAATAAAGTTTAAGATGTGCTAACTGAATAATTGAAATCATATTTTACAAAGGATGTCGTTTTAATAGGAGTGGAGAAAACGGCTCTGATACTTTACTCGTCGGGCACTACGGGTTTGCCGAAAGGCGCTAAGCTGTCGCATCGCAATTTAATTATAAGTGGATTCCAACCCTTGTAAGTTAATTTTATTGACTTGAGGGCTGTGACGTATTTAATTGTACCTATTAGATATGTAATTTATTAGGCTATAGATTATTTATATATATAAAAGAAAGTCGGGTTTGTTCGAACACTTATAACTCGAGAACGTCTAGACCGATTCTGATGATTTGAGCAGAATAACTATTAAATTATCAGAAAAAATCACGCATAAAGATATTATGAAGAAAAATCGTTTTCTCATACATATGTAGATGCAGATAACCGACGTATATTGACAGCCCGCGTCATATGCATGTCAAGGCGGCAACTAGTAATTATATATAATTAGGTTCACAGAAAGGCAAATTCACCAGTGCTAACCACATAAATATTTTTGTGCGTATAAATTGTGCTTTAAAGTTAGTATTTGAAGAAACCCTATTAAAATTTAAATTTGGGTATACTACGTGTTTTGTTATGTACGACATTAAATATAAACGCGGGTAGGGCTAATGGCTAGTATTGTTGTAAAATGGGTTTTTTACAAATTCATTACTATAGAACATTATAAATTTTCAAACAACCATTAATATCAATGTCCTAGTCCTAAAATATCAATGAAACAGCCTGTATAAAAAATAGGTAAACAAATCATATTCATTTATCATTTATTTAGGTACTGACTATACGGCATCGTCACAAAGGCGCCACCGATTTACGTTTAAAATTGTAATTAATAATTGTATTAAGTAAATGTAATAATTGGAAATGTATCAATTACTGGATAAATATTGAAGCTACCGATATTAAATCCACCTCTAAAATCAGTTAATGCGATTCCGAATGTGTGTTTTAAATTAATGTCGTACATAAAAAAACAGGTAGTATTTATTTTGATGAACTTACTACAAACTGCCACCATTTTGGAAGTACATACATATTCGAGCTAATCCAAAGTTAGTATGCGACTGTGGACTCCGTTGTTTCAAGTGTTTGTAACTTTACCGACCGAATGTGTGCACGAGACGCTCAGAATGGACTCATTGAAGATCCATTAAGAGCTATCGCTGAGGACTAATCGTTGAGTCAGTCTGTAGATTAAGTTGTCGACGACTGTTTTCCATTGACTGTTAGTTGGGAAGACTCTTCAACAAATATCTTAATTTTTTACATCTCTGCATTGCCACATTTTTATAGCTGTTTTGTTTTAAGTTGTATTACGATAGGATTACACTCCTGATGAAAAAAACCTCTTTTTGTACAAAACATTGCTCATTTTGAGTCTTACATTTTATAACATTTTACTAAAATAATATACCCTTCAAACTTTTCAGGTCTTTCAAGAAGGGTCTAGTCTGCTTATCGATAGCCCCATGGTCAAACACTGTTGGTATAATCCTGACTATGGATGAGATTATTCACAATGAGACGGTGATTTATTTAAACAGATTCACTGAAGAAAAATATTTGAAATGTATTGAAAAGTACAAGGTAAATGCACAAAAATAACTCTTTAAATAGTATAAAGTAATGTTTCTAATCTTGACTGTCTGTCTTTTTGTCCGGGCAAATCTCCAAAATTCATTATGGTTTTTACTAATGGATAGGGATATAAAATAAGTATTACCACGCGAAGCCGGGGTGTGCCAAAAAGTAAAAATAAAGCCAACTATAAATTCGAAAGTAACTCTATCTGTCTATTTGTCACATTTTCACGACTAAACGGCTGGATCGATTTCGGTGAAATTTGGTTTAAAGATATAATAAGGCCTGGGTTGAGACTTACGCTACTCTTTACTGACAATACACGCGTAAGAACCCGCGGGCTGAAGCTTGTTCAGTTTAAAAAGTAGGTATGTCAAAATTACCTTCTACGTAGGCTTAGAGAGGAGGTTAATTAAGGGTTATTAGAAGTCTGATGTCTAACGACTAAAAACAATTTATGTATAAATTTTGAATTTACGCAGGTTGAAATACTTCTAGTTGTGCCGCCAATAATAGTGATGTTAAATAAATCAAAGTTATTACAAAAGTACAATGTTTCTTCAGTGGAACTCATGTGCTGTGGAGGTGCACCTTTGGATTCATCAGTTATTGATGATGCGAAAACTAAGTAAATAATTATTACTACTATGCTTTATTGTTAAAACTTCGCTAATTCTTAGGTACACTTGTATACATAAAAAAATACCAAGTGACGTCCATTCATGTAGTATGTTGGACGTCATTGCTTGCAAACAGTGAACGTCTATCAGTCTATGGATAGAGATAATTTTATTTTTCCTGTAATTTGCATACCTATCAACCACAATTGTTTAAAATTTTTGCTCTGCAAATTTCGGAGAATAGACTGGATGAAGGAGTTTTTCAGCGAAATTTTTCATCATACTTCAAAAACAATATGACATTAAAAGAACAGGGGGGGCAATCAAGCTAATTTTGAACGATAAGACCAAATTAAAACCAAAACAAAAAACTTACGTTATACACATTTCGTATAGAAAGAAAGAAGAAAGAAAATACATTTATTTGACACACACATAGGACAGACCATTCAGAACATAACAAACATACCTACTTACATAAAGACTATAAATTATTAAAAAGAAAAGAAAAAAATTATGTAAACACAGAAAATAACACATGATACAATTTTTATTCATTATATATATATATATATATTTTTATTATTTTTTTTTCGTATCGCACTGACACGCGTGATATCAGTCAAACCAACGTGAGTTCCAACGTTAGACACGTTCAAAATTAGCGCGATTGCCCCTATTTTGGGATGTGCAAATTGAGCTCTATGATTTTAAAATTCGGACACTATAAATGGTGGATGGTACATGCAATTATGAAAATGTTCCAGCTTGTTTTCTCATTTCAGTTTGTTTTGGAGTCATGTTTTTTGTTCTTTTATTTTTATTTGTTTCTTTGATGTAATCATTTTTGTAATTTCATTTTTTGGACCAATAGCGAAGTTGTTATCGCAACTGTTTATTAATTGTTAGAATGTTTTCAATTCATAAGGCATTTTACAAGAATTCAACATTTTAATAGATTCCCCAACTTGAAACATGTATTGCAAGGGTACGGTATGACAGAATCATCAGGCGCCATCACAGAAGAACATGACCAGGCACCGAAGCAAGGAAGTGTTGGTCGCATAGTTGACGGAAACATAGTCAAGGTAAAATACGTAAAATTCAATAAAAAGTTTCACAATCAATGATAAAACCCAGAAGTTAATGCATTTTTCAGATCGTAGACGTTGAAATGAGGACATTACTAGGTCCTAATCAACCTGGAGAAGTTTGTGTAAAGGGTCCAGTTCTATTTCAAGGCTACATTGGCAAGAATCTCGGAGAGAGTCTAGATAATGAAGGCTTTTATTGCACAGGAGATGTTGCTTATTACGATGAATATGGATACTTTTATATCGTTGACAGAATTAAGGAACTCATAAAATATAAAGCTGGACAGGTCAGTGTTTTTTATACATAATTAATAATTAAGAAAATGATAAACTCTTTATTGGACTTAACATCAAGGAAAATAGAGAGTTTAGTATAATGAGCGGTCTTATCATTGAAAGCAATCTTTTCCCGACAATATTTGGATGGACAAGATACATATATAATATAATCACATGACAGTGATGTAAACAAGATATAAACTACTGGAAACGTTTTTAACTACTCTTGCAATCCATTTGCTACTGTTTAAAGTTAAGTTGTGGTTCCAGGTGGCACCATCTGAATTAGAAGCTATTCTACGACATCATCCAGCGGTGAAAGATACAGGGGTAATTGGTGCTCCGGATCCATTGGCAGGGGAACTACCAACCGCGTTCGTGGTTAAAATGCCAGGAATATCAGTGACGGAGAAGGAGTTAATAGATTTTGTTGGAAGCAAGGTATTCTGTTTATTTTAGAAACGGAAGTCGTATGGTAAAAACCATAATAAGTGAAGGCCCCAAAAACGAATTTCACTATTAGAAAAATCCGTGGCTAAGCAAGATAACTTTATAGGAGTTCAGATTTTTCTTCCCATGACTACGTTTTGATTTCTTTGAGTTAGTTCGTGTCTGGGTGTTTTTCTATATATTATAAGTATGTATTTACAAAAAAAAAAGTATATAAGTATTCTATCAGTTATCTGGTTCCCATAGTACAAGCTCTGCTTAGTTTGGGGCTAGATAGCACTGTGTGAAATGTCCAGCGATATTTATTATTTATTTATTTGTTAATTGAAGTGGGACTGGGCAGGACACGTCTGTCGTATGCCAGAAGAAGTATGGCCAAAGGCCACTACAGAATGGGTTCCAAACGGGCGGCGGCCTCGTGGTAGACCCAGGCGGAGATAGAGGGATGAACTGGATGCATACCAGAAAGAGTGGCCCCAATTAGCTAATAACCGGGATTCGTGGAAGGAGGGAAGGGAGGCCTTTGCCCTGCAGTGGGACTCTACGGGCTAATAATAAATAATATATCATCATCATCATCTACAGCCCATAAGTACCCACTGCTGGGTGTAAGCCTCCTTTTGTAAACGCCGCCCTTCCCGGGCCTGTGCTGCGCGCATCCAGGAGTTGCCCGCGACTTTCTTTATATCGTCGACCCACCGCGCCGTCGGACGTCCTGGGCCCGTAGCCAAATGTCATTCGCCACGAATCTATTCGATTTCTACATACATTTGTTGTCGCTGAATGACGTAATATTTCTATAGCATGTGTCAAATCCCATACATTTTCGGACGTATCGACTAGCGTCATCGCTAATCGACTGTAACTTGGCTAAGCCCTCTGGACTTGTTAGGTCTGTTCTTAGCCACCATTCGGTCAAAGATAAAATAAAAAAAATAAAAATAATAATAAAATATAATAATAATTTATTTATTTATTCTGTTATTCTTATTATGACGTCTGACAAATGTTGTACGATTTTTAGTGTATTTTTTATTTTATTTTATTTCGGAAACAAACTGTACAATAGAGAATACAAATAGATATAAATAAAGTTAATACTAAAACAAGTGAAGTTTCCGCCATAACATATTTCATAAAAAAACGTGTGAACAGACTAACATAAATGTAAACAAATAATAAAATGATAATAAGATTAACTTGATCTGTAATAATAAAAAAATAAAAAAGTTATACTACTTATATATTGAAATCCGTCATTTTATATATTAGGTCTTTACCTATGAAATTGCCGTTTTGTATGGAATATGTCTGACACGCCTCTTTCGCCGCTCTGTTGGCTGGACATGTGCCGAAATCATGGAAGCTGGCTAATGTGCAGCCTGTGCCCAAAAAAGGTAGTCGTGCTGACCCATCCAATTATAGGCCCATCTCGGTCACGTCCATAATTTGTAAGACTATGGAACGTGTTCTGAACAACAGGCTCCTGGCACACCTAGAAGCTAATAACCTCCTCAGTGATCGCCAATACGGCTTCCGCCGAAACCGGTCAACTGGGGATCTTCTGGCGTATGCCACGCATTTATGGAGCGAGGCCATTGAGAAATACGGAGAAGCGCTTGCTGTTTCTCTCGACATCTCAAAAGCCTTTGACAGGGTCTGGCATGATAGCCTTATAAGTAAGCTTCCATCTTTCGGTCTACCCACTGGTATTTGTGTTTGGATCTCGGACTTTTTGAGAGACCGATTGATACGAGTCGTCGTTGATGGCTGCTCGTCCGATCAATTGGCGATTAACGCCGGAGTCCCTCAGGGGTCGGTACTCTCTGCAACTCTCTTCCTGCTGCATATCAACGATCTGCTAAAGCCTGGAACCTTTGGGTATGCGGACGACAGCACAGTTGTGGAGAGTTACACATCTACTGCACGAGCCAGTGGGGCGCAGATTCAGTCACTCAGAGAGGCCCTGGTTGAGCGCTTAAACTTGTCCTTGAAGGCGCTCTCCGACTGGGGTGATGCCAACTTGGTTAAGTTTCATGCAAATAAAACCCAGGCGTGCCTGTTTTCCGCGAAACGGAGCCCATTTCATCTGGCTCCTACTTTCCGTAATGTACCCGTGCCGATTTCTGACCACCTCGAGCTTCTTGGTATCTCATTAACACCCACTCTCAATTTCGGCTCATATATTGAGTCGAAAGCCCAGCTGGCCGCTAAGAAGCTTGGAATACTTGCAAAGGTGAGGCAATACTTCACATCGGGACAGTTGCTCAACTTATACCAAGCACAAGTCCGATCATGTCTGGAGTACTGTTATCACCTCTGGGACGGATCAGCGAAGTACCAGCTAGAGGCTCTAGATTCAATTGAGAGAAGAGCCAAGAAGCTCATTTGCAATGACGAGTTAGCAAATGCAAGGCTACACAGCCTCGAGCATCGTCGAAAGGTTGCAAGCCTCTCGGTTTTTTATCGGATACGTTTCGGAGAGTGTGCTGCGGAGCTTTTCAACCTGATCCCACCATCCCCATTCTATAATCGGACAACCAGACGCTCCGCGATGCGCCACCGCTACATGGTAGACATACCTCCCATACGCACAAAGCGGTACTCTTCCACCTTTATTATGCGCACCGCCAAGGAGTGGAACGCCTTGCCTGAGTCTGTGTTTCCTGATAACTACAACCTAGGGATCTTCAAGTCACGAGTGAATAGGTTTCTTCTAGGCAAGCGTGTACCATCGTAGACTGCATCATCGCTTACCATCAGGCGAGATAGTGGTCAAACGCTAGCCTATAATTAATAAAAAAAAAAAAAGTGAAAGTACTTATTTTTTTTTAACTTTTTTATTTCTGTTATTCAAAGTAATCACCCATGCAATCGACGCATCTTAGCCAACGTATTGGCAGTTTATTGATGCCCTTCTTGTAAAAATCAGCTGGACGGGAGGCAACAAACTCTTCAAAGGCATTTTGTACTGCCTCTCGGAATTGAATTTCTTACCCACTAAAAAGTTGTCTAAATTTTTGAAAAAGTAATAGTCGGTAGGTGCAAGGTCTGGTGAGTATGGTGGATGAGGGAGAGCTTCCAACCCCAGCTCTTGCAGATTGGAGACTGTCTGTTGTGCAGTATGGGGTCGCGCGTTGTCGTGAAGGAGCAGTGGGGACGACCGATTGACCAAAGTTGGTTGCCGATGTGCAAGCTTCTCCATAATTGTCTCCTGTTCTTAACAGTACACATCTGAAGTAATGCTCATGCCGTTTTGTAAAAAGCTGTGGTGAATCACACCCGCACTAGACCACCAAACAATGACTATCAACTTTTTAGGGGTCATTTTTGGTTTAGGGCATTGCTTTGGTGCTGAACCAGAATCTAACCAACTTGCTGAGCGCTTTCGATTGTCGAACAGAATCTATTTTTCATCGCACGTAACAATTTGGTTCAAAATTCCTTCATTTCTTTGCCTATTGAGCAGCACGAGGCAGGTCTCGACGCGTACGTTGCGCTGGCGATCGTTAAGTTCGTGGGGCACCCGTCTATGAAGATTTTTTACCTTGCCTATTTGTCGCAAATGGATCAAAATTATTTTGATGCTAACATCAAAAGCTGCTGCTAGCTCAGCTGTAGATTGAGTTTCGTCAGCTTCCACAATCGCCTTTAATTCATCATTGTTGACCAAAGTCTCCGGACGACCACGAGCTTCATTTTTCAAGTCAAAATTTCCAGAACGGAACCGGGAAAACCAATAACGGGTTGTGCTTTCGTTTGTACAGTTCTCTCCGTAAACGGAACTCATATTCCATAATTACACAAATTTTTAAAGTATCCATTATGACGAAAAATGTTCAAATGTAATGAAAATACAACGCTAATCAATAAAAAAAAGACTGAGTTTGTAAAAGGAATGTCATGTTTTTAAAACAAAATTAATTTGAATTTAGAATACAAAGTCATTCCAAACTTTTTTTCTATTTGATATGACCAGTACTGAAGAACGGCAATTTCATAGGTAAAGACCTATTAATCTTAGTAATTTACACTTATATTTTATTGTTATATACTATGTTTGTTTATCATTCCAAAAGTGCAATCACCAACATTATCAACCATAGCATTTTCACTGCAGAACATATGGCTCTCCCATAAATCTTCAAATTATGATAAGAATTTTTTTGAACAAGCAAACGTTCAAGCTTAGACAGATCAGGATATTTAAAAGCATACAGCTACTGGAAAACATAGAATACCTAACTTATTTTTATCTAGTTTAGCGCCAGGTTCCCGAGAAACCTTAGTCTTAAAATATTATCTGCTCATAATAACCTGAGAACATCTTTCTAGGTATCTTCGTGGAAGCAACTGCGCGGAGGTGTCAGATTTGTGCAAGAAATACCCAAAAATCCAAGTGGGAAAATATTACGGCGAAAGTTACGCGAAATGTTAGCTAAACCTCCAGTTAGCAAGCTTTGAACAATCTGCAAAGAAGTGAATTGAAGGATTTTCTGCAAGTATGGTGGACCAGTGGAATACTCAATGCTATGCAGTGTTTGGGAACTCGAAAAGGGAGGGCAATTGTACACATGGCACTGTTCCTTTTATTTATCAGAAAAAAACAAGAATCTTGTAGTCCTCCATCAAATCAGCTGTTTCTTCGGCCGTGTCTTTAATCTTGTACATTTAAGTTAAGTCATAAGGTTAAACTTACGAAATTCTAGACACAGTCGTGGCATCTTAGGACCTAAAAAATAGTTGACTTCGGGGTGTACAGCTTATACGGAATCTTCCCCAACAAAATCTGGATTTATTACTAAAAACGGAATATTTACCATGATTTCTGAGTTTTTAGTATTCCGATATTTCGCCACAATTGCATGTCCCACCGTCACGAATCATGAATCACGAAAAACTCACAAATGGTAAATATCCCGATTTTTAAGAAAATGGTGTTTAAAAATAGATAGATAACGCTTTATCGTACATCGCACTTTAACAAACAAACTTATAACAAATAATTAGACGTAACACGTGTGGCGGTATTATCGCCAAAATCTATAGGTAATTTTTATTACCGTTTCAAAAGTTTAATAGCTGATTTCTACCAAATATTTTTTGAATTAAAAACATAAGCTTCGAAAAAGTTCGTGTTAGTTAGGACATTGAATCCAAACGGGGTTTGAATTAACATACTCATTCCGAAGTAGCCTGTGCAATACCAACGGTCTTTAAATGGATCACTTGGAATCAGAAATACCAAATTTTTATAAACCTGTCTGACTGCTTTAGTACGTTTACCATTTTAACATATTAATAAAATGAACCTTGTATCGAGTTTATCTTCAAAAAATATTAGAATAAATGTAAATAAAGTTACTCCAAGTTTTTTACTTTGACATCAGGTATTTGTATACAGAATCTTAAGCTAATGTCATAAGTAACTTTCACTTGTCGTATCTTCATGATTACACTTTTCATTTCCGACAATGTACTTTTATTCCTATATTTATTTTCGTGGCTACTCTACAAGGGCATTGCTAAATAAATAATAATGGGTAATTTAATGAATAGATAATCTAGTATCTTAATTTGTATGTCAATTGCATTAGGTACATGAAAATATATTGAACTGTGAAACTTAAACGTGAAGCGACCGCGTGGTACCCATGCGATGGAGAGATGAACTGGCCCATATTTGACGATGACAGAAAAAAATGGAAAGAACAAAGGGAGGCTTTGCCTTGCAGAGAAACTCTACGGCCTAAAAATAAATAATAACTAGTGGTTCGCCCCGAACTGAGATCTTGCAAGTCTCCCATAAAAACAAAAAAATATTATTCGTAATCTTTGACTATCAAAATAGTGCCATGAAATGAATAACAAACTAACTTGACCTACAGTTTCATTCAAATTACAGGTAACGGGAGTTCATGTTATAGGGTTATACTTTTTTGGGGTAGAAATTAAAGTTATTCTGGATTTCAGACTTTTGCCTATATTTGTGTCACTAAAGCTACACGCATACCAAAATTCAACACTGTAGGGTTACTGGTGTACCCTGTGAATTTTGTCAAAATTTATTTTATATTATGGCTAATAACCTAAAAATTACAAGGTTTAAACTAAAAATAAAAACGGGGTCAAATGTACTCACAAAGACCTTTTATCAGATGTTCCACTTGACCGGATAGTCTCATTTTGTTTTTTTTTACCCCTCTTGAACCCCAATATCTCAGCAACCCACATTTCTAGCTCATTTAGTCACACCAAAATTGAGCCATCACTACCTACCTATATACTAAATTTCACGATGATCGGATAAACGCTTCGAAAGTTATCCTTGGATAAACAAACATACATACATACATACAACGCCGACTTGCCCAAGTCTCGCTTCGCTCGATCAATAATAATAACTCTACCGTGACTCTACCCGTATTTAGAATGACAAGGTCTACCATTGGATATTGCGCACTTTGCTACGATTATGTATACGCCTATTTTCCTAATTTAGAGTACAATAAGCTGGTAGGTTCTCATCCGTGGGTGGGTGGATGTAATGGACCAATAAGGCATTAAATTTACAATCTGTAATGTTCTTTGCTTAAATTGCATAGTTCGACCTTCGCCCACACAAGTTGTACCGCTTAAGGCTCATGGAATGATACTTAAATGACCTATTTAAAATACTACTCCAGCCATAGTGAGACATCGAAACGTAATACTGCAAAAGTAGAATAATGTCTTTTGAAAACACATCCTTCAACTTGTCCTATACTCACAAAGCGGTACTCTTCCACCTTTATTGTGCGGTTGTGCGCACCGCCAAGGAACGCCTTGCCTGAGTCTGTTTCCTGATAACTACAACCTAGGGATCTTCAAGTCGTGAGTGAATAGGTTTCTTCTAGGCAAGCGTGTACTGTCGTAGACTGCATCATCGCTTACCATCAGGCGAGATCGTGGTCAAATGCTTGCTTAACATTTATTAAAAAAAAACAAGGTGCTTGTAGAAAGGTAGAAACTTTTCGACGTAGATTTCGACCAAGTAAAATATTCTCGTAAGTTACGTAATACAGTGGTTTAGCACCAACCAAATATTTCACCGTGAGCTTAAAAACATAAATCATTCCATCACTTCGACGTCTAATTTACAATTCCGTAAGTAAAGTATTTTTGAACCAAACATTATAATATCCTATAATAAAATATCGAAATCCAATACATAAGGTTTCATATTATGAGTCTGTCAAAACGGTTTTTCTGATAAATATACATAGAATAATATCTGTTGTCTGACATCAACGTTAATCCTTGACGTGCCAGTTGCATGCATAAAATGAAAAAGCTTTTACGACCTTTCATAAAAAAACCCCCAATACGAATCAGTATAAACTTGGAAATAATTTCTCTTTTATGCTTGTGTACTTATTTGACGTTTTAAGTTAATGTCTTTATTCTGTGTAGGAGCAATTTATGGCTACCCGCATAGATACAGAGCTAACAATAAAACACAAGATTTAATAGATGGTGTGCACACACAAACCCGACACCTTATATGAAAGTAAACATTTACCTTTCAAGGCGGCATTAACTCTATCCAAATCGTAAAGTGACATTGGAAGAGGCTCGTTCAACAATCGTAGACGCTTCTTCCCCTTCCAGGTTGCTTCGTAAAAACCGTCGCTCAAAAATATTCCCGAAGACTGCCTATACAGTTTGTAGGCGCACTTATTCGTCCGAAGCCAGTCGACAAACACAATCGCACCGTTAAGAGTACGCTCGTCCCCTGAAAAGACGTGACTTTTCAGCTCCTCGACGTTTCCTTTCATAACTAGCCGAATGTATAGTTTGTAAACCATGAACACTTTCGCGCCAGGCTTGCTGCGCTTTATCTTCCTCACGTTCATCACTCTCGCAGTGAAAATGTATTTAGATTCAGACACTGCTGACGACAGAATCTCGTAGTCATTAGTTATCGTCTCGTTTAAAACACATTTGGGACCATTTATGTCTTTCTTGCGGTAAACCGTATCCCGCTTCCTCGCGACACCCTTTAGACGAAACTGGGCGTAAATTATCGTGACGTAAAGCGATAACACTAAAAACTGAAGCTTCATTTTTATTGTGGTAGTGTACGTTGGCTGTTAAGTCTCGTTCGAGGGAACGTGTATTAAGGCCATTTCAGTCAATCGCGTCGCGTCGAGACTTCAGATCGTAAACAAGTGAGCACAAAGTTGCGCAATCGAGCTTAGGCGCCACCGAGACGCGTGCGCCAGCGCAGCCTCGCGCGTAGACTGGGACACCTCGCAATTCTATGCAACCTTCATCAACGTAAACAAACGTGGTTTTACGTTAATCTCGCGTATAGCTAGGCTAATTAGTAGCATGCTAATTGACGCCAGGTTTTGAAAGTTGCTACAAAGCTAGTGTAGACTTATAGAGCTTTCGTTGATTGTTTGTGGATTTGCCAATAAAAATTGAAACTGCGTCGTTATTGGATGGATGCGGGATATGGAGCGCGCCACCGCAGAATAACAGATAGGACACGGTGTCGGATGCAGCGCCGTTCAAGTTAACAGTTATTGCCTACGCGCGGTCCGACTGTTCTGAATATTCATGCATCTACTGTTAGGGATGAATCGCTCCGGAACTTTGCCGTTGTTTCAAACTATTGCTAGGTGGGACACAGAAAATTATTTAATTGCCGCTTTAAAACTGTTACTAGTAACCCTCCGTTTGAAAAGTTGTTTATTCCGTAAAGTCACACACAATACGTATTATCTTTTCATTATTTGGATCTACAATCACAGCCCACATCCGAGCTCAAATTATAAAGCTCTGATTTGACAATAGAGCATACTCTCTCCAAATTGCGCTTTATTGTTGTCTCTATTTTCTGAATTGAAAAGGCTTTGGTAAGATTTTATATAAAACAAGTTTAAAAACGTTGTTAGTCGTCGCCGCACGTACGTCGTAGGTGATTGCAAGCGCTTACAAGAGGAATTTGGAAAGTGGTACGGGCGTAGGCGGGCGAGTCTCGCAGCGCTCTTGACGAATCTTCGTCGTCGCACTTTATATTTTTAACATTTTTCACAGAGTCAGTTAAGTGTTTACTTTATTTTATAGCACACTAGAATAGTTTGGGAGATAAAATTCATAAGGACGTTCCATTTCGATTTTGTCTTTCAAATACCTATCTCAAGATAATCTAAGAATGCAAATTAAAGGAATGATGTAATCCGTTCACTCTAGCAATTGGATTAAGATTTGGTGCTAAAAGTTAAATTATCTTATGACCATTCGAATACAAATTGTATAAAACTAAAATAATTTTAAACACGTGTTGCTAAATAAATTGATTAAAGGCCGAAATCATACATTTATTGAAATTATAAAATTACCATCAGGTCTAATTATTATCCTCACGAGTTAGGCCTCTAATTGGTCATATCCACTTCAAGATAACATCCAACCTCAGATCGAGAATATTAATTTTATAGTCTTTATAGGTTACAAGTATGCAATCAGTAGTAGGCTTCGTGTGTGGTTCGGTGCTATCGGGACAAATGAACTTGGTCATTACTTTCTCTATTATCCATAACGCCTGCTTTGATGATAGTTTAAGATACGACCAACTGTGGCCTATCACCGTTGATGCATCAGATACGATGCTACTCATCGTACTATTGCATTATTTACCAATCAATAACATCAATAGAAGGGTGAGTTCGTCTCACGCGAGCTTTCTCGAAACTGCGCATCTAATGAAGCAGATAAAATCGCTTACGTGTGTGGGTCCAGAGTTATCTGTGGGGATTCTCGCGGATCGTGCGGTCAGTAGACTGATACGTATCGCCCCGACGGAGCAAAGTTACACCCGGCGAAAGGCTGACACGGACATACGTAATAGCGCGCTGACGCTACTTTACGACGTGTTGTGGGAGCCTAGATACGATGATATGAGCTCTGTCGCATCCCTAGAAACACGCAGACTCCGCTTGGACTGCAGATGAGCCAGATACTCATCTCGTCGCAGGATTATGCGAGGCTTAAATTGGATATTCTCGGAATTTTTAGTTAAAATGGCTTTCGCAATAAAATTTATAGCGGAGTATTTGACTCGGGATACAGTCTATTCCTGAGCCTGACCCTGCGAATTGAATTAAATTCCATCTCCGCGTTATTTTATTTACATTTTTATGCGCGAAACTTCACATTTTTCCAGACTAAAAAAAGGCAAATTAACGTTCATGATAATGGCACAATATTGGTTAAGCTAACACCAACTATAAAAGAGAATAAAAGCACTTATGCAGATAAATGTGTCTGGCTCTTGGACCATTAAGAGACAAATAAAAATATCACTTGGAATTTATTGAATGTTGCTTAGCGCGTAGGATAGGGATGACACTCTATTATATTTGTTTTACAACTGACATTTACTTATGTCGTAATATTTGTACAACTAATTGGAATTTGTTTGAGTTATAGATAATCCGTATAAGGTATTAAGTTTATGTGTGTATGACGGAGCGGCGGACTACACACAATATGGCCGCTCAATGCATTAACTTAACGAACAGATGTCAAGATGTCGATCAAAATCACCTCTTAATGCCTTCACTGTGAACATTATGGGTGTAACACCCACACATTATTGTAATTTCAACAGGGATATACTGATTGCGATGGCTCGCTCCTATTTAGATTTATTTTTGTTCTTTTTATAGAGCTTTTAACCTTGATATTATTGTGAAGACACATTATTAGATGTTACCAAATTGATGATGTAACTTACCTTTTACAGCAGCATTAATCCTGTCCAAATGGTATAGAGTTAATGGTACAGGATCGGTCAGCAGCCGCAACCTTGGAATTGGTCGGAGCACATCAGTAAACACTCCATCACTAAGAAATATCGCTGAAAGTCTGGGGCGAGGTGCGGGGGCACAAGACTCCCGCGCTTTTGGCTTTTCCACCACAACAGTAGCACCACTCAACGATTCCAGACCATCCTCAAGCTTTACAATCGATTTCAATTCACTCAGTGTTCCCTTTAGTACTCGTCTCATATAAACCCTGTATAAGTTCGATCGTTTACCCCTCGCGCCTTCCGCGGATTTCGACTTCTTTACGTTCAACACTTTGCCCGTAAAAATATACTTTGACTTGTCTATCGCTTCCATCAAGGACCACTCATCTTCGATAATTGTCTCGTTGAAGTTGCACGGCGGGAGAATGGCGCGGTGTCGCCTGTGCATGTATCTCTTCCTCACCTTACCCTTGATTCTGATCTCGGCGGCGACGATCGCCAGCGCGATAATATAAACAATAATCGAGAGCCTCATATCGCTGGATCGTATTCAAACCAAAACGAGACCGCTACAAATGTACCTGTCACATTATGTACTTTATTTATGCACACTGGGGCTCGTAAACTGGCTGACAGCTTATTAAATGAGCAGAAGCGTTGATATCTCACTAATAAAAAAACATTAAATCGAATGTTTTATTCTAGAGCCATTCATTCGATTTTTAATCGAGATATGAGCATAATTTATTTTAAGATAAGCATTGGTCCACGATCGATCGTGTTAGTAAACAAACGTGGCCGGCTGCGACCGGGAGATTAGAGCGGAAGCGTGCGCGCGCGCAGCTCGCTAGCGCTGACTGAAGCCTGTCAAACGCAGCCTCCTACCCTAGAAATTAGGGAAGGATGCATTCTCTCAAGGACCATTAATATGATTGATCCTGTTGAATCAATTTGTATTAGAGCTTTAGATATTGATTTGGTTTTCTTGTACGTGATATGCTATAGTGACATTAATAAAAAGCTTTCGGTGGTGATCCAGCGATGACAGTTTCATCTGTGTACTTACTATAAATCTACTATTATGTGAGTTAGATTCAATCAGTAATAATACGCAATGCAAGCTGTTTTTTTGATAGAAACTAAAAAGTACCCACATAATCTAGCAGGCGTTTTCAGCATTGGCCAGTTCATGCGAACTTACTTTGGCCTTAACAAAAAACTGAGCCTCACAAAAATCTTAGGCTTCTAATTAAAAAGCCTCACTGCGAAAACCTGAACCAAGTCATGCATTGAACGCATTGCAATGCTACTGCGGTTCCACGGAGGCTTGTGAAAGCTCGCGATTGCGATGCATGCTGCGTGGGAGGACTGGATGTGGCGCCGTGAATGCCCCGTCGCGGCTCAAGGTAATAGAGGCTGTTGAATCCATAAATTTTTACTTGACTGGTATGGCCAGAAAGGAGATAACTACAAAATAATACTTGTGGGCAATGTTCGTCTATCTTCTGAAATACAAAAGCACAATGATACAGATCTTCAAAATTTTATAGAAAATATATTTATTTTAGTTTGAATTCCTTTCACTAAGAATTGAGGAATTGAATATAGGTGAAATATCTATGCTACTACTAAAATAGCGTTAAGAAACGCAAGTTGTCGCAGAATGTCTCTGCATTCCCAACGACACTTGCCCCAGCAGCGTTTACGCAGGACCTATCTTGCGGTTGCTGGAGTTTTACTTCCGCGTATGCAACAACCAGGCGACTAGATCAATGCGATCTCAACGGCAACCGATCAGTTCACGCCATTAAACGAGTTAACTTGATCCTATCACCTATCACACGGACCACAGGTAGATTTACCAACAAATCTTTGAGGTGTAATTGCAGTATACCTACGCCGATACAGAAACACTAGCTAGGGCCGTGTATCAAGAAACCAGTAGCGCAGCTACTGATAGATATTAAAGGGGCATTTATACCTTATGCAATTCAGCTCAGTGACTTTCGTAGACAGCAGTCACGTATGATGCAGATTAAATTGGTTCCTATTAGAAACTGGTATTCTTATTTAAAACCCAGCAGAGATTATTTAGACTAAGAACTATTTGTCAAATAGCAACTCTTGGCAACCTGTTCTGTCTATTTCTGCTTATATTCCCAATCTTGCAGCTGATTTTGGGATAAGTTACATGTTTAAAGCTTTGATTACGAAACGTCACTCAAGGCTTCTCATAGCACTCTTCCGAGGGTATCCTTCATTGCAATATCAATTTAGAAACTCTCACGTATGTGTAATAATAATAATATGTAGGTACCTAAGTAAATAAAATGAAGTTACGCGAAATGTTAGCTTGAAATATTCATGCTCGACTTGCTCGATGGGTAACAAGATTACCTCTTGCGACTAAATTATCAGCTACGAAAAGCTCACGTGAACGTGTATGATGTTGTAATACTGATTAATATTTTACACTAGGTACGTCAGGGCTCAAAACGGGAATGTTATCTAGAGGTACAAACTGCTACACTAATAGCAAAACGCTGTAACTGAACTAGCTTGATATATTTAATGTTAATATTTTAATTTAAAGATACTCCCATTAAATATTAGCGTAATTTCCAATGATACGGTTCTTGGCAGGCAAAATTTGTTTATGCAGTTTGAAGATTATGTTGCTATTCTGTTATCAAATTCAGATTAATATTCTAACAGTAATCTCGCAATTTATTAATAATTATAATCGTATTATATACACGATTAGGTTTCTTACAAAACCCATGTGCATTGTAATAACACTAGAGACAAAATTAAACTGCACATTCCCAGGTTTCGGTTAGAGAAAGAATATAAATTTGTTATAGGCAATTATGTACGGTTTTATACAAACTCCCGGTAAGCGCTTATAAGCCTCCAATTCGTAGTGTATAAATACCAAACGCGGGAGCAGAAACATGGAAAGACGACCTAATAAAGGTAGCTGGGAGCCGTTGGGTGCAGCCCGCACAAGAACGGTCGCTCTGGAAACCTATGGGGGATATGATATTCAATAACAAAATGGATCCAGTGTTAGCTGAAATTAATAATTAAAAAAATAAATAATTGTTTTAGTGCTTGGCGGCAGATATACCTAGGTACGGTAGTGAGTACTAAATATATGAATCCCCAGTTCCCATCGTTCTAAGCAGTTAATTTATTAGAGTGCTGAATATTAAAAATAATTGCATAATTTAAGTGTATAAAAACCTTTTATTATGAATTATTATAAACTGTGTACTCGTCTGATTATCTTTGTTTATTTTTTTTATTGCTACGGCTTGCGTCTGCAATTATTATTGAAAATAATATAAAAAGTGCAGACAGCTAAACCCTAAAGAGAAAATAAATATTCACAATGTTCATCTTCCCACTCATCTCTTTGTGTGCAGTCGTAGTGGGCAATAACTGCCCCTTACCATGAGTTTAATTAACACGCTTTTATTAGCTTAATAAGTAACGGAATCTTTGAACTTGATTTGAAACCACTTCTAAACGTCGAATCAAATTGAAATTTTGCGCACTTATCGAGGGCCGATGACAATAGAATCATAAAAAATAAAATAATAATAAAATATATGATAAAAAAATGCGCCCGACTGCCAGGCTGAAGTGGGACTGGGCGGGTCACGTCAGTCGTATCGTCACAGACAAATGGGCAACAGTCGTCACACAATGGGTGCCTGCAGATGGGCGTCGAAGCCGGGGCAGGCCGAGGAAGCGTTGGCGTGACGACCTCGATGCATTCCAAGATGGCTGGTGGGACGTGGCGAGTGATCGAGAGATGTGGAGGAACATGGGGGAGACCTTTGCCCAGCAGTGGGAAAGTATAGGTTAAAAAAATGCGCTTTTGTAGTTAGCTGAACTAAAAAAAAAGAAGATAAATAATAGTCTAAAAAACTATAAATAACAGTATTTTGTAGATAACCGAACTAAAAAGAAGAAAATAATGTTCAATAAATTTAGATTAAGAATAGTATGATTAACAAAAAAATTATTGTATAGTAAAAAAGCGTGGGGTGATTTTTAAGATATTTTCAAAATGACTCTACTTTTACCATCTGTCAATAAAATATTTATAACAATTGACATCAAGCACCTCAACCTTTTTTTACTATATTTTTTTTTGTAATCATACTATTCTTAATTTAAATTTATTGAAATTTATCTCGGTTATCTACAAAAGTGTGTTCTTATTTCAAATGTAACGAAAATTTGGAGACCGACCACCGAAGACAGGGTCTAGGGGAAAAAATTAAAACACTTTATTGCAAAACATATAAATAAAAAATTAGAAAGACAATAGAAAACACTAAGCAAATAATACAATAGGCGGTCTTATCGCTAGAAGCTTGAATGTTTGGATTTGATTTTAAAAGACCTTGAGACAAGCCATGTTCAGAAAAAAAACAAATCATAAACATCTTTGCATCAAGGTTTAAAAATAAATGTTTTCTTATATAATTTCATAATCGATACTACATCGAGAACAGAAAGTAATGGGTGGTGTACAAGTGTACGCTCGTACGCGACTTCTACGAGTTGTTGGCATGCTTTGTTCGAGCCGTGTAATTGATGTGGTTGAACCACTTATGAAGCGAGGATATGTGGGCATGCGAATGACGGAATTCAACGGAGGACACCCCACTGACGATGCCAACGCTGGATTGGAAAAGATTAAATAAGATTAATAAGATAATAATTGAAGAGATTACAGATAGTTAATATATCTTCTCTCTTCGAGTCGTAATCTTCAATGCGGGTCGTGACCTCCTCCATGGGTGATTTTCTCACTTTCATGGAGAAAATTATACATAATCAATAGGTAGGTATATATTATTTTATGGGTTCTGTTGATGCATATTTTATGTATGCTTAAAGGTACTCTTGCACCGCCGTCTTTTGATTTCTGTTAATCCTGTCCATTCAACGGTTGTCTGGAAGAGATCGCTTTTAGCGATAAGACCACCCATTGTACCGTTATTTATTGTTTATTTCCTTGGTCACTGTATTTTTGTTTGGTTTACAATAAAGAGTATTTCATTAATTTCATTCATTAAGTAATTCATGCATTTCATTCATTTATTCAAAATCAACATGTATGGTATCATGAAGCTTAGAGTAGAGAGTTGTACGGATCTGGTCAGACCAACGTATTGGGCTACGGCCCCGTGGTCAGTGCCGGATTAAGGTAACTTGATGCTCTAACCAATCTTGCTCTGTTTAATATTTCCCTCTCAACTTCCGTTCTCCTCGCCCGATACAATTTTCGTAACGCATTCACCAGCTTACTCCCCAAGTCAAGCGTGCGTAAAGAAGTTTTAATTCAAAAACGAGTGTGCTTTATACCACACGATTTCTTTAATATCACCCTCTCAACTTCCGTTCACTTCGCCCGATCACACTTTTCGTAACGCTCTCGTCACGCATTCACCAGCTTACTCCTCAAGTCAAGCGTGCGTATAGAAGTTTTACTTCAAAAAAAATGTCCGCGTGTCTTTTCGGTCGCCGACAACAATCAGCTGATTGCGTGCCGGCGGGGTTAGAGGGATGGGAGGGGGACCTACGAGTGAGCGAGCGGAAGTAAGTTCATGACGGCGACCGAACCGAACGTCAACGACAATTTAAAACGCGCGGATTTTGAAATTGCTTTAACTTTCGTGTGCTCGTTTTTTTTTCTCGGTCGTCTCTGGTGCCCCCGTAGACGGGATGCCCTGAGCAATTGCTTTAATAGCTTATCCAGAACTGCCCGTGGTCTTTTCCCCTCGATTTTGCCAGTGATGATAAGTTTCTCGAAGTTTTACCTGTGGTTTCTGCTATATACTACGTGTTTTGTTTTGTACGACATTAAATGAAAATACTGGTAGGGTTGATGGCTAGTAATGTTGTAAAATAGTTTTTTTTTAAATATCAATGAAACAGTCGGTATAAAGTAGGTATACAAATCATATTCATTTATCATATAAGTAGGTACCTGTTAAACTGTCTAAGTGGCATCGTCACAAAGGTGCCACCGATTTACGTAAAAAAATGTTTCTTGGAAATGTATCGGTTACTTGATAAACATTCAAGCTTCCGGTATTAAACCCACCTCTTAAATCAGTTATACGATTCCGCATGTGTGTTTCAAATTAATGTCGTATATAACAAAACAGGTTGTATATATGAAAACGTTTGAAAATAGTTTAGAACCAATAAAATTTTATGTAAATTTTAAACATTTTGCACCAATTTGGGTAAGTAAGCATAGAGCAACAATTATACAGTCAAGTAATTACTGCCAATACCTACGTTAATTCAATAACGCAATACCACAGGCAATATCAACAATTTACAATTGAACTATTTAAATTACAAATCAAATAAATACACAGTATTTATGTTTTACGACAAAACAAATTTCATCAAAGCAATAAAGATTTAGCACTAATAACCATTGACCGAGCCTAATTTAAACAAAACCTTTGTTGTTTTTCAGCATCAATACCATCAGAATTTCGTTATCACAATAATTTCCTATATTTATTCACCTCATAAATAAACAACGACCACTGAAATATGCACGATGAAAATAAACCTATAAACAGTTGACGGGATATTGACGTGAATAGTAAATAGGGTTACCGGATTGGTAATTTGGTACCAATGACAAGTTGGTAACACTAATTTATCATTTTGAAATACATACAATTTGAAATAGCCAAGAAAATTGGTATTAATAGTTTTTGTAAGTTTATTTACGGTAAAGTTTAAGTTTGTGGCACTACCACTTAATTTACACTACACAAAGATTCGCTGGAAGAAAATGGTAATTAGCATTAAGTTCGCCTATATTATTTTACTATTGCAATAAATAATTGTCTAATCTAATCTAAGCTGCATACTACGTGACCTTCCATCATCATCTGAGCCCACATCCACCCACTGCTGGGTAGCCTCCTCGTTATTACGCCACTCTCTCCGGTCCTGTGGCAAGCGCACCCATTGCCTTCCTGCAACTCTATGTAACGTGACGTGTGTAGATAGATAAATAGAAAACACTTTATTGTACATCGTATTATTTAAAACACATACTAGACACGCGGAAATACAAATGGTGGTCTTTTTTTTATATATAAATTATAGGCTAGCGTTTGACCACTATCTCGCCTGATGGTAAGCGATGATGCAGTCTACGATGGTACACGCTTGCCTAGAAGAAACCTATTCACTCGTGACTTGAAGATCCCTAGGTTGTAGTTATCAGGAAACACAGACTCAGGCAAGGCGTTCCACTCCTTGGCGGTGCGCATAATAAAGGTGGAAGAGTACCGCTTTGTGCGTATGGGAGGTATGTCTACCATGTAGCAGTGGCGCATCGCGGAGCGTCTGGTTGTCCGATCATAGAATGGGGATGGTGGGATCAGGTTGAAAAGCTCCGCAGCACACTCTCCGAAATGTATCCGATAAAAAACCGAGAGGCTTGCAACCTTTCGACGATGCTCGAGGCTGTGGAGCCTTGTATTTGCTAACTCGACATTGCAAATGAGCTTCTTGGCTCTTCTCTCAATTGAATCTAGAGCCTCTAGCTGGTACTTCGCTGATCCGTCCCAGAGGTGAGAACAGTACTCCAGACATGATCGGACTTGGTCTTCCAGACAACCTTTGGATGGACTGGATTCATGCATCCAAATGTACCTAGATCCAGCGCATGCGGGCAATTTGTAGAGAGCTGAGTAATAGATGCAAACGCTGTAGTAACTGAGACAGGAATTTTAGATGGATTAGGTTTGCCCAGTATCGTTTTTTTAACCGACATCAAAAAAAGGAGGATGTTCTCAATTTTACGGAATATGTTTTTTGCTTGAATGTATGTTCCTTCATAATTTCTTTGTTTATAAACCAATTTCAACGATTTCTTTTTTGCACTAGGTTCAGTATCTATAGCCCTAAGGTGGACTTATATAAGTATAATTGCGGTTATACATTTTACATTTTGAAGGTACTTTCCATCGAGAAGAATAAAAAAATGTTTCCTTGCTTCCCAGTGTGAGTGGTATTGTTGAAACGATCTGTAAAAATTAAGTCGACATTCATAAACCACTTTTTATTTTAGAGTTCCGCGACCGATTTTTTTTCTTACAAACTCCTTTTTTTACAAAGTAACTTGTTTTTATTCAACACTAGCCGTTGCCCGCGACTTCGTACGGGTGACACTACTAAATGTGTAGGTAACCTAGAAATAAAGCTAAACTCGCTGTTGCAACTTGACTTAACACCCCATTTTTTATCTCACGGGAACTGATTTATGGGATAAAAGGCCTATGTGATAATCCAGGTCATAATCTATCAACACACCAAATTTCATCGTAATCGGTTCAGCCGTTACGACGTGATTGAGAAAAACAAATGAACAAACATCCAAACTTTCACATTTATAATATTAGTGTGATGGAGGTGAAACAAGCAAATGGCCCACCTGATGTTAAGTGATTGCCTATAACAAAGGATTGCCTCGTAGGTCACGTACCTTAGGAACGTGCACTACGATGCACTGCCCTGCGTCCATCAACTTGAGGCATACAGATGCTAGGCCTCATGTACCTGTAATTTAACCGGCACCCATACCTTCCAAACTGAATCACAGCAATGCTGCTTGGTGGCAGAAATAGGTATGATGGTAGTATTTCCCCGAGCAAACCCTTTCGCAAAGAACTACTACTACCATGTATATAGCATACTAGCTTCCGCGCGTGGCTTCGCATGTGTGGATTGCCAATAAAGACAATACCCTCATTTTGCATAGTCGGGTAAAACTAGCCTATTTCTCAATCCCGGTCATAATCTATCTATATACCAATCGAAATCGGTCCAGCTATTTACTCGTAAAAGCGTAAGAAACAAACAAAATTTTGCATTTATAATATAAGTTTGATTAAGTACACCCTGCTTGGCTCAACAAGTAGCCTCTCAGATAAGTTGCATACACCTTAATAAATCAGACGAGCTCATCGCGCTAAAATCTTAAGCTGGCCATACACGAGAACGAGACTCCACAAGATTCCACGCCAACACTCCAAAAGTCTCGAAAAACTGTCCGTGTGTGCGAAATCTCAAGTGGATTGCATGGAGTCTTAGGAATATTTGGATATCCGATCCTTCAGAAATCTAAGTCTCGACGCCACGGAGTGCGGCGACTCTACGCAGCGCGCACCCGTCTGTGGCCGATAAAACATTCCAATTAATCCAATTCAAGCTCAGTTGGTAGCCCGCAGCTATCGAAGTAGGTAGTAATTAGACAGTTTTTTTATTGTTCTGATCATTATATATACAAAACTACTAAAAATAAATTAAAGCTCAAAATTTAAGACACGCCCATTTGGAGTCACGACAGTGGAGTCTTTGTGTGTGTGCTCGCTTTTTAACTCACGCGCCGCCGGACTCCACGAGATGCGGAGTGATGAAATCAACGTCCCCGTATATGGCCAGCTGTAGAGTACAATATCACCGTACGCATACTCTGCATCGTATGCTTTAGCATCGCGTTCATACTATTTAAAGATAAGCTTTTACAAACATACTTTACCTAATTATAATTAGTTAAAGAGCACTCTATATGCAGCCAAATAGGCCCCGCTAGTCATCTCAGACATCATCACTAAAATACAAAACATCCTTAGTAATTTATTAAATTCGAAAGTAACTCTTGTTACGTTTTCACGAACAAACCGTTAGTCCGATTTCTACGAATTTTAGTAGATACGAGTAGATAGACCTAGATAGAGGCATTTGGTTATTTTTTACTGACAAACCACGCGTGCAAAGACAATGGCGTAAGCTTGTTTTGTATAAGTTGTCTAAGAGCTACGACCGAATCAGCATCCTATTAAACACAACCACTCATGTTCAGCCTAAGAAAAGCTCTATTCCAATCCTTCAGTCAGACCAAATCTTGAGGTCATTTATTAGGGTTCCGTACCTCAAGAGGTAAAAAAGGAACCCTTTTATAAGATCACTCTCTTCTCCGTCTGTCCGTCTGTCTGTCCATGTGTCACCACTGATTTTCTTAGGAAGGGGTGGACCTAGCAAATTGATATTTATACCAGATACTAAGGTCTATAGTCCCTATTAGGTGTATAAAAATCCAGGTCCCTGAGTCAATATGATAAAAAGATATGGGCAAATTTAGATTTTCACGATAACTTGTAAGTACCAAAATTACCTTAATTTTCAAGTTTTTTATTTTTAGGAATATTCCCTTTACTTGTGCTGTAATACCTTGCTTTTAACCAAAATTGACAATTCTAGGTCAACCGGAATTACCCTATAGGTTTTGGGTCGAAAACCTATATGGTAGTTCCCGTTGACCTAGAATCACGAAATTTGCCAAAAAGCAAGGTGCAAGGTATACAGCACATATAAAGGAAAAATTCCAAAAAATAAAAAAGTTGAATATTAAAGGGCGTCCCCATACATACATAGTTGACGCCAATTAAGATAGTCCTCTGAGTTGTATGAACGCTCATACAATTAATTATAGATAATGGTACGGAACCCTTCGTGCGCGAGTCCGACTCGCACTTGGCCGGTTTTTTTATTTTTTAAAAACATTACGACCTTACCGTCATTATTATTGACGACCTCCGTGGTGCAGTGGGCGAATAGCCGGCTGAGACGCAGGAGGTAGCGAGTTCGATCCCCGCCGCGAAACAAATGGTTGCATGATCTACAGATATTTGTTCCGGGTCTGGTTGTTTCTTTATATGTAATAAGAATGTATTTACAAAAAAAAATGCATATAAGTATTCTATCAGTTATCTGGTTCCCATAGTACAAGCTCTGCTTAGTTTGGGGCTAGATAGCGCTGTGTGAAATGTCTAGTAACATTTACATTTATTTATTTATTTACATTTATTCCCATTCAATGTACCGAACAAAAACATCAAACAAGTTACCGTAAAGTCAAAGTCAAATATTTTTATTCATTAAAATCACAAGGATCACTTTTAAACGTCAATTTTACTACCTGTTCTTTCGCGACCAAGCCAGGAACGAAAGGCAAGACAACAAAAGGCAACACATCGTTAATATAAACCTAAGGTTACATTAGAAATTGGTTGCATTAACTGCTAATTCAGAACTTGCAACTTTGCGCTTGCAACGTCAAGGTTTCGCATTTCGTCTGGCACCCCTAATCGTGAATAATATTTCGTGTACCGACAACGCGGCATATTCCAATAATTCACGGTTTGGCCGCGCCCGAAACTAATCCCGATTTACTGAAACGATCACCAGCCGATATTAAATCACTCTGTCAAACTGCAACAAGCCGCTCATTAAACCGACACCAACTAACTTATTATACAACTAACTTACTGTGATGATCTGCAGAGTGATATAAATGCAATTCAAGCATGGAGTGACGCAAATCGACTCCACTTTAACATGTCCAAATGCGAAGTAGTAACCTTTACTCGGTCATCACATTATACGGTTGCACAGTATGAGCTTAGCGGTGAGACGATCAAACGGTGCTATTCGGTTAAGGATCTTGGCGTAGTATTCGACACTGAACTAAATTTTCACGACCATATCCGTACACTTACTGTCTCTTGTTTTAAAAAACTAGGTTTCGTATCCCGTAATTGTAAAAACTTTACCAATGTTAATGCTATTAAACTTCTATACACTTCTTTAATCCGGTCCAAAGTTGAATCTAGTGCATGCGTTTGGAACCCATATGAAGTCAAATACTCACTTATGTTAGAAAAAGTTCAAAAAAGATTTTTGCGTTTTTTATATAAAAAGCTTTATGGATACTATCCGTTTATGTACCCTACAAAGTTTTTGCAAGGTACCTTAGGTTATAACTCCCTAGAAACAAGGCGGCTCTATGTTCAAATCATAACTCTCTGCAGTGTGTTGAAAGGTATAACTGATTGTCCCACTCTTCTCACTGAAGCCAGCCGGCTTTGCGTGCCCGAACAACGTGCCAGATTTCGATCAGGCCGAGTGCGCTTGTTGGAACCACTGCGAGCACGTACGTTGCACTGCCAACAGTCACCCATCTCCCGTGCGCAGCGCAGCCTTAATGAGCTTATTTCCATCCATCCTCAGTTTGATGTGTTTGCGGATGACTGGAAGACGATCGAGCGAGTGTGTCTCAGTTATTGTGAGAGTATTTAATTATGTATACCTATGTTATGTTAGTTATTTTATGTGCCTATTGTATTTGTATATCTGTTGTGTTTTTTTTTTGTGTATCTTGTTAAAATAAGTTAATAATGAATGTAGGTAAGTATATTATAATTTGTATTTTTTTTTTCTTGTAGAAGTTTTAGATATAGCGTATTAGATTAATTCTGTAAAGTTATATTTAAGTGTAAATAAACGAATTTGAATTTGAATTTGAATTATTAATCTATGGCACCTGTTATTGAACACAACGATACCCAATGTACCTTATCGTAGAAATATTTGATTTGTTCTTTGAACGCAATGAAACGATACCGTAACGTACGTACTTAAGGTTGGTGATTTGAATCGATACCGAGACCGGAGACAGAAACGGGAAACCTAGACCACTACTTGACTTTACGGTTTAAATAATACTAAATAATGCCAGAATGGCTTCTTCTCCGCGTCGCAAGAATCCATGCATAGATTTATTAACACAAGCATAATTTTGAATTGCCAAGTCTGATATAGAAATATTTGATTTGTTCTTTGAACGCAATGAAACGATACCGTAATGTACGTACTTAAAGTTGGTGGTTTGAATCGATACCGAGACCGGAGACTAAGACAGAAACGGGAAACCTAGACCGCTACTTGACTTTACGGTTTAAATAATACTAAATAATGCCAGAATGGCTTCTTCTCCGCGTCGCAAGAATCCATGCATAGATTTATTAACACAAGCATAATTTTGAATTGCCAAGCCTGATTACCTATAGGAGCAAATTGAAATGCAAATCTAGTGTTAGTCTTATTATATTACTTTACCGTTTAAATAATCATAACAGCAAAATAAACTAGCGTCAGGCGTTTCATAATTTAACGACAGTTTTCTAGACAAATTATCATTAAACGATGCTGTCAATATCCCAGGTACTGGCATTCTCCATAATTGGTTGCATTTCAACGGAGAAACTCGCTGCTACTAGGAACCGCTTTCATCATAATTAAGAGTGTAATAGCTACTAGAAATGTTGTTAAGATATTTAAAACTGTGAAAAATATACTTATTATCGGAGTCGGTGCCTTAATTAACATGAAAAAAAGTTTCATAAATACTCGTAACGTAAGTGACAAATTCAATCTGAAATGTTAGTTAACATGCCGCACATAATATCAATTGACAATCAATTTACTTATGAATGAATTCACTTATGAGGAGCTCTTCGATCTGATCCCGTCGTCGAGATTTTACCACCGCACTTTTCGACAGAGTAATAAAGCTCATCCACATATCATCGACGATTGGGTATCGCGCACCACACGCTTCATGCGATCTTTTCTACCCCATACTTGCAAGATGTGAGCTACCATCTGAGGTTTTCCCGTTAGGCTACGACATGGCACGCTTCAAGAGAAATGTTAAAAGCTTTCTACAGTGTAGGGAACGCATCGACAATACTCCGGGTGTTGCCGGTGTCAATAGGCGACGGTGACCGCTTACCATCAGGTGATCCGTAAGCCTGTTTCCCCACAAATAACATAGGATATAATAATATTCACTTGTTTATATAATTGTTATTCAATAATATATCAATTTATAATGATGATGTGATCAATCATCAAATCGACAAAATATACAAATTCGGTCTTAAAATCAATACCAAGCAACCATGGGCATTACACATGAAAGTATGAACATACTTGTTTATAAACATACTTTTTTAGCTATAAAAGTAACTATGTACACTTGTTCAATTGAACTTAAATATTAATTCGACTTAAATTGGCAAAAGATATAACAAATTGCTTCATTAAAACCCTTGCAAGTTTTCATTTCACCGGCTTTCCGTGGAATACAAAATCCGACCTGAGCTTGCAATATCTATCGTCAGCGTATAAATAGAGGCTGGTAATTAGGTTCCTAACGGAACGCTTCGTTGAAATAAAAGCTGAAATAGTCACCTTTGTAAGCCGCTTTCGATTTATGCGTGCCTTGCAGAGCGCTCGCTGGCACTTCACAGAAAGAGCCTTGCATTTGCAAAGCATTTGCACCTCTCGTAATACGGTTTCTTGGTGGCGGATTTCTTGAGCTGGGAATATTGTGCAGTAGCGACGTAAAATGTTTTATAAAGTTGAACAATTTGCAATGTCAGTTGAAATAAGGACTAGCTTATTCGGTGCACGAATGGCCGAATTCAAATGAAAAGCAAATTTGATTGGACGGCATGTTATTGTGCGTTTAGATTGACGTTTTGCTATACATTTTTTGTTGAACTATACAACCAGATACAGATACAACTCTTTGTTAAATTTTGCATGTTTCAGTCATTATCATTTTTATTTTTATGGGAAATATTCCTAAATATGTAAGATCATCAACAAAATAGTTTTCTCAAGAATATCTAAGTAAGTGTGTAAAAGAATGCATAGCGATCTAATTTTAAGCCACCAGAAGGCCTCCAATATCTAGAATATCTAAAACTTCAAAAAATAAATACTGTTACATTAAAAGAAGTTCCCTCAAGAGCATATTTTTATAAACAGCTAAAATTGGCAGTAGGTCATCATTAGCCTTTACTGCTTCGGTTCAATGGGCCAGAAGAGGTGCACAAAAGTGTCGAGCTAGTCGGATGTCCTCTAGTTCGTTTGAGGCAAAGAACTGAACGTCTGCCCTTCCTTTTGCGAATTTTATGGACTGAATTCAATTGGAGATACTGGGATCCTATAAAAGTAGGTCGATAGAAATACGAGTATGAAGCTGTGTACCTCTGAAACTGTTTGATTCGAAATGTTTGCTGACTTTTTTTCTGAACTTAGTCATGACCTACAAAATGTTATACTAGTGGTTCGCCCCGAACTGAGATCTCTCGAGTCTTCCAAAACACAAAAACAAATATTCTTAGGGCGACACGCGCAACTATGCCTGAACGTATTTAGTGGCCAAATATGATTTAAAGAGTTGTCAAATCATACAAATACGTAAAATTTAAACATGTTTGGTCGCTAAATAAATGTTAATGAAATGTTTGGTCGAAAACGTTCAGGGATTGTTGTGTAAGCCGGCCTTAATCTTTGACTAATAAAATAGTGCCACAAAATAAATAACCAACTTACTTGACCTACAGTTTCATTCAAATTACAGGTAACGGGAGTTCATGTAAATTGGTTTTCTTTATTGGGGTACAAATTGCAGTTTTTCCGTATATCAGACTTTTGCCTATATTTGTGATACTTAAGCTACTCGCATACCAAATAACAGCACTGTGTGATCACTGGTGTACCCTGTGAATTTTGTCAAAGTTTAGTTTTTATTATGGCTAATAACACAAAAACTACAACAACTTTACTAAAAATAAAAACGGGGTAGAAATTTGCTAATAAAGACCTTTCATTTGACGTCTCATTTGACCTAATAGTCTAATTTTCATTTTTTTTACCCCTGTTGAACCCCAATATCTCAACAACTCCCCAACATTTTTAGCTGATTTAGTCACACCAAAATTGTGCCATCACTACCTACCTATCTATGAAATCGTCACAGATCATGGGCGATTACAGGCAATTATGATGGTGATCGTCTATGATCGCCCATCATGGCCCATCGTGTAGAGGCGCTATTAGAGTTGACACTGTCACCTGTTACGAGTGTCTGAAGTGTTGGAGTTTTAAGGCCACCCTGAGGCCTCCGAAATGGCTTGATGACTTTTAGAATGGAAAGCGACATCTTAACGTGTTATCCAAAGCTTTGAAGCGCTCAGATAAACTTAACCTAGCTGATCTACAAGTGCTTTAACCTTATAAAAAGAGCGATAAATATGTATTAATCATATCTACTTGAATTTATAAATAGTGAATACATTAATAAACGTTGAAGCATACTAAAGATATATTTAAACCGCATCAATTCGCTAATTTCGGCTAAAATAAGCAGTGTCAATTGGCAACCTAACTGTCACGAGTCACGAGTGGCGGTGAAGGACTACATCTTTAATGCATTTTCGTCTGCGTCTGCTAATTCACAAATACTTTCTACTGATTCCAGTCAATTTAAATAGTAGACACAGAAATCTAGTTTATTTTTTGAATAAAGTCAGAGCGCACTAGACAGGCTGCAGGACCCGGCTGGCTATATACACCGTCTTCGCAATAACGCAAAACCTTAGACACCCCAACTGATTTTTATTGTAAGAGATTAATTTGTCCATAAATTATTTGTTTTAGTTAATTATTGTAGAAGATATTTGCGTTAATGTTGCCTTGAGAAGATCTGAATCTTATTAAAAAATAAATAAATATTACTGGACATTTCACACAGCGCTATCTAGCCCCAAACTAGCAGAGTTTGTCCTATGGAACCAGATAACCATATACGTACTTTTTTTGTAAATACATACATATAATATATAGAAATATATCCAGACCCGGAACAAAATATCTGTAGATCATGCAATCATTTGTTCTGCGGCGGGAACCGAAACCGAATACATTTATTTAGATTTTATTTCTCAGAAACGTATCGCTATAGATATGTATGTATGTATATTTATGTATATTTTTTATTTTATTGTATTTGGTGTAGGTATATTTACTTATTTATATTGTTTTATTTTATTGTAAGTGATCAGCGCTCTCCTAAAATTTAGTTTTTGTTTTGATAATGTAGGTAAGCAGAGCTTGTACTATGGGAACCAGATAACTGATAGAATACTTATATACTTTTTTTTTAATACATACTTATAATATATAGAAAAACACCCAGACACGGAACAAATATCTGTAGATCATGCAAACATTTGCTCCGCGGCGGGAATCGAACCAGCTACCTCCTGCGTCTCAGCCGGCTATACGCCCACTGCGCCACGGAGGCAGTCAGTATTGTGACGGAAGCATCACTTGAACTGTCATATTGCATGCAAGCAAAATTGTGTGCCCCTAAAAAATTTAGACGGATAAGGACTTATTAAATAAGTTTATAAAAAGAAATCCTACCCTAAAAATAGGTAGATCGATTCTACTCTAGACTCTCATCAAACTATTTTCAGGTTTTGCATTATTTCAAAAAATTGTTGTATAGACGTTTTTAAGTATGGATTTGCAGGGCATGACGCAAAATAGAGACAAGTGGAAATTTTTGGCTAACAAAGTAGTGAAACAAAATCTTGGCTAACTGGTTAGTGCCGTCAACTGGTTAGCAAATGGTTTCGCCGTTGACGTACTTACGTATTTAAGTATTTTTCGGTCTCGTATATTAATTGGAATCAAAATAAATGAAGTCTACTTTCCACATCAAACGAAACTAATTGTTTAATAAATGGACTTCGCTACAATAATGTGTTTAGATTAATGTAAATATAGCCAACTACTTTCGTATTACGTGTTTTCATTAAAATTTTCAATATCTTTTGCTTAATTCCAAGGAGTATGACCAAAACAAAATCAATATTAAACAAAAGCACAAACTTGCACTGTCACAGTGCTGAAATTAATGTGCCCTACTTGACATCTGACATGCGACACCGAACTTAGTTGAACTCTTGGCGAAACGTGAACTTCCTAGATCGACTTAACCTCATCGTTTTAGACAACATCCCCTGAGAGATAGGGTTGCATATAGCGGTGTATCTCTTTACGGATATAGCTCTGGGAGTCGTTTCTTCAAACTGACATAAATGATTCATATCCTTCAAGTAACTTAAGTGTCTCATTTGCACCTAAATCTCGACGACTGACTCCTACGCTGCGCGGATACACAGCACAAGATAAAGAGTGAAATAAGATAGGTATATAATTTGTATCTTTGAGAAACGAAAGGAACAAAACTAGATTTCGGTTATAATTGGATGACTCCTTGTCGTTCCTATTTGGCATCATGCTAGTGAACGAGTCAACCAGTAGGAGTTGCGTAAGGGAAAATGAGATGCAAATGGATCTGATAGATACTAACATAATGAAAGAATGAAAATTCTTTATTATACCTTACAAGCTAAACACAACAGATATAAAAATAAAAAATAAAACAAATAAATGTAAGCATAATAGGCGGTCTTATCGCTTAACAAAGCGATCTCTTCCAGACAACCTTTGGATGGAGAGGATCATTGCTTAATGGAAGATTGGCCGAGGTGTAAAAAGAATAAACTTAATAATAGAAAAAGAAAAATTACTTAACCTTAAATACATAAATACTTTTATATAAATAAATATCATATATAAAATAAATAAACATGTACTTACATACATACATATATTAATAATATTATAGATCAGATGAATAAGCACGACTCTTCATGGAGATAAAAGTTTTTGAGTCTAGCTTTGAATACGGAAGGTGAGGGGGATTTCCTAATGGAGACCGGCAAGGCATTCCATAATCGGACAGCTTGTACGGAAAAGGAGTTTGCATAGAAATTGGTTCTATGCATCGGTGTTTTGAGAAGGAGTTTTTCAGCGGATCGGAGTGTTCGGGAATTTGTGCAATGAAGGAACTCGAAGCGTTCCTTCAGATAACAAGGCATAGACATAGGCATAGAGATTACAAAGGATGTTGAAAAGGAGGGATAGGATGTGAGTATTCCGGCGAAGTCGAATGGGGAGCCATTCGAGTTTATTACGAAATTCGGAGATGTGGTCGTATTTTCAAGTCCGAAAATAAACCTTATTCAAAAATTTTGAAAACGCTCAAGCTTATTGAGCTATTCCTCCGTGAGGTCAAGATAGCAGGAATCAGCGTAATCTAAAATTGGGAGAAGAAGAGATTGTGTAAGCGCAATTTTAATAGCTATCGGAAGAAAGTTTCGCAGTCTCTTTAGCAAACCAGCAGAGGCAAGTAGCTTCCGGCTCACAGATTCGAGCTGAGGACCCCACGACATACAGCTATCCATGAGATGCCCAAATTTTTTACAACTTTTGAGTAGAGAACAGTTACATCATCAAACTTAATTTGAGTTGTGTCAGATCTAGATGATACATACTGATAACTATCTATATCTGGTTCTATACTGCAATTGTTTCACGTGTACGTCAGAGCCGATGATCCGAATGATACAAATAACATTTTTCAGTGATTCAGATCTTAGACTGAATCCAGATACTGATGATCCAATCTCAAGCAAGAGTCATTTTTACCGCCTCTAGTTGCTTGCACTACATAATAATACGTAAACGGTACCTGACCCTCTCCGGCTTCGCAGAGTAGCAAGTAGATGGGTAATATTTATTTTACCATTACTCAAGTCATGTATACAGGGAGCTTCGAAATTATGTTAAACCAAAAAGGGACTATTTTTACCATTAAAGTCATCATTCGTATTTATTTCACAAACTTTGTAGCCCGCTTTTAAATCACTGGTTTTTAAACCCTTACCTAGCGTACCTACTAGCATACCTTTTACGCCTTAACATATAAGTACTTACCAAATTTTTGAACTGAAGTTTTGTACCGAATTCATTTCATATACTAAGTAGTACCAGAGACCAGTAATATAAATAGACTGTCAAGTCCATTGAAAAAAACGTAATCCGCAAAAAGCTCAAAATCCCGTATTATTTCTAGATGGCGCTGTCTCATAGCCTGGAAACTTTCATAGCGGCCATTGCAACCAAACAAATTAAAATATATTTTCACTACAACACACCAAAATTTTTCTGGTTTTTTTTAGAATAAGTAATATTGTCCATGCAACAAGATTTACCGATTTTATTTCATATTGATTATTTACCACTTTCGTATGCTTAATCACAGATGGCATAGGAATAAGATGAAAGGTAGCATACAAAAAAACGCATTGTTTTTTACCTAGATGGCGCTTAACACAAAATTAAATGGCAGATTTTTTTACTTCTAAGGGTATCGTCGCCTAAAAAAACAATGCAATGTAGGTAGTTAGCCATTATATACTCACTACAGCAAAAATCCTACGCTGCAGGATTTTTAAGTTGGCGAGTCTATCGCTATAAATAGGTACCTACCTATTTATTGGAGACACATTAATTCAAACTGTTTTGTTCTAGTTTAGAGCATAACGGTTTTAATTACTATGCTTTCTTTCACCATCAGAGCTCTACGGGCCAAGCCAATACGATTCTAAACCTAATGATGCTGATTTCCTAGTGCTCGATTTAAAAATTAAACAATATTAAATAAATAATATGAAATAATCAAACTTTTTATTATTAGATAATCAAAAATCAAAAAGGGGTTTAAATATACTAATGAAGACCTTTCATTTGACGTCTCATTTGACCTAATAGTCTCATTTTTATTTTTTTTACCCCTATTGAACCCCAATATCTCAACAACCCTCCAAAAATTTTTAACTCATTTGTCACACCAAAATTGTGCTATCATTACCTACCTATATACCAAATTTCACGATGATCGGATAAACGCTTCGAAAGTTATCCTCGGACAAACAAACATACATACATACAACGCCGATTTGTTGATTTGGAGATCTCGCTTCGCTCGATCAATAACTAGTGGTTCGCCCCGAACTGAGATCTCGCGAGTGTCTAATAAAAACAAAAAAAAATCATAATCTTAGTAGGCAAGCAGAATTATTGTACTGAGAAATCCAAACGCAAAGAAATTCACCCGAAAGCCGAAAACAAAACAATTAGCCACAAGAAAATGAGCGGGAACGAGTGGGAACCATGAACTGACTGACATTGAATGACAGCCAGCAAGCAAGCAAACAGCCACGCTGTTTGCATCTAATTTGTTGCATGCTGTGTTGCCAAACCTCACTTCTCAAAAGTTACGACTAGCAAGTCTAAGAAATTTTGTTGCACTTATTATATGTAGTGTACTTATGTAATTAAGTTTATTATTTTAGTAATAACGTATTATCTTGTAGTATGCATTTGCCGGGTACTTACAAATGAATTTTATTTTGTTTCAAAAAGTATTCTACATATCTGTACATATCACTACAAATAGGTACGTATTTTACAAATAGGTATTTCCGCATTTAGGTGATAATGGTACGATCATAGACCTAAGTAATGAATTAAATATATCTATTTATTATTGCACCAGCAAGGCATTCCTTTCCTAAAAAAACCCTATTTTGACGGAAACTTTCATGTTCTGGCAATTCCGATAAAACTGTGCGCAAGTCTCAAAAAATACTAAAGACTGAAGTTTTAACGAAACTGAAGACCGGCAACATCGCATACCGTGCAAACTGACAACGTCGCATTAATACTATCGCGCACGTTAAATTGGAAATAGCGCCATCTATTTTTTATCGTTTTTTTCGTGAGCGGTAGTAAGCTAGATGTTGGCTAGAGGTCACATAAATATAATGATTTGGAACTCCTAGCGACATCTCGCGTCCTAACAGGTAATCAAATATCGAGTTACATTAATTTGTTCGAGACTGGCAGTCTATTTATATTACTGGTCTCTGGTAGTACTTTCCTCCAACAAAAACAGCAGATTTTTAACGATTGTTTCTTGAATGATAATAACCGGATTTCGAAATGTCTGTAAAGCATAATATAAGTACCTTAGTCTACAAAATGGTCCTACAACCCTGTGTTTAACCTTGGCATTTGCCACTTTAGAATAAGAGGCCCGTATGCCAAACTTTTTAAAAAGTCCAGTTCTAAAATCAAGGACTAAGTGTAATATATATATATAATATATAATAAGTGTAGTAATGAGGCAATAAATAAATAAATAAATATTGCTGGACATTTCACAGTGTTATATTGATAATGATTGATTTGATTGATTGAATGGATGATGATAAGTTTGGGCCTTGGCCCAAACTAGCAGAGTTTGTCCTATGGAACCAGATAACCATATACGTACTTTTTTTTTGTAAATACATACTTATAATATATAGAAATACATCCAGACCCGAACAAAATATCTGTAGATTATGCAATCATTTGTTCTGCGGCGGGAACCGAAACCGAATACATTTATTTAGGTTGTATCTCTCAGAAACGTATCGCTATAGATATGTATGTTTATGTATATTTTTTTTTTGTATTTGTTGTTGGTATATTTACTTATGTATATTGTTTTATTTTATTGTAAGTGATCAGCGCTCTCCTAAAATTTCGTTTTTGTTTTGTTAATGTAGGTACACCTCCCTCCATCATTGTAATGTTACAAAAGTCCTCTCCATCAAAGGTTGTCTGGAAGAAATCGCTTAAGATTCGCTAAGCTATAAGACCGCCCATTGTACTTGTTGCTGTGTGATTTTTTTCTTTTGAAGTGTACAATAAAGTATTTTCATTCATTCATTTATTAATAGAAATAATATACAATTATTTACATCACACTAATATTATAAGTGTGAAAGTTTGGATGTTTCTTTATTTGTTTGTTACTCAATCCCGTCGTAACGGCTGAACTGATTTTGATGAAATTTAGTATATACGTAGACTAAAACCTGTATTACCACATAAGTTACTTTTTATCTCATAAATCAGTTCCCATGAGATAAAAATAGGGTGTCAAGTTCCAACAGCAAGTTTAGCTTTATTTCTAGGTTACGTAACGTCTAGGTACGTTTAGTAATTTAACGCGTACGAAGTCGCAGTTAACAGTTAGTGATTTTATAAAATACAAAAGAAACAGCTGAATCTCAAACAGAAACAGTTGAACAATGAGCGTTGCAAACGATCTATAGATAGCTCAACAGCTCCACATTGCCCCGCTGAATTGCAATGCTTATGCGTTAACTAACACAGATGAGTGCTAGCTCTCGGATTACACGTCGCTTCATACGCCCAGAATGATTTTAAAAACGCGATGGGCCCGATATCCCACGGACCCCGGGTGAAGTTTAGTATCAAAAGTAGATCTACTCAACAAATCTGTAAAGTGTTCCAGTTTGCGAGTCGCCCATTTAATCCTTCCACCGATAATGGTTTTGAGCGTTTCCTGAAACTATAAGCTTTTATTTTCCATCCTGTAATAATTCGTTCAGTTTTTCTCGGCTTAAAAATACCCGCACTCTTAGAACTATCAGAATCTCTAGCGAAGCACAGAGCTTAAACATTATTTTCATAAATATGAAATGGAGTTTTAGTTTATACCTAGAATAAACACGCGCAGTGGAATACAAAGGAATTGTATATCATCAGAATGATTTTAGCAACTTTAGTACATAATCAAGTTCCATCCTGAAATGATAGCAAACTAGAATGCATAAATAAATAATGCTGGACATTTCATACAGCGTCATCTAGCCCCAAACTAAGAAAAGCTTGCTCTGGGAACCAGGTAACTGTTATATACGTATTTACTTTATTTTTGTTAATACATTCTTATTGATCGAGCGAAGCGAGATCTCCAAATCAACTTGGGCAAATCGACGTTGTATGTATGTATGTATGTTTGTTTGTCCGCGGATAACTTTCAAAGCGTTTATCCGATCACCGTGAAATTTGGGACATAGGTAGTTAGTGATGGCACAATTTTGGTGTGACTCAATGAGTCAAAAACGTTGAGGGGTTGTTGGGGTTCAAGAGGGGTAAAAAACAACCAAAATGTGACTCAACAGATAAAAGGTCATTGTGATTGTGATTGTGAATTTCGAACCCGTTTTATTTTTAGTTTAAACTTTGTATTTTTAAGTTATAAGCCATAATATAAACTGAACTTCGACAAAATTCACAGGGTACACCAGTGACCCCACAGAGCTGAAATTTGGTATGCGTGTAGCTTTAGTGGCACAAATATTGGCAACATTCTGAAATCCAGAATAACTGCAATTTCTACCCCAAAAAAGACTAACCAAATAACATGAACTCCCGTTACCTGTAATTTGAATAAAACTGTAGGTCAAGTTGGTGGGTTATGCATTTCGTGGCGCTATTTTAAAAGTCAAAGATTACGAATAATATTTTTTTGTTTTTATGGGAGACTCGCGAGATCACAGTTCGGGGCTAACCACAAGTACCTACCTAATATACATATAGAGACAGCTAAACCCGGAACAAATATCTGTAGTTCATGAGAACATTTAATCCGCGCTCTTCTTCGCAACTTGACTGTTTACAGTGTTTACACTGTTAGCGTATAAAAACCTTTTTAAGGCCCTAATCTTGCTTGAAATATCTACCTTGAGTGCGCAGTTATATTTGGCTGCCCGAGTTGCTAAGCTACTTCTGAATGCTTCTGTACAAAAGGCAAGGGTAATATTTATTTTGCCAAGAAAGGGAATCAAATGTGACGTGCATTCCGTCTGAGCTACTAATAACATGAATATAAATTGAAACATCGCCAGGTATAGGTAAACACTACGTTCACTTTACCATGAGCTCTGACAATCGTAAATTTTTGCCCGATAAAGAACTGGAGCTAGTTAGTTTAGATTCTTATTATAACCATTTGGAATCCAAGCCACATATATATTTATTAATAACATAATTTATATACTTCATTGTCATCATCATCATACCATCCATAGGACGTCCGCTACTGAAAATAGGTCCCAGCAATTCCAGAGCGCATAACTATTTTAATTTTAACTAGCTGTTGCCCGCGACTTCACACGCGTTACACTTTTAAATGTGTAGGTAACCTAGAAATAAAGCTAAACTCGCTGTTGCAACTTGACCCCCCATTTTTGTCCATGGATTTATGGAATAAAAAGTAGCTAATCCAGGTTATAATCTACGTTTATACCAAATTTCATCGAAATCGGTTCCGCCGTTACGACGTGATTGAATAACAAACAAACAAATAAACAAACATCCAAGCTTTCTTATTTATCATAATGTAATGTAAAAAAAATGCGAAACACACTAAATTAAACTTCTAAGACGAACTAAAAGAAAACTATTTTCTTCTGAACAAAATGTACTAGTCCTTACCATTTCAAATTTCGAATTCTACGTCCCTATGAGGCCGTGTCCTAAAAGTGCATAACATCTTTAGGCTCAGAAACCTTCAAATGAGGTACTAAAATAGTACGGTGACTTTGGAGACATTCCAATTTTAAAGAGTTGTTCAATCATTGAACATGAATGTTCATACATAAGTACGAACATTACTTTATTCATGTACACACTTCAATTTATTATTCTTGAAAAACCTAGTTATGCGTTATTGAAATGCTCAGCATTGCAGAGTCAGCTCGACCCTAATACAAAGGTTATAAACCCAATAAAAGATGCTGTGTTGGGTATGTACACCGACGACACACAAATATAAAATTGTATTAGTGTTCATAAGGAAAAAATATATATAAACTAAAATATAAATCAAATAAAATCACTTACCAACAAGTCGTCGAGTTTCACTCATCTCCAAGCTACCTAACTAGAAGACCCGGGGAACCCCTGGACCAGCAGCCCAAGAAGTGCCTAGCAGCCGCTAGAGGAGCAGCCCAGGCCCCAGCAACCGCTGGTCCAGCCGCCCACAGAAGTACCTAGCAGCCGCTAGAGGAGCAGCCCAAACCCCAGCAACCGCTGGTCCAGCCGCCCAGAGACGCCCCCGGCGCCCGTTGGACGACCAACCCAGACGTGCCCAGCAACCGCTGGAGGAGCTGCCCTGACGCCCCCAGCGCCCGCTGGACGAGCCGCCCGGTCACATTCAGCGCCCGCTGGACGACCGGCCCCTTCTGAAATTCAGCATCCCCTCACTGCGGCCAAGACACCTTTAGCCGTCCGTAGATCGGTCTTGTGAGTCTGCTTGACCGGCAGTGAGAAATCCCTGTCCTGTGTACATTGCACGCCGTACACAACCCCCTCTCCTACCAACCTTCCGTCTGTTACCTTAGGGTTCATGGTAACAGACATCCCGTACTATCTATATATACATTATATGTTTATATGGTAGGTTAGGGCACACACCGTTCGTAGACACTCTGTCTACGCGACGTAACTAAGTAGGCAGGTACAGTAGGGTAGAGCAGGGTTAGGTTGAGACACTTAGTGCTTCGCGTACGCAGGCCAAGTACTAAGTACTAGGTGTCTCTGAATTAGGTAGCAACTACGTATTTTCACCTACTAGTCACACACCCGTGCGTCAACCTAGGGCGCATGTAGGGTTACGTGCCGATTGGTAGGTGATCTTGCGACAAGAGTATTTGCCAATATTTATAAGTGAGTTCAAACTTTTTTGAATAAAATCGGCTTGAGTTTTCAAACGTGTGTCTAAATAAAATGTAATTTAAATCAAAAGCACTAAGGAGTATTGATATCAACTTCGAAGCAAATCACCGCCAACATAACTTTCTACCCCTTTTTAACCCTGTTAAGGGATGAATTTCAATAAATACGAAACACATCTTCCATCAATGCTGTTAAAAAAGGTTTATGCAAAATTTGAAGTAGATTGGACCCAGGAATCACGTTGTCCCATACAAGCTTTTTGTTCTGTTTTTGTTTTGTTTCCGTTTTGGTTCTACGTTTTTGATGCGTACAGCATGGAACACTTTGCCGTCGTCTGTTTTTCCTAAAGAATACAATCCGGGCCTCTTTAAGGTTAGAGTAAATAGGTTTCTTCTAGATCTTCGTGCCTCATCTTAGACCACATCATCACTTACCATCAGGTGAGATTGTGGTCAAACGAAGTTCTATCCAATTAAAAAAAAAAAAAAAGCTTTGCCCCCCTTCCTTTCCCCCCCTTACGGGTAGGATTTCGGAAAATCCTTTCTTATCGGATGCCTACGTCATACAAAGAATACACCCTCCAAGTGTCAGGTCTCTACGATCAGTGGTTTAGGCTGTGCGTTTACCCGTCAATCAGTCATACAGGACAAACCCTTTTATATGTATATATTAGTATATGTCTTGGTATCGCGGGTTCCTATAAACATCGGTAAAGAAGTTGACAAATTGTTTGACACTTTAAGGAGACACGTATCATTGGCGGTTAACTACGTTTAATGGAACCGGCCATTCAACTCTTAATGTTTACTGATATCTACTGCATGTAACTACACGAAAAATATTACTCATTATTATGATTAAATACGTTGGTACTTATTTTTTTATGGTTCCGTACCCAAAGGGTTAACGGGACCTATTACTAAGACTTCGCTGTCTGTCTAACAGTCCTAAACTGACTGACTAAACAGTCCGTCTGTCTGTCTGTCTGTCCGTCCGTCACCAGGCTGTATCTCATGAAACGTGATAGTTAGACAGTTGATTTTTTTACAGATGACGTATTTCTTTTGCCGCTATAACAACAAATACTAAAAACAGAATAAAATAAATAGTTAAGGGGACTCCCATACAACAAACGTGATTTTTTTTGCTCGATATTGATAACGGCAACAGACAGACGCTTGAAATATGCACAGAATATTTAGTTATATATTAACTTTAAAAATAAATAGTTAAATTAAAAGAAAACAAATATTTAAGGGGGGCTCCCATACAACAAACGTGTTTTGTTTGCCATTTTTATAGTTAATGGTACGGAACCCTTCGAGTCGACCTCGAGTCCGACTCGCACTTGACCGGTTTTTTTTCTATAAAAAGAGTATCTATATTTTTTATCTCTCTTATGATATAATAATCATTATTATAAATACGGGGTTTATCACGTATCATTTTATCGGTGTTTTGACCTACAATGTTACGGTACGTAAAACCCCCGTATTTATTATAATGATTGAAATAAATCACGAAAGTTTACTAGATAAAATAATATCTGATAATAAGTAAAATTATTTAAAGCTAGATCAAATCTATATAATTATAGCATAAATAAAAATAAATACATAAATATTGCTGGACATTTAACACAGCGCTATCTAGCCCCAAACTAAGCAGTGTTTGTACTATGGGAACCAGATAACTGATAGAATACTTATATACTTTGTTTTGTAAATACATACTTATAATATACTAGTTGTATGCCCGCAGCTTCGTCCGCAATTTTCTGGATTTCGACAACAGCGCCACCTACCGGGTCCAATTGTGAATCTAAACTATCCAGGGACCCACACAAACACATACAAAAAAAATCATTCAAATCGGTCCAGCCGTTTAGGAGGAGTTCAGTGGCATACACACAGTAGAATTATAAATATAAAGATAGAAAAACAAACAGACCCGGAACAAATATCTATAGATCATGTAAACATTTGTTCCAGGACGGGAATCGAACCCGCTTCCTACTGCGTCTCAGCCGGCTATTCGTCCACTGCGCCACGGAGTTCGTCAAAAAAGCACCCAGGTAAGCTTCTCTTGCATGTGTAGAACTACACATGTGACATTATATGCAGCGTCAAAACTTATGTTACAGTAACCAAAATATTGGTTTGTGGGTTCAATATAGCTCGCGGCGAGCGTGGCCAGGTGTTCAAACAATGTGCCCGTGAGCAATGGATATTTATGTCTATTACCGAACCCTTTTGGATAATGTTGTAGTTCCATTGATGGCTGGGATTGTTTCAATGTGTAAGCGGCGCGGTATTTGTTCTGCTCAGCTTATTAGGAATTAAAAAAAAATAGATCGTGCTGTATGTGACTATTGTTAATCCTACATTAACTGGCTGCGACTGCGGGAACCCTTTTAAAGCATGGCTCACATGCTTACCTATCTGTCTTTATGCCCTACCACCTACCCAAAAGATGATTTAAACAAAGCCACTGACAACGCAATAGAAGTGACAAATTTTTATTCATCCATAATTTGATTGGGAAGTGAATCGTTGACTCGAAAGAAAAATTGGGTATTTTTTATCTTGTATTTGTTTTTTATTTTGTTTTAAATACTCTAAGAATATTACTGAAGAATATAACATATAACTTAACTCTCTAAGAATATAGCCACGAATCACACACACAATCACGAATCGTGAACAACATCGTACAAAAAAAAAACGATTTCTCAATGAGAGGCGTGTGAACGAGCCGTTAGATCCAAAATTTAACGCATTTTTGACATAACTTTAATTTTAACACGCCTCAAAAAGCCGCAGTGTGATGTCGTAGCCTTAAAGCGCGTCACACACGATAAAGACAGGGCCGGATATAAATAAGGCGGATTAGGCAACTGCCTAGGGGCCCCGCACCGACTAGGAGCCCGCGGGGGCCTAGTAGATGCAGGCCACGCACCAAAAAAAAAAACGTTTCATTCGTGACATTCTCCAATAAGATCATTTCAATGAAAGCAAAAAGCAGGAGTCAATCTGATTGACTCGACTTTAGTAATAGAAAAAATATATTTTAAAAAGTAAGGGTAAAGCAAAGGGGCCCCGAGAATTGCTTTGCCTAGGGGCCCCGATAGGATTAATCCGGCCCTGAACAAAGGTGCTATAATATTGTATCATATGATAAAATATCGCTCGCCAGGCAATCCCATGGGCCATCACACACGACGAAGATAATAATAATATTTTCGTCTTACATTGGATTGTATGGCATAAAATATTACAGAATCTTTTTCGTTTATGACGCACTTTAAAAATTAAAATAAAGCAAACCAAACCAATTTCGATAATCAAATTAAAACGTGTACCATTTAATGAAACGAGCAGCGCAGAGACTGGGTGCCTAACGTCGCTCGATGATAACCGCATCCGATGCAATTACAGTAATCCGACCACCGCGTACATCTGTTGAAATAAAACCAGCCAGGCGCGCGGCTGTTTCATATGGAAGGGTGCCGTAGGCATTTTTGAATAAATAACTCATAGTGTTAGTCTGCACCTAACACTCCAAAGTGCCAGAAAAATTGTAGGTATGTTTATTTTATTCGTGAAAACTAGATTGTTTGAGAGTAATACAAGTTATATTCGAATGACTATATATGAATATATATATATATATAGCTATATATATATGAATGGCCGTCGAAGCAGTGCACCTGTGGAATGCTTTGTCAGTAGACGACCTCCGTGGCGCAGTGGGCGTATAGCCGGCTGAGACGCAGGAGGTAGCGGGTTCGATTCCCGCCACGGAACAAATGTTTGTAGATCTACAGATATTTGTTCCGTGTCTGGGTGTTTTTTTATGTTATAAGTATGTATTTACAAAAAAAAAGTGTATATAAGTATTCTATCAGTTATCTGGTTGCCATAGTACAAGCCCTGCTTAGTTTGGGGCTAGATAGCGCTGTGTGAAATGTCCAGCAATATTTATTTATTTATTTATAATAGCCGACTCGCCGAACTTCGTACCGCCTTGACATGCATACGACGCGGGCTGTCAATGAACGTTGCCGGTAGATTAGCTGCATCTATGTATGAGGAAATGATTTTTTTTTTCATATTTTTTGCGTTAATTTTCCGATATTTTAATAGTTATTCTGCTATTCGGGGCGGTGAGAAATCCAACAAATTAAAGAGCTTCAAAATCGGTCTAGCCACCCTGGAGTTATAAATGGTGTAACTACCCGACTTTGTTTTATACATATAATAGATAATAGGCAAAGCGACGTCTCGGGTTGTGTGCGTGGATGACTTCTAAAGGCATTATCAAATGAAGGCACATATGATGCGGTCTCGGTTATAAAATTCCATATGCCAACTCTGCTTTACAAACAGAAAAAAGTCTTGAGTCTTGAACGACTCTGCTCTTGAATGTTTTTATACAATAATGGAAAGTCAATAGAAAAATTCATAAATACCTACCACGACACACAAAATAAACGGCGAGGATCACATATCTCGCATTTTTTTGTTTGTTTATTGTATTGTTTGCAACACGCGTAAACTTCGGGCTCGGCACTGTCAAACGCCACTCGTATAAATTGTCAGTAAATTGACAGCTTTGATGGGTAGAATTTTTACGCTTTTTCTAAAAGAAGTAACAATACTGCCGTCAAGAATGAATGTACAATGTTAACTGAGGTTTTACTGCTATCATTTGACTACGGTATCCTAAAAAGGAATAGATGTACATATTGGGCTATCAATTGATTTGTTTGGCCACAAATATAGAAACTAATCGAGGCTTTTTGGCAGAGTTTGGTGCTTTTATAGTGTAGCAGCTTTTTTACATGGCTCTACTTGCATTCTAGTACATAGGTAGTTACTAAAATTATCTTTACCACTTTATATAATACTAGCGGCCCGTCCCGGCTTCGTACGGGTGGACATTTATTTAAACATTTTTATTGCTTATTTTTTTTACACCTTGGGTTAAATTATTGAAATTTTACTAGGGATTTAAAATTTTTTTCTAGTAATAAATATAGCCTATGTTACTTAAGGATAATGTAACATTCTAATGGTGAAAGAATTTTTGAAATTGGACCAGTATTTTTTGAATTTATTCATTACAAACATACAAATCTTTTCTCTTTATTTTTATGAGGGTAATGTTTTATTGAAACATCGAGTATAATTACTAGCTGTTTCAATAAAACATTACCCTCATTTTGCGCAGTTAGCTAAAAAGTAGCCTATGTCCTTTTCCATCGCCTTGCAAAATTTTATTACGATCCATTTAGCCGTTTAGTCGTGTAAAGGTAACAAAAAAACTAAAAAACAAACAGAGTTATGCATGTATTATATATATAAACCTTTCTCTTGAATCACTTTATCGATTGCTGAAAATTGCACTAAAATCCGTTTATTAGTTTAAAAGATCTAAGCGAACAGACAGCGGATGCGACTTCATTTTATACTACGTAAAGATAAAGATTATACTAGCTGACCAATCCGCAGCTTCGCGCGCGTAGTTTTTCAATTAAAACATAACCCTCTTTCTGCGCAGTTGGGTAAAAAGTAATCTATGTTACTCAGGGATAATGTAGCATTCTAATGGTGAAATAATTTTTGAAATCGTACCCGTAGTTTTTGAGTTTATTCGTTACAAACATACAAAAATACAAATCTTTCCTCTTTATTATATTAGAATAGATTAGAATTAGTATAGATTAATTATATTATATTATTAGTATAGTTAAGGAATAGGTATGTATCCTAAGATTAATTCAATATTGGTATTTAGGTTAATACCAATATTGTTATAGGCACAATGTATTAGCAAGCTGAATTGGCAGTGGGCAGAGCACATAGCTCGAAGAACTGACGGCCGTTGGGGTAAAAAGGTTGTCGAGTGGAGACCAGGCATTTTTTCTTGTAGCTTAATTTTAGAATTATAGCCTTCTCTATATAAATTTTAACTATGCCAAATCTTACACTCCTCCGTACGCGCAATCAGCTAATAAAAGGGACAGAGACAGTCTACTCTAAAAATGAACGCCCCTCCATTTCATTACTGTGAGTCAACACCACATAGACAATTCTAAATAAGCCTTGTGATTACAGTAAATAAAGAACATTTCGCTTTGATGCAATTAAATGGAGGGGCGTTCATTTTTAAAGTAGACAATTTTTACAAAGTTTTGTCTTCGTTTTATCTAAACATGATAAAAATAAATAACAAAAACTCTCTTAGTAAAAATACTGATTTTAGTAATCATAAAAATCAAATAATTCTACTGTCATTATCATCATCATATCAGCCATAGGACGTCCGCTGCTGAACACAGTTGAATTTTACATCAATTGTTTTATTTCGCTACCTTATTTCAATCGCTAAAAATTACAAAGGAAATATCGAACAAAAACATTTTACCTGTTAGTAGTCATTAGTTTACAAATATATAGTGACCGACCGAAAGTTTGGTTTCGGTTTTGGCCAGTTTCGGCCAAGAAATCTAGTTTCAGCCAAAACATGGCTGAAACTTTCGGCCGCGCCGAAACTTGAATTCTTTCGTGAATAATCGTGCGTCGTTTGGCGAACTTCGCAGCTAACTCGTGCTCGCACGCCGCGCAGTAAATAAAAATCTCAAAAAATAAATATTAGATTAATCTTTAAAATATTGTGAACACATTAATTAAAATATTTAATTGAGAGTCTGTAGTTACGTAGTATATAATATGTCTAAGTCTAACTGAATGTTGTTTTTTGAAAAGTTTATTTCTAAGTCTTATTTAGTTTATATTTTCATAGCATAAAAGAATAAAACATATATTTGTTACGTAAGTAATTAAATGATTGTCTTTTTATTTTATTTAACACTATTTAACTGTCTGCATGTATAAAATACATTGTATATGCAAATAAATTTGTAAAAAATTCACTAGATTTCAGTATACAATAGAAATTTATAAGGTGCGGTAAGTTGAAAATTACAGCCGAGGCGATATTGCTAAGAAAGCAGAGGCTGTAATTATCAAAGCGCACGTATGTCATACGACGTTTTATAACATATTTGCGAGGAAATAAATAAAACTCGGACTTTCTTAAACGAATAAATCTTTAATCACTTGTTAAAGCAGTTAGAAAAATTTGATCAATTTGCAAAGTTGATTATTACGTTGCCAGTTGGTATTTTTAATGTTGTCAAGTTATTATTATTATCTCCCAACGTTAATTTTATTCATAAAATGTTGACCACTTTTCTGGCATAAAAACTCTTTGCTAAGATTTAAAAAATTACCGTTTGTTTTAGACGGAGCATCTTGATTTACCTTATTAAAAAGAAACTCGTGCGTTTTACATTACAATAACGCACAAGTACGTAATGGCATATATTACGATATTGAAATTGGTGAAATAAGAGACCCTTTACGAGCAAATGTGTTATAAATATGTTTAAGTAAGTTTCGGTTTCGGCCGAAATTGATTGAGATTGATTAAGCAAGACCGGAAAACCTGTTTCGGTCGGACACTACAAATATAATGCCACCAAATGCTTTATTAACACAATAGGTCCCTGAATATGAACACTGTGTAAAGCACGACATTATTACAGCATTCGAGGTTACAATGTGGCTTATCGGCTAACATAAATTAATATAATTTCCCTTTAATGATCTACCTACTTGCAGTGTTGCCAAATCGAGTAAATGAAGTGGTACAGGTATGGTAATGTTTCAGCTATTAAAACATACTAAAACAATGTGCACATAAGTACTTCAATTTCAATTTCAAAAGCCTTTATTTAATAATCTTAATACTAAGTATACAAAATTGTTATTTATTCTATGGCATCGGTATTGACACGATTGTGCTATTCAGCATAGGCCTCCCCTAGACTTTTCCAAAGCACGTGATCGTGAGCCTTTCTTCTCCACAGCGCTCCTGCTATGACTTTAAAATCTTCTTCCCATCCTTAGAATGATCTTCCTCTGGATCATATTAGTACTTACCTAGTTTTAATCTGGTAGGCTATGATAAAAAAAATATAATCAGGCAAATCTGACTACCACACTTATTTTGAGGAGCGTTTTCTGATGCAAAGATAACTCTTTAATGTAATTAACACACAGAAACTACATACCCTAAAATAAAACAAAAAAGGCCATACAATGGGCAGCCTTAACTTATTCATTTTAACTTAACTTAAAGGTTGCCTGGAAGAAATCTCTTTCAGCGATAAGGCCGCTCATTGTACTATATTTAGCATTAATTAGTTTTTTTAAGTATTCCTGGTGTACAATAAAGCATTATTCTAATTAATATTAACATGATCTATACGAATTTTCATTACCCCAGATTTTTATCTATCTGAATTACAAGTATAGTATTTCTTAGGGCCTATGCACACGGCGTATTTTAAACGCGTAGAAGACGCGCTTTTTGTCGATTCAAACTTACTTATATAAGTACGCGCGTTTGATTCAATACAAATGCTGAAATCCGCTTATGGGGAGTCTACGGCACCGAAAACGCGCGTCATCTACGCGTTTAAAATACACTGTGTGGATAACCCCTTATCTGAGTTTGAATTATTTTAAGAATTCCTAGAACAAAAAGAGATCTCTATCGGAACTGAGAATCAACATAAAACACCTAAAGTACCTCTATTTATCTAAAGGTATTTGTCTGTTTACTTCTACAAGGAGATTCAATGCTCACAGATTCAATTCAACAATAGTAAAACACTCGGTACAAGCAACATGAACGGCATTGCGATCCCGGGTCCAGATACCGAGAGAAGGCACCTAGATCGCATGCCGTGCAAAGATATTGACTACAGTGGGCGGTAATAGATTGAAGCCTGAAAGTAAGGACTGGAGCAGATCGAGTGGAATTTGAATAGATATCCATCTGATGTGCACCGACTATACAGGCTGTCAGTGAGGGGAAATCCTAAACGGTAAAAGATATCTGGTAAGACTTGCCTCACCGATTTTGATATAAATAAAAACGGCATTTTAAGATTTTGGATAAAAATTACACCTCGGGAATAGAAGGAACTCCTTTAAAACCCGTTAAATGTTTTATTAAGGGAATTTATAGAGTAGGTATTTGTAAAATTAATGTAAAACACAAACAATTATAGTTTACAACATCTTTGGATATTTCGGTGCCGGTTAACTTACCAACAAAATGGCCCGTGGCGTGTATAACATTTTTCCAAATTTTTTAAATACCTACAGTTTTTAATATATCAATCAAAATCAGTGACGCTCATTCATTCTTTTTTATATTTCTTACTGTTCAGGATTTCTCCTTGCTAACCCATTTTAATTAAATACCCTGTATACAAATCTGGCATTCATATCTCAGCTATCTAATTTATTAGACATTCAGTTTGGGTTGAGTGATTTTCTTAGATATTTACAAAAGAGGTAGGTAGACAACTTTGGACAATTGTGGTAGCAAATTTGAGCCTGAAACTTAGTAACAGTACCACAAAGAAGTAAATGTTTTATTTTTATTATATTTTATACGTATTTATGAAGGTATAATTTATTGTAATTGACAAAATAATTAAATACACTCTGTAACCCTCAATAAATCAATTAATATATTACTAGTGGTTCACCCTGAACTGAGATCTCACGAGTCTCCGATTATAACAAAAAAATATTATTTGTAAACTTTGACGATCAAAATAGTGCCACGAAACGAATAACAAGATAACTTGACTTATAGTTTCATTCAAATTACAGGTAACGGCAGTTCATGTTATTTGGTTATCTTTTTTTAGGGTACCAATGGCAGTTATTCTGGATTTCAGACTTTTGCCTATATTTGTGCCACTTAAGCTACACGCATACCAAATTACAGCACTGTGGGGTCACTGGTGTACCCTGTGAGTTTTCTCAAAGTTCAGTTTTTACTATGTCTAATAACTCAAAAACTATAAGAACTTTACCAAAAATAAAAACGGTGTTTAAATTTACTAATGAAGACCTTTCATCTGTCGGCCCTCATGACCTTATAGTCTCATTTTCATTTTTTTACCCCTCTTGAACCCCAATATCTCAACACCCCATTTTTTTAGATAATTTAGCCACACTAAAATTGTGCCATCACTACCTATGTATCAAATTTCACGATGATCGGGTCAACGCTTCGAAAGTTATCCTCGGACAAACATACATACATACAACGCCGATTTGCCCAAGTTGAAATAGAGATCTTGCTTCGGTCGATCAATTATTTTAATTTGTACCTATTTAGGAAGTTACCTATCATTCATTGAAAATTACAAAATAATAACAGCTATTCAACTATTAAATGTATTCGCCGAGTTCCTTTGTATTACCCCCCCCCCCCCCCCATTTTAACCATTTTAATTTTAGATTCAATGTAATAAGTTTACTTTAATTGTTAATGTTAGGTATATGTTTTGTTTTTTTATGGTACTGCGAATAAATGTTATTTTATTTCTTTTGTTTTCTTTCGAACTGTGCGAGTCTTTTAAATTAAAAAATAAAAAGTTCGCTAAGTGCTCAAAATTGAATCAATAATACCTTTAGTAGGTACCTATATTGTATTTATATCCTTTGAAAAGCCTTTGAACGAGCATCTCGTTAAATAAATCGATTAGTTCAGTCTTACTCTGTTCACTATTTCTCATCTTGGCATAGTGCTAAGAAATCAAACCGGTCTAGTCAACGATATCGGAGACATGATGGCTCCCTAGGCTACTTTTCGATCAACGTTGCTGGATTGACGGGATTGAATAAGCCGTGAAAGGACTATTGATTTATTCTTTATTTGTAAGTTTTTAGGGTGACTTGCAATGAGAACCTAAATATTATTAAGAATTGTCAAATCATACAGATACCTTCGTCAATATTAAACATATTTAAACTAGTGGTTCGCCACGAACTGAGATCTCGCGAGGGTCCCATAAAAACAAAAATATATTATTCGTAATCTTTAACTATAAAAATAGTGCCACGAAATAAACATACACCTTACATGACCTACAGTTTCATTCAAATTACAGGTAACGGGAGTTCATGATAATTGGTTACTCTTTTTTGGGGTACAAAATGCAGTTATTCTGGATTTCAGACTTTTGCCTATATTTGTGTCACTAAAGCTACACGAATACGAAATTTCAGCATTGTGGGGTTACTGGTGTACCCTGTGAATTTTGTCAAAATTTTGTTTTTACCATGGCTAATAACTCGAAAACTACAATGATTAATTAAAAATAAAAACAGGGTGAAATGCACTTAAGACTTTTCATTTGACGTCCCACTTGACCTAATAGTCTCATTTTCATTATTTTTACCTCTCTTGAACCCCAATATCTCAACAACCTCCTCACATTTTTATCACATTTAGTCACACCAAAATTTTGCCATCACTACCTATGTATCAAATTTCACGATGATCGGATCAACGCTTCGAAAGTTATCCTTGGACAAAAAAACATACATACCATACATACATACATACAATGCCAGTTTGCCTAAGTTGATTTAGAGATCTCGCTTCCATCGATCAATAATTATGTGGATTAACATGAATTATGAAAAAATACTGTTTGCCTCTCTTCAAATAAATAAATATTGCTGGACATGTCACACAGCGTGAACTAGCCCCAAACTAAGCAGAGCTTGTACTAGGCAAAGGCTGGCAGCCCTGGTTTCTTGCACCTACACTCTCTCCAAAGCAAACACAGATAGTATTAATTAGCAGCTGGGCCCAGTCTACAAACAGCCAATGAAGTATCACAGCACACATTTGCATAACAATTGCCTCTTAATCGAGTGAAACCTTACTGCATCTAATAACGTTTCAATTTCATGTTCTATAGCAGCAACTATGTAGAAAACAGGCACTTGTATATATTATAAGGTCTTTAAAAAACTGTTAAAAGACCACATATCAAGGGATTTCTCGCGGATTGAATAGATGCTAAAATATATAATATATATATACGCTTGAGACGCGCTCCGCTCTTACACTGTGACATGGTACTTAGTATAGATTCCTTTAGTTGCATGCACGGTGCGGTGGTTTGTTCAAATACAGAACTACCCACATATGTTTGTTGTAAAATAATAACATTAATGTTTTTCTATATTTGAATGTAGTATTAACTTACAAACAGTTAAGTGTGTACAATAGATTGCTACGCCAAATGGCACATCCTCTTTATTTTTTTAAGATAAATTGTAATTTTCTCTATAAGTGAATTTGTAATTCTTTTGAGAAATAAATACTTAAACCGATAAGGTAAGTATTGGAGGAAAACTTCGAGGTTATTTACATACGATATAGATATAGATACTTATTTATATACGACTACGAAGTTATTTCTAGCAAAGCTCTGCTTATTATGTCAACGTTGTTATAACAATCCCACTAATATTGATTGCGCGCGGGTTCGTAACAGGACACAGGATTATGATGAAATCAGGACTGGCCTTACAAAATGCCTTTGTTCCAAGAAACATTCAATAATATCGCCAATTCTTGTTCTTCGAGTAGGTACTTCAGTTTCTTCTACTCGCGAGGGACACAGCAATACACTTTACAACACTGTTCAAGTCTTCACATCACATCACATCGCTCTCAGCCCGTGTCGACCCACTGCTGGGCATAGGCCTCTCCTTGTTTCTGCCACTCTTCCCGATCCTGTGCCAGTCTGAACCACGTACGACCCACGGTCATATGGATGTCGTCGACCCATCTCGCTGGTGGACGTCCCCTATTTCGATGGCCAGTTCTCGGCCTCCACTCTGTTAGTGCTTTAGTCCACCTGTCGTCACTACGTCTGGCCAAGTGTCCTGCCCAACTCCAATTGAGCCCCAATATTCGCTTGCTGGCGTCTTGTACTTTAGTCTCCTTGCGAATTTCGGTATTGGGAACTCGATCTAAGAGTGTGATGCCGAGCATGGCGCGCTCCATGGCTCTCTGTGCTACACTTATTTGGTGCACAGCTTCCTTCGTGAGCCTCCATGTCTCGGCACCATAAGTCATAGTCAAGTTAGTTTCAAGTCTTATTTCACAGCAATTCATTTTAATTCGTTATTTTTGGCACAGAGCACACCACAGCACAGGCATTGTTTTAATCATCTTTCTTCGACTGATGATGGTAGTTAGGGTAGAAAGAGATAGGATGTTTTACATAGAGGAAAGATAAGGACAGAAAGTCAGTGTGCTTCCTACGTACATATAATATTTAATTATGGCCTAAACAAATATTATAAATGCGAAAGTTTGGATATTTGTTTATATGTTGGTTTCATCTTTTTCTGATTTCTGTGAAATTTGTTATATACGTGGATTATAACCTGGATTACCACATAGGCTACCTTTTATCTCATAAATCAGTTCACATGGGATAAAATTGGGGTGTCAAGTCAAGTTACAACAGCGAGCTTAGCTTTATTTCTAGGTTACCTACACATTTAGGAGTGTAACGCGTACAAAGTCGCGGGCAACAGCTAGTTATAAATATAGCTAACTATTGTATTAACCTCCATAGTTTTTCAGTACGCAGAAAAAAGTAATTATAATAGAACTACAATCTGAAGACTACCATAGGTGTCTTCTCGATCTTCGTGTTTCATCTTAGACGAAATCATCGCTTACCACCAGTTACAATCGTGATCACGAGAAGAACTATTTGTAATAAAAAAAAAATACCGCTGATAAGAGGCGTATCTGTTTTTTCTGTTTGTTTTCTGTCTTTTAGAAATATTTGTTATGGACTCCTTTTCCTCTCCCCGCTCCCCTAAGCAGCGTCCGTCGCCAACGGAGACAAGACAGAACAATAGAGTTCAGCTGCCATTTTAACATCCGCCATTGATACCGAATTTTATTGACATCGTGTGAAAACTAAAAAACCTAAATATCGCAATTAATTGGATTTATTTATATCCTAGACAGGTTGATCTGCTTATTTTTACGTTATAAAAGTGCTGGAAGAACAGACAGTGAAGTTTTTAAATGTAGGTATTGTGTAGCATATGGATTATGCACTGACCGCGCCAGAAAACCGCATGATCTCTGGAGCCAAACCCCTAATGCCTGGATAGCTGGAAAGAAGCATTATCATCTCTGGAATTGAAGCCAGGTAGGACGCTGCCCACAAAACTCTTGATTTATTCCTGTCTAGTATAAATGAGTGCGCTCGCTATGTTTAAAGAACAAGTAAAGTTTTTTTATTATGCTTCTTGTCAGAAATACCTACAATAATATTTTATAACATTCGCAGTCACCCTTCTTATCACCAGTCACCAGTAGTAGTCACCAGGCTCGATAAAATCCGTAACGAATACCTGCGAGGAAGCCTGGGCGTGCGCGAGATCGCTGACAAGATGCAGGAGAGTCGGCTGCGATGGTACGGTCACGTGAAGAGGAGGCCACCTGACTACGTAGGGAATTTGGCACTACAACTTTCCATCCCCGGTCGAAGATCTAGAGGTAAACCCAAGACAAGGTGGAGTAGTGTCAAAAGACATGAGAAAGTGCCACGTTTCTGATGACGACGTCGAGGATAGAGCGAAGTGGAGAAGAACAACTAGAAAAGCTGACCCCATCACCGTGTGGGATACATAGCTGGGAAGAGAGAGAGAGCAGTCACGCTTCTTATGTGGATAAAACTCGTATACCGGTAAATACAACAGCGCTAGGCACCTGCTTTATATGTGAACTCTGCGTAGGGTTATGTGCGTTGGCATTGCATGCGTTTAGATTAATTAGGCCGACAGCTTTACTAAGGCTGTGTCGGATCAAGTTATCTGATAGTTAGCAAGCGTCTATATCTCGCATTGACAGTATTTTGCATAAAGATTTCACGTAGACATTTTGTTGCATCTAGAATGATACAACAAAACAAAACAAAATACAATCAAACGAAATATAAATTTGTTATAAAATTGTATACAATGATTTGGTTACATTCTGTTGAAGTTAAATTGGAAATATCATTAACAACCGGACAAGTTTCGAATTAAACAACAACAGAATACAACCAAATGATTTTATACAATTTTATAACAAGTCTATGTTTATTTCCTCCTCGACCTCGGTGGCGCAGTGGGCGAATAGCCGACTGAGACGCAAGAGGTAGCGGGTTCGATTCTCGGCGCAGAACAAATGTTTGCATGATCTACAGATATTCGCCCACTGCGCCACAGAGGTCGTCATTAAATGTTATTCTAATTGCAACAAAATGTATCCTTGAAATCTTTATGCAAAATACTGCCGTGAGTCTATAATTTGTTTTCCAACATACGAAATCAGTTAAAATGGTCGTTGGAAGCGTCAAGTTTTCAATTTATGTTAATTGAGCGGGGACGGTGGGACTGCATTTCTTGTCACCGACGCGTGGCGCCGGAACTCACAGCAAACACCGGATAGGCCTATTAATGCCTTTGGCAAATAGTTATGAAGAAATATGTCTTCTGCCGTGGATGTAGTACCCATACCGACGACAGATGAAATCTCTCGAGAGATTTATCTATAATTTATATAAGCATTTTCAAATCGTTTAATATTAACGAAATGCTTTTAAAACAGCATTGGTATCGATAATCTTTTTAAATATAATATATTTTCCAACCAAGTTTAATTACGTTAGGTTAGTTTGTGTACATTTCTACCCGTTTTTTATTAATATCAAGAATTGACAAATACTAATAAGCCCAGCTTGCATAGCAATCCCTAAACGTAATAAGCGACTAAACATGTTTAAATTTGACGTATGTGTATGATTTGACAACTCTCTTAGACATATTTAGGCACTAAATACGTTTAGGGATCGTTGCGCAAGTCACCCTTGGAATTGTTAAATTCTGAGTGATTCGAGATAGTTGATAGAAGTGATTTAGAGTAGCCTTAGAGGGGCTAGTCTAAATCACTTATATCTAAATTCTAAATCAAAAACCAAATGGATACATTTTTTGAAATGGACTTTACTCTGACTAAATTGAGAGAGCACGCCAGGCGACCTTTTAAACTCTATCTCTTAGAAAATAGAGCTTACTAAAGAAGATAATCTCATCAAAAACAGCCCTGTACAGTAAAGCTATACAAACGACTCGGGAAAGCTGGGCCATAACTAGCTATTAATTAACTTTACTGAGGGTATTTGCACTGAATGGATAGCTTTTACAAGCAGTAGAGACACTAGGACGAATTTATTGTCGATTAACTTCTGCCCGCTACTTCACTCGCGTAGTAGGTACCAGAGGTTAAAATAGCTTTTGGCTATTTGGGTTGTCAAATATATGCAGTCAAATATAAAAATAACAGAAAAAAGTTTGCCTTGATAAATCGGTAAATTCCATGGTGCACACATTCGATGTTTGCCTAAAATAATGGACCATTGCCCTTAATTAAAGTAGGTCATTCATATACTCGTACATCTCTGATGCTGCTTTAGTCAGTTGCTAAAGATTAAAGGCTTTACTTTATAATCCTTATTAACTGTGTTTATCTGCGTAGCTTACTTAGTTAATGTTGTTTTAATGGTGTTTAACTTTAAACGCCCTGGCTTGACATGCAAAGTTCAGGCCCTAAATGATCAAATAATGAATAATTGCACTATAAGGCTAGGGTTGCCATACGTCCGGAATTTTCCGAACATGTCCGGTAATATAAGTTTTTGTCCGGAATTCTAAACCGTCCGAAATTTCTACAATTTAAGTAGGTAACGAGTAAAATAAAACATAACATAAACGAAATATTTATATAACAAATAAATTATCATTAATGTTATATTTACAAGACTGTCCGGAATTTTCATCAAATGTCAGGAATTTACGCCGGAATTTAGATTTTTTAATCTGGGAATCCCAAATATGCATTGTTTAAATTCAGTATTGAAAATTGCACAATGATTGAACATAAGTTTGAGCGAATATAAATTATATTTTTCTAGTACGTTAAGTACTAAAATTGCGCAATATATTTCATATTCCTTTAAAAAAAATTAAATTTCTTTGGGTTCCAAATGCTGTACACTATGACAGTAGGTATTGTACGATCTAATTGTAGGTCTAAAGGCCTTCATAGTAAAGATAAAAAGATAAAGCATCTTCATTAGTAACCTGACATATAATATATATATAGGTGTATTTAATAAGAAAACAGACATGGTAGTATTGCCTACGAGTCAATACTATGTTATAAGCGATGGTTTTTTTTTTGTTTTATACGTCTTGGAGATAGAACTAGCTTAAGACCCACGTGATTTTAAGTGTTAACCATCCCTATAACACAGTATTGCCTCCTCGGTCACGCACCTTAGATAACTACGTACGTGCCGATGCACTGCTCTGCGTCAACTTGAGGCATACAGGTGTACAGCTTCATGTGTCTGTAATTTCGCCGGCAGCCATGCCCATCAAACCTAACACAGAAATGCTGCTTGGCGACCGAAATAGTGTAGTGGCGGTATTCCGCCGAGCGAACCCTTTCAATTAACATCAGGTGGACTATATGTTTGTTCCACCTCCAGGTCGTAAAATAACAGGAATAGGTACGTATAAAGTCAAACGTTCCTTAAAAAATATGACATACATAGGTACCTACCTAATTAATCCAAATATTAATACGAACTCATTTTCACAGTTTAGAAATAGAACCCTTACGTAACCAATTAGTATTTTCAGTGAAATTACCAGTGCTAGTTCGGACCTGTTTATTTATGTAGTATTTCCCAAGACACCACTGGACTGGTCTCCTCGGCTCTCCACGTCCAGTGGCAGTTAATTTAGCAGATAATAGATGTAGCTGCAATTCGACCACAAAGAGAAGTATTCATTAGTGTTCAGTGCATGTTCTCTTTGACGATTTGCTTCAATCCCCATGTTATTCATATCACACAGCATAGTTAACTAGTACCAAAGCTAGAACAAAGTTTAACAGCTAACTGGGCAATTCTCTGGAAATCTATGCACACATTCAAGAAACTCGGCCTTCATGCGATAGAAAACAGTAATAATTTATACGAAATGCGTATCTTATGAGGAAAAACGAACGGTATGTCTGCATGTATCTAGAAACAATCCTTACCGATATAGAAGTCCGATTTAAACTAAGAACTCAGGTGGTTTCCATGCTGGTGTAACCTGACTAAATAGAGTACCCAAAATTAATAAATAATGCTGGACATATCACACTGCGCTATCAAGCCTCAAACAAAGCAAAGCTTGTATTATGAGAACTAGATAACTGATAGAATGCTTAATGTATTTTTCAGACTTTCGAGATCACTGTACATAATTATTGATTAAAACGGGTATTTATCGCGTATGTACCTTTTCTACTTGTTATCCCGACGTTTTGGCTGTGTTGCAACAGGCGTGGTCACGGGTTGACTGGAGTACTTGGAGCTACCGTCGAGAAGTGTGGGTAGCTGTATAAGCAGCGGCACGTAAGTCTAGCGCTGAGCGATACGCGGAGGGGATAGCTGCGCATGCTATTACAATTATAACTTTAATTAATTATTAGCTAAATAACGTTACTGACATTATTTTAATGTAATGTCAAATAGTAAGTCTAGCGCTGAACAAAATGTGGAGGATAGCTGCGCATGAGTACTCTCGCGCACGCAAATAATATTACCTATACTTTAGTAAATAGTTTATCTCCAATTCCAAAGTCAAAAAATTTATAGTAGGTACCTAAGACATAAGTAACATGATGTGTTGAAGTGAATTTAGCAAACAAATTCAAATAACAGCAATAACAATACAAATAAGAACGCGACTGTACACTGGATGTGCGCGGGGCGTCGAATCAGTGCGGGGAACGGAATGCGACTGGAGAGCCAGTCGGCGCTACGCACGCCCGCCCTCCATCCCGCTAGCCCCCCTCAGGTACCTTAATTTTAACTTCTGCGCAATAACGGTCAGCGCTAGTTTCGTGCCGGTATTTATAGCAACTACCCTCACTTGGTCTTCAGAATTAGAAATGTCCTCGTTCATATTACGACACACTATACTAACCGTATCTACGTACTGAGACGACCGATCACGACGCGCACACCTAGCAATCACCGGGTTCCAGGACGGTGAGAGTCTATAGCCATCTTCCCGCTTGAAATTTTGAAATTTCTTGATTTCAATCGCTTCACGAACCATTCTCTTGTAATAATGGCGTTCACTAGAGAGAACCTTATGATCATGAAGTTCAACCCAATGATTCGGTCCCGAGTCTATCAGATGCTCTGCTATCGCTGACTTGTTTACCTGGCGATTTTTGACAGCTGCGATATGCTCTTTGACACGTTCGGCTATGGTACTAGGGGTGATCCAAAAGAAGTGATAATCAGTTATTTCTAGTGCACACAAAAATACAAAAAAATATCAGTCATTTGCTCAGTTACCCACTAGTTCAGGAAAAAAAATCATATAAATAGGCCACGATTCCCGGGAGCTACATTCATTTGAATACGGACTGTCAAGGAGTGAACATAAAAATGGAAAAACACGAAATCAGAGGTGTCATTAAATACCTCTGCTTGAAAAAAATGTGTACCAAAGACATACACAGCGACTTGGTGGAAACATTAAGGGACTCTTCTCCTCTGTATTCCACAGTTGCACGCTGGGCTAAGGAGTTTAAGCTGGAAAGAACATCGACAGAAGACGAACACCGCGAAGGGCGCCCCATCGACGTCCCTCACTGAAGATGAAGAAAATGTGAAAAAAGTTGAAGAAGTTGTATTGGAAGATCGTAGAGTGACTATCAGGCATGTAGCTGAGGTCACAGAAATCTCATATGGCAGCATTCAAAGAATCCTTGCGAACGAATTGCATATGAGAAAGGTCTCCGCGCGTTGGGTACCGAAAATGTTAAACGACGAGCAAAAGAAGAAACGAGTCGACATGTCAAGAGCAAATCTCGAAAAGTTTCAGGCAGACAAAGATAATTTTTTGTCACGTTTTGTGACCATGGATCTACCATTTTGGTCCTGAAACAAAACAACAATCGATGACATGGAAACGATCCGATGAACCGACGCCGAAGAAATTCAAAGTGTCAAGCTCAGCAGGGAAGGTTATGGCGTCTGTTTTTTGGGACGCTAAAGGAATAATCATGGTGGACTACTTGGAAAAGGGGGCCACTATTACAGGCTCCTACTATGCAGAACAAATAAGAAGATTGCGGGAGGCTATTAAGGAGAAAAGGCGAAGCAAACTGCGGGCTGGAGTGCTGTTCCATCAAGACAACGCACCGGTTCACAAAGCTGCAATTGCCATGGCTGCCATTCAGGAAGCGGGCTTCGAGCTGGTGGAACACCCCCCCCCCCCCCTATTCACCAGATCTAGCCCCCAGTGACTTCTTTCTCTTTCCACGACTCAAGGAACACCTCCGAGGCAAGAAATTTGACGATGATAGCGACGTGATGGCCGCGGTTGAGGACTTTTTTGAGAGTCAAGATAAAGATTTTTTTTCTAAGGGAATTTTAGGTTTAGAAAAGAGATGGACTAAATGTATAGACTTGCTAGGAGACTATGTTGAGAAATAAATTTATTTTTTTATTTTATTCATTGTGTTTATTATTGATTATCATTACTTTTGGATCACCCCTCGTACGCTTGGAATGCTTGGCTAAGAATGCTTATTGTCCTATATATATATTTTTTTTGTAAAGTCATAGTTATAATAATGACTTATAATGATAGGTACAGAACGTGCAAACATTTGTTCAGCGGTGGGAATCGCTGTAATTATCTAGACATACCACATGTGCTGGATTACCCATCTTGCCTACCTCATTCTCTGCACTCTTGATGTAGTTTTAATGTACTGTTTTGTGTGTTTGTTTGCTGACACCACCTTAATAATCTATGTTACCCTCTAGCAGACCCTCTATCTGAAACATTTTTTTTATGAAGCGTATTTAACTAACCTGTGGATAACGTCGTGGACTTCAGTATCAATAGCTCACACATGATATTCCTACCATGTTCTAACACAGACTGTATCTTTACATGTATATTGTATTTGTTTGTTATTATATGTATATATATTGTATAAATAAAATAAAATGTGATTTTTACATTTTTACAATGTGTACAGTACACATAGTAAAAATGAATTTGATTCTTACTATTTGTTAATATAATTCGGGTTGGTAGGGCGACGAGTCGAATCGTGGAACACAAGTACAAAATGTCATCATATATATGATACACATAGTCATCTAGCACAATCTTTGTGGTAAGTAATATAACCGGAATCGAACCTATGACCTTTGGATCGAAAACGAGACGGCTCTCTGTAAATCTGTAATCTCGGGAGTCTTCAAGTCCAGAGTGAATAGGTTCTTTCTAGGCAAGCGTGCTCCATCTTCGATCACACCATCACTTAAAACCAGGTGAGGTAGAGGTCAAGCGCTTGAGTACCATCAATAAAAAAACTGGCGAAGTGCGAGTCAGACTAGCGCACGAAGGGTTCCGTACCATTATCTATAATAAATTGTATGAGCGCCCATACAACTCAGAGGACTATCTTAATTGGCGTCAACTATGTATGTATGGGAACACCCTTTAATTTTCAACTTTTTTTATTTTATGCAATTTTTCCTTTATTTGTGATGTAACCTTGCTTTTTGGCAAATTTCGTGATTGTCAACGGGAACTACCATATAGCTTTTCGACTCAAAACCTATAGGGTACTTCCGGTTGGCCTAGAATTGTCAATTATGGTTAAAAGCAATGTCTTACAGTACAAGTAAAGGGAAAACTCAGAAAAATAAAAAAGTTGAAAATTAAGGTCAATTTTTGTACTTATAAGTTTTCGCGAAAATCTTAATTTGCCCATATCTTTTTATAGAATTGACTCAATACCTTGATTTGTATACACCTAATAGGGACTATAGACCTCAATATCTGGTATAAATTTCAACTTGCTAGGTCCATCTGTTCCTGAGAAAATCGGTGGTGACAGACAGACAGACGGACAAGAGAGGGAGGGATCTTCTAAGGGTTCCTTTTTTCCTTTTGAGATACGGTACCATAAAAACATATCAATAACCGATAAAACAAACATTTAAAAATAAACAAAGGCAACTTATTCAAAAAATTCAAACACAAACCACCCCCTATCCCTTGTTCTGTTGATACGAGATCCATTAAATCCTACAAGGATTGTTACGGCGGGGAATCTGTCATACAGCATTTCGGTAGGACAATGATATGTCCAGGTTCAAATTACATAGAAAACTGATTACCAGCGTCCATTTTGCTCTTTATAACCAAAATCATAGAAAACAAAAGAACCAGTCATCGTCATATCAATGATGAAGATTTGTTCTTTAATTACGTTTCTGCAGATGCATCAGGTATGTTCAGCGAGGCGCACGCTGATGGCTTCCACGCCTTTAAGAAAGCTCTTGAAACGCCTGCGTGGCAGCCCCAACACAATTCTACACTGCTTGCAATCCCTTTATAAAGGGTGTTGCCCGGGTTACTGATAATACCTCGTGTCCGCGCGCGTATTTGTATGTCTAAGTGTGTTTTAATGAAGTGATTTTTTTATTTACATTATATATCCTCTTGTTTGTAACCTTTATGATTCAATGGCATGATGTAAACAATTTTTGATCAAGCGAAGCGAGATCTCTAAATCAACTTGGGCAAATCGGCGTTGTATGTATGTATGTATTTTTGTTTGTCCGAAGATAACTTTCGAAGCGTTGATCCGATCATCGTGAAATTTGATATTGAAAATATTGGGGGGGTGGTTGAGATATTGGGGTTCCAGAGGGTTAAAAAAATGAAAATGGGATGTCAAATGAAAGGTCTTCATTATAACATTCAGACTCTGTTTTATTTTTGGTAAAGTTCTTATAGTTTTCGAGTTATTATCCATAATAAAAACTGAACTTTGACAAAATTCACAGGGTATACACCAGTGTCCCCACAGTGCTGTAATTTGGTATATGTGTAGTGACAGAAATATAGGCAAAAGTCTGAAATCTCGAATAATTGCAATTTGTACTCCAAAAAAGTGTAACCACATAACATGAACTCCCGCTACCTGTAATTTGAATGAAACTGTAGGTCAAGTAGTTGGTTATTTATTTCGTGCCACTATTTTGATAGTCAAAGATTACATATAATATTTTTTTGTTTTAATCGGAGACTCGCGAGATTTCAGTTCGGGACGAACCACTAGTTATTTATTTTATTTTATTACATATTTGGAACTGTAGTAGGTACCTAGCAGGTACCACTGGTAGTTTCGTGTCACGCCTTTGTCGCGATTTCGTGATTGAAGTCATTAGATACTATAAACCTGGTTTCTGCAGAAATGTGGTGTTATAGTCACAAAAGGAATACATTGCGAGGTGCTAGTGAGCTCAAAGCGCAAAGTACATCAGCTGAATTCTTTGAACTGCTGAGAGTATTTTCAAACGTTAATTTTTCATGAAACAATGGAAACTAAAGTTCACATTATGAAATATTATGACTCTGCTGCCTCTGAATCTGTTTGAAACAAACATTAAGATATGTTTACACAAAACAAACCTATTCATCAATACTTACGGGCTTACCAAAAAAAATAAAACACTGCTTAACTATTGTTGAACTTTTTTTTTGTTGATGGTTAGGGTTTTGACGGAGATTTTTCATCAATCTCTCCAACAATTTGCTTAGATTTTTAAGGAAAAATAAAATAAATCGCATTTGTGTCCATCCAATCTTATCTTCGACGTCGTTTCTTTAACAAAGAGATCACAGAGATAGATGCCTCACCCTGTCACTTATTTCTCAGTAAAATGGACGGGGCGAGAGAATCTCCTAGTTTATCTAGATAGAATGCTCTAGTATGTATCTAGAAACTAGCTTTATAGGGAGGTACTTATTTTATATCTTGAACTCGACAATATCTGTCAAATCTACCGAGATGGCCACCCTGCTATAAAGAATATGTATGTTACCCCAAATGTGGGTCATTGTCCTTACAAGAAGGTTCATCTACGAATTTGAATTCAATTTTTGAAGAAAATTCTGTTGAAAGACCAAAAAAATACTAGTCAGAAAGTTAGTGGTTTTCCCCTGAATGAAACAGGTATGTTGTAATTAGATTTTATAAAAGCTATCGGATCCACCTAACTACATAATTCAGAAAGACACTGTAAGTAACAATAAAACACACAAAAGGTAAAGTTAAAAATTGCTGCAGCTGTTTGACTGAAAAGTTGACGAAAAAATAATAGCGCCGAAGTATCAACCCTACATCGGACTAAGACATATGCACAGGGATCAATGAGATATACGACAGCCCCTGTCACTTATTGCACGGTTAAACGGACGAGGGAAGCGAAGTAATGGTGCGCATAGGCATTACGCCTCCGTCGGCTAATTGCTACAGAGGCTTGGGTAATGTAGACGGTGCGTTTTAATGATGTTATTTAATTCTACCCGTCTGACTATCAGTGCAAAAGTGCAGACAATGGCGTGGTTTTAAACAGGTACTATGATTTAATTAACATCTAGTTAATAAATAGAAACTAGTGTTAGCTTGCCTAAAAATATCTCTTTGATTTATATAAATATTTAATGGTATTATTTATTATTTGATTGCAATTTATTAATTTAGTCGTTCATGATCAATGCAATATTGACGGAAGTCAGTTATAATTAAATTTGTCATTTATGTACCTTGTTTAAAATAATTGTGATAGCGATTATTTGTAATTACGTACTAAATTGTAGTTTTATTATTTGAGCAATATTAACTAGTTTAATATTCATTTTTAAACAAAAGTCGCGCCACCATCGCGTGACTATTTAAGCATTGACGCCTGTTCGTAAGAGCTCATTAATCCTCCGTCGTCCGAGACACGTTCTCGGAGACCCGGATGACGAAATCACCTCTGCTAATGCGGAAGGTGAGTCATCCATATCAGACAGAGCAAACACTTCACAGAAACACCGACCTCGCCGGCGAGGTCGACGAGTCCCTTCAGTCGCCGCTTATACGAGGTACAGACATGTACCCGGGCGTTTCTCTCCTATCCCCATCCCGGCAACAGCCCAAGCCGAGGTTCGTACCTAAGTGGTGCCCTTGCGCTAGTTGCCTAAAAAACTTACTGGGCTGAGCGCCATCTGCGCTCGCCAAAAGTTCGGTTAAGCTGTCACGGCCTCAGAGGCCAACAGCGAGATTAGTCCATCCGAAAAAAAAAAAAAAAAGTAAGAGCTCATTCGTTCTCGAGCTGCGAAGCGTAACGGTCACCTAAAAGTGTATAATGTGTGTGTAGTAATGATTGAGGTATTTGTCATAAAGGAATAAATGATTAAACGAAGACTTGTAAAGCATCGTGGTGTTTTTCTACTACCCTCGCTTTCAATTTCGGAAGTGGAACAACGCACGCCTTGGAAAATGAAGTTAAGTACTTATTATTTATTTATCATGGTTTTCAACTTATTTTGCAAACGTAATAATTTAACAAAGAAGTTTCCTTAAATTGTAACGTTACATAAGTGATTGTTACAAAAGTACTAAAATATATAGGTAGGCACATACCTTGCCTAAACTAAGCAAATAGACAATCCGTGGCAGAATAATCTGAATCTGGATTGTTGTGTCTGACAATGATTTATGGAAGCATCATATCGAATGGTGTTTCTTTTACTGGATAATGCAATAATGGATAAATAGTGAATAAATAATGTAGGTTCGTATAAACTGCGAGTAGGAGTCAATCCTGATGTTGGGATCTTGCTTAGATCACTATAGCTTGATTTATTTTAAGCACACTGTTTCAATAAACGGTGTTTCACTTTGTGTTTGCATAATTATTAATCTGAAATAAAAAAATGGGAGTGCCATGGATTCAATGCAGTGGTATGGTCTATCTACCTAGTAACCATTTTGGAATACATAAAAAGTTTTTCAATACAATAGCGATGTAGAATTTTCAACCGTGTGTGCATACCTATGCATGATCAACCATTTACGACTATCACGGCGTCACCTGCCACATGACCAGACGGGTTGCTAAGTATGGGTTCGATTCGCAACTTCGAAATTAAAGTTTGGATGATGTGCAACTGGTTGTAAAAGTTAATAAACTGTATCAATACAGTTTCTGATGGTTGATACAGTCTCGTCAGTTGGGATTATTTACTGTTCTTGTTTATGCATGCAGGCAGTTTTAACAGGCAGGCATTATATTATGGGCGCCATGTGTGGCTATATTTTTTTTGTAATATTCTTGATAACTATGAATATCTTTTATACAGTTGGAATATATTTTTTGTAGTCTATAGTATAAAAGTGAATCGGTATTCTACCCCTAATTTCACCTGTGTACGAAATTTTTAAAATCCAAAGAAGTTCATGAACTGGTGTTACGAGTATATCTTTCTTTGTTCCATTATTTTACCAGCTTATTGTATACTTACGCTTTTCGTTGTTCTTTATATGGATCCACCCACACTATGTAGTATGACATCCTTTGATATAATGTACTGTGATATAATGTAAAATAAATCTGTGTTTTATGATGACCATTCATATAGGAAAACAGTTTTTCAGTTTGTTGATTTTTTATTTCAAGGATCATGTAACACTAAAGAGATGCAAAACGTATCGGCTCTCCTGAGTTCGAGTAGCCACGGTGAAACCAGCAGTCCTGCAAACGTGGGCATACTACAAAGCGTGGCTGCAGGAGTCAAGGACGCGCTTGCAGAGGTGCAGGTCGCGGTCAAGATCACCTTGAAGGGCGCGGACGGAGCCGTGGCTGCGGCTGTCACTGAAATCGCAGCCGGGGGACTACACGGGATCGCAGCTGGAGGCCTAGAGGTCGCAGCCCTGGTTTCTCACAGCGTGGTCGTAAGATATTTAGGCCTAGTAATGTGCCGCTTGCATGTTCTCATAGTAAAAACACGAGGTAGCGGTACGGATCTCATTGCGTGACCTAAAGTAATAGGGTAGTCAAGAAGACAGACACTCTAAAACGAGTTCTGTTCATTCGAAGTCAAATGTCTAATTAAGTCCGTTCCGGCACTTTTATGTAGCTATGATATCACGAATGTCTAAATGTCGAGTGGCCCGTTCAAAATCAATAGGCTTTGTTTGTCAAGGGCAATTCTCCATTTATTCCGGAGCAACCGATCTTGTGTGGCATGTACCCGGTAGCTCCTAAGTGACCTTTGTCTTTACGATACATAGTCTCCACTCTAGAACCTTTCTGTCTCAACGGCCGTCGGTTCTTCGAGCCGTGTGCCCTGCCCACTGCCACTTCAACTTGCTGATCCTTTCGGCTATGTCTGTGACCTTGATTTGTCTACGGATCTCCTCATTCTGATTTGATCTCGTGGGGAAGCACCGAGCATGGCCCTATTCACGGCGCATTGAGCGATCTTGAGCCTTGTATGGGGCCCATAGCGAGGGACCGCGTTTCTGTTCGAAAAGACGTTACGTAGATTCCTGAACGCTGCCCAACCGAATTGAATTGGATTCGTCGACTGGCCTCTTTCTTGAGGTTATGCCTGCCTAACTGTGATAGATAGTACCTAAATCCACCATAGTGCCTGATTCGCTAGGCAGTGAGAATTATTGTGCTGGTTTTTCATTCAATAATGGAGTTTACGAAAAAAAATAATAATAAGAGTATGTTATAACTTTAGTACTTACAATTTGCAATTGCTGGCGCCTACTTACTATGTTTGCGTACATACTTTTGGTAACAAGTTATAGACGGTAATTTGGGTGGATACATCGGTTGGTTGTTGTAACTTATGTATAGGTAAAGGTAACGGGTCTTAGAGTAGGTAAGTATCTAAATAATGTGTAGCGGCTTAAGTGTCTCTAAGCACCGAGATAAACAAATAGGTTGTTGTGCAGTGCTTTATGTAAATACTGTTAGTATTGTTACGAGCTGAGGGTTCGGGATAAAATAATGATAATCGATCTAACCAAAATAACACTTTTATTCAGCACTAAACGATGAATACACAAACTTGGTCACATGTAATCACAACACACTAATTCACACAACTGTTGCACCACTTAAAGTCACCGAAATGTTCGCACGTATAGCTAAATCCAGACTGACTATCCGGCCATCTCTCCGGCCTATTTATATCGCGCACATTTCGATTGTTCGAGAACGATCTCAGTCGTTCCAGGAACGTCGGTGTTTCGACATAATGGCCACTCCCCATTCTGCGAAACCGCAAACAATAACACAGACAAAAGCGCTCGAGAAACTTCGATTATTACTCATTGTTTAACGTAACTTTGTAACGCAACGTAACATGTAACTTTTATCGAATAAATAATTACGATATAAAACGGAACTGGTTGTCCTGGGTGGTCATGCTCGTCGACGAAATTCGAGACTTGAGTTTCCAACTGACATCTAGGGTGGGCACCGCATGGACGCCCTCTGGATGTGCTGCAGATGTTGCTTGGTAGGCAGAGAATGTCTTTCCTTCAAGTTCTTGGTAATATTGGCTCCATCTATTGTTGAAACCTTCGTTGCATGGCAATAGCTGTCCATCTTTACTTCAGATGCATTTATCAAAATGCCAAAGGTTAATAAGCCAAAGGATATCTATTCATTAAAATCACAAGGATCACATTGAAATGTCCTAGCTGAAAAGTAAGGCAGGAAACAAGGCCGGTTGTTATTTTTGATAATTCTTTTACAAAACCATAGGTACATATAAAAGATAAGTTACGTCTAAACTGTAACTTTGATCAACAACCGCGGGTTTATCCTTATTTCCAGTATTAAAATTGTGGCTGTCGCTATTTTTCTTAAACAAATGAATATTTTATGAACATAAATCAGCTTCTCATAGATGTACTGACAAACGAATGTCATTATAGATACATAGATATTTACTTTGTTGCACACCATAAACCACAAAACAATTAAAATTAACATTATTCAAATTAATGTATACAATTGGCAATCTTATCGCTAAGTAGCGATCTTTACCAGACAACCTTTGGATGGAATAGATCATGTGAGTTTTACCTAAGGTATCAATGGTGAACCACATACATAGGTACTTACATGCTTTAAATTATTTATGCTGTAATATACCTACGATAGGTAATGTTTACATTAAATACATATAAATACAAAAAAATATTCATAATATGAAAAGAATAAGCATAGCTAACGACAAGTAGTCAAGTAATGTTCCTTGACCATGAGTTTGAAAATAGTGAGTGGATTAACACGTCTGATAGCCACTGGTAGCGCGTTCCCTAAACGGATAGCATCCACCGTAAAGCAGTCATCGTAGTATTATATTTAATTCTTAAAACTATTGGCATAGTGATTCTCTGGGACACTTATTAGGTCTCTTCTACAGCTTATAAATGTGAGGCCCCCATTGAAGCATAATATCCGGGGTGATACCCAAGATAAATACATTATACTTATTAACAATAATATATTTTAAAATTTGTGTAAAATTAGGTTGTATAAACCGTACATATTTGGTTTTCTTTTCATTTAGTAAAAATGATCTTTGGGAAATCATACAATGTCAAAATGTCTACATTCCTAAGTGTTATGTTTTCTTTAGTGAGAACATGTAATTTAATGCATATATTAGTAATCAAGTTTTTTCTATAAATTATAGTAACGTCAACAATGTTTCTTTTATTTTGATACTGGGATACAATGCTGAAAAGTAAGTTCTTCCCATGGGATGACTTTGCAATTCTTGAAAATTTAAGAGCGGGTGAAATCAATCTAGATGCTAGTCGATGGCTTTTGTATAATTATATTATTGGATGTTCAGGTTTCTTCTTATAGCATGAATTTGCATTGGAAGAACCTTGTCTTGTAGAAAAGTATTGGTTGTACCCTCTTTGTACTACTATACTATGCCCATGTCACGGATGGATTAAGTATTTAGCCTACGAACTCCTTGATGGGCGATAGCTGTTTCTTCTATAGTTCCCCGCCATTATGTCTTAATTCATCTGCCAGTATGAAATGGTTATGTAAAAAAAATATCAAAGTTCAAAATCATAATAAACATTGGTCGGGTTAATATTTAAATTAATCTGTGTATACTCGTATTTAGAGTAAATTAAAGAGTATCATGAAATAGTTAGAACGCTATATTATATCTACGGTCACTCGGTTTGGTCATTATTGATCTAGTATAACAGTCTACTGCTGGACGTAAGCCTCTCCCAAGAGATAATACTCCTTCACGACTTCGAGAAGAGTTGCAACTGCAATCGGCTCTGTGGTAGTCGGATAAGGACTTTGGTTTTATCTATGTTCATTCCCAGGTCATTGGTTGTCTAGAATCAATTAAATCTTATTGCTAATGGATTATTTGAATGCCGTTATTATGTTTATTCCTGTAGCAGTATTTAAGTGTGCAGAAGAGTGTCTTAAAGTATTTTAGTTGGCAACTATTAACGGCCAAAACTTGAGATTGTGTTATAGATTTAGAGTCGATAATTATTCTTTTTCAAAAATTCACGTAGAGTATCACAGATATTTTGACGTATGAAATAATAAAGAAAAACTACAGGTTCACTATGGCATGTACTTTCAAATTATTGTGTACCTTTTAAAATGTTTTGACAATGTTACTTTAGCACTTTATTTTTATTTTGCATATACGATACCTCGTGGAAAATCTACGAGACCTAATCAAGAGATCAAGAGAAGGCGTGCAGTGGCCACGTGGCCTGTGTGCACCAGCTATTCAGCCAGCGTGCAGTTACCATGTGGCCTGCGTGCATCATTCGTGAGATCTGCGCGCATCTGCCGTGCAGCCCGATTGCATCTCCTGCGCAACCTACGCAATCCTGTAGTGCAGCCTGCACGCGTCTGCTGCGCGTCTTCCACCGTGCAATTATCATAAAATTACCATGAGCAAAGTGAATGAAGTGAAATGATGAAGTGCAAAGTGAATTATAATGTTATGAGCATATATCCGCTATGAGCAAAGTGAATGACGTGAAGTGATGAAGTGCAAAGTGAAGCATACGGCTATGAGCGTATATCTGCTATGAGCGTACCGATACATGGCTATGATCGTATCAATTTATGGCTATGAGCGTATACAATTTATGGCTATGAGCGTATACAATTTATGGCTATGAGCGTATACAATTTATGGCTATGAGCGTATACAATTTATGGCTATGAGCGTATACAAGTTATGGCTATGAGCGTATACAATTTATGGCTATGAGCGTATACAATTTATGGCTATGAGCGTATACAATTTAGAAATGCAACGTGCACAATCGCAAGCGGGGATTATAGTTCATATGATGATGCTTAAATTGCGGTGTTGTCAAAATTTATTACAATAGTCCCCGTCTGTTCAGAAATATATTTATAAATCCTATTCCTTGTCTGGCTCGGTATAATGTTAGTTTTACACAATAAAATATTTGTATTAATATAAAATATTTCACACGATTGAAAAGTAAAATGTGCACAATTGCAAGCGGGGACTTCAATTGATATGATGATACTAAATGTGCGGTATTGTTAATGTTGATTACAATGGTCCCCGTCTGTTTAGAAATATATTTATACATTCCAATCCATATCGAGCCCGATGAGATGTTAGTTTTACAAAGTAAAATCTTTTGTATTTGCATTTTCTTGTTTATGTGAACGCTGTAACATACGTACACCTGTACTTATTATGTGAAAAGTTTAATATTTTATTATTGTTGTTCAAATTATTTTTTTTTTATTTCTCTTTGTTTATCTGTTTTAGATATATCATTTTAAGTCCGCGAGGACGCGAACCATTGTCAGGATGGACGAATTGTTAGCTTGCCTAAAAATATCTCTTTGATTTATATAAATATTTAATGGTATTATTTATTATTTGATTGCAATTTATTAATTTAGTCGTTCATGATCAATGCAATATTGACGGAAGTCAGTTATAATTAAATTTGTCATTTATGTACCTTGTTTAAAATAATTGTGATAGCGATTATTTGTAATTACGTACTAAATTGTAGTTTTATTATTTGAGCAATATTAACTAGTTTAATATTCATTTTTAAACAAAAGTCGCGCCACCATCGCGTGACTATTTAAGCATTGACGCCTGTTCGTAAGAGCTCATTCGTTCTCGAGCTGCGAAGCGTAACGGTCACCTAAAAGTGTATAATGTGTGTGTAGTAATGATTGAGGTATTTGTCATAAAGGAATAAATGATTAAACGAAGACTTGTAAAGCATCGTGGTGTTTTTCTACTACCCTCGCTTTCACTAGTTACCAATACATACAAAGAGTACGTTAATAATTTCAAATAAGATAAATTGTATATCAGGTCTTTTTGCGGCACGCTAAAGCTTAAAGCTTATTTACTGATTTAAACGGGTATTTATCGCGTATGTACCTTTTTTATTTGTTATCCCGACGTTCTGCCATCACGTTATGTAGGTACAGTGATCGCGCAAATTTAATAAATAGAAATATTTAATTTAAATATTTAAGCATAAGTATATATATATATATATTTGCGTTATTGATATTGCAATTAATATTACTATTATTTCTAAATATAGCTGTTAACTATACCTACCAATACCTACTTTGTACCGCAATATGCAAAATATACCTCTCATACCTACTCAACCTAAATCAATTTCATTAACCGGTGTAAATACGCTGTTGTTTAGGAACGGATGGTACTAGGTATCTATGTGTGTGTGTGTGTGCTCGGATGGTCGCTCGCCGCTTGCTCCGTGCGGGTAGTTCGCCGCGTATGCCGTTCACTACCCTAAGATACTAAGTTACTATCCTAAGATTTGTGATAAAATAATATGTGTATGTTTGTAATTTTACAGGATTAGTTTTTAAAATAGAATATATCTAACACGTCATGGATCACCCAATACATTTTTGTTTGGTTGTGTTGTGGTGCCTGACTGAGTAAAAGTGATTGTGCCTACAACTAAAAATTAAAAATGTGTGCTAGACAAAGTGCACATTTTTTTTTATACCACTAAGGTGGCAAACAAGCATACGGCCCACCTGATGGTAAGCGGTTACCGTAGCCTATTGCCGTTTGTAACACCAAAGGTTTGTAACTCGCGCGTTGCCGACGCTTTTAAATTTTCAAAACAACCTTTTTGAAGAACCCCATACTGTAGTCCCTAGGGAACACCTCGGCAGGGAGACCATTCCACAAGCGAAGTGTTCGCGGGAGGAAATTCCTTTGGAACCTCACGGTACGCGACTAGATCGTCTCCAAGGTGTGTGGATGGATTCCCTGCCGATGGCGAGCGATGCGATGATAGAACGTACTTGCAGGCACCATATCAAACAACTCCTCAGAATACAACCCATTATACAAGCGGTAGAACACACACAGGGAGGTAAAATCTCTCCTGAGACTGAAGGGCTCAATACCGCTTGTGAGAATGGGATCGTCAACAATTCTCACAGCTCGTCTTTGAACAGAGACAAGTGGCCCTAGTTGATATCCAGGTGCTCCTGCCCATAAATGACAGCAATACTCCATGTGGGGCCGGATTTGCGCCTTATATAGAAGCAGCCCCGCACTGAAGTACTGCTTTGCCCTGTTGAGCACACCGAGCTTTTAAAAAAAACACATAAAATGATGTTTAACAAGCTAAGTGCATTAAAAGCATTATATAAATTCTAAATTGACAATTTAATAACAATTTTGTCAAAAGACTTTTAGAGGCGCTTCAGCCTGTCGAGTCAGTGGATTATTATTAGACGTTTAAAATACCTAGTCTGTGTTTAGCGATATTTAGTTACTTATGTATTTATGTTAATAAAGATCTTTGAAAATAACACAGTGATCGCGAAAGTTTGAAAAATACTGTTACGAGCTGAGGGTTCGGGATAAAATAATGAAAATCAGTCTAACCAAAATAACACTTATTCAACACTAAGACGATAAACACACGAACTTAGTCACAAGTAATCAGAACACACTGATTAACACCGCTGTTGCACTAAGTCACCGAAATGTTCGCACGTATAGCCAAATCCAGACTGACTCCTTCGGCCGTCTCTCTGGCCTATTTATACCGCGCACAGTTCATAACACTCGAACGTTCTCGATCGTTCCAGGAAAGGGTAGGTATTTCGACATGATAACTATTCCTTATTCTGTGCAACTGCAGGCAATAACGTAGCATGTAGGTATATTCCATACCAAGTATTAAGTACCTATTCTGTGACACAGTAGGTAAGCCGAGAGCCATCGAGAAATACAGACTATTACTTATTCTGTGACAGCCTCGGCGTAACAATACTATTACATAGCTACTTGCTAGGTTTTCATACACACCTCATCCTCATCCTCATCCTCATCTACTGGAATATCCGCCGTCTATCGTCACATCTTGAAAAAGGCCCTAAAATAAACGAAACACTTCGCACGAAAATTACACCGTTATAGGGCAACAAATAACCACAAATTCATGTAGATAGCTATCAAGAACCCGGCGTCACATAAAACGTGTTTTAGACGGCGCAGGCTGATAACGCGACACTAGTGTTAACATCTGTGCCGTCCCGGTCCCGCCTTCGTAGCATAAATATCCTTCGAGATCATGTCTTCATTTGCATATTTCAGCGTCGACGATGTCGATCGAATTGTTATCAGGGTATATTCAAAGGTTAGTTCGGGTGCGAGCTTCAAAGGCAGAGATGACATACGGTGCATACTCATAGGAGTTTCCCAGGTCTTAAGTTTTTGCATTATGTGAAATAACCTTGGGTCTGCTTTTAAATTTACAAGCTTTTAAAACTAACCCACCAAAAATACAAGCTCAGTAAATTCTTTGTTCAAAAATGTTTTAACCTAAGTAACCGGTCTACGGCAGTACCGATCGACTCTAAGCGCGGAGTATGAGTTCAGCTGAAAAGCGCAATCAACTTTGTTTTCGTCTACGATATTGCATTGTTAAATCGATCGCTGTGGCACAATAGGTCCTCGTTTGCGAGAACCATAAAAGTGAAATACAACAATGACCCGACGAGCTGCTTGCTCCTTTCATACCGCGATTAAACGTATTGTCAACCATAAGCCATAGTATCAAGTGCATAAAACGGTAAAATGACGATAAACTGCTATTAAGCTGTCAGTATGAATCAGTTTTGACTACCTCCGTGGCGCAATGAGCGAATAGCCGGCTTAGACGCAGGAGGTAGCGGGTTCGATTCCCGCCGCGGACCAAATGTTTGCATGGTCTACAGATATTTGTTCAGGGTCTGGATGTTTTCTATTTAATGATAAGTATGTACATTATACATATTTACAAAACAAAAAGTATATAAGTATTCTATTAGTTATCTGGATCCCATAGTACAAGCTCTGCTTAGTTTGGGGCTAGACAGCGCTGTGTGACATGTCCTGCAATTTATTTATTATTTATTTATAGTATGCATACCATTTTGAAGTAATATGCACATGAGATTGAGCTCTTTAAAAGCTACATATGGCAATAACATGGCCACATAAATATTTAAATATTTGGCAAATGTAGAATTTCTTGACCTCTTGGCTACTATACTATTCTATACTAGCTTGGTCTATTGGCATGATTCAATTTTGTGCTATTGATTTCTCTTATCTATTTTATATGCATTTAAACCATTTCAGACTTGCCTTGAGAAAAGACAATGATCTAATGTTTTATGACACACAAACCTCCCATTTACAGAAAAGTTCTTGGAACTATAAAATAAATAATAAATACCAATTAGGCAATGATAGTAGCGGCAAAGTTACAAGATTATGTGTTTTTCCAAGTCATTGAATCACAGTGGTGCGCCCCGAACTGAGATCTCGCGAATCTCACAAAATAAGTATTATTCTTAGGGCGATTTGCACAACGATGCCTAAACGTATTTAGTGGCTAAATATTATTTAAGGAGTTTTCAAATAATACAAATACGTCAAATTTAAACATGTTTAGTCGCTAAACACGTTTAGTGATATATGTGCATGCCGGCCTTATTCTTTAACTAATAAATTAGTGCCACAAAATACAAACCAACCTACTTGGCCTACAGTTTCATTCAAATTAGAGGTAACGGGGGTTCTTGTAAATTGGTTATTATTTTTTAGAGTACAAATTGCAGTTATTCTGGATTTCCTATATTTGTTTTACTAAAGCTACACGAATACCAAATTTCAGCTTTGTGGGGTCACTGGTGTACCCTGTGAATTTTATCAAAGTTTTGTTTTTATTATGGTTAACATAGTCTCATTCTCATTTTTTTACCCCTTTTGAACCCCAATATCTCAACCCCCCCCCCCCCCCCCCACACATACATTTTTAGCTTATTTCGTCACACCAGTCAAGTTATTCTCGGACAAACAAATATACATAGATACAACGCCGATTTGCCCAAGTTTATTTGGAGATCTCGCTTCGCTCGATCAAATATACTCACTTAAAATGTTTTATTAGAAAAATTTACATATAATTAAACGAAAGGGGTGAGGTTTAATTTAACCAGAAACACAACTCAAATAAATAGAAACGATATTTTGAAAATTATATCGTCAAAATAGCATATATCGATGGCACTTAGTTAAATAAATAAATAAAAAACACGTCATCTCAATACGCAGTGTCTGTGAATGGGCAGCCGATCGCGTCGCACGTCATTAGTAGGACCACTCAGGGTTGTAATCTTAATAGTGTCGTTTAAGATAATTCAAACTCGCACCATTTCGAATACAGTCATTCGTATCATCAGTTAATGTATCTCGCCGTCAGCATTAGGAAATTACGATATTGATTTTTATAGAGCATTTAAGAACGTTCGTTTCTGGTTCTCCCGGCATGTCTGCTACTGCTTTATTGGGTATTTAATTGATTACAGTTTTTGAAACACACCTTACCATATGAACCTTAAGAGTAAAAACTAACAAAAGTAGATGCAATAAGCTTTATTGATGGGTAAAAAGGAGAGTTTCCAATAAAATTTAATTTATTTGTAAACTGATTTTTTTAGAAGAGGATTTTAAGCGGTATAAAGCGGATACCAGTAGCGGAACAAATGTTTGCATGATCTACAAATATTTGTTTCGGGGCTGGATGTTTTTCTATATAATATAAGTAAGTATTTACAAAAAAAGAAGTATATAAGTATTCTATCAGTTATCTGGTTCTCATAGTACAAGCTCTGCTTAATTTGAGGCTAGATAGCGCTGTATGAAATGTCCAGCAATATTTATATTTATTTATGTTTTACCATTAGGTGAATTACTATTATATAATATTATAGGTATGTAGTAAATTGACGAATGTTCATCAATTTATTTTCTAAATTTATGTGCTTTTGGTGATACCGTATATGATGCCTACGTTTAAGTACCACCAAATTAGCTGATATTTTTTTAACTTATAGTCCTAAAGTTTTGGTTTTACGAAACGCGGTATGATTTTTATGCATTTTATTGCGCCTCTGATTGCGTGTCAGCTGTGATATACGAACCCCCGTCCAGCGCCGCCCAGGGCGAAACCGTCCCACGCAAAACAATTAATCCCACATAAACAATTACAGAACACAGATTTATATCCGATAAATTCGTTCCAACGGCCCATCTCAGTTAGGGATGCCATGAAAAAAACTGGACCAGTTCTAGAAATTCGAAACACTGCTTAATGAGGATTGGAAATATTGGAATTTGATACCAGCTTTTATTTACCTTTAGTTGAGTTAAATGGTTTAGAAACCATTAGTGCAAAAAAAGTATACACATTTTTGCTACCTCTGAGGTTGGCAGGTAGTAAATGCTTGTAGCATTAAGCCCACCTTTTGTATATTTCATCCGTATTTGTGCATATAAGTATGTAAATAAATACTCTTCTAAAAGTTCTTATCAAAGGTTTGATCTGAAAATGTAAAATCAAAAATAACAACTGGGCAGTGTGGATGTTTATCTTGATAAATATCAATCTGGTAGCCTGACATCTCACCATCCTTATCTCGATGATTTCTGGTGATTTAAATGGGGGATAAGTTAATTAGGTAACGATATAGACGCCTCACGATTTAATTTAAAATGGCCTGAAGGTGTTTCAAGTTAATAATGGAATAGCCTTGCCATCGGCTACTTGGAATAAAAATCTTTGCTGATTCGCTCTGCCGTCTCTGTATTTATTGAGCTTTTCTTTTATCTCGACTACACAGGAATAAATGGATATTATTCTTAGGATAAAATCTGATGTTAAATTTATAAAATTAATTATACTATATTTGGAGAAACACAGATTTAGGAATTCCAATGATATTATTACGAATGTCTGGTGATTTCGGTTTTGGAGGTGCAAATAAAATAAAATATAAGTTTTACCATTGCAAGAATGGTTTGCGCCTAGCAAATAAAGTATTATCTTAAATAAATAATCATGGATATTTCAATAAGTAGGTATGCACTGTAAATTACAAATTACCTAGTTGATATCCTAGAATATCATACGAAGGTCAAAAACATGCAGCACTGAATACATATACAGTTCGTAAATTTACTGATTTACAGGTCGGTAAACTGTTCATCGCTAAGAATGATTGTTTTCGCGTCGAACCGTAAACATGAGTGGATCTGATTTCAAGTTTACAACGGTGTTGTTTTCCCTTGAAACCAAAGTTGTAAAAGCGAACTCAATCATCAACTTTAACAACCTCCAAAGTTTAGACATTAAGTTCTACTTTTACGGTGTTGCTAATATTTTGATTACCAGTAAACTGCTGTGAATAACTTGAAAACAGACAAAAGCTCTTTGTGGATCTATTTACATTCTAAATTGAGGTATTGCACGAACCTACCAAGTTCTCTCACTGCTAACGTACTTAAAGTTCAGAATCTACGGAGGTTAGAACTTGTTAAGCTATGAAAACAATACTTTTAGTACGTCAGTTGACTTTATAATATGACCCCACAGTACGTACAAGTAGTACTAAGAAAACAGGCAACAGTGAAATTTTACCTAGCATCTAATGGATATGATTTTTCATTGCTCCAGCTTTAGAAACAGAACATATATGTTTCCTCTTGTCACCGTAAGTACCGTGGTGAAATAATTCAGTGCAACGAGCAGGCTTTATTCAGAATTCAAAAAATAAGGCCATCTGTCAATTAAAAATTATCTAAACGGCGCATTTCAGCGCTATGTGGGTAAAGTACGCTACCACTTTCGTGGGAAAAGTGGCTGCGTGGTCGCTGCGTGCCGCATCGGTGCTGGGCAAGCCTTCTCCATCTAAAATTTAGATGGAGAAGGTTTGCCCTCGGTTAATAACTGGTTTTATTAGTAGCCAAAAACAATTAATCCGCAAGGAAAACTTGCACATGACACATATGTCTTTAAAGTTCTATCTTTAGAATGCTCCGGATTCGAGACTCGAATACAGAATCTTAGATTTCCTACTACACAAGCTTTTCATAAAATTAATATCAGGTTGAGAGGTAAACGGAAGTTTAAAACGCAAAGAACTTCCCGGAGACATGAAATACAAAATTTAATATTCCTGTGGCATGTAGTTGGATTAGGACGGGGTCCGGGGCAAACTTGTTCTTTAAAACTGAACACTTTTACGAGTTTTTTCATCAGTGAGTGAACAGTTCTTAAACATAGTTCCTGAATATTAAACAGGATTTGAGTTGGTTTTAAAGGCTTCCAACAATATAATCTATATCTCAGTGGCAAATCTTTTAAGACTTTCAACGCGTGCAGACAAACTTTTTATTTTTTTATGTCCATTGAATTGAAAGCTGCTTTCAAATCTAAGAATTTTTATTTTATATTATTTTATTCGGAAAACAAACAGTACTTATTTCTAACAAGAACAACTTTAAATACGTCTTATTACCATTTACATGTTTTCGCATATAATATTAAAGTGAACTTGTTTGTTTAGTTAAACATTTCCAAAACTAAAAGAAAGGTAAAAAATAATATATAAGTAAAAATATGAAAGTTTCGATGAAAGTAAAAGTGAGAACTAACAGTTATTGAACTAATTCAAACCAGTGTTCCAAAAGGACGAATATTTGCTATACGGAATATATACGGATGTGTACTAAACAAGTGAAACCTAGACATTTACGTTAGGAATTACAATATTGTAAAGCAGCAAAGCTCTTCTGACGGTAATAGGTAGCCGCTATAACTCCCTGCGGACGCCGACACCTGCCCCGCCCATCAACTAATCGCCGCCTACTTGTTTATTTACGTGCTCACATTAAAATAGCCGCATAAGAGTAAATGGTCACTAATTGCTTTTAAACGGTTATTCTACTGGTCTATTATTCGCTTATAGACTTACCTTTAACGGCTGCTTCAATTATCTCCAGGCTTCGCAACGTCAGCACCAATGGTTCAACCACTAAACTCAGTTTTATAGGACTTTGATCGTGTCTTCTTTCCGTGAGAAATATGCCATAAGTACGCATCCGTATAGGCCGACATTCAAAAGCTCGGTAACTTTGAACAAACACAGTGGCATCGCTGAACCGTAAAGACTTAGCTGTCCCAAACTTCACAACCACACCGATGTCATTCAAATCACCCTTCAACACACGACGTATATTCACTTTGTACACTCTCGTTCCGTTAGGACCTACATTCGCACCGAACACTTTTCCTGTGAATATGTATTTCGAGAGTAACGTGACGCGCTTCAATAGAACTCTATCGTACGTGCCGGTGTTACACGCTGCCGTCGCACGCTGATGGTTTTTAAGCAATTGCACGTTCACGCAGATGACATCCAAAGCGAATATCCACAAAATTAACATCGGTAATCGCATGATGAATAAGTGAATGAGTCCAGGACGAAAGACATTTGTTTTCCCGGGATCCCATTCAGGTGAATGGTGATTGTCACGCAAAGGATACGTTAGAAGCGTGCGCACGAGCGCAGGCCACACTGGAGGCTGCGCCGCGCCGGCTCACCCACTCACTTCAGACCAGATCATTCACCGCACCCCACATATTTACATACTGATTGGTCCCGCATAAACAACACCTTGTAATAGGACACTCGATGACTCGATAGACGTTTACCGCTCTCAATATATTTATCTGCAGCGGAAAACGAAGTATCGTCTCTTTAGACGTATCTTAGAAAGAAACATTTATTATCCTAATGCCTGAGTAAAATGGAATTTTGTTTTATTGACATGGGAATCAAATACTACTATGAAATAAAACTTAATTCATGGCATGATCGCTTTACATCGCGCTTTCACTACATCCCGCCCCGCTTTCTGCTTCATACGGTGCAGTACAATGAGACAGTAATTTATAATAAAACTATCAGCAACGGAACTCGCAATCAATCACTGTTAACGACTTTAGTAACGGATAATTTTACATAGAGCGGTTATTAAAGAGATATGATGTTTTTTTGTCAGCGATGCCGATGCGCCGCAAAACGACCGACGAGCCGGCGACATCAAAAATCAATTTGTTGCTGCATAGAGTAAGTGAAGAATCTTGATGCTACAAAGAATTATAAGAAAGTCTTGACATACACCTCAAAATATAAGTACATGTATGTATATTATATATGAATGAATAGGTATACATACATGGTGCTTCAAAATAAAAAAGTAAGTCAACCCGAAAATGTAACCCATTTAAAAAAACCGTTTTTATTTTAAAATAAAATCGAATTACAAGAAATTATGAACTTTGTACTCGCAATCACCTGTTTTGTATTTTGACTTTAACTTTTGATTATAGCTTACTAACTGAACTTTCATTGAACATAGCAGTTTTTTACACAGTGTTTTATAATGAAAAAATCTTAGAACAGTCGAAAAGTCGTAAAAAAAACGTTAACAATGCTCATTCTAAAATCGGAAAATCCATTGAGCAGAACTATCCCTTACATATTATATTTCTATCCGTAATGGACAAAAGTGCTAAGGTGGATGAGAATGCTTGTTCGCCTTTGTATAAGTATTTTCAATCAATCAATCCTAGAAAAAAAATTATCATATCTACATCTCTTTATTACTTAACATCCAGTTGAATATCTTAAAAAGTAGGTCAGAACATTATAATTAAAAATAATATATTGTCTCTAGTAGTGCCATTCAAATTTTTACCGAGCTCTACCGTTCGGCCGGACTCGTTTGCCGTTTTTGCAGCGAAACAAATATCTCCGAGAATAATTTGTAAAAGTCCATTACCATCAATTTGCCTAATTATGCGAAATGATGGGGTTAGTTGCTTGTGTTCATTTCACTGAACACTCGTAATTTCATGTTGTTTCATTAGTTAATTGTTTTCAGAATTCAGTTTTCAGTGGTTTTTAATGAGTTACTAAACTCTATGAATGAGTGAGTATAAACTGTTTGTACGGCTTAGCCTGATATCCTTTGTAGGTCAGCCGGTGCTACAGGGAAGCAGCTACAAAGCAAAATCCCTCAATTATTTAAGTGTTTGTTTAAGTATAATATTATAATGTATTTTAATCTTTAATATACCTATTTATAAATTTTAGACCTATTTATTTTCCTTAGGTAACTTTTTTTTTGGTAGTGATCTGGAGTAGTTGAGCTATCTATAGATCATTTGTAACGGTCTTTGGATGATTAAACTGTTTTTACGGTATTTTAGTCTTGTAAATGATTATATGGGCGAATAACCGGCTGAGACGCAGGAGGTAGCGGGTTCGATTCCCGCCGCGGAACAAATATTTGTATAGTTTATTCCGGGTCTGGTTGTTTCTCTATATATTATAAAGTATGTATTTACAAAATAAAATGTATATAAGTATTCTATCAGTTATTTGGTTCCCATAGTACAAGCTCTGCTTAGTTTGGGGCTAGATAGCGCTGTGTGAAATGTCCAGCAATATTTATTTATTTATTTATTATATAATATTTCGTGATTTATTTCAATCATTATTATAAATACGGGATTTATCACGTACCGTTATATCGGTGTCGACCGACAATGTCTCGGTTAAATTCGTGTACCTTCATCAGGATGAGTGCGATCCGCTCCGCAGTACTGCCAACCTCGACTAAGCGTCCCCCCGTAGCGTCATCTCGAAATCCCCCTCTTTCCCCCTAACACTCAAGATCACCCTAGACTATTATTATACACGCTTGAGTATTCAATAGTATCGTTTAATTTTTACCTTAATTTACAGAGAACATTTTTCTGCTGATGTCTACGAGATTACACACCTTTATAAAATTTAATTCATCAATCCAATCAATATTTTCTAATTTACGTTACAAAACCGCTACAAAAGAATATCCCCTTAAAAAAGGTAACTCCTGAAAAATTGTACCCCTAGTGTATGCCTTTAAAAATACCCCTTTTCATCTAACTTATCCCCATATTAGGGGTAAACCCCCCAAGTTGGCAACACTGCCGCTCCGTCCGAACCACGTCTCGCCTCGCACTACGCGCCGCAGTCCTCTGCGCGCGAGTAGACGGCAGCGGTGGTGGGGGTTGCGTTAACGGTGGCCCATCGCGTTGACAGACTGCATCATCATCATTATCATGTCGTCATTGTCGGTCGAAACACCGATAAAACGGTACGTGATAAGTCCCGTATGTATAATAATAGTTGTATTATGTATTTCTTTTCATAGATATGCGATATGTTATCATATTTTTCTCTTTGTTGCCTGAAAAAAGAAACCACCTATTATAAATTAAAATTATATGAGTATTATAAAGAAACAACCTAAATGTCAATAATTAGCAACAGTTTCGTGTGTGTTTAACAACATGAGGTGTACTTACATACATTTACTGCGGTAGCACACAATTTTTTTATCAAGTTCTTTGTTTTTGTCTATGCTTTACGTTTATACTATTTCATTGTATAAATCATTGTAAGGTTGCACTCCCTTCATCCATATCTTAAGTGCACCCCCGACCATATCTTTGACATTACTAAATCCTCTCTCCAAAGGTCCGTAAAAAACCGCTCATTGTACTATTTGCTTTGTGTCTTCTATTTTGTCTGTAATGTTTATTTTTTAATGTGTACAATAAAGTGTTTTAATTAATTAATTAATTCATTGTTTATTTTTTGTCTATTTTCTGCCTTAAAATGTGAATAAATGATTATCTATATCTAGGAATATGTCTTTAGTATTAAGCTTAAAGTTTTCGACGTATCAAGTGTTGTTTAGACTTTCGAGCCTCTATTCCACAGATTCTAACGTTCACTCGATACCCAATAGACACTGTTTGATTGTACCTTACAACAATACCCAGTGAGCACAATGGGTACATCTGTAGTTACAAATGTAAATCTCTGAACAATTTATGGCATGACGCTAGTGAGATTATCGCATGTCATATTTACGGACCGTCCGTATTTTATGTGGAATGGATTACGTGCAAATACAGATAAGTGCGTGAGCAGCATTATCCGATTTTAATGTTATATTTGACGATGCCTGGTTTAACAGATACAATAGTTTTGATATTTTTAGGGTTCCGTACCTCTAAAGGGGAAAAGGAACTCTTATAGAATCACTTTATTGTCCGTCTGTCATGACATGACCCTTTTTCTCAGAAACGCGTGGAGGTATCAAGTTGCAATTAATATCAAATACATAATTCTACGATCCCTTTAGAGTTGTAAAAAATTCAAGCTTAGTCAAAACAATCTAAAAATACGGCCATTTTTGCAGCATATTTTGCTCGCATACATAAATCAAACCCTATAGAGGTGATTCGGATTACATGTTTTTTAACCGTGGCCCATGAAACTGACAAAGTTTTCATGAAAAGAATACCGAATATTAACTTGGTTTTTTCAGACCTTTTTTATTATTTTCCTGGTCGGCCTTTAAATCAGCTGTTTATTAAACCGCGCGTGACTCAAATTAAACATTCGATATATTTTTTTGATGGATTTTGCATCTAAGCCTGCCAATAAACAGAATTTTACTCAAACACAACGGATTTATTAACAATTTTTTTTTTCAATATTAAATATCAAATTTTGTAATCGTAATACAAATATTGTTCCCATGAGTGAGGATAATGACCCCCTTTCAGGTTAAAGCACATATTCTGAAGCATAGCATATAGCTCTATGGCAATGGCCATTTATTACAGCCGACAGCCTTATTACCACTGCTTGTTTATTTACGATTATGACGACAACTTTCCGATTGGTCTGTTGTTTACAATTATTAAGTTTAGTTAGATAATCCGGACGGTACGAGTATGTCTCTTAAATAATTATCTAGTCTTAAGCTTATGGTGCGCCCACGCAGCAGTTATGCAGGGTGTCCCAAAAAATAGTGTCAAACGAAAGTCCAGCGATAGAACACCCTTTGGGGTACCCGAATTACCCCCATGTATGTTCCGTGATTTTTTATAGTTTTCGAGTTATGATTTTTTTTTACTTTATTTTTTTTTTATTTATTACTTATAAAATTCTTTAAAAAAAGTAGAAAACTTTCTTGAGATTTTTTGTTTGCTACTGAATTTTTATGAGTTGTTCTTTTATACATAAAATAATCAGTTACGTGACTTTGACCAAAACCATGAAAATGTTGGTGTAAAGTCAAAAATTTACATTCGGTGAATTATGACTTAAATTTTCAACTTTAAATTAAAAATCTTAACAAGTGATTTCATGATTCTTAATTAAGTCCTAAGAATTTTCCAGACTCTAAGCTTTTATATTCATTAAAAAAAGTAGTACTTAATGGGCTACTTTGGCTAAAATCGGCCTCCAAAGACGGCGAGGTAGAAAATTCTTAAAATTAGCTACCTGATTAGAAAATAGATTTTGGCCATTTTATCATTCCTAAGCTTAATTCGTTTGTTAACTAACCAAAAATGACTGCAGGGAAGCTTTTTAGAGCTTTTTTTTCGTTGTTTAATATAAGTTTTATTAATTTTGCGCGATGGGTTCTCACCCATGATCCGGATTGTAAACGTGGGCGCAAATCTTTGACCTGTAATAACAATAGGCCGATAAGAGATCTAATTATTGCTATGTCTGTAACTAGCATGTTCGATTCCCGCCGCGGAACAAATGTTTGTATGACCTACAGGTATTTATTCTCTGATTGTTTCTCTATACATTATATGTATGTATTTACAAAAAAAATGTATATAAGTATTCTATCAGTTATATGGTTCCCATATTACAAGACCTGCTTAGTTTGGGGCTAAATAGCGCAGTGTGAAATGTGTGAAGCTACGAGAGCTGGGTGTAAAGACGATTATAGATCAGACTGTACGATGTTAAATTGAAATACACATCCGGAATCGTATTTACAGATTTTAAAGGTTGGTTTAATACCGGTAGCTTGAATATTTATCCAGTAATCGATAAGTTTCCAATAAAAAAATAAAATATTTTAAACATTAAAGGCGACTTGCGCAACTATACCTTAACGTTTTTAGTGAATATGATTTAGAGAGTTGTCAAATCACACATATACCTACGTCAAATCTAAACATGATTAGTCGCTAATTACGTTTAGGGCGATCCCTAGTGCAAGCCGGGCTAAATCGGCGGCGCCTATACAACGATGCCGCTAAGTCAGTTTAATAGGTACCTACCTACTTACATGATGAATAAATGACTATGATTTGTTTAACTATTTTATACAGAATATATAATTGATATTTTTAGAACTTGTTATTCAGTTTATTAGGAAATTATAATTAAAATTATAGTTAAAATCAGCCCTACCCGTGTTTTCATTTAATTTCGTACATAACTTAACACATATAACATTTTATCGTTGTATAACATAATATCCGTCACATTTAGGCAAATGTTATCGTGTTATATAACATTGTATAACAGACGGTACGTGATAAATCCCGTATTTATATTAATGATTATATTAACAGCTGTCTGGGAGCACCATTACTAACAAGAGAGCTTGTATTTTTAAGAGCTTGTACTTCTAATGATTGTTAGCGATTATTTGTACTAAATATGTAATTTAATGAATACTTCAGCAATATTTACTATTTTGTTATTCATTTTATAAAACAGAAGTTGCCTTTTATTGACCAACTGCCGTGATCGAGTTGTTTGCGCTTGCGGTCACTCACGCCAACATGGCGCGACGATTAGTATATAAGTCGATGACGGCTGTCGGTCAGGGCTCAGTGCGAAAAGTAAAATGTCCCTTAAAAATAAGGTGACTCTTTACAAAGCGTGCATTCGCCCCATTATGACATACTCATCTGTAGTATTTGCCCACTCTCCTAAAGTTGGTGCCATTCAGGTTATTCAAAATCGCTTCTTGCGAAAAGCCTCAGGCTCGCCCTGGTACTTTCGCAATAACGACCTACATCGCGATTTGAAATTAGAATCAATAGCCAGGTTCATGAAGCTCGCTTCCAAGCGGTTTTATGAACTTGCCTCTAATCATCCGAACCCTTTGGTACACACCATTCCGGTTTACCCGTTGGATCCGCCCGCCAACAAAATCCTCCGTCGTCCGAGACACGTTCTCGGAGACCCGGATGACGAAATCACCTCTGCTAATGCGGAAGGTGAGTCATCTATATCAGACAGAGCAAACACTTCACAGAAACACCGACCTCGCCGGCGAGGTCGACGAGTCCCTTCTGTCGCCGCTTATACGAGGTACAGACATGTACCCGGGCGTTTCTCTCATATCCCCATCCCGGCAACAGCCCAAGCCGAGGTTCGTACCTAAGTGGTGCCCTTGCGCTAGTTGCCTAAAAAAAACTTACTGGGCTGAGCGCCATCTGCGCTCGCCAAAAGTTCGGTTAAGCTGTCACGGCCTCAGAGGCCAACAGCGAGATTAGTCCATTCGAAAAAAAAAAAAAAAGGTCAGGGCTCAGTGCGATATGAAATTAGAATCAATAGCCAGGTTCATGAAGCTCGCTTCCAAGCGGTTTTATGAACATGCCTCTATTCATCCGAACCCTTTGGTGCACACCATTCCGGTCTACCCGTTGGATCCGCCTGCCAACAAAATCCTCCGTCGTCCGAGACACGTGCTCGGAGACCCGGATGACGAAATCACCTCCGCTAATGCGGAAGGTGAGTCATCTACATCAGACAGAGCAAACACTTCACAGAAACACCGATCTCGCCGGCGAGGTCGACGAATCGCTTCAGTCGCCGCCTATACGAGGTACAAACATGTACCCGGGCGTTTCTCTCCTATCCCCATCCCGGCAACAGCCCAAGCCGAGGTTCGTACCTAAGTGGTGCCCTTGCGCTCATCGAAAAAGCCCGACTCTCGAGAGGCCTCACCTCGCAGAGTCTTTTTAGACTCTCCGGAATCTCCGGACCCACCCTCCCCCGAGGACGATATGGAAATCGACCTCCTTCTACACCCCGCGTCTTCCGCAGAGGCATCAAACTCCTCTTCCTTCGACTCGGAGGAAGAATTCACCCTCGTCACGGGTGGTAAGAGGAAGAAGCCCTCTTCGAAGAAGACCTCTTCGTCGAAGAAGGTTTCCTCCGTTTCCCCCCCAGCCAAAAAGGCAACCCCTCCCTCGGCCTCGCAGCCTGCCCGCCCCGCCTCGCCTCCCACGGCTTCCACTGCCGCGAGGAAGGAAAGGCCTCCCCCGCCTCTTTTCATCCGCGAAAAAGGCAAGTGGGATAGAGTTTCGTATCTGTGTAATGGGCATAAGATCTCATTCACAAACGCCCGCAATACTAAGGACGCTATTAAAGTCCTACTCCCCACTTCTGACGACCATCGTCGCCTCACGTCCCTCCTTCGTCAAGAGCACATAGGCTATCACACCTATGCTCTCGAAGACGAAAGGCTTCTTCGAGTTGTGATCCGCGGCCTCCCTGCGGAGCACTCCACTGACTCCATAAAGTCAGATTTACTGGCTCAGTCTTTCCCGGTCAAGGAGGTCCACCGTATGCATAACGGTAAGACCACCTATAACCTAGTACTTGTAGTACTAGAGCTGTCACCGGCAGGGAAGGCCATCTTCAACCTGAAGATGGCCAACAACCTCTCCGGCCTCCGGGTAGAACCCCCCCCACCGAAATGGCACTCCCAGCCAGTGTCACAGGTGTCAGTTATACGGCCACTCGGCCAAAAACTGCCACGCCCGCCCCCGTTGCGTGAAGTGCCTGGGTGACCATGGCACCTCTGACTGCAACCGCACAAAGGAAACCATAGAGCCGCCAAGCTGCGTGCTTTGTGGTGCCGTGGGACACACCGCAAATTATCGTGGTTGTCCTTCGGCGCCCAAAGTCAGCAGGGTGGTGGCTCGTAGGAGTCAACCCTGACCTTCCCCGCAGTATACCAAGTCAACCCCAAAGTTGACCATGGTACCCTCGCAGGAGGCGCAACCTCCCAAAGGCTCAGCATGGGCCAAGCCCTTGCCATACTCGAGCCTAGCCCTTAAGGCAACGGCCCCCCCTTCGCGCTCTTCTGAGCCAGACCCCCTTCTAAAATGGGCAAGTCGGACTTTGCTGCCGACTTGGCTCTCATCATGGAGTTCTCCTCCATCGACCTTGCCGAGGTTCGCGTGCTTGCACAAAAACTTAGGCAAGCGAACTCCACCCTCGAAAAGCTGATTGCCCTCGAGGCGCACTCAGCTCTTCTCGCCGCCGTTAAGGCAGCTTCGTCCTCCTCCAAACTCTTTTAGGCCCCAAAATGGTTGTACAAAAGGAAAGGAAAAAACCGCGTTCGTTATCACTAGCGTTCTTCAACGCTGACGGTCTTTCAAGGCAGCGTTCTATTATCCAAGATTTCCTGAATAGGCACCAACTTGACATCTTGCTAGTGCAAGAGACTAATTTAAAGCCCGGTCATCGGGACCCTAAAATCCCTAACTATCAAATTTTTCGCAATGACAGACTGCTAGCTCAAAAGGGCGGCACTGTCATTTACTACAAGAAGGCTCTACATTGCATGCCTCTTGATCCCCCTTCTCTGTCTTACATAGAAGCCTCCGTCTGCAGGCTAGCAATGACCGGGCATTCCTCGGTCATTATTGCATCCTGCTATGTCTCTCCCGGCAAGCCTCGCTCACCTCAATTCGAGAGTGACCTGCAAGCCCTTTTCAGTCTAGGAAGCTCCGTCATATTGGCGGGTGACTTCAATTCCAAAAACGTCATGTGGAATAGCACCACGACGAACTCTAAAGGCAAACAACTAGAAAGCCTAGTTGAACCCCTTAATTTCGACATCATTGCCCCTAGGGGCATGACTCGCTTCCCTACTTCCACTCCCCCCGAGCTCCTTGACATTGCACTTCTCAAAAACGTAGACCTTCGGCTACGCTTAATCGAAGTCATTCATGAGCTCGATTCCGATCATCGTCCGGTAATGCTCTTACTCGGCCCTCCCACTGACCAGCCCCCTGCCACCAAGACTGTGGTAGAGTGGCATAAACTTGAGAAAGCCCTCAAGTCTGCGCACTCGACTGACCTAGATAGGATCCCTTCTGTCATTCGGACATCTGGTGATATTACGGTAGCGGTTGACGCCCTTACCACACATATCACAAACTCAGTCAGAGACTCATCAAAGCAGGTGCCCGTAGTGGATGACCACCGGGGCCCCCTGCCAGATGATATCAGACGGCTGATGACTGAAGCTAACGCCGCAGTTAGACTTCATAGTCGCTGCCCCACTAACGACAATCGAGTCTTGATGCGTTCCCTGCACCGTGAGGTGAGAGAGCGCATCAAAGAACATCGCAATCGTGAGTGGGAGAGCCTGCTCTCGGGGATCGAGCCTAGCCATCTGGCCTACTGGAGGTTAGCTCGCTCCATGAAAGCGGACGCTCTCGCTCCGATGCCTCCCCTTATCCGACCCAATCACCCTCCAGCATTCGAAGACGAGGAAAAAGCCGATTTCCTGGCTGAAACCCTCGAATCTCAATGCTCGCCCAGTCTCGAACCCGTCGACCCTGTTCACCTCCATACGGTGAACAGCGAGGTTGACCGCTTAGCCTCCCGACCCCCTACTTCCCCACTTGATCCGATTGAGCCCTCCGAAGTCTTTGACACTATCAAGGCCCTACACCCAAAGAAAGCCTCCGGCCCCGACGGCATTTCCAACAGAGTACTCAAACAGTTCTCTGTTCCCCTTATCCATATCCTAGTCTCCATCTTCAATGCGGCTATGGAAACTTGCACCTTCCCTGATGCTTGGAAGGAAGCCAACGTCATTGGCATCCGAAAACCCAGCAAACAGGCAAACGATCCAACTAGTTATCGTCCCATTAGTCTACTTAATAGTCTAGGCAAGATATATGAGCGTCTTCTAATGAAGCGCCTCTGGGCTCATGTCAATGAGTTCAAACTCCTTCCCGACGAGCAGTTTGGCTTCCGTGCCCAACACTCATGCCCACAGCAGGTGCTCCGCATAACGGAGCATGTCCTCTCCAATTGGCAAAGTACCTGGCCTTCAGATACCGGTGCCGTCTTCCTCGACGTAGCGAAAGCTTTCGACAAAGTCTGGCACAACGGCTTGATCTACAAGCTTCTCAAACTAGGAGTCCCAGACAGATTCGTGCTCATCATACGAGACTACCTACAAGGTCGCAGCTTTTGCTACACCGTGGAAGGCACTCTCTCTAGTCCTAGACCAGTCAGAGCAGGAGTCCCTCAAGGCTCCGTTCTCGGCCCCCTCCTGTTCACGCTGTACACCAGCGATATCCCCCGCACTCCTCAAGTGGAAATAGCCCTATACGCAGACGACACAGCCTTGTACACATCCAATCGGAATCCTGATCGGGTGGGTATAAGGCTGCAGGCTGCCCTTCATTCACTAGCCATTTGGTTCCGCAAGTGGCGGATCGAGGTAAACCCGTCGAAAAGTACAGCAGTGTACTTCTCACGGAGAAACCTCACTCCCAAACCGATCTCTCTATTTGGCCAGCCCATTCGCTGGACCCCATCAGCCAAATATCTGGGTGTCATCCTCGATAGGCGTCTTTCCTTTAGGTTGCACATCACTAAGAGGTGCAACCAAGCAAAGTTCACCCTAGGACGATTGTCCTCACTTCTAGGCGCGAAAAGTAAAATGTCCCTTAAAAATAAGGTGACCCTTTACAAAGCGTGCATTCGCCCCATTATGACATACTCATCTGTAGTATTTGCCCACTCTCCTAAAGTTGGTGCCATTCAGGTTATCCAAAATCGCTTCTTGCGAAAAGCCTCAGGCTCGCCCTGGTACTTTTGCAATAACGATCTACATCGCGATATGAAATTAGAATCAATAGCCAGGTTCATGAAGCTCGCTTCCAAGCGGTTTTATGAACTTGCCTCTAATCATCCGAACCCTTTGGTACACACCATTCCGGTCTACCCGTTGGATCCGCCCGCCAACAAAATCCTCCGTCGTCCGAGACACGTTCTCGGAGACCCGGATGACGAAATCACCTCCGCTAATGCGGAAGGTGAGTCATCTATTTCAGACAGAGCAAACACTTCACAGACACACCGACTTCGCCGGCGAGGTTGACAAGTCCCTTCAGTCGCCGCCTATACGAGGTACAGACATGTACCCGGGCGTTTCTCTCCTATCCCCACCCCGGCAACAGCCCAAGCCGAGGCTCGTACCTAAGTGGTGCCCTTGCGCTAGTTGCCTAAAAAACTTACTGGGCTGAGCGCCATCTGCGCTCGCCAAAAGTTCGGTTAAGCTGTCACGGCCTCAGAGGCCAACAGCGAGATTAGTCCATTCGAAAAAAAAAAAGGTCAGGGCTCAGTATATTAGAGTCAATAGCCAAGTTCATGAAACTCGCTTCCAAGCGGTATTATGAAATTGCCTCCCATCACCCGAACCCTTTGGTACACACCATTCCGGTCTACCCGTTGGACCCGCCCGCCAACAAAATCCTCCGTCATCCGAGACACGTTCTCGGAGACCCGGATGACGAAATCACCTCCGCTAACGCGGAAGCGATATCTGAGTCATCTACATCAGACTGAGCAAACACTTCACAGAAACACCGACCTCGCCGGCGAGGTCGACGAGTCCCTTCAGTCGCCGCCTATACGAGGTACAGACATGTGCCCGGGCGTCTCTCTCCTATCCCCACCCCGGCAACAGCCCAAGCCGAGGCTGGTACCTAAGTGGTGCCCTTGCGCTAGTTGCCTCTTCAAACAACTTACTGGGCTGAGCGCCATCTGCGCTCGCCAAAAGTTCGGTTAAACTGCAACGGCCTTAGAGGCCAACAGCGAGATTAGTCCATTCGAAAAAAAAAGGTCAGGGCTCAGTCGTTTTCCGGCAGTTAGGGTGTACATATGTAAGTACGTTGGTACTAAATTCAATAACTACTATCTAACAGAAGTAGGTAGGTTTAACAAGTACTAAATAAAGCTAGGTAAGTATAATAATAGGCCTAAATTTAAGAAATATAAGTACATTATTGTAGGTAGCACTAAGGTGGTGGTAAATAGGTCGAGGGCTCAGCTACGCTGGTTTTCAGCCTCGCCTTGGCAGAAACATCTGCTGCTGCTGTCGCCACAGATTACAAGTACACAGAATTAACAAGTAGTGATTGAAGAAAGAACTAGACTGTTACCAAAAACCCATCGCGTAAATACTTAAATCAGAGAAATTCCACACACACAATACATAGGCAAACTAGCATAAGCAAAATAGCATAGGCTAATTAGCATTTTATTTCAGCTAACCTTAGTGCAGTGTAGATTAACCAGTTTATACACTTATGTATTTATTCTAATAAATAATAGCTAGTAACTAAAACAAGAGTAGGTATATAAACTTAAAACGTGTTTTGTCGATATGGAGATTAACACTGTTTAAGTAGGTAGTAACAAATAAAAAGAGATAGTAGATATACGTAAACATTAAAATCTGAGCAAACAACTATTCAATTTCAAAATAGGTGTACAATTTAGTCTAAAACAATTAATGACCCGTATCAAGGATCGTTCCACTACCATATTTCTGATTGCGAGAAACCGTCTCTCGTAGACTGTGACCCGGCACAGCTATTCACCCAACTTACTTTTTTCTGCATAATTAACCTTAAAGAGCAACTCAATATCCACACGACAACGCACAAATAACTCGTGTAACTCTTTCCGTTGCGGAGTTATGACTATAGTACAGTAATGTTACATGTACAATCAGATAAATACAACTTCGCTCAACAACATCCAAAAAAAGGACAAACAAAGCGGACAACGTTTCACTTAGCGATAGAATTTCGATTTAAGGTAAAGCGAGCAAATAGAGCCTCCTTTTTCTTCTACTTTCGTTGTAAAGTAAGTGAGGGATTCTCGAGATGAACAAAGATAAAGATTTAAGAATAACAACGCTGGGACCTTAGAATAACTACACATAGATCAGAAGTTTCGAACAAATTTACAAACGTAGGCCACAAAACATTGATTGTGTGCGTGTGTGCAATGCTTTAAATTAGCAGCCACACACATAAGCGCACGATTGCCGCATACAGATGCAGCAAATACAGCAAATGGATGGAAATTACACCGCACAAGCCGTCATAATATTTTTTTTTAGCCGAGTACCGCACTCGGCTACGCCACCGGCCGCACTACCTTGGACATAAAACTCACAGCGCGGACGTCGTTAGGAGCTTTATATGGCTCCAATTTAAGTCTATTTTTCGCGTGTTGTCTTTGTTTCTAATGAAAGGTAACACTTAAGTATCAGGTGGTACTACCATACTACCAAGGTGTACCATGTCTGTCTGCATAATCATTTTGATGCCGTTTAGGTACAACGTAAAATTTTTTTTTTATATCGCTAAGGTTGCAAACAAGCATACGGCCCACCTGATGGTAAGCGGTTACCGTAGCCTATGGATGTTTGTAACACCAACGATAAGTATAACTCGCGCGCTGCCAACCCTTTAAAATTTTCAAAACGCCCTTATTGAAGAACTGCTGGATTAAAAATGGTTTTCGAATTTTCTTGACACTGAAAGATTCCTTCAGGTGAGTATTTCGGGAATAATTTAAATTCCTATTTATCCTCTTATCCAAATTACATTTGATTTTTCTTGATGGGTGTAATTTGGTAAATAAGTGTGAATAGATACATTTAGCGTAGCTTGCCTTAGGCGGGTCCTGTACCTATCAAAATTTGTTGGGGGGCCCAAATTACTAGACTGTAGGGAGATGTTAGGGGCCATTGCTCATGTATGATTTTATTGATCAAGTATGAGAATGAATTCACACATGATTTGTATGATATAATATAATTTTTTTTCCGGAAAGTACAGTTTAAGTGAGATAACATTTTACGAATTTTTGCTTATAACGTTCGGGGCCCTTGTAGCGCGGGGGCCTGTATCATTGACACGGCTGATACGGCGGTAGCTACGCCCCTGCATTTAGGCCATCATGTGTCAGCAAGAGACAGTATAAGGTCTTTTTGTTTAATGTTTGTTACATAAATTATGTTAACTTGCGTTAGCTGTGGTTGCCTTCACAGAGTGAGCACAGGTAGCGCTTCAATTGTAATTTTAATTTAAGTCTGTGTATTACTCATTGAAAATCCTTAATAAATAAATTAAATTATCGAAACATGTCTTCGGCACAAGTTGCAAAAAGAAAGCATGAGACTGCTTCAGCGATAAGACCGCCAATGTACATCATGAATTAATTTATCACACTAATGTTATAAATATGAAAGTTTAGATTTTGGTTTATCTGTTTGTTTGTTACTCAATGACGTCGTAACGGCTGAACCGATTTAGATGAAATTTGGTGCGTTGATAGATTATGTCATGGATTCAAACATATAATACTTTTTACTGACAAACAACGCGGGTGAAGCCGCTGGCGGAAGCTAGTTTCTAATATTTGTTTTTCTAAAAAATATCGACGACAAAATAATAAATCAATAAATATTGCTGGACATTTTATACAGCGCTATCTAGCCAAAAGCAGAGCTTGTGCTATGGGAACCAGATAACTGATAGAATACTTATATACTTTTTTTGTAAATATATACTTATAATATACAGAAAAACATCCAGACCCCGAACAAATACCTGTAGATCATGCAAACATTTGTTACACGGCGGGAATCGAACCCGCTACCTCCTGGGCCTCAGCCAGCTATTCGCCCACTGCGCTACGGAGGTAAATAATAAACTAAAATAACAGTAAATGCAATTTCCGATGTATTACATATGCGAGGCCCAACTGCAGATTATAAATTCAAAAACCCATAGGACGCGGAGCATTGATCTGTACCGAATTCAGATTCCATAATGCATTCTGTCAGTGCATTACAAATGAGCACTCGCCATCCCTTAGCCAACTGGTAGACAGGGAGCTACTGTTAGTTGTCTTACTTCATAGAGATGAGAAGGCAGCCCGGATCTAGGGTGGGGGAAAACCTGGGCACCTGTCCCGGGTGGCAATATCAGGGACCGCCTAATTCTTCAATATAGAATATATTTTAAAAAACTTTCAGTAAACGCTTGGCATCCAGCGCACGTCGTACTATCGATTATTCCACTTCCTGCCCGTGGTCCACCTGCCTATTTCACCTGGCTGTTCATTTGATTTGGAACACTTCAAACTTTTAGAATTGGAGGAGAAGGGGCGCCACATCAAATTTCTGCCCCGGTTGGAGAATTCTAGATCCGGGGCTGTGAGGACTTTCTGTGGTTTGAAGTGCGACATAGTCAATAATTTACGCAAACTTTTTTGCAGGAAAACTTAAAATTTCAATTGGAGAGACAGTTTTCATGAAGATCTCAAATTCTCTCTCTGCTATCGCTGTGCTATCGTAAGGTGTTATGTGTACAGAATGATATGCAATGATAATTAAGCTGTTGGCATCGCTATTTAAATAAAAAAATACATCTAGCTATTCTACCTTCTAAGGTACATGAAGCCTGTAGGGGGCTGCAATTATAGTCGATTTCGGTATTTTAGCTATAATAAAAGTATATTAATGTCAAGCGTTTAATAGTAGAATTCCTTGTGAAAGGGCTCGCATTTGTATCGTATTTGTATCGTATTTGTATCGTATTTGTATCGTATTTGTATCGTTATTTGTAGCGTATTTGTATCATATTTGTATTTGTATCGTATTTGTAGCGTATTTGTATCGTATTTGTAGCGTATTTGTATCGTATTTGTATCGTATTTGTATCGTATTTGTATCGTATTTGTATCGTATTTGCATCGTATTTGTAGCGTATTTGTATCGTGTTTACGATACAAATACGATGCAAATACGATACAAATACGATACAAATACGATACAAATTGGATACAAATACGATACAAATACGATACAAATACGATACAAATACGATACAAATTGGATACAAATACGATACAAATACGATACAAATACGATACAAATACGATACAAATACGATACAAATACGATACAAATACGATACAAATACGATACAAATTGGATACAAATTGGATACAAATACGATACAAATACGATACAAATACGATACAAATACGATACAAATACGATACAAATACGATACAAATACGATACAAATTGGATACAAATACGATACAAATTGGATACAAATACGATACAAATACGATACAAATACGATACAAATACGATACAAATACGATACAAATACGATACACATACGATACAAATACGATGCAAATACGATACAAATACGATACAAATACGATACAAATACGATACAAATACGATACAAATTGGATACAAATACGATACAAATTGGATACAAATACGATACAAATACGATACAAATTGGATACTAATACGATACAAATTGGATACAAATACGATACAAATACGATACAAATACGATACAAATACGATACAAATACGAAACAAATTGGATACAAATACGATACAAATTGGATACAAATACGATACAAATTGGATACAAATACGATACAAATACGATACAAATACGATACAAACACGATACAAATACGATACAAATTGGATACAAATACGATACAAATACGATACAAATACGATACAAATTGGATACAAATACGATACAAATACGATACAAAAACGATACAAATACGATACAAATACGATACAAATTGGATACAAATACGATACAAATACGATACAAATACGATACAAATACGATACAAATACGATACAAATACGATACAAATACGATACAAATACGATACAAATACGATACAAATACGATACAAATACGATACAAATTGGATACAAATACGATACAAATTGGATACAAATACGATACAAATACGATACAAATACGATACAAATACGATACAAATACGATGCAAATACGATACAAATACGATACAAATACGATACAAATACGATACAAATACGATACAAATACGATACAAATACGATACAAATACGATACAAATACGATACAAATTGGATACAAATTGGATACAAATACGATACAAATTGGATACAAATACGATACAAATTGGATACAAATACGATACAAATTGGATACAAATTGGATACAAATACGATACAAATACGATACAAATACGATACAAATACGATACAAATACAATACAAATACGATACAAATACGATACAAATACGATACAAATACGATACAAATACGATACTAATACGATACAAATTGGATACAAATACGATACAAATACGATACAAATACGATACAAATACGATACAAATACGATACAAATACGATACAAATACGATACAAATACGATACAAATACGATACAAATTGGATACAAATACGATACAAATTGGATACAAATACGATACAAATTGGATACAAATACGATACAAATTGGATACAAATACGATACAAATACGATACAAATACGATACAAATTGGATACAAATACGATACAAATACGATACAAATACGATGCAAATACGATACAAATACGATACAAATACGATACAAATACGATACAAATTGGATACAAATACGATACAAATTGGATACAAATACGATACAAATTGGATACAAATACGATACAAATTGGATACAAATACGATACAAATACGATACAAATACGATACAAATACGATAAAAATACAATACAAATACGATACAAATACGATACAAATTGGATACAAATACGATACAAATACGATACAAATACGATACAAATACGATACAAATACGATACAAATACGATACAAATACGATACAAATACGATACAAATTGGATACAAATACGATACAAATTGGATACAAATACGATACAAATACGATACAAATACGATACAAATACGATACAAATACGATGCAAATACGATACAAATACGATACAAATACGATACAAATACGATACAAATTGGATACAAATACGATACAAATTGGATACAAATACGATACAAATACGATACAAATACGATACAAATACGATACAAATACGATACAAATACGATACACATACGATACAAATACGATGCAAATACGATACAAATACGATACAAATACGATACAAATACGATACAAATTGGATACAAATACGATACAAATTGGATACAAATACGATACAAATACGATACAAATTGGATACTAATACTATACAAATTGGATACAAATACGATACAAATACGATACAAATACGATACAAATACGAAACAAATTGGATACAAATACGATACAAATTGGATACAAATACGATACAAATTGGATACAAATACGATACAAATACGATACAAATACGATACAAACACGATACAAATACGATACAAATTGGATACAAATACGATACAAATACGATACAAATACGATACAAATTGGATACAAATACGATACAAATACGATACAAAAACGATACAAATACGATACAAATACGATACAAATTGGATACAAATACGATACAAATACGATACAAATACGATACAAATACGATACAAATACGATACAAATACGATACAAATACGATACAAATACGATACAAATACGATACAAATACGATACAAATACGATACAAATTGGATACAAATACGATACAAATTGGATACAAATACGATACAAATACGATACAAATACGATACAAATACGATACAAATACGATGCAAATACGATACAAATACGATACAAATACGATACAAATACGATACAAATACGATACAAATACGATACAAATACGATACAAATACGATACAAATACGATACAAATTGGATACAAATTGGATACAAATACGATACAAATTGGATACAAATACGATACAAATTGGATACAAATACGATACAAATTGGATACAAATTGGATACAAATACGATACAAATACGATACAAATACGATACAAATACGATACAAATACAATACAAATACGATACAAATACGATACAAATACGATACAAATACGATACAAATACGATACTAATACGATACAAATTGGATACAAATACGATACAAATACGATACAAATACGATACAAATACGATACAAATACGATACAAATACGATACAAATACGATACAAATTGGATACAAATACGATACAAATTGGATACAAATACGATACAAATTGGATACAAATACGATACAAATTGGATACAAATACGATACAAATACGATACAAATACGATACAAATACGATACAAATTGGATACAAATACGATACAAATACGATACAAATACGATGCAAATACGATACAAATACGATACAAATACGATACAAATACGATACAAATTGGATACAAATACGATACAAATTGGATACAAATACGATACAAATTGGATACAAATACGATACAAATTGGATACAAATACGATACAAATACGATACAAATACGATACAAATACGATACAAATACGATACAAATACGATACAAATTGGATACAAATACGATACTAATACGATACAAATACGATACAAATACGATACAAATTGGATACAAATACGATACAAATTGGATACAAATACGATACAAATACGATACAAATACGATACAAATACGATACAAATACGATACAAGTACGATACAAATACGATACAAATTGGATACAAATACGATACAAATACGATACAAATACGATGCAAATAAGATACAAATACGATACAAATACGATACAAATACGATACAAATTGGATACAAATACGATACAAATTGGATACAAATACGATACAAATTGGATACAAATCCGATACAAATTGGATACAAATACGATACAAATACGATGCAAATACGATGCAAATACTATGCAAATACAATGCAAATACAATGCAAATACGATGCAAGTATGATGCAAATACGATACAAATACGATACAAATACGATACAAATACGATACAAATACGATACAAATACGATACAAATTGGATACAAATACGATACAAATACGATGCAAATACGATACAAATACGATACAAATACGATACAAATACGATGCAAATACGATACAAATACGATACAAATACGATACAAATACGATACAAGTACGATGCAAATACGATACAAATTGGATACAAATACGATACAAATACGATACAAATACGATACAAATTGGATACAAATACGATACAAATACGATACAAATTGGATACAAATTGGATACAAATACGATACAAATTGGATACAAATACGATACAAATACGATACAAATACGATACAAATACGATACAAATACGATACAAATACGATACAAATACGATACAAATACGATGCAAATACGATGCAAATACGATACAAATACGATACAAATACGATACAAATAGGATACAAATACGAGACAAATACGATACAAATACGATACAAATACGATACAAATACGATGCAAATACGATACAAATACGATACAAATACGATACAAATACGATACAAATACGATACAAAAACGATACAAATACGATACAAATACGATACAAATACGATACAAATACGATACAAATACGATACAAATACGATACAAATTGGATACAAATACGATACAAATTGGATACAAATACGATACAAATACGATACAAATACGATACAAATACGATACAAATACGATACAAATACGATACAAATACGATACAAATACGATACAAATACGATACAAATACGATACAAATACGATACAAATACGATACAAATTGGATACAAATACGATACAAATACGATACAAATACGATACAAATACGATACAAATACGATACAAATACGATACAAACACGATACAAATACGATACAAATTGGATACAAACACGATACAAATACGATACAAATTGGATACAAATACGATACAAATACGATACAAATACGATACAAATACGATACAAATACGATACAAACACGATACAAATACGATACAAATTGGATACAAATGCGATACAAATACGATACAAATACGATACAAATACGATACAAATACGATACAAATACGATACAAATACGATACAAATTGGATACAAATACGATACAAATACGATACAAATTGGATACAAATACGATACAAATACGATACAAATACGATACAAATACGATACAAACACGATACAAATACGATACAAATTGGATACAAATACGATACAAATACGATACAAATTGGATACAAATACGATACAAATACGATACAAATACGATACAAATACGATACAAATTGGATACAAATACGATACAAATACGATACAAATACGATACAAATACGATACAAATACGATACAAATTGGATACAAATACGATACAAATTGGATACAAATACGATACAAATACGATACAAATACGATACAAATACGATACAAATACGATACAAATACGATGCAAATACGATACAAATACGATACAAATACGATACAAATACGATACAAATTGGATACAAATACGATACAAATTGGATACAAATACGATACAAATACGATACAAATACGATACAAATACGATACAAATACGATACAAATACGATGCAAATACGATACAAATACGATACAAATACGATACAAATACGATACAAATTGGATACAAATACGATACAAATTGGATACAAATACGATACAAATACGATACAAATTGGATACTAATACGATACAAATTGGATACAAATACGATACAAATACGATACAAATACGATACAAATACGATACAAATACGAAACAAATTGGATACAAATACGATACAAATTGGATACAAATACGATACAAATTGGATACAAATACGATACAAATACGATACAAATACGATACAAACACGATACAAATACGATACAAATTGGATACAAATACGATACAAATACGATACAAATACGATACAAATTGGATGCAAATACGATACAAATACGATACAAATACGATACAAATTGGATACAAATACGATACAAATACGATACAAATACGATACAAATACGATACAAATACGATACAAATACGATACAAATACGATACAAATACGATACAAATACGATACAAATACGATACAAATACGATACAAATACGATACAAATACGATACAAATTGGATACAAATACGATACAAATACGATACAAATACGATACAAATACGATACAAATACGATACAAATACGATACAAATACGATACAAATACGATACAAATACGATACAAATACGATGCAAATACGATACAAATACGATACAAATACGATACAAATACGATACAAATACGATACAAATACGATACAAATACGATACAAATACGATACAAATACGATACAAATACGATACAAATACGATGCAAATACGATACAAATACGATACAAATACGATACAAATACGATACAAATTGGATACAAATTGGATACAAATACGATACAAATTGGATACAAATACGATACAAATACGATACAAATTGGATACTACTACGATACAAATTGGATACAAATACGATACAAATACGATACAAATACGATACAAATACGATACAAATACGAAACAAATTGGATACAAATACGATACAAATTGGATACAAATACGATACAAATTGGATACAAATACGATACAAATACGATACAAATACGATACAAACACGATACAAATACGATACAAATTGGATACAAATACGATACAAATACGATACAAATTGGATACAAATACGATACAAATACGATACAAATACGATACAAATACGATACAAATACGATACAAATTGGATACAAATACGATACAAATACGATACAAATACGATACAAATACGATACAAATACGATACAAATACGATACAAATACGATACAAATTGGATACAAATACGATACAAATTGGATACAAATACAATACAAATACGATACAAATACGATACAAATACGATACAAATACGATACAAATACGATACAAATACGATACAAATACGATACAAATACGATACAAATACGATACAAATACGATGCAAATACGATACAAATACGATACAAATACGATACAAATACGATACAAATTGGATACAAATACGATACAAATACGATACAAATTGGATACAAATACGATACAAATACGATACAAATACGATACAAATACGATACAAATACGATACAAATACGATACAAATACGATACAAATACGATACAAATACGATACAAATACGATACAAATACGATACAAATACGATACAAATACGATGCAAGTACGATACAAATACGATACAAATACGATACAAATACGATACAAATTGGATACAAATTGGATACAAATACGATACAAATTGGATACAAATACGATACAAATTGGATACAAATACGATACAAATTGGATACAAATACGATACAAATACGATACAAATACGATACAAATTGGATACAAATACGATACAAATTGGATACAAATTGGATACAAATACGATACAAATTGGATACAAATACGATACAAATTCGATACAAATACGATACAAATACGATACAAATACGATACAAATACGATACAAATACGATACAAATACGATACAAATTGGATACAAATACGATACAAATACGATACAAATACGATACAAATACGATACAAATACGATACAAATTGGATACAAATACGATACAAATACGATACAAATACGATACAAATACGATACAAACACGATACAAATACGATACAAATTGGATACAAACACGATACAAATACGATACAAATTGGATACAAATACGATACAAATACGATACAAATACGATACAAATACGATACAAATACGATACTAATACGATACAAATACGATACAAATACGATACAAATTGGATACAAATACGATACAAATTGGATACAAATACGATACAAATACGATACAAATACGATACAAATACGATACAAATACGATACAAGTACGATACAAATACGATACAAATTGGATACAAATACGATACAAATTGGATACAAATACGATACAAATACGATACAAATACGATACAAATACGATACAAACACGATACAAATACGATACAAATTGGATACAAATACGATACAAATACGATACAAATACGATACAAATACGATACAAATTGGATACAAATACGATACAAATACGATACAAATACGATACAAATACGATACAAATACGATACAAATACGATACAAATACGATATAAATACGATACAAATACGATACAAATTGGATACAAATACGATACAAATTGGATACAAATACGATACAAATACGATACAAATACGATACAAATACGATACAAATACGATACAAATACGATACAAATACGATACAAATACGATACAAATTGGATACAAATACGATACAAATTGGATACAAATACGATACAAATACGATACAAATACGATACAAATACGATACAAATACGATACAAATACGATACAAATACGATGCAAATACGATACAAATACGATACAAATACGATACAAATACGATACAAATACGATACAAATTGGATACAAATACGATACAAATTGGATACAAATACGATACAAATACGATACAAATTGGATACTAATACGATACAAATTGGATACAAATACGATACAAATACGATACAAATACGATACAAATACGAAACAAATTGGATACAAATACGATACAAATTGGATACAAATACGATACAAATTGGATACAAATACGATACAAATACGATACAAATACGATACAAATTGGATACAAATTGGATACAAATACGATACAAATTGGATACAAATACGATACAAATTGGATACAAATACGATACAAATTGGATACAAATACGATACAAATTGGATACAAATACGATACAAATACGATACAAATACGATACAAATACGATACAAATACGATACAAGTACGATACAAATACGATACAAATTGGATACAAATACGATACAAATACGATACAAATACGATGCAAATAAGATACAAATACGATACAAATACGATACAAATACGATACAAATACGATACAAATTGGATACAAATACGATACAAATTGGATACAAATACGATACAAATTGGATACAAATCCGATACAAATTGGATACAAATACGATACAAATACGATGCAAATACGATGCAAATACTTTGCAAATACAATGCAAATACAATGCAAATACGATGCAAGTATGATGCAAATACGATACAAATACGATACAAATACGATACAAATACGATACAAATACGATACAAATTGGATACAAATACGATACAAATACGATGCAAATACGATACAAATACGATACAAATACGATACAAATACGATGCAAATACGATACAAATACGATACAAATACGATACAAATACGATACAAATACGATACAAGTACGATGCAAATACGATACAAATTGGATACAAATACGATACAAATACGATACAAATACGATACAAATTGGATACAAATACGATACAAATACGATACAAATACGATACAAATTGGATACAAATTGGATACAAATACGATACAAATTGGATACAAATACGATACAAATACGATACAAATACGATACAAATACGATACAAATACGATACAAATACGATACAAATACGATACAAATACGATGCAAATACGATAAAAATACGATGCAAATACGATACAAATACGATACAAATACGATACAAATACGATACAAATTGGATACAAATTGGATACAAATACGATACAAATACGATACAAATACGATACAAATACGATACAAATACGATACAAATTGGATACAAATACGATACTAATACGATACAAATACGATACAAATACGATACAAATTGGATACAAATACGATACAAATTGGATACAAATACGATACAAATACGATACAAATACGATACAAATACGATACAAATACGATACAAGTACGATACAAATACGATACAAATTGGATACAAATACGATACAAATACGATACAAATACGATGCAAATAAGATACAAATACGATACAAATACGATACAAATACGATACAAATACGATACAAATTGGATACAAATACGATACAAATTGGATACAAATACGATACAAATTGGATACAAATCCGATACAAATTAGATACAAATACGATACAAATACGATGCAAATACGATGCAAATACTATGCAAATACAATGCAAATACAATGCAAATACGATGCAAGTATGATGCAAATACGATACAAATACGATACAAATACGATACAAATACGATACAAATACGATACAAATACGATACAAATTGGATACAAATACGATACAAATACGATGCAAATACGATACAAATACGATACAAATACGATACAAATACGATGCAAATACGATACAAATACGATACAAATACGATACAAATACGATACAAATACGATACAAGTACGATGCAAATACGATACAAATTGGATACAAATACGATACAAATACGATACAAATACGATACAAATTGGATACAAATACGATACAAATACGATACAAATACGATACAAATTGGATACAAATTGGATACAAATACGATACAAATTGGATACAAATACGATACAAATACGATACAAATACGATACAAATACGATACAAATACGATACAAATACGATACAAATACGATGCAAATACGATACAAATACGATACAAATACGATACAAATAGGATACAAATACGAGAAAAATACGATACAAATACGATACAAATACGATACAAATACGATGCAAATACGATACAAATACGATACAAATACGATACAAATACGATACAAATACGATACAAAAACGATACAAATACGATACAAATACGATACAAATACGATACAAATACGATACAAATACGATACAAATACGATACAAATACGATACAAATACGATACAAATACGATACAAATTGGATATAAATACGATACAAATTGGATACAAATTGGATACAAATACGATACAAATACGATACAAATACGATACAAATACGATACAAATACGATACAAATACGATACAAATACGATACAAATACGATACAAATACGATGCAAATACGATACAAATACGATACAAATACGATACAAATACGATACAAATACGATACAAATACGATACAAATACGATACAAATACGATACAAATACGATACAAATACGATACAAATACGATACAAATACGATACAAATACGATACAAATACGATACAAATACGATAAAAATACGATGCAAATACGATACAAATACGATACAAATACGATACAAATACGATACAAATTGGATACAAATTGGATACAAATGCGATACAAATACGATACAAATACGATACAAATACGATACAAATACGATACAAATACGATACAAATACGATACAAATACGATACAAATTGGATACAAATACGATACAAATACGATACAAATTGGATACAAATACGATACAAATACGATACAAATACGATACAAATACGATACAAACACGATACAAATACGATACAAATTGGATACAAATACGATACAAATACGATACAAATTGGATACTAATACGATACAAATTGGATACAAATACGATACAAATACGATACAAATACGATACAAATACGATACAAATACGATACAAATACGAAACAAATTGGATACAAATACGATACAAATTGGATACAAATACGATACAAATTGGATACAAATACGATACAAATACGATACAAATACGATACAAACACGATACAAATACGATACAAATTGGATACAAATACGATACAAATACGATACAAATTGGATGCAAATACGATACAAATACGATACAAATACGATACAAATTGGATACAAATACGATACAAATACGATACAAATACGATACAAATACGATACAAATACGATACAAATACGATACAAATACGATACAAATACGATACAAATACGATACAAATACGATACAAATACACGATACAAATACGATACAAATACGATACAAATACAATACAAATACGATACAAATACGATACAAATACGATACAAATACGATACAAATACGATACTAATACGATACAAATTGGATACAAATACGATACAAATACGATACAAATACGATACAAATACGATACAAATACGATACAAATACGATACAAATACGATACAAATACGATACAAATACGATACAAATACGATACAAATTGGATACAAATACGATACAAATTGGATACAAATACGATACAAATTGGATACAAATACGATACAAATTGGATACAAATACGATACAAATACGATACAAATACGATACAAATACGATACAAATTGGATACAAATACGATACAAATACGATACAAATACGATGCAAATACGATACAAATACGATACAAATACGATACAAATACGATACAAATTGGATACAAATACGATACAAATTGGATACAAATACGATACAAATTGGATACAAATACGATACAAATTGGATACAAATACGATACAAATACGATACAAATACGATAAAAATACAATACAAATACGATACAAATACGATACAAATTGGATACAAATACGATACAAATTGGATACAAATACGATACAAATTCGATACAAATACGATACAAATACGATACAAATACGATACAAATACGATACAAATACGATACAAATTGGATACAAATACGATACTAATACGATACAAATACGATACAAATACGATACAAATTGGATACAAATACGATACAAATTGGATACAAATACGATACAAATACGATACAAATACGATACAAATACGATACAAATACGATACAAGTACGATACAAATACGATACAAATTGGATACAAATACGATACAAATACGATACAAATACGATGCAAATAAGATACAAATACGATACAAATACGATACAAATACGATACAAATACGATACAAATTGGATACAAATACGATACAAATTGGATACAAATACGATACAAATTGGATACAAATCCGATACAAATTGGATACAAATACGATACAAATACGATGCAAATACGATGCAAATACTATGCAAATACAATGCAAATACAATGCAAATACGATGCAAGTATGATGCAAATACGATACAAATACGATACAAATACGATACAAATACGATACAAATACGATACAAATACGATACAAATTGGATACAAATACGATACAAATACGATGCAAATACGATACAAATACGATACAAATACGATACAAATACGATGCAAATACGATACAAATACGATACAAATACGATACAAATACGATACAAATACGATACAAGTACGATGCAAATACGATACAAATTGGATACAAATACGATACAAATACGATACAAATACGATACAAATTGGATACAAATACGATACAAATACGATACAAATACGATACAAATTGGATACAAATTGGATACAAATACGATACAAATTGGATACAAATACGATACAAATACGATACAAATACGATACAAATACGATACAAATACGATACAAATACGATACAAATACGATACAAATACGATGCAAATACGATACAAATACGATACAAATACGATACAAATAGGATACAAATACGAGACAAATACGATACAAATACGATACAAATACGATACAAATACGATGCAAATACGATACAAATTGGATACAAATACGATACAAATTGGATACAAATACGATACAAATACGATACAAATACGATACAAATACGATACAAATACGATACAAACACGATACAAATACGATACAAATTGGATACAAACACGATACAAATACGATACAAATTGGATACAAATACGATACAAATACGATACAAATACGATATAAATACGATACAAATACGATACAAACACGATACAAATACGATACAAATTGGATACAAATGCGATACAAATACGATACAAATACGATACAAATACGATACAAATACGATACAAATACGATACAAATACGATACAAATTGGATACAAATACGATACAAATACGATACAAATTGGATACAAATACGATACAAATACGATACAAATACGATACAAATACGATACAAACACGATACAAATACGATACAAATTGGATACAAATACGATACAAATACGATACAAATTGGATACAAATACGATACAAATACGATACAAATACGATACAAATACGATACAAATTGGATACAAATACGATACAAATACGATACAAATACGATACAAATACGATACAAATACGATACAAATACGATACAAATACGATACAAATACGATACAAATACGATACAAATTGGATACAAATACGATACAAATTGGATACAAATACGATACAAATACGATACAAATACGATACAAATACGATACAAATACGATACAAATACGATGCAAATACGATACAAATACGATACAAATACGATACAAATACGATACAAAAACGATACAAATACGATACAAATACGATACAAATACGATACAAATACGATACAAATACGATACAAATACGATACAAATACGATACAAATACGATACAAATACGATACAAATACGATACAAATACGATACAAATACGATACAAATTGGATACAAATACGATACAAATTGGATACAAATACGATACAAATACGATACAAATACGATACAAATACGATACAAATACGATACAAATTGGATACAAATACGATACAAATACGATACAAATACGATACAAAAACGATACAAATACGATACAAATACGATACAAATACGATACAAATACGATACAAATACGATACAAATACGATACAAATACGATACAAATACGATACAAATACGATACAAATACGATACAAATACGATACAAATACGATACAAATACGATACAAATTGGATACAAATACGATACAAATACGATACAAATACGATACAAATACGATACAAATACGATACAAATTGGATACAAATACGATACAAATACGATACAAATACGATACAAATACGATACAAATACGATACAAATACGATACAAAAACGATACAAATACGATACAAATACGATACAAATACGATACAAATACGATACAAATACGATACAAATACGATACAAATACGATACAAATACGATACAAATACGATACAAATACGATACAAATACGATACAAATACGATACAAATTGGATACAAATACGATACAAATTGGATACAAATACGATACAAATACGATACAAATACGATACAAATACGATACAAATACGATACAAATACGATACAAATACGATACAAAAACGATACAAATACGATACAAATACGATACAAATACGATACAAATACGATACAAATACGATACAAATACGATACAAATACGATACAAATACGATACAAATACGATACAAATACGATACAAATACGATACAAATACGATACAAATACGATACAAATACGATACAAATTGGATACAAATACGATACAAATTGGATACAAATACGATACAAATACGATACAAATACGATACAAATACGATACAAATACGATACAAATTGGATACAAATACGATACAAATACGATACAAATACGATACAAATACGATACAAATACGATACAAATTGGATACAAATACGATACAAATACGATACAAATACGATACAAATACGATACAAATACGATACAAATACGATACAAACACGATACAAATACGATACAAATTGGATACAAACACGATACAAATACGATACAAATTGGATACAAATACGATACAAATACGATACAAATACGATATAAATACGATACAAATACGATACAAACACGATACAAATACGATACAAATTGGATACAAATGCGATACAAATACGATACAAATACGATACAAATACGATACAAATACGATACAAATACGATACAAATACGATACAAATTGGATACAAATACGATACAAATACGATACAAATTGGATACAAATACGATACAAATACGATACAAATACGATACAAATACGATACAAACACGATACAAATACGATACAAATTGGATACAAATACGATACAAATACGATACAAATTGGATACAAATACGATACAAATACGATACAAATACGATACAAATACGATACAAATTGGATACAAATACGATACAAATACGATACAAATACGATACAAATACGATACAAATACGATACAAATACGATACAAATACGATACAAATACGATACAAATACGATACAAATTGGATACAAATACGATACAAATTGGATACAAATACGATACAAATACGATACAAATACGATACAAATACGATACAAATACGATACAAATACGATGCAAATACGATACAAATACGATACAAATACGATACAAATACGATACAAATTGGATACAAATACGATACAAATTGGATACAAATACGATACAAATACGATACAAATACGATACAAATACGATACAAATACGATACAAATACGATGCAAATACGATACAAATACGATACAAATACGATACAAATACGATACAAATACGATACAAATTGGATACAAATACGATACAAATTGGATACAAATACGATACAAATACGATACAAATTGGATACTAATACGATACAAATTGGATACAAATACGATACAAATACGATACAAATACGATACAAATACGATACAAATACGAAACAAATTGGATACAAATACGATACAAATTGGATACAAATACGATACAAATTGGATACAAATACGATACAAATACGATACAAATACGATGCAAATAAGATACAAATACGATACAAATACGATACAAATACGATACAAATACGATACAAATTGGATACAAATACGATACAAATTGGATACAAATACGATACAAATTGGATACAAATCCGATACAAATTGGATACAAAATACGATACAAATACGATGCAAATACGATGCAAATACTATGCAAATACAATGCAAATACAATGCAAATACGATGCAAGTATGATGCAAATACGATACAAATACGATACAAATACGATACAAATACGATACAAATACGATACAAATACGATACAAATTGGATACAAATACGATACAAATACGATGCAAATACGATACAAATACGATACAAATACGATACAAATACGATACAAATACGATGCAAATACGATACAAATACGATACAAATACGATACAAATACGATACAAATACGATACAAATACGATACAAATACGATACAAGTACGATACAAATACGATACAAATTGGATACAAATACGATACAAATACGATACAAATACGATGCAAATAAGATACAAATACGATACAAATACGATACAAATACGATACAAATACGATACAAATTGGATACAAATACGATACAAATTGGATACAAATACGATACAAATTGGATACAAATCCGATACAAATTGGATACAAATACGATACAAATACGATGCAAATACGATGCAAATACTATGCAAATACAATGCAAATACAATGCAAATACGATGCAAGTATGATGCAAATACGATACAAATACGATACAAATACGATACAAATACGATACAAATACGATACAAATACGATACAAATTGGATACAAATACGATACAAATACGATGCAAATACGATACAAATACGATACAAATACGATACAAATACGATGCAAATACGATACAAATACGATACAAATACGATACAAATACGATACAAATACGATACAAGTACGATGCAAATACGATACAAATTGGATACAAATACGATACAAATACGATACAAATACGATACAAATTGGATACAAATACGATACAAATACGATACAAATACGATACAAATTGGATACAAATTGGATACAAATACGATACAAATTGGATACAAATACGATACAAATACGATACAAATACGATACAAATACGATACAAATACGATACAAATACGATACAAATACGATACAAATACGATGCAAATACGATACAAATACGATACAAATACGATACAAATAGGATACAAATACGAGACAAATACGATACAAATACGATACAAATACGATACAAATACGATGCAAATACGATACAAATTGGATACAAATACGATACAAATTGGATACAAATACGATACAAATACGATACAAATACGATACAAATACGATACAAATACGATACAAATACGATACAAACACGATACAAATACGATACAAATTGGATACAAACACGATACAAATACGATACAAATTGGATACAAATACGATACAAATACGATACAAATACGATATAAATACGATACAAATACGATACAAACACGATACAAATACGATACAAATTGGATACAAATGCGATACAAATACGATACAAATACGATACAAATACGATACAAATACGATACAAATACGATACAAATACGATACAAATTGGATACAAATACGATACAAATACGATACAAATTGGATACAAATACGATACAAATACGATACAAATACGATACAAATACGATACAAACACGATACAAATACGATACAAATTGGATACAAATACGATACAAATACGATACAAATTGGATACAAATACGATACAAATACGATACAAATACGATACAAATACGATACAAATTGGATACAAATACGATACAAATACGATACAAATACGATACAAATACGATACAAATACGATACAAATACGATACAAATACGATACAAATACGATACAAATACGATACAAATTGGATACAAATACGATACAAATTGGATACAAATACGATACAAATACGATACAAATACGATACAAATACGATACAAATACGATACAAATACGATGCAAATACGATACAAATACGATACAAATACGATACAAATACGATACAAAAACGATACAAATACGATACAAATACGATACAAATACGATACAAATACGATACAAATACGATACAAATACGATACAAATACGATACAAATACGATACAAATACGATACAAATACGATACAAATACGATACAAATACGATACAAATACGATACAAATTGGATACAAATACGATACAAATTGGATACAAATACGATACAAATACGATACAAATACGATACAAATACGATACAAATACGATACAAATTGGATACAAATACGATACAAATACGATACAAATACGATACAAAAACGATACAAATACGATACAAATACGATACAAATACGATACAAATACGATACAAATACGATACAAATACGATACAAATACGATACAAATACGATACAAATACGATACAAATACGATACAAATACGATACAAATACGATACAAATTGGATACAAATACGATACAAATACGATACAAATACGATACAAATACGATACAAATACGATACAAATTGGATACAAATACGATACAAATACGATACAAATACGATACAAATACGATACAAATACGATACAAATACGATACAAAAACGATACAAATACGATACAAATACGATACAAATACGATACAAATACGATACAAATACGATACAAATACGATACAAATACGATACAAATACGATACAAATACGATACAAATACGATACAAATACGATACAAATACGATACAAATACGATACAAATTGGATACAAATACGATACAAATTGGATACAAATACGATACAAATACGATACAAATACGATACAAATACGATACAAATACGATACAAATACGATACAAATACGATACAAAAACGATACAAATACGATACAAATACGATACAAATACGATACAAATACGATACAAATACGATACAAATACGATACAAATACGATACAAATACGATACAAATACGATACAAATACGATACAAATACGATACAAATACGATACAAATTGGATACAAATACGATACAAATTGGATACAAATACGATACAAATACGATACAAATACGATACAAATACGATACAAATACGATACAAATTGGATACAAATACGATACAAATACGATACAAATACGATACAAATACGATACAAATACGATACAAATTGGATACAAATACGATACAAATACGATACAAATACGATACAAATACGATACAAATACGATACAAATACGATACAAACACGATACAAATACGATACAAATTGGATACAAACACGATACAAATACGATACAAATTGGATACAAATACGATACAAATACGATACAAATACGATATAAATACGATACAAATACGATACAAACACGATACAAATACGATACAAATTGGATACAAATGCGATACAAATACGATACAAATACGATACAAATACGATACAAATACGATACAAATACGATACAAATACGATACAAATTGGATACAAATACGATACAAATACGATACAAATTGGATACAAATACGATACAAATACGATACAAATACGATACAAATACGATACAAACACGATACAAATACGATACAAATTGGATACAAATACGATACAAATACGATACAAATTGGATACAAATACGATACAAATACGATACAAATACGATACAAATACGATACAAATTGGATACAAATACGATACAAATACGATACAAATACGATACAAATACGATACAAATACGATACAAATACGATACAAATACGATACAAATACGATACAAATACGATACAAATTGGATACAAATACGATACAAATTGGATACAAATACGATACAAATACGATACAAATACGATACAAATACGATACAAATACGATACAAATACGATACAAATACGATACAAATACGATACAAATACGATACAAATTGGATACAAATACGATACAAATTGGATACAAATACGATACAAATACGATACAAATACGATACAAATACGATACAAATACGATACAAATTGGATACAAATACGATACAAATACGATACAAATACGATACAAATACGATACAAATACGATACAAATTGGATACAAATACGATACAAATACGATACAAATACGATACAAATACGATACAAATACGATACAAATACGATACAAACACGATACAAATACGATACAAATTGGATACAAACACGATACAAATACGATACAAATTGGATACAAATACGATACAAATACGATACAAATACGATATAAATACGATACAAATACGATACAAACACGATACAAATACGATACAAATTGGATACAAATGCGATACAAATACGATACAAATACGATACAAATACGATACAAATACGATACAAATACGATACAAATACGATACAAATTGGATACAAATACGATACAAATACGATACAAATTGGATACAAATACGATACAAATACGATACAAATACGATACAAATACGATACAAACACGATACAAATACGATACAAATTGGATACAAATACGATACAAATACGATACAAATTGGATACAAATACGATACAAATACGATACAAATACGATACAAATACGATACAAATTGGATACAAATACGATACAAATACGATACAAATACGATACAAATACGATACAAATACGATACAAATACGATACAAATACGATACAAATACGATACAAATACGATACAAATTGGATACAAATACGATACAAATTGGATACAAATACGATACAAATACGATACAAATACGATACAAATACGATACAAATACGATACAAATACGATGCAAATACGATACAAATACGATACAAATACGATACAAATACGATACAAATTGGATACAAATACGATACAAATTGGATACAAATACGATACAAATACGATACAAATACGATACAAATACGATACAAATACGATACAAATACGATGCAAATACGATACAAATACGATACAAATACGATACAAATACGATACAAATACGATACAAATTGGATACAAATACGATACAAATTGGATACAAATACGATACAAATACGATACAAATTGGATACTAATACGATACAAATTGGATACAAATACGATACAAATACGATACAAATACGATACAAATACGATACAAATACGAAACAAATTGGATACAAATACGATACAAATTGGATACAAATACGATACAAATTGGATACAAATACGATACAAATACGATACAAATACGATACAAACACGATACAAATACGATACAAATTGGATACAAATACGATACAAATACGATACAAATACGATACAAATTGGATGCAAATACGATACAAATACGATACAAATACGATACAAATTGGATACAAATACGATACAAATACGATACAAATACGATACAAATACGATACAAATACGATACAAATACGATACAAATACGATACAAATACGATACAAATACGATACAAATACGATACAAATACGATACAAATACGATACAAATACGATACAAATACGATACAAATACGATACAAATTGGATACAAATACGATACAAATACGATACAAATACGATACAAATACGATACAAATACGATACAAATACGATACAAATACGATACAAATACGATACAAATACGATACAAATACGATGCAAATACGATACAAATACGATACAAATACGATACAAATACGATACAAATACGATACAAATACGATACAAATACGATACAAATACGATACAAATACGATACAAATACGATACAAATACGATACAAATACGATGCAAATACGATACAAATACGATACAAATACGATACAAATACGATACAAATTGGATACAAATTGGATACAAATACGATACAAATTGGATACAAATACGATACAAATACGATACAAATTGGATACTACTACGATACAAATTGGATACAAATACGATACAAATACGATACAAATACGATACAAATACGATACAAATACGAAACAAATTGGATACAAATACGATACAAATTGGATACAAATACGATACAAATTGGATACAAATACGATACAAATACGATACAAATACGATACAAACACGATACAAATACGATACAAATTGGATACAAATACGATACAAATACGATACAAATTGGATACAAATACGATACAAATACGATACAAATACGATACAAATACGATACAAATACGATACAAATTGGATACAAATACGATACAAATACGATACAAATTGGATACTAATACGATACAAATTGGATACAAATACGATACAAATACGATACAAATACGATACAAATACGATACAAATACGAAACAAATTGGATACAAATACGATACAAATTGGATACAAATACGATACAAATTGGATACAAATACGATACAAATACGATACAAATACGATACAAACACGATACAAATACGATACAAATTGGATACAAATACGATACAAATACGATACAAATACGATACAAATTGGATGCAAATACAATACAAATACGATACAAATACGATACAAATACGATACAAATACGATACAAATTGGATACAAATACGATACAAATTGGATACAAATACGATACAAATACGATACAAATTGGATACTAATACGATACAAATTGGATACAAATACGATACAAATACGATACAAATACGATACAAATACGATACAAATACGAAACAAATTGGATACAAATACGATACAAATTGGATACAAATACGATACAAATTGGATACAAATACGATACAAATACGATACAAATACGATACAAACACGATACAAATACGATACAAATTGGATACAAATACGATACAAATACGATACAAATACGATACAAATTGGATGCAAATACGATACAAATACGATACAAATACGATACAAATACGATACAAATACGATACAAATACGATACAAATACGATACAAATACGATACAAATACGATACAAATACGATACAAATACGATACAAATACGATACAAATGCGATACAAATACGATACAAATACGATACAAATACGATACAAATACGATACAAATTGGATACAAATACGATACAAATACGATACAAATACGATACAAATACGATACAAATACGATACAAATACGATACAAATACGATACAAATACGATACAAATACGATGCAAATACGATACAAATACGATACAAATACGATACAAATACGATACAAATACGATACAAATACGATACAAATACGATACAAATACGATACAAATACGATACAAATACGATACAAATACGATACAAATACGATGCAAATACGATACAAATACGATACAAATACGATACAAATACGATACAAATTGGATACAAATTGGATACAAATACGATACAAATTGGATACAAATACGATACAAATACGATACAAATTGGATACTACTACGATACAAATTGGATACAAATACGATACAAATACGATACAAATACGATACAAATACGATACAAATACGAAACAAATTGGATACAAATACGATACAAATTGGATACAAATACGATACAAATTGGATACAAATACGATACAAATACGATACAAATACGATACAAACACGATACAAATACGATACAAATTGGATACAAATACGATACAAATACGATACAAATTGGATACAAATACGATACAAATACGATACAAATACGATACAAATACGATACAAATACGATACAAATTGGATACAAATACGATACAAATACGATACAAATACGATACAAATACGATACAAATACGATACAAATACGATACAAATTGGATACAAATACGATACAAATTGGATACAAATACGATACAAATACGATACAAATACGATACAAATACGATACAAATACGATACAAATACGATACAAATACGATACAAATACGATACAAATACGATACAAATACGATACAAATACGATACAAATACGATACAAATACGATACAAATACGATACAAATACGATACAAATTGGATACAAATACGATACAAATTGGATACAAATACAATACAAATACGATACAAATACGATACAAATACGATACAAATACGATACAAATACGATACAAATACGATACAAATACGATACAAATACGATACAAATACGATACAAATACGATGCAAATACGATACAAATACGATACAAATACGATACAAATACGATACAAATTGGATACAAATACGATACAAATACGATACAAATACGATACAAATTGGATACAAATACGATACAAATACGATACAAATACGATACAAATACGATACAAATACGATACAAATACGATACAAATACGATACAAATACGATACAAATACGATACAAATACGATACAAATACGATACAAATACGATGCAAGTACGATACAAATACGATACAAATACGATACAAATACGATACAAATTGGATACAAATTGGATACAAATACGATACAAATTGGATACAAATACGATACAAATTGGATACAAATACGATACAAATTGGATACAAATACGATACAAATACGATACAAATACGATACAAATTGGATACAAATACGATACAAATTGGATACAAATTGGATACAAATACGATACAAATTGGATACAAATACGATACAAATTCGATACAAATACGATACAAATACGATACAAATACGATACAAATACGATACAAATACGATACAAATACGATACAAATTGGATACAAATACGATACAAATACGATACAAATACGATACAAATACGATACAAATACGATACAAATTGGATACAAATACGATACAAATACGATACAAATACGATACAAATACGATACAAACACGATACAAATACGATACAAATTGGATACAAACACGATACAAATACGATACAAATTGGATACAAATACGATACAAATACGATACAAATACGATACAAATACGATACAAATACGATACAAATACGATACAAATACGATACAAATTGGATACAAATACGATACAAATACGATACAAATACGATACAAATACGATACAAACACGATACAAATACGATACAAATTGGATACAAACACGATACAAATACGATACAAATTGGATACAAATACGATACAAATACGATACAAATACGATACAAATACGATACAAATACGATACAAATACGATACAAACACGATACAAATACGATACAAATTGGATACAAATGCGATACAAAAACGATACAAATACGATACAAATACGATACAAATACGATACAAATACGATACAAATACGATACAAATACGATACAAATACGATACAAATACGATACAAATTGGATACAAATACGATACAAATTGGATACAAATACGATACAAATACGATACAAATACGATACAAATACGATACAAACACGATACAAATACGATACAAATTGGATACAAATACGATACAAATACGATACAAATACGATACAAATACGATACAAATACGATACAAATACGATACAAATACGATACAAATACGATACAAATACGATACAAATACGATACAAATACGATACAAATACGATACAAATACGATACAAATACGATACAAATACGATACAAATACGATACAAATGCGATACAAATACGATACAAATACGATACAAATACGATACAAATACGATACAAATTGGATACAAATACGATACAAATACGATACAAATACGATACAAATACGATACAAATACGATACAAATACGATACAAATACGATACAAATACGATACAAATACGATACAAATACGATGCAAATACGATACAAATACGATACAAATACGATACAAATACGATACAAATACGATACAAATACGATACAAATACGATACAAATACGATGCAAATACGATACAAATACGATACAAATACGATACAAATACGATACAAATTGGATACAAATACGATACAAATTGGATACAAATACGATACAAATACGATACAAATTGGATACTAATACGATACAAATTGGATACAAATACGATACAAATACGATACAAATACGATACAAATACGATACAAATACGAAACAAATTGGATACAAATACGATACAAATTGGATACAAATACGATACAAATTGGATACAAATACGATACAAATACGATACAAATACGATACAAACACGATACAAATACGATACAAATTGGATACAAATACGATACAAATACGATACAAATACGATACAAATTGGATGCAAATACGATACAAATACGATACAAATACGATACAAATACGATACAAATACGATACAAATTGGATACAAATACGATACAAATTGGATACAAATACGATACAAATACGATACAAATTGGATACTAATACGATACAAATTGGATACAAATACGATACAAATACCATACAAATACGATACAAATACGATACAAATACGAAACAAATTGGATACAAATACGATACAAATTGGATACAAATACGATACAAATTGGATACAAATACGATACAAATACGATACAAATACGATACAAACACGATACAAATACGATACAAATTGGATACAAATACGATACAAATACGATACAAATACGATACAAATTGGATGCAAATACGATACAAATACGATACAAATACGATACAAATACGATACAAATACGATACAAATACGATACAAATACGATACAAATACGATACAAATACGATACAAATACGATACAAATACGATACAAATACGATACAAATGCGATACAAATACGATACAAATACGATACAAATACGATACAAATACGATACAAATTGGATACAAATACGATACAAATACGATACAAATACGATACAAATACGATACAAATACGATACAAATACGATACAAATACGATACAAATACGATACAAATACGATACAAATACGATGCAAATACGATACAAATACGATACAAATACGATACAAATACGATACAAATACGATACAAATACGATACAAATACGATACAAATACGATACAAATACGATACAAATACGATACAAATACGATACAAATACGATACAAATACGATAAAAATACGATGCAAATACGATACAAATACGATACAAATACGATACAAATACGATACAAATTGGATACAAATTGGATACAAATACGATACAAATTGGATACAAATACGATACAAATTGGATACAAATACGATACAAATTGGATACAAATACGATACAAATTGGATACAAATACGATACAAATACGATACAAATACGATACAAAAACGATACAAATACGATACAAGTACGATACAAATACGATACAAATTGGATACAAATACGATACAAATACGATACAAATACGATGCAAATAAGATACAAATACGATACAAATACGATACAAATACGATACAAATACGATACAAATTGGATACAAATACGATACAAATTGGATACAAATACGATACAAATTGGATACAAATCCGATACAAATTGGATACAAATACGATACAAATACGATGCAAATACGATGCAAATACTATGCAAATACAATGCAAATACAATGCAAATACGATGCAAGTATGATGCAAATACGATACAAATACGATACAAATACGATACAAATACGATACAAATACGATACAAATACGATACAAATTGGATACAAATACGATACAAATACGATGCAAATACGATACAAATACGATACAAATACGATACAAATACGATGCAAATACGATACAAATACGATACAAATACGATACAAATACGATACAAATACGATACAAGTACGATGCAAATACGATACAAATTGGATACAAATACGATACAAATACGATACAAATACGATACAAATTGGATACAAATACGATACAAATACGATACAAATACGATACAAATTGGATACAAATTGGATACAAATACGATACAAATTGGATACAAATACGATACAAATACGATACAAATACGATACAAATACGATACAAATACGATACAAATACGATACAAATACGATACAAATACGATGCAAATACGATAAAAATACGATGCAAATACGATACAAATACGATACAAATACGATACAAATACGATACAAATTGGATACAAATTGGATACAAATACGATACAAATACGATACAAATACGATACAAATACGATACAAATTGGATACAAATACGATACTAATACGATACAAATACGATACAAATACGATACAAATTGGATACAAATACGATACAAATTGGATACAAATACGATACAAATACGATACAAATACGATACAAATACGATACAAATACGATACAAGTACGATACAAATACGATACAAATTGGATACAAATACGATACAAATACGATACAAATACGATGCAAATAAGATACAAATACGATACAAATACGATACAAATACGATACAAATACGATACAAATTGGATACAAATACGATACAAATTGGATACAAATACGATACAAATTGGATACAAATCCGATACAAATTGGATACAAATACGATACAAATACGATGCAAATACGATGCAAATACTATGCAAATACAATGCAAATACAATGCAAATACGATGCAAGTATGATGCAAATACGATACAAATACGATACAAATACGATACAAATACGATACAAATACGATACAAATACGATACAAATTGGATACAAATACGATACAAATACGATGCAAATACGATACAAATACGATACAAATACGATACAAATACGATGCAAATACGATACAAATACGATACAAATACGATACAAATACGATACAAATACGATACAAGTACGATGCAAATACGATACAAATTGGATACAAATACGATACAAATACGATACAAATACGATACAAATTGGATACAAATACGATACAAATACGATACAAATACGATACAAATTGGATACAAATTGGATACAAATACGATACAAATTGGATACAAATACGATACAAATACGATACAAATACGATACAAATACGATACAAATACGATACAAATACGATACAAATACGATGCAAATACGATACAAATACGATACAAATACGATACAAATAGGATACAAATACGAGACAAATACGATACAAATACGATACAAATACGATACAAATACGATGCAAATACGATACAAATACGATACAAATACGATACAAATACGATACAAATACGATACAAAAACGATACAAATACGATACAAATACGATACAAATACGATACAAATACGATACAAATACGATACAAATACGATACAAATACGATACAAATACGATACAAATACGATACAAATTGGATACAAATACGATACAAATTGGATACAAATGCGATACAAATACGATACAAATACGATACAAATACGATACAAATACGATACAAATACGATACAAATACGATACAAATACGATACAAATTGGATACAAATACGATACAAATACGATACAAATTGGATACAAATACGATACAAATACGATACAAATACGATACAAATACGATACAAACACGATACAAATACGATACAAATTGGATACAAATACGATACAAATACGATACAAATTGGATACAAATACGATACAAATACGATACAAATACGATACAAATACGATACAAATTGGATACAAATACGATACAAATACGATACAAATACGATACAAATACGATACAAATACGATACAAATACGATACAATACAAATACGATACAAATACGATACAAATACGATACAAATACGATACAAATACGATACAAATACGATACAAATACGATACAAATACGATACAAATACGATACAAATACGATACAAATTGGATACAAATACGATACAAATTGGATACAAATACGATACAAATACGATACAAATTGGATACAAATACGATACAAATTGGATACAAATACGATACAAATTGGATACAAATACGATACAAATTGGATACAAATACGATACAAATACGATACAAATACGATACAAATTGGATACAAATACGATACAAATTGGATACAAATACGATACAAATACGATACAAATACGATACAAATACGATACAAATACGATGCAAATACGATACAAATACGATACAAATACGATACAAATACGATACAAATACGATACAAATTGGATACAAATACGATACAAATTGGATACAAATACGATACAAATACGATACAAATACGATACAAATACGATACAAATACGATACAAATACGATACAAATACGATACAAATTGGATACAAATACGATACAAATTGGATACAAATACGATACAAATTGGATACAAATACGATACAAATTGGATACAAATACGATACAAATACGATACAAATTGGATACAAATACGATACAAATACGATACAAATACGATACAAATTGGATACAAATACGATACAAATTGGATACAAATACGATACAAATACGATACAAATACGATACAAATACGATACAAATACGATACAAATTGGATACAAATACGATACAAATTGGATACAAATACGATACAAATTGGATACAAATACGATACAAATTGGATACAAATACGATACAAGTACGATACAAATACGATACAAATTGGACACAAATACGATACAAATACGATACAAGTTGGATACAAATACGATACAAATTGGATACAAATACGATGCAAATACGATACAAATACGATACAAATACGATACAAATACGATACAAATTGGATACAAATACGATACAAATTGGATACAAATACGATGCAAATACGATACAAATACGATACAAATACGATACAAATACGATACAAATACGATACAAATTGGATACAAATACGATACAAATTGGATACAAATACGATACAAATACGATACATATTGGATACAAATACGATATAAATTGGATACAAATACGATACAAATTGGATACAAATACCATACAAATACGATACAAATTGGATACAAATACGATACAAATACGATACAAATTGGATAAAAATACGATACAAATTGGATACAAATACGATACAAATACGATACAAATACGATACAAATACGATACAAATTGGATACAAATACGATACAAATTGGATACAAATACGATACAAATTGGATACAAATACGAAACAAATTGGATACAAATACGATGCAAATACGATACAAATACGATACAAATACGATACAAATACGATACAAATACGATACAAATTGGATACAAATACGATACAAATTGGATACAAATACGATACAAATACGATACAAATACGATACAAATTGGATACAAATACGATACAAATTGGATACAAATACGATACAAATTGGATACAAATACGATACAAATACGATACAAATTGGATACAAATACGATACAAATTGGATACAAATACGATACAAATTGGATACAAATACGATACAAATTGGATACAAATACGATACAAATACGATGCAAATACGATACAAATACGATACAAATACGATACAAATACGATACAAATACGATACAAATACGATACAAATACGATACAAATTGGATACAAATACGATACAAATACGATACAAATACGATACAAATACGATACAAATACTATACAAATACGATACAAATTGGATACAAATACGATACAAATTGGATACAAATACGATACAAATACGATACAAATTGGATACAAATACGATACAAATACGATACAAATACGATACAAATACGATACAAATACGATACAAATACGATACAAATACGATACAAATACGATACAAATACGATACAAATACGATACAAATTGAATACAAATACGATACAAATACGATACAAATACGATACAAATACGATACAAATTGGATACAAATACGATACAAATACGATACAAATACGATACAAATTGGATACAAATACGATACAAATACGATACAAATTGGATACAAATACGATACAAATACGATACAAATACGATACAAATACGATACAAATTGGATACAAATACGATACAAATTGGATACAAATACGATACAAATTGGATACAAATACGATACAAATTGGATACAAATACGATACAAGTACGATACAAATACGATACAAATTGGATACAAATACGATACAAATACGATACAAATACGATACAAATACGATACAAATACGATACAAATTGGATACAAATACGATACAAATTGGATACAAATACGATACAAATTGGATACAAATACGATACAAATACGATACAAATACGATACAAATACGATACAAATACGATACAAATTGGATACAAATACGATACAAATTGGATACAAATACGATACAAATTGGATACAAATACGATACAAATTGGATACAAATACGATACAAATTGGATACAAATACGATGCAAATACGATACAAATACGATACAAATACGATACAAATACGATACAAATACGATACAAATTGGATACAAATACGATACAAATTGGATACAAATACGATACAAATACGATACAAATACGATACAAATTGGATACATATACGATACAAATTGGATACAAATACGATACAAATTGGATACAAATACGATACAAATACGATACAAATTGGATACAAATACGATACAAATTGGATACAAATACGATACAAATACGATACAAATACGATACAAATTGGATACAAATACGATACAAATTGGATACAAATACGATACAAATTGGATACAAATACGATACAAATACGATACAAATTGGATACAAATACGATACAAATTGGATACAAATACGATACAAATTGGATACAAATACGATACAAATTGGATACAAATACGATACAAATACGATGCAAATACGATACAAATACGATACAAATACGATACAAATACGATACAAATTGGATACAAATACGATACAAATTGGATACAAATACGATACAATTACGATACAAATACGATACAAATTGGATACAAATACGATACAAATACGATACAAATACGATACAAATACGATACAAATACGATACAAATACGATACAAATACGATACAAATACGATACAAATACGATACAAATACGATACAAATACGATACAAATACGATACAAATTGGATACAAATACGATACAAATTGGATACAAATACGATACAAATACGATACAAATTGGATACAAATACGATACAAATTGGATACAAATACGATACAAATACGATACAATTACGATACAAATTGGATACAAATACGATACAAATTGGATACAAATACGATACAAATACGATACAAATACGATACAAATTGGATACAAATACGATACAAATACGATACAAATACGATACAAATACGATACAAATACGATACAAATACGATACAAATACGATACAAATTGGATACAAATACGATACAAATACGATACAAATACGATACAAATACGATACAAATACGATACAAATACGATACAAATACGATACAAATTGGATACAAATACGATACAAATTGGATACAAATACGATACAAATTGGATACAAATACGATACAAATTGGATACAAATACGATACAAATACGATACAAATTGGATACAAATACGATACAAATACGATACAAATACGATACAAATACGATACAAATTGGATACAAATACGATACAAATTGGACACAAATACGATACAAATACGATACAAATACGATACAAATTGGATACAAATACGATACAAATTGGATACAAATACGATGCAAATACGATACAAATACGATACAAATACGATACAAATACGATACAAATTGGATACAAATACGATACAAATTGGATACAAATACGATGCAAATACGATACAAATACGATACAAATACGATACAAATACGATACAAATACGATACAAATTGGATACAAATACGATACAAATTGGATACAAATACGATACAAATACGATACAAATTGGATACAAATACGATATAAATTGGATACAAATACGATACAAATTGGATACAAATACGATACAAATACGATACAAATTGGATACAAATACGATACAAATACGATACAAATTGGATACAAATACGATACAAATTGGATACAAATACGATACAAATACGATACAAATACGATACAAATACGATACAAATACGATACAAATTGGATACAAATACGATACAAATTGGATACAAATACGATACAAATTGGATACAAACACGAAACAAATTGGATACAAATACGATGCAAATACGATACAAATACGATACAAATACGATACAAATACGATACAAATACGATACAAATACGATACAAATACGATACAAATTGGATACAAATACGATACAAATTGGATACAAATACGATACAAATACGATACAAATACGATACAAATTGGATACAAATACGATACAAATTGGATACAAAAACGATACAAATTGGATACAAATACGATACAAATACGATACAAATTGGATACAAATACGATACAAATTGGATACAAATACGATACAAATTGGATACAAATACGATACAAATTGGATACAAATACGATACAAATACGATGCAAATACGATACAAATACGATACAAATACGATACAAATACGATACAAATACGATACAAATACGATACAAATACGATACAAATACGATACAAATTGGATACAAATACGATACAAATACGATACAAATACGATACAAATACGATACAAATACTATACGAATACGATACAAATTGGATACAAATACGATACAAATTGGATACAAATACGATACAAATACGATACAAATACGATACAAATTGGATACAAATACGATACAAATACGATACAAATACGATACAAATACGATACAAATACGATACAAATACGATACAAATACGATACAAATACGATACAAATACGATACAAATACGATACAAATACGATACAAATTGAATACAAATACGATACAAATACGATACAAATACGATACAAATACGATACAAATTGGATACAAATACGATACAAATACGATACAAATACGATACAAATTGGATACAAATACGATACAAATACGATACAAATTGGATACAAATACGATACAAATACGATACAAATACGATACAAATTGGATACAAATACGATACAAATTGGATACAAATACGATACAAATTGGATACAAATACGATACAAATTGGATACAAATACGATACAAGTACGATACAAATACGATACAAATTGGATACAAATACGATACAAATACGATACAAATACGATACAAATACGATACAAATTGGATACAAATACGATACAAATTGGATACAAATACGATACAAATTGGATACAAATACGATACAAATTGGATACAAATACGATACAAGTACGATACAAATACGATACAAATTGGATACAAATACGATACAAATACGATACAAATACGATACAAATACGATACAAATTGGATACAAATACGATACAAATTGGATACAAATACGATACAAATTGGATACAAATACGATACAAATACGATACAAATACGATACAAATACGATACAAATACGATACAAATTGGATACAAATACGATACAAATTGGATACAAATACGATACAAATTGGATACAAATACGATACAAATTGGATACAAATACGATACAAATTGGATACAAATACGATGCAAATACGATACAAATACGATACAAATACGATACAAATACGATACAAATACGATACAAATTGGATACAAATACGATACAAATTGGATACAAATACGATACAAATACGATACAAATACGATACAAATTGGATACAAATACGATACAAATTGGATACAAATACGATACAAATTGGATACAAATACGATACAAATACGATACAAATTGGATACAAATACGATACAAATACGATGCAAATACGATACAAATACGATACAAATACGATACAAATACGATGCAAATACGATACAAATACGATACAAATACGATACAAATACGATACAAATACGATACAAATACGATACAAATACGAAACAAATACGATACAAATTGGATACAAATACGATACAAATACGATACAAATACGATACAAATTGGATACAAATACGATACAAATACGATACAAATACGATACAAATTGGATACAAATACGATACAAATTGGATACAAATACGATACAAATACGATACAAATACGATACAAATTGGATACAAATACGATACAAATACGATACAAATACGATACAAATACGATACAAATACGATACAAATACGATACAAATACGATACAAATACGATACAAATACGATACAAATACGATACAAATACGATACAAATACGATACAAATACGATACAATTTGGATACAAATACGATACAAATTGGATACAAATACGATACAAATACGATACAAATTGGATACAAATACGATACAAATTGGATACAAATACGATACAAATACGATACAAATTGGATACAAATACGATACAAATTGGATACAAATACGATAAAAATACGATACAAATACGATACAAATTGGATACAAATACGATACAAATTGGATACAAATACGATACAAATACGATACAAATACGATACAAATACGATACAAATACGATGCAAATACGATACAAATACGATACAAATACGATACAAATACGATACAAATACGATACAAATTGGATACAAATACGATACAAATTGGATACAAATACGATACAAATACGATACAAATACGATACAAATACGATACAAATACGATACAAATACGATACAAATACGATACAAATTGGATACAAATACGATACAAATTGGATACAAATACGATACAAATTGGATACAAATACGATACAAATTGGATACAAATACGATACAAATTGGATACAAATACGATACAAATACGATACAAATACGATACAAATTGGATACAAATACGATACAAATTGGATACAAATACGATACAAATACGATACAAATACGATACAAATACGATACAAATTGGATACAAATACGATACAAATTGGATACAAATACGATACAAATTGGATACAAATACGATACAAATTGGATACAAATACGATACAAGTACGATACAAATACGATACAAATTGGACACAAATACGATACAAATACGATACAAATTGGATACAAATACGATACAAATTGGATACAAATACGATGCAAATACGATACAAATACGATACAAATACGATACAAATACGATACAAATTGGATACAAATACGATACAAATTGGATACAAATACGATGCAAATACGATACAAATACGATACAAATACGATACAAATACGATACAAATACGATACAAATTGGATACAAATACGATACAAATTGGATACAAATACGATACAAATACGATACAAATTGGATACAAATACGATATAAATTGGATACAAATACGATACAAATTGGATACAAATACCATACAAATACGATACAAATTGGATACAAATACGATACAAATACGATACAAATTGGATACAAATACGATACAAATTGGATACAAATACGATACAAATACGATACAAATACGATACAAATACGATACAAATTGGATACAAATACGATACAAATTGGATACAAATACGATACAAATTGGATACAAATACGAAACAAATTGGATACAAATACGATGCAAATACGATACAAATACGATACAAATACGATACAAATACGATACAAATTGGATACAAATACGATACAAATTGGATACAAATACGATACAAATACGATACAAATACGATACAAATTGGATACAAATACGATACAAATTGGATACAAATACGATACAAATTGGATACAAATACGATACAAATACGATACAAATTGGATACAAATACGATACAAATTGGATACAAATACGATACAAATTGGATACAAATACGATACAAATTGGATACAAATACGATACAAATACGATGCAAATACGATACAAATACGATACAAATACGATACAAATACGATACAAATTGGATACAAATACGATACAAATACGATACAAATACGATACAAATACTATACGAATACGATACAAATTGGATACAAATACGATACAAATTGGATACAAATACGATACAAATACGATACAAATACGATACAAATTGGATACAAATACGATACAAATACGATACAAATACGATACAAATACGATACAAATACGATACAAATACGATACAAATACGATACAAATACGATACAAATACGATACAAATACGATACAAATACGATACAAATTGAATACAAATACGATACAAATACGATACAAATACGATACAAATTGGATACAAATACGATACAAATACGATACAAATACGATACAAATTGGATACAAATACGATACAAATACGATACAAATTGGATACAAATACGATACAAATACGATACAAATACGATACAAATTGGATACAAATACGATACAAATTGGATACAAATACGATACAAATTGGATACAAATACGATACAAATTGGATACAAATACGATACAAGTACGATACAAATACGATACAAATACGATGCAAATACGATACAAATACGATACAAATACGATACAAATACGATACAAATACGATACAAATACGATACAAATACGATACAAATTGGATACAAATACGATACAAATACGATACAAATACGATACAAATACTATACGAATACGATACAAATTGGATACAAATACGATACAAATTGGATACAAATACGATACAAATACGATACAAATACGATACAAATTGGATACAAATACGATACAAATACGATACAAATACGATACAAATACGATACAAATACGATACAAATACGATACAAATACGATACAAATACGATACAAATACGATACAAATACGATACAAATACGATACAAATACGATACAAATACGATACAAATACGATACAAATTGAATACAAATACGATACAAATACGATACAAATACGATACAAATTGGATACAAATACGATACAAATACGATACAAATACGATACAAATTGGATACAAATACGATACAAATACGATACAAATTGGATACAAATACGATACAAATACGATACAAATACGATACAAATACGATACAAATACGATACAAATACGATACAAATACGATACAAATTGGATACAAATACGATACAAATACGATACAAATTGGATACAAATACGATACAAATACGATACAAATACGATACAAATACGATACAAATACGATACAAATACGATACAAATACGATACAAATACGATACAAATACGATACAAATACGATACAAATACGATACAAATACGATACAAATTGGATACAAATACGATACAAATTGGATACAAATACGATACAAATACGATACAAATTGGATACAAATACGATACAAATTGGATACAAATACGATACAAATTGGATACAAATACGATACAAATACGATACAAATTGGATACAAATACGATACAAATTGGATACAAATACGATACAAATTGGATACAAATACGATACAAATTGGATACAAATACGATACAAATACGATACAAATACGATACAAATTGGATACAAATACGATACAAATACGATACAAATTGGATACAAATACGATACAAATACGATACAAATACGATACAAATACGATACAAATACGATACAAATACGATACAAATACGATACAAATACGATACAAATACGATACAAATACGATACAAATACGATACAAATACGATACAAATACGATACAAATTGAATACAAATACGATACAAATACGATACAAATACGATACAAATACGATACAAATTGGATACAAATACGATACAAATACGATACAAATACGATACAAATTGGATACAAATACGATACAAATTGGATACAAATACGATACAAATACGATGCAAATACGATACAAATACGATACAAATACGATACAAATACGATACAAATACGATACAAATACGATACAAATACGATACAAATACGATACAAATTGGATACAAATACGATACAAATACGATACAAATACGATACAAATACGATACAAATACTATACGAATACGATACAAATTGGATACAAATACGATACAAATTGGATACAAATACGATACAAATACGATACAAATACGATACAAATTGGATACAAATACGATACAAATACGATACAAATACGATACAAATACGATACAAATACGATACAAATACGATACAAATACGATACAAATACGATACAAATACGATACAAATACGATACAAATACGATACAAATACGATACAAATACGATACAAATACGATACAAATTGAATACAAATACGATACAAATACGATACAAATACGATACAAATACGATACAAATTGGATACAAATACGATACAAATACGATACAAATACGATACAAATTGGATACAAATACGATACAAATACGATACAAATTGGATACAAATACGATACAAATACGATACAAATACGATACAAATACGATACAAATACGATACAAATACGATACAAATACGATACAAATACGATACAAATACGATACAAATACGATACAAATACGATACAAATTGGATACAAATACGATACAAATTGGATACAAATACGATACAAATACGATACAAATTGGATACAAATACGATACAAATTGGATACAAATACGATACAAATTGGATACAAATACGATACAAATACGATACAAATTGGATACAAATACGATACAAATTGGATACAAATACGATACAAATTGGATACAAATACGATACAAATTGGATACAAATACGATACAAATACGATACAAATACGATACAAATACGATACAAATTGGATACAAATACGATACAAATACGATACAAATACGATACAAATTGGATACAAATACGATACAAATACGATACAAATACGATACAAATACGATACAAATACGATACAAATACGATACAAATACGATACAAATACGATACAAATACGATACAAATACGATACAAATACGATACAAATACGATACAAATACGATACAAATTGAATACAAATACGATACAAATACGATACAAATACGATACAAATACGATACAAATTGGATACAAATACGATACAAATACGATACAAATACGATACAAATTGGATACAAATACGATACAAATACGATACAAATTGGATACAAATACGATACAAATACGATACAAATACGATACAAATTGGATACAAATACGATACAAATTGGATACAAATACGATACAAATTGGATACAAATACGATACAAATTGGATACAAATACGATACAAGTACGATACAAATACGATACAAATTGGATACAAATACGATACAAATACGATACAAATACGATACAAATACGATACAAATACGATACAAATACGATACAAATTGGATACAAATACGATACAAATTGGATACAAATACGATACAAATTGGATACAAATACGATACAAATACGATACAAATACGATACAAATACGATACAAATACGATACAAATTGGATACAAATACGATACAAATTGGATACAAATACGATACAAATTGGATACAAATACGATACAAATTGGATACAAATACGATACAAATTGGATACAAATACGATGCAAATACGATACAAATACGATACAAATACGATACAAATACGATACAAATACGATACAAATTGGATACAAATACGATACAAATTGGATACAAATACGATACAAATACGATACAAATACGATACAAATTGGATACAAATACGATACAAATTGGATACAAATACGATACAAATACGATACAAATTGGATACAAATACGATACAAATTGGATACAAATACGATACAAATACGATACAAATACGATACAAATACGATACAAATACGATGCAAATACGATACAAATACGATACAAATACGATACAAATACGATACAAATACGATACAAATACGATACAAATACGAAACAAATACGATACAAATTGGATACAAATACGATACAAATACGATACAAATACGATACAAATACGATACAAATACGATACAAATACGATACAAATACGATACAAATACGATACAAATTGGATACAAATACGATACAAATTGGATACAAATACGATACAAATACGATACAAATACGATACAAATTGGATACAAATACGATACAAATACGATACAAATACGATACAAATACGATACAAATACGATACAAATACGATACAAATACGATACAAATACGATACAAATACGATACAAATACGATACAAATACGATACAAATACGATACAAATTGGATACAAATACGATACAAATTGGATACAAATACGATACAAATACGATACAAATTGGATACAAATACGATACAAATTGGATACAAATACGATACAAATTGGATACAAATACGATACAAATACGATACAAATTGGATACAAATACGATACAAATTGGATACAAATACGATAAAAATACGATACAAATTGGATACAAATACGATACAAATTGGATACAAATACGATACAAATACGATACAAATACGATACAAATACGATACAAATACGATGCAAATACGATACAAATACGATACAAATACGATACAAATACGATACAAATACGATACAAATTGGATACAAATACGATACAAATTGGATACAAATACGATACAAATACGATACAAATACGATACAAATACGATACAAATACGATACAAATACGATACAAATTGGATACAAATACGATACAAATTGGATACAAATACGATACAAATTGGATACAAATACGATACAAATTGGATACAAATACGATACAAATTGGATACAAATACGATACAAATACGATACAAATACGATACAAATACGATACAAATACGATACAAATTGGATACAAATACGATACAAATTGGATACAAATACGATACAAATTGGATACAAATACGATGCAAATACGATACAAATACGATACAAATACGATACAAATACGATACAAATACGATACAAATTGGATACAAATACGATACAAATACGATACAAATACGATACAAATTGGATACAAATACGATACAAATTGGATACAAATACGATACAAATACGATACAAATACGATACAAATACGATACAAATTGGATACAAATACGATACAAATTGGATACAAATACGATACAAATTGGATACAAATACGATACAAATTGGATACAAATACGATACAAATACGATACAAATACGATACAAATACGATACAAATACGATACAAATTGGATACAAATACGATACAAATACGATACAAATACGATACAAATTGGATACAAATACGATACAAATTGGATACAAATACGATACAAATACGATACAAATACGATACAAATACGATACAAATAGGATACAAATACGATACAAATTGGATACAAATACGATACAAATTGGATACAAATACGATACAAATTGGATACAAATACGATACAAATACGATACAAATACGATACAAATACGATACAAATACGATACAAATACGATACAAATACGATACAAATACGATACAAATACGATACAAATTGGATACAAATACGATACAAATACGATACAAATACGATACAAATACGATACAAATACGATACAAATACGATACAAATTGGATACAAATACGATACAAATTGGATACAAATACGATACAAATACGATACCAAATTGGACAAGTAAGATACAAATACGATACAAATACGATACAAATACGATACAAATACGATACAAATACGATACAAATACGATACAAATACGATACAAATACGATACAAATACGATACAAATACGATACAAATACGATACAAATTGAAACATATCGAATACAAATACGATACAAATACGATACAAAATACGATACAAATACGATACAAATTGGATACAAATACGATACAAATACGATACAAATACGATACAAATTGGATACAAATACGATACAAATACGATACAAATTGGATACAAATACGATACAAATACGATACAAATACGATACAAATACGATACAAATTGGATACAAATACGATACAAATTGGATACAAATACGATACAAATTGGATACAAATACGATACAAATTGGATACAAATACGATACAAATACGATACAAATACGATACAAATTGGATACAAATACGATACAAATACGATACAAATACGATACAAATACGATACAAATACGATACAAATACGATACAAATTGGATACAAATACGATACAAATTGGATACAAATACGATACAAATACGATACAAATACGATACAAATACGATACAAATACGATACAAATACGATACAAATTGGATACAAATACGATACAAATATACATGGATACAAATACGATACAAATTGGATACAAATACGATACAAATTGGATACAAATACGATACAAATTGGATACAAATACGATACAAATACGATACAAATACGATACAAATACGATACAAATACGATACAAATACGATACAAATTGGATACAAATACGATACAAAGCAGTGCATGATACAAATACGATACAAATACGATACAAATACGATACAAATTGGATACAAATACGATACAAATACGATACAAATACGATACAAATTGGATACAAATACGATACAAATACGATACAAATTGGATACAAATACGATACAAATACGATACAAATTGGATACAAATACGATACAAATTGGATACAAATACGATACAAATACGATACAAATTGGATACAAATACGATACAAATTGGATACAAATACGATACAAAATACGATGCAAATACGATACAAATACGATACAAATACGATACAAATACGATACAAATACGATACAAATTGGATACAAATACGATACAAATTGGATACAAATACGATACAAATACGATACAAATACGATACAAATACGATACAAATACGATACAAATACGATACAAATTGGATACAAATACGATACAAATTGGATACAAATACGATACAAATTGGATACAAATACGATACAAATTGGATACAAATACGATACAAATACGATACAAATTGGATACAAATACGATACAAATACGATACAAATACGATACAAATTGGATACAAATACGATACAAATTGGATACAAATACGATACAAATACGATACAAATACGATACAAATACGATACAAATTGGATACAAATACGATACAAATTGGATACAAATACGATACAAATTGGATACAAATACGATACAAATTGGATACAAATACGATACAAGTACGATACAAATACGATACAAATTGGACACAAATACGATACAAATACGATACAAATTGGATACAAATACGATACAAATTGGATACAAATACGATGCAAATACGATACAAATACGATACAAATACGATACAAATACGATACAAATTGGATACAAATACGATACAAATTGGATACAAATACTATGCAAATACGATACAAATACGATACAAATACGATACAAATACGATACAAATACGATACAAATTGGATACAAATACGATACAAATTGGATACAAATACGATACAAATACGATACAAATTGGATACAAATACGATATAAATTGGATACAAATACGATACAAATTGGATACAAATACCATACAAATACGATACAAATTGGTTACAAATACGATACAAATACGATACAAATTGGATACAAATACGATACAAATTGGATACAAATACGATACAAATACGATACAAATTGGATACAAATACGATACAAATTGGATACAAATACGATACAAATTGGATACAAATATGAAACAAATTGGATACAAATACGATGCAAATACGATACAAATACGATACAAATACGATACAAATACGATACAAATACGATACAAATTGGATACAAATACGATACAAATTGGATACAAATACGATACAAATACGATACAAATACGATACAAATTGGATACAAATACGATACAAATTGGATACAAATACGATACAAATTGGATACAAATACGATACAAATACGATACAAATTGGATACAAATACGATACAAATTGGATACAAATACGATACAAATTGGATACAAATACGATACAAATTGGATACAAATACGATACAAATACGATGCAAATACGATACAAATACGATACAAATACGATACAAATACGATACAAATACGATACAAATACGATACAAATACGATACAAATACTATACAAATACGATACAAATTGGATACAAATACGATACAAATTGGATACAAATACGATACAAATACGATACAAATTGGATACAAATACGAACAAATACGATACAAATTGGATACAAATACGATACAAATACGATACAAATTGGATACAAATACGATACAAATACGATACAAATACGATACAAATACGATACAAATACGATACAAATACGATACAAATACGATACAAATACGATACAAATACGATACAAATTGGATACAAATACGATACAAATACGATACAAATTCGATACAAATACGATACAAATTGGATACAAATACGATACAAATACGATACAATTACGATACAAATTGGATACAAATACGATACAAATTGGATACAAATACGATACAAATTGGATACAAATACGATACAAATTGGATACAAATAGATACAAGTACGATACAAATACGATACAAATTGGACACAAATACGATACAAATACGATACAAATACGATACAAATACGATACAAATACGATACAAATACGATACAAATGGATACAAATACGATACAAATTGGATACAAATACGATACAATACGATACAAATACGATACAAATTGGATACAAATACGATACAAATACGATACAAATACGATACAAATTGGATACAAATACGATACAAATTGGATACAAATACGATACAAATTGGATACAAATACGATACAAATTGGATACAAATACGATACAAGTACGATACAAATACGATACAAATTGGATACAAATACGATACAAATACGATACAAAATTGGATACAAAATACGATACAAATTGGATAACAAATACGATGCAAATACGATACAAATACGATACAAATACGATACAAATACGATACAAATTGGATACAAATACGATACAAATTGGATACAAATACTATGCAAATACGATACAAATACGATACAAATACGATACAAATACGATACAAATACGATACAAATTGGATACAAATACGATACAAATTGATACAAATACGATACAAATACGATACAAATTGGATACAAATACGATATAAATTGGATACAAATACGATACAAATTGGATACAAATACCATACAAATACGAATACAAATTGGTTACAATCGATACAAATACGATACAAATTGGATACAAATACGATAAAAATACGATACAAATTGGATACAAATACGATACAAATACGGATACAAATACGATACAAATTGGATACAAATATGAAACCAAATTGGATACAAATACGATGCAAATACGATACAAATACGATACAAATACGATACAAATACGATACAAATACGATACAAATTGGATACAAATACGATACAAATTGGATACAAATACGATACAAATACGATACAAATACGATACAAATTGGATACAAATACGATACAAATTGGATACAAATACGATACAAATTGGATACAAATACGATACAAATACGATACAAATTGGATACAAATACGATACAAATTGGATACAAATACGATACAAATACGATACAAATTGGATACAAATACGATACAAATACGATACAAATACGATACAAATACGATACAAATACGATACAAATACGATACAAATACGATACAAATACGATACAAATACGATACAAATTGGATACAAATACGATACAAATACGATACAAATTGGATACAAATACGATACAAATACGATACAAATACGATACAAATTGGATACAAATACGATACAAATACGATACAAATACGATACAAATACGATACAAATACGATACAAATTGGATACAAATACGATACAAATTGGATACAAATACGATACAAATTGGATACAAATACGATACAAGTACGATACAAATACGATACAAATTGGATACAAATACGATACAAATACGATACAAATACGATACAAATACGATACAAATACGATACAAATTGGATACAAATACGATACAAATTGGATACAAATACGATACAAATTGGATACAAATACGATACAAATACGATACAAATACGATACAAATACGATACAAATACGATACAAATTGGATACAAATACGATACAAATTGGATACAAATACGATACAAATTGGATACAAATACGATACAAATTGGATACAAATACGATACAAATTGGATACAAATACGATGCAAATACGATACAAATACGATACAAATACGATACAAATACGATACAAATACGATACAAATTGGATACAAATACGATACAAATTGCGATACAAATACGATACAAATACGATACAAATACGATACAAATTGGATACAAATACGATACAAATTGGATACAAATACGATACAAATTGGATACAAATACGATACAAATACGATACAAATTGGATACAAATACGATACAAATTGGATACAAATACGATACAAATTGGATACAAATACGATACAAATTGGATACAAATACGATACAAATACGATGCAAATACGATACAAATACGATACAAATACGATACAAATACGATACAAATACGATACAAATACGATACAAATACGATACAAATACGATACAAATTGGATACAAATACGATACAAATACGATACAAATACGATACAAATACGATACAAATACGATACAAATACGATACAAATACGATACAAATACGATACAAATTGGATACAAATACGATACAAATTGGATACAAATACGATACAAATACGATACAAATACGATACAAATTGGATACAAATACGATACAAATACGATACAAATACGATACAAATACGATACAAATACGATACAAATACGATACAAATACGATACAAATACGATACAAATACGATACAAATACGATACAAATACGATACAAATACGATACAAATACGATACAAATACGATACAAATACGATACAAATTGGATACAAATACGATACAAATTGGATACAAATACGATACAAATTGGATACAAATACGATACAAATACGATACAAATACGATACAAATTGGATACAAATACGATACAAATTGGATACAAATACGATACAAATTGGATACAAATACGATACAAATACGATACAAATTGGATACAAATACGATACAAATTGGATACAAATACGATACAAATTGGATACAAATACGATACAAATTGGATACAAATACGATACAAATACGATGCAAATACGATACAAATACGATACAAATACGATACAAATACGATACAAATACGATACAAATACGATACAAATACGATACAAATACGATACAAATTGGATACAAATACGATACAAATACGATACAAATACGATACAAATACGATACAAATACTATACGAATACGATACAAATTGGATACAAATACGATACAATTGGATACAAATACGATACAAATACGATACAAATACGATACAAATTGGATACAAATACGATACAAATACGATACAAATACGATACAAATACGATACAAATACGATACAAATACGATACAAATACGATACAAATACGATACAAATACGATACAAATACGATACAAATACGATACAAAATACGATACAAATACGATACAAATACGATACAAATTGAATACAAATACGATACAAATACGATACAAATACGATACAAATACGATACAAATTGGATACAAATACGATACAAATACGATACAAATACGATACAAATTGGATACAAATACGATACAAATACGATACAAATTGGATACAAATACGATACAAATACGATACAAATACGATACAAATACGATACAAATACGATACAAATACGATACAAATACGATACAAATACGATACAAATACGATACAAATACGATACAAATACGATACAAATACGATACAAATTGGATACAAATACGATACAAATTGGATACAAATACGATACAAATACGATACAAATTGGATACAAATACGATACAAATTGGATACAAATACGATACAAATTGGATACAAATACGATACAAATACGATACAAATTGGATACAAATACGATACAAATTGGATACAAATACGATACAAATTGGATACAAATACGATACAAATTGGATACAAATACGATACAAATACGATACAAATACGATACAAATACGATACAAATTGGATACAAATACGATACAAGTACGATACAAATACGATACAAATTGGACACAAATACGATACAAATACGATACAAATTGGATACAAATACGATACAAATACGATACAAATACGATACAAATTGGATACAAATACGATACAAATACGATACAAATACGATACAAATACGATACAAATACGATACAAATACGATACAAATACGATACAAATATGATACAAATACGATACAAATACGATACAAATACGATACAAATACGATACAAATTGAATACAAATACGATACAAATACGATACAAATACGATACAAATACGATACAAATTGGATACAAATACGATACAAATACGATACAAATACGATACAAATTGGATACAAATACGATACAAATACGATACAAATTGGATACAAATACGATACAAATACGATACAAATACGATACAAATTGGATACAAATACGATACAAATTGGATACAAATACGATACAAATTGGATACAAATACGATACAAATTGGATACAAATACGATACAAGTACGATACAAATACGATACAAATTGGATACAAATACGATACAAATACGATACAAATACGATACAAATACGATACAAATACGATACAAATACGATACAAATTGGATACAAATACGATACAAATTGGATACAAATACGATACAAATTGGATACAAATACGATACAAATACGATACAAATACGATACAAATACGATACAAATACGATACAAATTGGATACAAATACGATACAAATTGGATACAAATACGATACAAATTGGATACAAATACGATACAAATTGGATACAAATACGATACAAATTGGATACAAATACGATGCAAATACGATACAAATACGATACAAATACGATACAAATACGATACAAATACGATACAAATTGGATACAAATACGATACAAATTGGATACAAATACGATACAAATACGATACAAATACGATACAAATTGGATACAAATACGATACAAATTGGATACAAATACGATACAAATACGATACAAATACGATACAAATTGGATACAAATACGATACAAATTGGATACAAATACGATACAAATACGATACAAATACGATACAAATACGATACAAATACGATGCAAATACGATACAAATACGATACAAATACGATACAAATACGATACAAATACGATACAAATACGATACAAATACGAAACAAATACGATACAAATTGGATACAAATACGATACAAATACGATACAAATACGATACAAATACGATACAAATACGATACAAATACGATACAAATACGATACAAATACGATACAAATTGGATACAAATACGATACAAATTGGATACAAATACGATACAAATTACGATACAAATGGATACAAAACGATACAAATTGGATACAAATACGATACAAATACGATACAAATACGATACAAATACGATACAAATACGATACAAATACGATACAAATACGATACAAATACGATACAAATACGATACAAATACGATACAAATACGATACAAATACGATACAAATTGGATACAAATACGATACAAATTGGATACAAATACGATACAAATACGATACAAATTGGATACAAATACGATACAAATTGGATACAAATACGATACAAATTGGATACAAATACGATACAAATACGATACAAATTGGATACAAATACGATACAAATTGGATACAAATACGATAAAAATACGATACAAATACGATACAAATTGGATACAAATACGATACAAATTGGATACAAATACGATACAAATACGATACAAATACGATACAAATACGATACAAATACGATGCAAATACGATACAAATACGATACAAATACGATACAAATACGATACAAATACGATACAAATTGGATACAAATACGATACAAATTGGATACAAATACGATACAAATACGATACAAATACGATACAAATACGATACAAATACGATACAAATACGATACAAATTGGATACAAATACGATACAAATTGGATACAAATACGATACAAATTGGATACAAATACGATACAAATTGGATACAAATACGATACAAATTGGATACAAATACGATACAAATACGATACAAATACGATACAAATACGATACAAATACGATACAAATTGGATACAAATACGATACAAATTGGATACAAATACGATACAAATTGGATACAAATACGATGCAAATACGATACAAATACGATACAAATACGATACAAATACGATACAAATACGATACAAATTGGATACAAATACGATACAAATTGGATACAAATACGATACAAATACGATACAAATTGGATACAAATACGATACAAATTGGATACAAATACGATACAAATACGATACAAATACGATACAAATACGATACAAATTGGATACAAATACGATACAAATTGGATACAAATACGATACAAATTGGATACAAATACGAAACAAATTGGATACAAATACGATGCAAATACGATACAAATACGATACAAATACGATACAAATACGATACAAATTGGATACAAATACGATACAAATTGGATACAAATACGATACAAATACGATACAAATACGATACAAATTGGATACAAATACGATACAAATTGGATACAAATACGATACAAATTGGATACAAATACGATACAAATACGATACAAATTGAATACAAATACGATACAAATTGGATACAAATACGATACAAATTGGATACAAATACGATACAAATTGGATACAAATACGATACAAATACGATGCAAATACGATACAAATACGATACAAATACGATACAAATACGATACAAATACGATACAAATACGATACAAATACGATACAAATACGATACAAATTGGATACAAATACGATACAAATACGATACAAATTGGATACAAATACGATACAAATTACGATACAAATTGGATACAAATATGAAACAAATTGGATACAAATACGATGCAAATACGATACAAATACGATACAAATACGATACAAATACGATACAAATACGATACAAATTGGATACAAATACGATACAAATTGGATACAAATACGATACAAATACGATACAAATACGATACAAATTGGATACAAATACGATACAAATTGGATACAAATACGATACAAATTGGATACAAATACGATACAAATACGATACAAATTGGATACAAATACGATACAAATTGGATACAAATACGATACAAATACGATACAAATTGGATACAAATACGATACAAATACGATACAAATACGATACAAATACGATACAAATACGATACAAATACGATACAAATACGATACAAATACGATACAAATACGATACAAATTGGATACAAATACGATACAAATACGATACAAATTGGATACAAATACGATACAAATACGATACAAATACGATACAAATACGATACAAATTGGATACAAATACGATACAAATTGGATACAAATACGATACAAGTACGATACAAATACGATACAAATTGGATACAAATACGATACAAATACGATACAAATACGATACAAATACGATACAAATACGATACAAATTGGATACAAATACGATACAAATTGGATACAAATACGATACAAATTGGATACAAATACGATACAAATACGATACAAATACGATACAAATACGATACAAATACGATACAAATTGGATACAAATACGATACAAATTGGATACAAATACGATACAAATTGGATACAAATACGATACAAATTGGATACAAATACGATACAAATTGGATACAAATACGATGCAAATACGATACAAATACGATACAAATACGATACAAATACGATACAAATACGATACAAATTGGATACAAATACGATACAAATTGGATACAAATACGATACAAATACGATACAAATACGATACAAATTGGATACAAATACGATACAAATTGGATACAAATACGATACAAATTGGATACAAATACGATACAAATACGATACAAATTGGATACAAATACGATACAAATTGGATACAAATACGATACAAATTGGATACAAATACGATACAAATTGGATACAAATACGATACAAATACGATGCAAATACGATACAAATACGATACAAATACGATACAAATACGATACAAATACGATACAAATACGATACAAATACGATACAAATACGATACAAATTGGATACAAATACGATACAAATACGATACAAATACGATACAAATACGATACAAATACGATACAAATACGATACAAATACGATACAAATACGATACAAATTGGATACAAATACGATACAAATTGGATACAAATACGATACAAATACGATACAAATACGATACAAATTGGATACAAATACGATACAAATACGATACAAATACGATACAAATACGATACAAATACGATACAAATACGATACAAATACGATACAAATACGATACAAATACGATACAAATACGATACAAATACGATACAAATACGATACAAATACGATACAAATACGATACAAATACGATACAAATTGGATACAAATACGATACAAATTGGATACAAATACGATACAAATTGGATACAAATACGATACAAATACGATACAAATACGATACAAATTGGATACAAATACGATACAAATTGGATACAAATACGATACAAATTGGATACAAATACGATACAAATACGATACAAATTGGATACAAATACGATACAAATTGGATACAAATACGATACAAATTGGATACAAATACGATACAAATTGGATACAAATACGATACAAATACGATGCAAATACGATACAAATACGATACAAATACGATACAAATACGATACAAATACGATACAAATACGATACAAATACGATACAAATACGATACAAATTGGATACAAATACGATACAAATACGATACAAATACGATACAAATACGATACAAATACTATACGAATACGATACAAATTGGATACAAATACGATACAAATTGGATACAAATACGATACAAATACGATACAAATACGATACAAATTGGATACAAATACGATACAAATACGATACAAATACGATACAAATACGATACAAATACGATACAAATACGATACAAATACGATACAAATACGATACAAATACGATACAAATACGATACAAATACGATACAAATACGATACAAATACGATACAAATACGATACAAATTGAATACAAATACGATACAAATTACGATACAAATACGATACAAATACGATACAAATTGGATACAAATACGATACAAATTCGATACAAATACGATACAAATTGGATACAAATACGATACAAATACGATACAAATTGGATACAAATACGATACAAATACGATACAAATACGATACAAATACGATACAAATACGATACAAATACGATACAAATACGATACAAATACGATACAAATACGATACAAATACGATACAAATACGATACAAATACGATACAAATTGGATACAAATACGATACAAATTGGATACAAATACGATACAAATACGATACAAATTGGATACAAATACGATACAAATTGGATACAAATACGATACAAATTGGATACAAATACGATACAAATACGATACAAATTGGATACAAATACGATACAAATTGGATACAAATACGATACAAATTGGATACAAATACGATACAAATTGGATACAAATACGATACAAATACGATACAAATACGATACAAATACGATTCAAATACAAATTGGATACAAATACGATACAAGTACGATACAAATACGATACAAATTGGACACAAATACGATACAAATGGATACAAATACGATACAAATTGGATACAAATACGATACAAATACGATACAAATACGATACAAATTGGATACAAATACGATACAAATACGATACAAATACGATACAAATACGATACAAATACGATACAAATACGATACAAATACGATACAAATATGATACAAATACGATACAAATACGATACAAAAACGATACGATACAAATACGATACAAATTGAATACAAATACGATACAAATACGATACAAATACGATACAAATACGATACAAATTGGATACAAATACGATACAAATACGATACAAATACGATACAAATTGGATACAAATACGATACAAATACGATACAAATTGGATACAAATACGATACAAATACGATACAAATACGATACAAATTGGATACAAATACGATACAAATTGGATACAAATACGATACAAATTGGATACAAATACGATACAAATTGGATACAAATACGATACAAAGTACGATACAAATACGATACAAATTGGATACAAATACGATACAAATACGATACAAATACGATACAAATACGATACAAATACGATACAAATACGATACAAATTGGATACAAATACGATACAAATTGGATACAAATACGATACAAATTGGATACAAATACGATACAAATACGATACAAATACGATACAAATACGATACAAATACGATACAAATACGATACAAATAGATACAAATACGATACAAATTGGATACAAATACGATACAAATTGGATACAAATACGATACAAATAGGATACAAATACGATACAAATTGGATACAAATACGATGCAAATACGATACAAATACGATACAAATACGATACAAATACGATACAAATACGATACAAATTGGATACAAATACGATACAAATAGGATACAAATACGATACAAATACGATACAAATACGATACAAATTGGATACAAATACGATACAAATTGGATACAAATACGATACAAATACGATACAAATACGATACAAATTGGATACAAATACGATACAAATTGGATACAAATACGATACAAATACGATACAAATACGATACAAATACGATACAAATACGATGCAAATACGATACAAATACGATACAAATACGATACAAATACGATACAAATACGATACAAATACGATACAAATACGAAACAAATACGATACAAATTGGATACAAATACGATACAAATACGATACAAATACGATACAAATACGGATACAAATACGATACAAATACGATACAAATACGATACAAATACGATACAAATTGGATACAAATACGATACAAATTGGATACAAATACGATACAAATACGATACAAATACGATACAAATTGGATACAAATACGATACAAATACGATACAAATACGATACAAATACGATACAAATACGATACAAATACGATACAAATAGGATACAAATACGATACAAATAGGATACAAAATACGATACAAATACGATACAAATACGATACAAATTGGATACAAATACGATACAAATTGGATACAAATACGATACAAATACGATACAAATTGGATACAAATACGATACAAATTGGATACAAATACGATACAAATTGGATACAAATACGATACAAATACGATACAAATTGGATACAAATACGATACAAATGGATACAAATACGATACAAATAGGATACAAATACGATACAAATTGGATACAAATACGATACAAATTGGATACAAATACGATAGCAAATACGATACAAATACGATACAAATACGATACAAATACGATACAAATACGATACAAATACGATACAAATACGATACAAATACGATACAAATACGATACAAATTGGATACAAATACGATACAAATTGGATACAAATACGATACAAATAGATACAAATACGATACAAATACGATACAAATACGATACAAATACGATACAAATGGATACAAATACGATACAAATTGGATACAAATACGATACAAATACGATACAAATACGATACAAATACGATACAAATACGATACAAATACGATACAAATAGGATACAAATACGATACAAATACGATACAAATACGATACAAATACGATACAAATACGATACAAATACGATACAAATTGGATACAAATACGATACAAATTGGATACAAATACGATACAAATACGATACAAATACGATACAAATACGATAAAATACGATACAAATACGATACAAATTGGATACAAATACGATACAAATTGGATACAAATACGATACAAATACGATACAATTACGATACAATACGATACAAATTGGATACAAATACGATACAAATTGATACAAATACGATACAAATTCGATACAAATACGATACAAATTCGATACAAATACGATACAAATACGATACAAATACGATACAAATACGATACAAATACGATACAAATACGATACAAATACGATACAAATACGATACAAATACGATACAAAATAGGATACAAATACGATACAAAATACGATTACAAATACGATACAAATACGATACAAATACGATACAAATACGATACAAATTGGATACAAATACGATACAAATTGGATACAAATACGATACAAATAGATACAAAAACCAACAGATACAAATACGATACAAATTCGGATACAAATACGATACAAATACGATACAAATACGATACAAATACGATACAAATACGATACAAATACGATACAAATACGATACAAATACGATACAAATACGATACAAATACGATACAAATACGATACAAATACGATACAAATACGATACAAATACGATACAAATACGATACAAATACGATACAAATACGATACAAATTGGATACAAATACGATACAAATACGATACAAATTGGATACAAATACGATACAAATACGATACAAATACGATACAAATTGGATACAAATACGATACAAATACGATACAAATTGGATACAAATACGATACAAATACGATACAAAATACGATACAAATACGATACAAATACGATACAAATACGATACAAATACGATACAAATACGATACAAATACGATACAAATACGATACAAATACGATACAAATACGATACAAATTGGATACAAATACGATACAAATTGGATACAAATACGATACAAATACGATACAAATTGGATACAAATACGATACAAATACGATACAAATACGATACAAATAGGATACAAATACGATACAAATACGATACAAATTCGGATACAAATACGATACAAATTCGTAAGATACAAATACGATACAAATTACGATACAAATACGATACAAATTGGATACAAATACGATACAAATACGATACAAATACGATACAAATACGATACAAATTGGATACAAATACGATACAAATACGGATACAAATACGAATTACAAATTGGATACAAATACGATACAAATACGATACAAATACGATACAAATTGGATACAAATACGATACAAATACGATACAAATACGATACAAATTGGATACAAATACGATACAAATACGATACAAATACGATACAAATACGATACAAATACGATACAAATACGATACAAATACGATACAAATGGAAATACGATACAAATACGATACAAATTACGATAAATTGGATACAAATACGATACAAATAGATACAAATACGATACAAATACGATACAAATACGATACAAATACGATACAAATTGGGATACAAATACGATACAAATACGATACAAATACGATACAAATACGATACAAATACGATACAAATTACGATACAAATACGATACAAATACGATACAAATACGATACAAATACGATACAAATTGGATACAAATACGATACAAAGATACCCATACGATACAAATACGATACAAATTGGATACAAATACGATACAAATTGGATACAAATACGATACAAATACGATACAAATACGATACAAATACGATACAAATACGATACAAATACGATACAAATACGATACAAATACGATACAAATACGATACAAATACGATACAAATTGGATACAAATACGATACAAATTGGATACAAATACGATACAAATTGGATACAAATACGATACAAATACGATACAAATACGATACAAATTGGATACAAATACGATACAAATTGGATACAAATACGATACAAATTGGATACAAATACGATACAAATTGGATACAAATACGATACATACGATACAAATACGATACAAATACGAATACAAATACGATACAAATACGATACAAATACGATACAAATACGATACAAATACGATACAAATACGATACAAATACGATACAAATACGATACAAATTTGGGATACAAATACGATACAAATACGATACAAATACGATACAAATACGAATACAAATACGATACAAATAGGATACAAATACGATACAAATACGATACAAATACGATACAAATGGAATACAAATACGATACAAATACGATACAAATACGATACAAATACGATACAAATACGATACAAATACGATACAAATTGGATACAAATACGATACAAATACGATACAAATACGATACAAATACGATACAAATACGATACAAATACGATACAAATACGATACAAATACGATACAAATTGGATACAAATACGATACAAATACGATACAAATACGATACAAATACGATACAAATACGATACAAATACGATACAAATACGATACAAATACGATACAAATTGGATACAAATACGATACAAATTGGATACAAATACGATACAAATACGATACAAATACGATACAAATTGGATACAAATACGATACAAATACGATACAAATACGATACAAATGGATACAAAACGATACAAATTGGATACAAATACGATACAAATTGGATACAAATACGATACAAAATACGATACAAATTCGTACAAATTGGATACAAATACGATACAAATACGATACAAATACGATACAAATTGGATACAAATACGATACAAATACGATACAAATACGATACAAATACGATACAAATACGATACAAATACGATACAAATTGATACAAATACGATACAAATACGATACAAATACGATACAAATACGACCAAATAAGATACAAATACGATACAAATTGAATACAAATACGATACAAATACGATACAAATACGATACAAATACGATACAAATTGGATACAAATACGATACAAATACGATACAAATACGATACAAATAGGAATACAAATACGATACAAATACGATACAAATTGGATACAAATACGATACAAATTGGATACAAATACGATACAATACGATACAAATGATACAAATTGGATACAAATACGATACAAATAGAAATACAAATACGATACAAATAGGATACAAATACGATACAAATTGGATACAAATACGAATACAAGTACGATACAAATACGATACAATTGGATACAAATACGATACAAATACGATACAAATACGATACAAATACGATACAAATACGGATACAAATACGATACAAATTGGATACAAATACGATACAAATTGGATACAAAACTATGACAAATTGGATACAAATACGATACAATACGATACAAATACGATACAAATTGGATACAAATACGATACAAATACGATACAAATACGATACAAATTGGATACAAATACGATACAAATTGGATACAAATACGATACAAGTACGATACAAATACGATACAAATTGGATACAAATACGATACAAAATACGATACAAATACGATACAAATACGATACAAATACGATACAAATACGATACAAATTGGATACAAATACGATACAAATTGGATACA